>NW_026844367.1:26777020-26889699 GCF_025583915.1 Anolis sagrei ordinatus | reverse complement strand
TCCCAATTTGGTGTCGTCTGCAAACTTGATGATCATGCCTTCTAGCCCTTCATCTACGTCATTAATAAAGATGTTAAACAGGACCGGGCCCAGGACAGAACCCTGCTTGTGGCACTCCACTCGTCACTTCTTTCCAGGATTTATTTTATTTGTCGTGTCAGGGCAACCAGGCAATTATATTACATTTCTAACAGAACAAAGCAAACAAACAGACAAAATACAAAATTTGTGAGTTTGGTAGTTGATTAAATGTCCTTTGACCAGTATCTGGCCACTTGGAGTGCTTCTGGTGTTGCCTGCAAGAAGGTCCTCCATTGTGCATGTGGCAGGGCTCAGGTTGCACTGCAGCAGGTGGTCTGTAGTTTCCTCCTCTCCACATTCGCATGTCGAGGATTCCACTTCGTAGCCCCATTTCTGCATCTTGTGGTGCCAGAGCGCAGTCTGTTCAGTGCCTTCTAAGTCGCCCAGTCCTCTGTGTGCCCAGGGGGGAGTCTCTCATTTGGTATCAGCTATTGATTGAGGTTCTGGGTTTGATCCTGCCACTTTTGGACTCTCGCATGCTGAGGTGTTCCAGCGAGTGTCTCTGTAGATCTTAGAAAACTATGTCTAGATTTAAATTGTTGACGTGCTAGCTGATACCCAAACAGGGGACGAGCTGGAGATGTCTCTGCCTTGGTTCTTTCACTATTGGCTGCTCCTTCCCAGCAGATATCAGGTGGTGCAATACCGGCTAAGCAGTGTAATTTCTCCAGTGGTGTAGGGTGCAGACACCCCGCGATAATGCGGCATGTCTCATTAAGAGTCACATCCACTGTTTTAGTGTGGTGAGATGTGTACCACAGTGGGCATGCATACTCAGCAGGAGAGTATCACAGCACAAGGGCAGATGTCTTCACTGTATCTGGTTGTGATCCCCAGGTTGTGCCAGTCAGCTTTTGTATGATATTGTTTCTAGCACTCACTTTTTGCTTGATGTTCAGGCAGTGCTTCTTGTAGGTAAGACAAATAGGCAAGTTAGGAACACAGGCAGCTGCCTTTTAGCTGTCCAGGAGTGCATGTCCATCTGTCCAAAATTGGTGATGAATAGCTCGTCCCTCAGGGAAGGGCTTCTCTTGCATTCCGAGCAGCTCAGCCAGAGAGACTCTGGGGAATCGCTCTCTAAGCAGAAAGCATGTAATGATTGAGTGGCTGAATCTACTCCAGAAAGTGGCACCAGGCACAGACGGGGCAGACTTCTCTGGTGCCGAGTAGCAAAGCCTGCCATCCCCAAATTTCCCCTTTCCTTCGGGATTGCTCTCTGTCAAGATGAAATGGTACGATTTGCCCATCCTTGCCAACCAAAATCAGGTTGTGGGCAACGTCCAACTTCTGCAACGGCTCCCTGTTGGCATTGAAGCTCCTTTGAACCCCTCCTTCTTTCAGGTGGCGGTAGCAGTGGAGGCGGCAGCAGCTCCTCAACCAAGAACATGTGGGTCAGCGGACTCTCCTCCAACACCAAAGCGGCTGACCTCAAAAATCTATTTGGCAAATACGGGAAGGTAGGTCCGCTTGGACGGCTTATAATGCCCCGCTTTAGGTACAGAGGAAGAATTCTTTAAAGCTACAGACAGTGTGGTTGCTGCTACCTGTTTATGGTCAAAAAGCATTTAGCTGCTTGTGCTCTTTTTATTTTATCAGTTTTATACTTATTTACGCAACGCTTTTGATATGAAATGAATAAATCTAAAAGGACCAGGCCTAACTTAGGCCTGAGCTCCAGGCATTTTGCTAGAGCAACTGGTTGTGTTATTAAAGTACGTAGCTTGTCCTAATGAGCTTTGTTTGCCATAATATATGTTCCATTGGGACAAACGGAAAATAGTTCTGTCTAAACCACTGTGAGTTAAGATTTGTAGTTCATGTACTTTTCAGAACAAGAAGGTATAGAGAAGTGAGCTGAAGCTATAGCTCAGGCATGGGCTCACTTTGGCCTTCCCTCCAGGTGTTTTGAACTTAAACTCCCTTACTTTCTTACTTAGGCGATCCCTCGTAGCCAGAGGATGATGGTCCTCCAGATGTGGTGTCTTGGTGGTGGGTATGTAGGTGGTTGTGGAGCCTTATTCTTGACCTGCATGTTCTCCTGCAGTGAGGACATTGGTTTCCAGGTGGAAGGTGGTCCCAGTCAGGGTTGGCTTGACGCGCCTTCTTCCTTTTGGCAGGCTTTTCCCTTTTGCCTTCCATTCGTGCCTCTTCGAATTCTAAAGCACTGCTAGTCACAGCTGACCTCCAATTAGAGCGCTCAAGGGCCAGGGCTTCCCATTTCTCAGTGTCTCTGCCAAAGTTTTTAAGGTTGGCTTTAAGCCGATCTTTAAATCTCTTTTCCTGTCCACCAACATTCCGTTTCGCGTCCTTGAGTTGGGAGTATAGTAACTGCTTTGAGAGACGGTGATCTTTGGGCATTCGGACAATGTGGCCAGTCCAGCGAAGTTCATGGCGTAGGCGCATCGCTTTAATGCTGGTGGACTTTGGTTCTTCCAGCATCCTGGCATTTGTCTGCCTGTCTTCTACTCAAGAGATTTGCAGGATTTTCTGGAAGCAACACTGCTGGAATTGTTCCAGGAATTGAGTGTGACATCTGTAGACAGTCCACGTTTCGCAGGCATAAAACAGGGTTGGGATGACAGTGGCTTTATAAGCAAGGACCTTGCTTTCCCTACAGATATCTCGGCCCTCAAACACTCTCTGCAATTGCAGAACTCAGGCGGTGTTGTATTTCAGTGTCAATGCTGACTTTTGAGGAGAGGTAGCTTCCAAGGGAGTGGAAATGGTCAATATTTTCTAACATTGCACCATTAAGCTGTATTTCTGGCATTGCAGAGGGATTGGCTGGTGACTGTTGGAAGAGCACTTTGCTTTTCTCAATTTTCAGTGAGAGACCGGCCTTCTCGTATGCTTCTGCAGAGGTGTTTAGATAAGCTTTTAAGTCTTCTTCTGTTATCATCAGGATATTTGAGTTCTGTAATAGGTGTTGTTGTGGCTTTGTTTTTGGCTTTCAGTCTGCCGAGGTTCAATAGCTTGCCATCTGGTAATTTCCACTCCGATGGGAAGCTTCCCATCAACAAGATGAAGTATCATAGCGATGAAGGTGGAAAATAAAGTTGGGGCAATAACACATCCCTGTTTGACCCCTGATTACACCTTAAATGGGTCACTTTGGGAGCCATTGCAGTCCAAGATGTTGAAGGGAGATGTTGACAAGCTGGAATGTGTCCAGAGGAGAGTGACTCAAATGATCCAGGGTCTGGAGAACAAGCCCTATGAGGAGCGGCTTAAAGAGCTGGGCATGTTTAGCTTGCAGAAGAGAAAGCTGAGAGGAGACAGAATGAGGGCCATGTATAAATATGTGAGGGAAAGTCCTAGGGAGGAGGGAGCAAGTTTCCTTTCTGCTGCCTTGGAGACCAGGGCGCAATGGAGCAATGGCTTCTAACTACAGGAAATGAAGGAGATTCCACCGGAACATGAGGAAGAACTTCCTGACCGTAAGGAGAACTGTTCAGCAGTAGAACTCTCTCCCGGAGTGTGGTGGAGGCTCCTTCCTTGGAGGCTTTGAAGCAGAGGCAGGATGGCCATCTGTTGGGGGTGCTTTGAATGCGATTTTCCTGCTTGGCAGAATGAYGTTGGACTGGATGGCCCACCAGGTCTAAGTTCGTTGGCCATCATGTCATTGTGAGGAGTGTTGAAGTCCAAAACACCGGGGGGGGGGGGGGCAAGTTGGCTCATGCCTGAGCTACAGTGTATYTCTCTCTTTCCGTCTGTGGTAACTCGGGCCTGTGTTTCATCCTGCAGGTCCTGGCAGCCAAAGTGGTGACAAGCGCCCGGAGCCCCGGAGCAAAGTGCTACGGCATTGTGACCATGTCCTCCAGCACCGAAGTAGCCCGGTGCATTGCCCACCTTCACCGTACGGAGCTCCATGGCCAGCAGATCTCCGTGGAGAAAGTAGGTCTGATGTGTGTTATCTTCTCCCAGCCCAGAGAGGAGGAATACACAGCCGCTTCAAGGGGCGTAACTGACCCCTTGTCTGAAAGAAGGGTGCTTCTGGAAGGAAAAGGCGCCCAGAAGGAGCCTGCCTGCTGCCCAATAACACTATGCAACAAAATTTGGAAAAGGTTCTGTTCCGGGTTTGAAAGTGGTATTCCCGTTTAAATGTGCGGTCCTGACTTCAAAAGGAGTTGTTCTACCAGAAAGTTTGTTGTTTTTCTGGTTGCAACAGACAGGCGAGGGTGAATGGGTTGAGGCTTGATGATATATTCATTGGAAAACTGCTGAAAAATGTGCTATAGCAGCATCTCTCACAAAGACTTCAAAGTTTGTGCAGTTTAACCAACTTCTCCCATCTTTTTTATGACAGAACCAATTAGGAAGTATAGGTTGCTTACCTGTAACCGTTTTTTTTCAAGTGTCAGTCTGAAATTCGCACATATGGGGTTCCCTTGTACATGCGCAGCAATTTTGAAACATTCTAGAACTTTAAATATAATTTTGGCCGAGGCCCCTGCTCATTTTCCCATGTTGTATATATGCCTGTAGGCGGGGCTTTGCCTCAGTTCCTTGCTTTTTCCATTGCTATGTTCTAAGGCATTGATGTGGTTCTCTTGTTCCCGAGGGGACTAGTGTCCACTGATCATGAGGCCTCGTAGATGAGCGCCCCAGCCTAGGGAGGAGGCATCTGTTGTCAGTGACAACAATGGGTGAGGGAGTGTAAATGGTAGCCCCGATCATACATTGGACCACCATGATAATAATAATATTCCATGATAGGGAATATAGCACTGACGGTGGGGGGTCATGCTTTGGTGGTTGTGAAGGGGGTTGAATACATTGAGGAACCAGGTCTGGAGGGGGCGCAGGCGCGCTGACATTTGTGGTAGATGCCATGTGGCCAAGGATGGACTGAATGGTCAAGGTGGAGGAATGGCGTCTTGATGGTGTCTCGGAGGTTGGATAAACAGTCTTCTGGTAGGTATACCCTTTGAGATATGGAATCTATAATGACACCTATAAATTGGATTTGTTGAGTAGTTACCAGGCGAGTCTTCTCGCGGTTTACAACAAGTCTGAGCTCCTGTAGGAGAAACAAGGTGTAATGGATGTCAGAGGATAGCAATGAGCAGAAAATTGAGGAAAAAAGCCATAATTGATATATGGAAATATTGTAATGCTGCATTGGCGGAGGTGGGATGCAATTACGGCCATACATTTGGTAAAGACCCTGGGTGCAGTAGAAAGTCCAAAGGGTAGGTTATTAAAGGAGAAAAATTGGTTGTCTATTGCAAAACGGAGGTATTTACGGTGGCTTTCCCTAATGGAAATGTGGAAATAAGCATCCTTGAGATACACTGTCACTAGCCAAGCTCCCCTTTCGATGAAAGGAAGGATGACCATGCAGAATTTGCATGGCTTGGTAAAAAGATTGATATTGCAGAGGCCTAGGATGTAGTCCTCCATCCCGCTTATCAACCAGAAAGTAACAAGAAAAGAAACAGGCATGTATCTGATGGGGGGGGGGGTATAGGGGCTATAGCCCCTTTGTGTAGTAGGAAATGTACCTTGTCTCACAGTGTTGTGGAGGGCTGGGTAAGGAGAATTTTTCCAGGGGGAGGATAAGGTTGGAATTCAGTAGTATATCCTCTATTTACTATGTCAAGTACCCAAGTCTCTGTGGTTATAGATTGCCATTTTGGTAAAAAAGGGAGAAGTCTGTTCAGAAAGGGTGTCCTAAGAAATGGAGGACAGGAGTGAATGGGGGGGGGGAGTCGTCTTGGGGACTCTGAATGGGGGTAGGTAGGGGCAGGAGGTGAGGTGGGGAAGGTAGCTGTGGGCTGTTTGGAAGGTCTCGATTTTTTTTCGAGGCGGCTCCACAGATAAGGAAGTAGCCACTGCTGGGCCACTCTCATCCGCATTTAGCTGAGGAGGAGATTCTCGCTCCCCTTAAGTAAGGGGAGGTAATGGTTGTTCGGGAGAAAGGCGGGAGGATTGCCGTGTCCCTTCTGGCATCAAAGCCTGGCCGTAAAGGAGGGCTTTTAGGTGGGAATCCCTATTTTTTAGGGTTTGGGTGGTAAAAGCCTGCAGATTTCACAAGATTGGAGGTTGTGGAATTCACCCAAGCGTAAAAGGCATTTGTTATGTCTATCGGCATCTGGGAGATTAGCTCCGCAAGCTGAGCATTTCTTGAAAGATAAAGTAGCCAACTCAAGGTCGAGGCTGGAGAGATTGTCATCAAGGGAGTCCAGGTAAATAGAGAGAGAATGTAGGTGAAAGGAGTCCAAGTCAAACAGAAAGAGTTAGAAAGAAGTTCCTAGATGCTGCTGCTGCTGTCGCGCGGAAATAGGAACTGAGGCGAACGGGCATATATACTACATGGGAGAATGGGCGAGGCTTCGGCCAAAATTCTAAAGCTCTAGAGTGTTCAGAAATTGCTGTGCATGTGCAAGGGAAACCCATATGTGCGCATTTCACAGATTACATGAAGAAGAAATGGCATTTCTAACCCAGGAACAAACGTCGTGTTACATAGTGCAATTGCTTGGAGTTCAGTGGGGAAGGCAAAGCCTGCGCACCTCCAGCATCCAAACCCATTTTCTTCTGGGTTTGCCCTTATTCCAGTACTCTGAATCTGTCACTGACGGGACTTGTTCCCTTGCATTGTTTTTGTGGAATGATCTTCCAGAAGCTGCATCAAAATGCATTATTCATTGGCTTTTAATGATTTTAATGGCTACTTTAAGTGTTTGTTTTTAATATTATTAGTAATTCGTATTCACACCTCTTAGGTTTTAAGTTGTGTTGTTTTTAGTCTTGTCAGCTGCTTTGGGTCTCTTTTTGAGAGAGAGAGGAAAAGCAGGATGGTATAGTAATTGTTAGGAGCCCCCGGTGGCGCAGTGGGTTAAACCCCTGTGCTGGCAGGACTGAAGACTGAATAGGTCGCAGGTTCGAATTTGGGGAGAGACAGGTGAGCTCCCTCTGTCAGCTCCAGCTCCTCATGCGAGGACATGAAAGAAGTCTCCCACAAGGATGATAAAAACATCAAATCATCCAGGCGTCCCCTGGGCAACGTCCTTGCAGACGTACCTCGAGAAGCCACAGTGGTCCACGCCTTAGTTACATCCAGAATGGACTATTGTAATGCACTCTATATGGGGCTGCTTTTGAAGACAACTCGGAAACTGCGGGCTCTGCTGGGGAGGTCCTTCTCTCGGTCCCACCCCTGTCTCAAGCACGGTCGGTGGAGACGAGAGAGGGCCTTCTCGGTGGTGGCCCCGTCTCTGGAATACCCTCCCTAGAGAGATTAGCTTAGCCCCCACTCTCCAAGCCTTGGTCACACTGGCACTTTAGTTTGTTAATGGTAGACAGCTAGTCTTATTGGTAGACAGCCCCCGGTGGTGCAGTGGGTTAAACCCCTGTGCTGGCAGGACTGAAGACCGATAGGTCGCAGGTTCAAATCTGGGGAGAGGCGGATGAGCTCCGTCTGTCAGCTCCAGCTCCTCATGCGGGGACATGAGAGAAGCCTCCCACAAGGATGATAAAAACATCAAATCATCCAGGCGTCCCCTGGGCAACGTCCTTGCAGATGCCCAATTCTCTCACATCAGAAGCATGAGAGAATTGCAGTTTCTCAAGTTGCTCCTGACACGACAAAAAATAAAAATTGGGGGGTTCTTACGATATTACCAGAAATAGCTTGAGGATGTGCGGAAAGTGTAAATATTCCATTATTACGGTCATTTTGGCCCATAGAGAAACATGACGTGTAGCGCAGGATCCAGCACAGCAACATGTTCCGACCAGTGTTTACATGCAACTTGGTTTGTATTTTTATAACAAGGTCAAAGGTGATCCTTCGAAGAAAGAGCTGAAGAAAGAGAGCGATGAGAAATCCGGCTCCGGGCGTAATCCTGGGGAAAAGAAGACGGCCTCCAGCGACCGAGGCAGCAAGTAAGGGCCGGCCTCCCTCCCTCCCCTGTTCCCTGGGCTGTGGCCTCTGCTCTCGCTGCAGGTTGCGCTTCTCCGCTGATGCCTCTCCTTTGTATTGGCATCCCGGTCCCTTCAAACGATATCTTTGTGGTGCCGTTTGGGGCTGAGAATGCCTGCACTGCCCGTATGCCTTGTGCCTTTGTCTTTGCCTGCCTGCCTCTCTCTCTCTGCCTTCATCCCCAGCTCTCTTGGTGTTGGACCGCATTCATGCTAGAAGAGCTAACGGTTTTTCTTCTGAGGTGGCAACTGTTCATAAAAGCTCGCGCGCCGAGGATCAAATGAACAAACACAACGTTAAGCTTGTTTCTTCTGCTTTGCAAAGCCTCCTGCTTCTCAGTCAAGATTAAATGCGCTATGGCCTCAGAGACGCAGCCTTTGGTTAAATAGGATGTTGAACTAGGACTGAATCAGGTTTTTCTCCATTTGAAACTGAACTAATTAGTTGAATATGTGTGAGAGTAAATATGGAAGTACCTCTTCAGTAAAAGAAAGTGAAACCCTTTGGTAGAGGATGTATCACGGACAGCCTTTGAAAGGATCTGTCCTTTAAAAAAGAGTGTTTTCTCAGTTGCATATTTATTTCTGTTTGCATTGCAATGAGATTACTTTTTCTGGTAAAATGATTTCAACAGAAAGCCTTGAATATGTTTGAACCTGACATTAAGGCCCAAGGGAGCCCCCGGTGGCACAGTGGGTTAAACCCCTGTGCCGGCAGGACTGAAGATCGACAGGTCGCAGGTTTGAATCCGGGGAGAGGCGGATGAGCTCCCTCTTATCAGCTCCAGCTCCTCATGCGGGGACATGAGAGAAGCCTCCCACAAGGATGATAAAAACATCAAATCATCCGGGCATCCCCTGGGCAACGTCCTTGCAGACGGCCAATTCTCTCACACCAGAAGCGACTTGCAGTTTCTCAAGTTGCTCCTGACACGACAAAAAAAAAAAAAGGCCCAAGGGAGTGATTCAGAGCTTTGTTTTCCCTCCTCCTTCCCACTCCTTTTCCGCTGCTCACCGCCTCCTGGTTTTGTGTCTCCAGGACCCCCTCCAAAAAGGAAGAGAAGAAATCAGACAAGTCGGAGAAGAAGGAAAGCAAGGATTCGAAAAAGCCAGAAGGTAAAGAGGAGAAAAGTGACAGTGGATCCACCGGCCCGGCTCCAGAGCCTGCTCCTAAAACGCCAGAGGAAAAGAAGCGCATAAGTACGCATCGGAGCACTGACCCTTCTGGGCAACTCCACCCTGTCACCCGTGCTCACACTCTTCCTGCCATGCTTTCGATCCTCGTAGTTTTAGAGCCACTTCCGCTGGAGTGATGCACCCCTTTGGGAAGGGAGGCCCTTGCTGGAGCCGCTTGGAGGCCCATCCTTGGGAGAAAAGCGGGATAGAAATCAATACATCATCATACCTTAGGGACCGCCTCTCCTTCTCCTATCATCGGAGGTTGCAACGACCAGCCCAACGTGACTTACTCTATATACCGGGTCCTAGAGAAGTGCACTTGGAAAGTACCAGACTTCCTATTTTTCTATTTCTTTTTCTATTTCTGCCCCTGCCTTATGGAATTCCTTGCCGCCCTATATGAGAGCCATGCGTGACTTAGGACCTTTTACTCTAGCACTTAAGACCTGGCTTTTCACTAGAGCATTCAATCTCTGTTAATTTTTAATTTCTGTATGTATGTATTTTATCTTTTACAACTTAGCTGTCAATCGCCTAGAGCATTCTCGGATGGAGGGTGATTAATAAGTAATTAAAGATAATGATGATGATGATCATCATCATCATCATAGCAATAGCGCCCAGGGAATAGCGCCCTCGAATCCCTTTCTCCTCAAACCTTTTGATGGTGATGCTGCTGGTCTGGAACACTCTCCTCACACAAATTAGTCGTCCAAGTCACTTCTCCACCCTGAAGGCATAACCAAACATCCCTGGAACATATCTAGATGTTTCCTTTGAGTAGTTAAATCTGTTGCTCCCTCTCTTCCTAAAGGTGTCAAAAGTCCAAGTCACATGGTGATCCTAGACCAAACCAAGGGAGACCAAGTCCACACCAGGCCTATAAGAAGAGGAAGGTTTGAGAAAGTAAGCATGGCTGCTCATCGGGAAGGAGGGAGGGCTCCAAGTGTAATGTAATGGGTTTGTATTGGAGTGTTTCCTGGAATTGTGCTTGGAGGCATCCCTAGGGGACTGTGCAGTCTCCCCGACAGAAGGGGCCTCTGAGTCCAGCTGCAGGGAGTGGGTTTGTTCAAAGGCCTTGAGTAAATACTACGGTCAAGAGTGCTTTGTGAGCACCATCCTATTTTTCTTGGCTGCGGCCCCTCCATCTGTCGCCCCCTTCTTTGTGGTTTGGGCCCCAGAAAGCTGATAGTGCTGCCTATAGGAGTATGTTCCTGCTGTAAATCCACTGGGATTGTGGCGCAGCTGGCTGAGTGTCAGCTGCATTAAGATCACTCTGACCAAAAAGTCAGCCCGGGTTGGAGTGGGTTTCCAATCAATTGTGTAGCCTGTTGTCGACCTTTGCAACCCGAAAGACAGTTGCATCTGTCAAGTAGGAAAATTAGGTACCACCTTGAAGTGTGGGGAGGCTAAATTAACTAATTTATGAGGCCATAAAAAAGACTCCAGCAAAGCACTCCAGCAATGGGGTGGGGAATATGGAAGTACTTCATCAGTGTCGCAGATGGACAATGAAAGCGACACTCCCCTGGCGGTCAGAAAAAGTTAAATAGCCTCTGTGTATGTCTGTATATGTTGTATGTCAAAATTGGCATTGAATGTTTGCCATATATGTGTACGCTGTAATCTTCCCTGAGTCCCCTGTGGGGTGAGAAGGGCGGAATATAAATGCTGTATGTAAGTAAGTAAATAAATAAAAACATGTCAGTGATCCCAGTGCTTCTGCACCTTGTCCCTAGCCACCGATGCTGAGAAACAAAGATCGCTTCCTTCAGGAGAAGATGTTCAGAGACTACCGAGGCCGGAAGGACATCCTGCCTTTTGAGAAGATGAAGGAGCAGCGCAGGAGGGAGCACATTCTCCGCCTTGAGCGAATACGGCGAGCCGTGGAGCTGCGGAGGTGAGCGTGGGCCTGAGCGCCATGAACCACTGCCACCCACCTACCCACCCATGGAGGAGGAGGAGGAGGCAGACCTCATGGCCTCTGCCTCACTGCCTTCCCACCGCATGCATTTGCAGGCGGAGGGAGATAGCTGAGCGAGAGCGGCGCGAGAGGGAGCGCATCCGGATGATGCAGGAGCGAGAGGAGCGGGAACGTTTGCAGAGGGAGAGGGAACGCTTGGAGATCGAGAGGCAGAAGCTGGAGCGCGAGAGGATGGAGCGGGAGCGCCTGGAGAGGGAACGCATTCGGATTGAGCAGGTAGGTAGTGGTGGACAATCATCAGGGCCCCTTGCCCCTCTCTTCCTTCTCCCAGCCCCAAGGGACCTCTCCCGAGAACCATCAGATCCCCAGAAGCCCAACGCTTCAGTCCCAAAAGCCCCATATTGGGTTGAACATTTCAGAATTGGAGTCCAGGCAAAGGTTTGAGAATCACAGGCTGAGGCCCTGAGGAGCCTGCCTGCATTGTTCTTCAGGGGAGCTTTCAAGTCCTATGGCTTTTTCTGGAAGTACTTGCCTTATTGGAGCCCCCGGTGGCACAGTGGGTTAAAGCGCTGAGCTGCTGAGCTTGTTGACCAAAAGGTCGCAGGTTCGATTCCGGGGAGCGGCGCGAGCGTCCGTTGTCAGCCCCAGCTTCTGCGAACCTAGCAGTTTTTTTAATGATTTTTATTAAAGGTTTCTAAAATTGCATGGAAAGAGGGGGGATATTTGAAAGAAGATAGTAAAGTAGGAAAGATAGATAGATTGATGGCCACTCACAACCAAGAGTCCAAAAAAAACAAAAAGCAAAATAATAATAATAACAGGGGGAAAAAACCTCAGAAAAAACCACAAAAAATATACCTCATGAAAAAGAAAAAAAAGAAAAAAAACTATATATATGTATAAAATTGACTTCCATCTCATCTTCAGGTTCTTAGTCCCATTAGCTATCCCTTTTTTCAAAAAAAAAAAAAGAACCAAAAAAAAAAAAACCCAAACAAAACATTTCCTCTTATTCTCTTCTTTCGTTATCATAGTCACTAAAGAGAACCCAATCCGTTCTTTATCGAATTCCCGGTATTCTTTTTCAAGAAAAAAGTTAGTTCATCCATTTCTCTTATTTCTCTGATTTTTTCCAACCATTCATTCAAGGTTGGAATAATGCCGTTTCCAAAATTTTGCTAACATTATTCTCGCCGTAGTTGTAAAAATTGTAAATAATTTGTCCTCAACCCAACCTAGCAGATTGAAAACATTTAAATGTGAGTAGATCAATAGGTACCGCTCCGGCGGAAAGGTAACGGCGCTCCATGCAGTCATGCCAGCCACATGACCGTGGAGGTGTCAATGGACAATGGCTTAGAAATGGAGATGAGCACCATACCCCAGAGTCAGACATGACTGGACTTAATGTCAGGGGACAACCTTTACCTTACCTGCCTTATATACTCTTGTTGCTGCTCTCTCTCTCTCTACCTGGGTCAGGAGCGTCGCAAGGAAGCGGAGCGGATCGCTCGTGAAAGAGAAGAGCTCCGGCGGCAGCAGCAGCAGCTTCGCTATGAACAAGAGAAGAGGAATTCTTTGAAGCGGCCTCGGGACATGGATCACAGGTGCAGCAGGCCTTCTCTCTTCCCCTCTGAACTTTGCCGCCCTCCACCCTTGAGCCAGAACAGCTGGTGTGGAGCATCCCCCGAAAGACCACTTGCTTCGACGTGTCTCCTTGTGCCAGAAGGCGGGAACAGCAGCAGGTTGACTCACCCATCTCTTTCCTTCCGTAGGCGGGACGAGGGCTTCTGGAACGAAAGTAAAAAGATTGCCATGGACAGCGGGGCGCGTTTTAGCCACGGGTCGGAATACAGCCGGCAGCAGAATCGCTTCACTGACTTTGACCACCGCGAGAGGGGACGATACCCAGAGGGATCTGCCATCCAGTCATCCTCCTTTGACCGGTGGGTGGAGGGATCCGGGGAGGAAGAGCGCGAAGGTGCCAAAGGCACTTCTGTGGGCAGAGTTCTGCTGTCAAGAGACGACCCGCAGTCTGAGTGCATATCCTGCTTCCCCAAACAGGCGGGACCGCTTTGTCAACCAAGGCGAGGGCAAGAAGGCCCGGCCTGCTGCCCGGCGCGAGGACCCTGGCTTTGAGAGGTACACCAAGAGCTTTGCCGATTCCCGGAGAGAGGCCTCCCAGGCCCGGAACGAGCTGCGGGATGGCGACCGGCGGGAGGTGAGGGGGGACCGGGACGAGCGCAGGACCGTCATCATCCAGGAGAGGCCCGAGATTCCCCACGGCCGGCACCCCAGGGACGCCGGGCCCAACCCCCCTCGGCAGAGCTCCTGGAAGGGCGAAGCGGGCATCAACCCCGACAAGCGTGACGGCAGGTGGGTGGCCCTCAAGCCAGTGGGATTGTTGAAGCTTTGAGAGGACAACCACAGTTGCAGGGTGCGGGAGCGCTTCTGTCGAGGTCTGTCCATAAGCAGAAACAGGCCTGCCTTCACTGTGCCGTTGGGTCTTATCTCCTTTCCCCAGGGAGAGGCCAGAGCGTTCCGGCCGGGAGGTCTCTGGGCATGCCGTGCGGAGCGCGCCCACCGGAAGCCGCAGCAGCACCTCTGGCTACGGGAGCAGGGAGCCGGAGCGTGGTGTCATGGAGCGCAGTAGTGGTGGGCAGGTGAGCCTTTCTCTCTCACCTGGCGGGAGGGCTCCTGGGCCTGTTGGAGTGAGCCTTTTCAATGCAAAATGTGAAGGCGCACCTCACATAGGAAAGAGGAGCAGACGAATTGGCTGTATGTAATTCTTGATCTGTATTTTAATGTGTTTTAATGTATTAATGTACTATGATGTTGTTATGCTTTAGTTTATTTATATATTGATTCTCTGTTGTTAGCCGGCCTGAGTCCCTCCTCGGAGGTCGAGAAGTTATAAAAGCTATAAATAAATAATACTTCAGGGCTTCGATCCAACGTGGCAGCTTTCCCAATAGGAATCCAGAGAATAGATGTCCTCTGACGTGGTTTTACAACTGCGGAGGCTGAAGATAGAACAGTGGTTCTCAACCTTCCTAATGCCGCGACCCCTTATTACAGTTCCTCATGTTGTGGTGACCCCCAACCATAACATTATTTTCATTGCTACTTCATAACTGTAATTTTGCTACTGTTGAATTGTAATGTAAATATCTGATATGCAGGATATATTTTCAGTCCCTGGACCAAATTTGGCACAAATACCCGATACGCCCAAATTTGAATACTGGTGGGGTGGGGGGGATTGATTTTGTCATTTGGGAGTTGTAGTTGCTGGGATTTATAGTTCACCTACAATCAAAGAGCATTCTGAACTCCATCAATGATGGAATTGAATCAAACATGGCACACAGAATTCCCATGACCAAGAGAAAATATTGGGAAGGTCTGGTGGACATTGACCTTGAGTTTTTGGAGTTGTAGTTCACCTATATCCAGACTGTGGACTCAAGTAATGATGGATCTGGATCAAACTTGGCACAAATACTCAATATGCCCAAATGTGAACACTGGTAGAGTTTGGAGAAAATAGACCTTGCCATTTGGGAGTTGTAGTTGTTGGGATTTATAGTTCACCCACAATGAAATAGCATTCTGAACCCCACCAATGATAGAATTGGACCAAACTTTCCACACAGAACCCCCATGACCAACAGAAAATACTATGTTTTCTGATGGTCTTTGGCAACCCCTCTGACACCCCCTCGCGACCCCCACAGGGGTCCCGACCCCCAGGTTGAGAAACACTGAGATAGACCATTTCATCCTTTCCTTCCTCTGCAGCATTACAACGAAGACCGCCACGTGGTTGAGCGGCACAGCCGCGACAGTGGACCAAGGAAAGAGTGGCACGGGCCCAGTTCACAGGGGGGCAGCTACCACGATGCCCGGCGAGGGGGCGGCTTGATGTCCCCCCATTCCAGGTACGCGCCTGGCCACAGCTTTGCCTGCAGGGCTGGGAACTATGCAGCCAATGCCTTCTAGGAGAAGTGGGCCAGGGTCTTGCGGCGGGGAGGTGCCTTTCTGATACCCTACCTTTCGGTGGGAGGGGGGCACCTGAGCCTTTGGGCCACGGAAAAGGCTGGGCAGCTTTTTAAAAACAGCCTCTTTTGGGGAGAAGTGGCAGGAAGTCCTTGCCTGGCCACTCCTTGGAACTCTCACCAGATTGGCAGACCTTTGACTTCTCTGGAAGGGGAGCACTGCAGCCTTCAGGACCGTCACTCTTTCTCTCTGCTCTCCTTACAGCAATTCTTCACCTATCAACCGAGTTGTACAGATGACAGGCAATTCCATGCCGAGGGGAAGCGGATCAGGGTTCAAGCCCTTCAAGAGCGGCCCCCCACGGCGATTTTGAGCACAGGCAACCCCTCCCCCTCCACCCGCCTCCCCCCCCCCCCCCTGGTTTCAGGATAACTTATTGGAAATCGCTGGTGAACAAGTTGTAGCTCAGAAAACTCTTCTTTTTTAAAACGCAATTCCTTTCCCTTACSTTTGGGGGGCCGTTGAGAGAAGTCACTCTGTCGCGCTTTTGGATAATTACCGGATTTTTTGGGCGAGCACCCCCTGGCAGTGCTGGGGCTCTGGAACAAGATGGGGCAAAACCACCTGAACACTGTACAGCGAGAGAGAGAGAATTTGTGGGGGGGGGGGGGGGCTTCTTTTGCATCCGGTAGTTTTAACTTAACCAGCCTTAGTTCTGTGGCGTCCGGCTTTAAAAATTAGGTACTACTCTCCACAAAACACCGATAATGGAAGCTGTGCACCACTGGCTTTATGACGTGTAGAATACAAGGTTGGTTGTCTCGTTTCGGAGTATTATGTAACCTATTTTTGCAGAAGTTGTTACACTGAGTGGATCTGTATTCTGGCCAATGTAACCTTTTGAAATAAACCTTCATAATCCTTACGGCTGCCTTTTCGTTTCGGGTCCTGCCTCTAAACTGGTTTCCTGGAGCATTGCTCGTAACAGTTCCAGCTTCCCTTCTGTGGGTGTAAAGCCCCACTAAAGCCCTCCTTTGCTCAGGCCCACTTTGTGCTGGTTGTCAAAGGCGTGTGGCCAGTCTGGGGCCCAAAAGAGAGGTGAATCGAGGGTACCCCTTCCTATCGCTGTGGAGAGCAGTCTTGCATCATGATAGGTTGAACACACAAATGTATGTTGCACGCACACAGTTTGGGGGCTGCTGCTCTTTTGATAGGAGCAATGTCATCAACAAGTTGCCACACTAGGGAAGCCTGGTGTGGTTCTGCAGTGTTGTGTATGTGCTGGAAAGGACTCTGGCATTTCCATCCCAGATTCTCTTTCCCCCCCCTCCCTGCCCCCAATGGGATCTAATGTAATTCAGCCCCATTGAGAATAATCCCCATCTCTCTCCTTTGAGTCTCAACCTTTAGCAAAACAAATACAAACTGTGCAGCACAGGTCGAAATAGGGAACAAGGCAATAGTGAAAGGACGAAGGCAGTGACATCTCCAGCTCATCCCCTGTTTGGGTATCAGCCAGCACGTCAACGACTTAAATCAAGACATAGTTTTCTAAGATCTACAGAGACACTCTCAGCAAGCGAGAGTCCAAAAGTGGCAGGCTCAAACCCAGAACCTCAATCAGTGGCTGATACCAAATGAGAGACTCCCCCCTGGGCACACAGAAGACTGGGCGACTTGGAAGGCACTGAACAGACTGCGTTCTGGCACCACGAGATGCAGAGCCAATCTTCAGAAATGGGGCTACAAAGTGGAATCCACGACATGCGAGTGTGGAGAAGAGCAAACCACTGACCACCTGCTGCAATGCAACCTGAGCCCTGCCACATGCACAATGGAGGACCTCCTTGCGGCAACACCAGAGGGACTCCAAGTGGCCAGATACTGCTCAAAGGACATTTAATCAACTACCAAGCTTGCAAACTTTGTTTTTGTTTGTTTGTTCAAAAAAATGCAATGCAACTGCTTGGTCTGTCCCTAACACGATAAATAAGGCAGAGCACAATTCCCTCAGTCCCCAGCAGTCGACTAATACGTTCAAGTTGAAACAATATTTATTACAGGAAGAAGTTACTCAAGACTGTTAAAAATTATAAATATATATATATATATATATATAAAATTAGACAGGAAACAAGGGGGAACGGCAAACCGCTGGAAGAAGTGGGCAAGATCCAACAGAGAAAGAGGACCGGTCGCGGATCACAGTGTCAATCCATGCAAAGTTTTACCTGCTTGCTAAAGCCAAGCTTCTGGCCAGCCAAAATCTGGGAAGGAGATGATTTGGGGGGGGGGGGGGGGGAGGCAAAACCAAGGCAAAAAGAGAGGCAGAAAGGGCGGGGGGACACTACTGGAATGCAAGCCAGGACAAAAACAAGACACATGATTCTTTTGTTCGACAATACTTTCAACACACATGAAGTGCTTTTCCGTTATAAAATTACTATAAAAGTATTTGGCAGTGCTCAAGTGGGGTGCTGTGGGTGGGGTGGGGGTGAACTGTACTGCGCCTGCCTTTGCCATAGCAAAGCACACCCTGCCTGCGCAGAGATTCTTGCTTCTTGCTTCCCCGCCCTGCAAAGGATTGGCCTCTCCTCCTTCCCTTTGCTCCGCTGGAGAAGTTGCTGTTGTTCTTGTGGGTTTTTTCGGGCTATATGGCCATGTTCTAGAGGCATTTCTCCTGACGTTTTGCCTGCATCTATGGCAAGCATCCTCAGAGGTGAGGTCTGAGGATGCTTGCCATAGATGCAGGCGAAACGTCAGGAGAAATGCCTCTAGAACATGGCCATATAGCCCGAAAAAACCCACAAGAACCTAGTGATTCCAGCCATGAAAGCCTTCGACAATAAGTTGCTGTTGTGTTGGAGGGCTTTCTGGGGGGCCGAGAAAGGATGCGCAGCAAGGGGAGGCGGCCGGCCACAACACAGGCTACCTGTCTCTGCTTCAGGAATGAGGGAGGCCCATGG
This sequence comes from Anolis sagrei ordinatus, assembly GCF_025583915.1. Lineage (NCBI taxonomy): Eukaryota > Metazoa > Chordata > Lepidosauria > Squamata > Anolidae > Anolis > Anolis sagrei. The sequence continues at coordinate 26,871,624 of NW_026844367.1, read as the reverse complement.
GGTGGCTGTCTTGAAGAGAGGCCACCGACAGCACTGCAGAGCCAGCTATGGGATGGGACAACCTTGCAAACAACACACAGCCAAAGTGGGGACATGTTCCTGCACATGAAATGGATACAAACCAAGCCATGCCGGTCTTCCTTCTCCTCCTTCAGCAAACTATCAACACTAAAGCAGGCATAGGCCACGTTGGGCCCTCCCTCTGGGTGTTTTGGATTTCAACTCATAATTCCTAACAGCTGGTATTAGGAATTATGGGAGTTGGAGTCCAAGACACCTGGAGGGACTGCCCAACTTGGAAACAACAAATAGGGTGCACAAATGTCTCCCTCCCATCTTCCAAATTCAGCACATTAAAAATCATAAGGATCCTGGAAATGGTACAAACTTGCGCTTAATGTAAACAGAGACCTCAGTGATTGTTGTTTTCCTTTTGCAAAAGAAAGAAGCACCTGGGTGAAAGATTCAGTGGCAGATTCTGTGTAATTATACGAAGAGGTGGCAGCACTAGCGTCTGAAGTCTGCGAGGGGAAAAGAGAGGCTTTGGAGAAGGGCGAGAGAGACTCCAGACAAACATGATCCAAGGTGAATCGGGTTCAGAATGAAGCCACCATGGTTCTGAGCGCAAAGAGCAATACGGTTGGCCTTTGGGGGGCTAAGGCAAATCGTTCAGTCTCGGGGAAGGGACAAGCACAGAAGCCTCCGCTCCCAACGTTTTGGCTCCTCCGACATAGAAGTTTTAGGAAACGGAAAGAGTTAGGAATGGATTACTGAACTGTTCAGCTAGGCTACCCTCTCCCACCGCGGTCGTAAGATTGTCACACTGACGCGAGCCAAGGCCCGGCTGTAATGCACAGGAGCCCAGGCATTAGGAAATACAGCACATTTTGTCTGTCGGAAGCATCTACAAACTGATATAGAAAGTTATCAAAAGGGTGGAGGGAGGTCCCGATCCCTCTGGGGAGGAAGAGCGGGAGGCTCTCACGGGCCCCGATCCCAGTAACAATAAAATCCAACAAAAGCTCCCTCGTCAGGAGCCTATAAATGGGAGATGGAGCATGTTGGGCTATAAAAACTGGATTCCCCAAAATACTACCGCAAGTCTTTACAGGTGTGTGTCTGTCCCACAAAGGAGGAGAGTAAGATCCCACCACCGCTCCTAAAGTTCCAATATACCAGTGAGACCCACCTCTGAGCGGGCACTCCTTTGGGCTTGGCCGGACCACAGAACCCTCCTGTTCCCCTCCGAGTAGGGCTCTAGCCAGAAACATCGGGAGGGCCCCCAATGCTCCCGGGGAGGGGGCAGCCTCCGCACTCCACCCCAGGTGTGCTTTAAAGCTGCCTTGGCGAGGGACACGGCATCTGCCTACAGTACACATGATAAGGCATACAAGCAAACACATCACCCGGACTCGCCTCGCGTTTCTCGAGGCAGGCACCCGTTGCGTCTAATTCCACATCTGCTTCCCCTTCCAGCCCCATAGAGAGCGGTCCAATAAATAACAGCACAGTGCTGGGCTCGGCTCTCTTTGTGGGGCGCCACAATTCAGTCACCGCCGATCCCCTTGCTGAGGGTTTCCCTTTCACCACACCTGGTGCTCAGTCATGCCGACCAATATTCTAACCCAGGAGTGTCCATCAGGACGAACCAGCGTGTGTGTGTGTGTGTGTGTGTGTGTGGTGGGGTGGCCAGAGACCCCAAAGTTTGCCTCCATGATGCAGGGGCTTCTCTGACGGCAACCGAGGCACCAGCTGGAGCACAGCGCAACGGGGCCAGCCAGTGATAATGCCTTGGGTTCCTCTAGTGTTCTTCCCTTCTTTCTGGGCTAGCGTTGGACCCCCCCCCTCCGGCGGTCTCTGTGGGGCTGAGAGGCACAGGTGGCGTGGGGCCCAGGCGGGGCCAAGGTGTGCTTGAGTCCAGGCAGGGCCTGCTCCCGCCCCCACCGCTGCTATAGAATGGCACAGCTGCTCTTCTCTTTCTCCCGGGACTCCTTCTCCTTCTCCTTCGGTTCCTTCCGCTTCCGCTCGCTGCCCCCCGACGGTCTTCCTGTGGAAGGGGAGGCCGCTCTGGGCGCAGGTGGCTGTCAAGGGATATTATTATTATTATTATTATTATTATTATTATTATTATTATTAACTTTATTTATACCCCGCTAACATCTCCCGAAGGACTCGGTGCGGCTTACAAAAGGCCAAGGCCCTCAATAAAACAACAGCATAACAAATACAACAATAAAACTCATAAAGCAAAACAAGAAATATTAAAGCAATAACAATAGTCAGCTTTCGTATGATGTTGTTTCTAGCGCCCACTTTTTGCTTGATGTTCAGGCAGTGCTTCTTGTAGGTCAGAGCACGGTCCAAAGTGACTCCCAGGTATTTGGGTGTGCTGCAATGCTCCAGTGGGATTCCTTCCCAGGTAATCCTCAGAGCTCTGGATGCTTGTCTGTTCTTAAGGTGAAAGGCACATGTCTGTGTTTTAGATGGATTAGGGATCAGTTAGTTTTCCCTGTAATAGGCAGTAAGAGCACCTAGAGCTTTGGAGAGCTTCTGTTCAACCAACTCAACTGATTCCTAATCCATCTAAAACACAGATATGTGCTTTTCATCTTAAGAACAGACAAGCATCCCGAGCTCTGAGGATCACCTGGGAAGGAATCCCACTGGAGCATTGCAGCACACCCAAATACCTGGGAGTCACTCTGGACCGTGCTCTTACCTACAAGAAGCACTGCCTGAACATCAAGCAAAAAGTGGGTGCTAGAAACAATATCATACAAAAGCTGAATGGCACAACCTGGGGATCACAACCAGACACAGTGAAGACATCTGCCCTTGCGCTATGCTACTCTGCTGCTGAGTATGCATGCCCAGTGTGGAACACATCTCACCACACTAAAACAGTAGATGTGGCTCTTAATGAGACATGCCGCATTATCACAGGGTGTCTGCGCCCCACACCACTGGAGAAATTACACTGCTTAGCCGGTATTGCACCACCTGACATCCACCGGGAAGTAGCAGCCAATAGTGAAAGGACCAAGGCAGAGACATCTCCAGCTCATCCCCTGTTTGGGTATCAGCCAGCACGTCAACGACTTAAATCAAGACATAGTTTTCTTAGATCTACAGAGACACTCGCTGGAACACCCCAGCAAGCGAGAGTCCAAAAGTGGCAGGCCAAACCCAGCACCTCAATCCATGGCTGATACCAAATGAGAGACTCCCCCTGGGCACACAGAAAACTGGGTGACTGGAAGGTGCTGAACAGACTGCGCTCTGGCACCACAAGATGCAGAGCCAATCTTAAGAAATGGGGCTACAGGGTGGAATCCTCGGCATGCGAGTGCAGAGAAGAACAAACCACAGACCACCTGCTGCAATGCAACCTGAGCCCTGCCACATGCACAATGGAGGACCTTCTTGCGGCAACACCAGAGGCACTCCAAGTGGCCAGATACTGGTCAAAGGACATTTAACCAACTACCAAGTTTGCAAAATCTGTGTTTTTTTTTTTTAATCTGTGTGTTTGTTTTGTTCTGTTAGAAATGTAATACAATGGTATGGTTGCCGATGACACGATAAATAAATGACAATAGAACATTAAAACAATACACACACGGACAACACTAGCGTCCCCTCCCTGGCGCTCAGCAGCCCCCAATCCCTACCCGGGCCAACGCAAAGGCTGTCCGGCCTGCCCACTTCCCGGGAGGGTAGGGGTGGGGAGGGGAACATGCATGGTCTCAGGCAAGTTCAAAGGCTGAGCAGAAGCCAAGGTCCTCCTTACCTGGACCTGAGCGGCCGTGGCGGCGGCTGCGGCGGCGGCTTGCTCTTGCTCCTGATAGTACTGGGAGGCCCGCCGGTCCTCTTCCTCCTGCAGTTTCTTGGCAAGCTCCAGGTCGCTGATGCCTTCAGGCAGCTGCTCCCAGTTGAGGTCCTGGCTCTGCTGCTCTTGTTGCAAGGACAAGGCCATCAGGTAGTCCTAGGGGCAAACCCACCGCTGAAGGCACCTCTCCCAGGAAAGCCCCTGGCCAGGGGCAACCCCGCCCTCCCCTCTGGGAAGGCTCCTGGCACACACACCGAGCGCACTGGAGGAGGCGCAGACAGGAAACAATCAGGCACATCTAATCACCTCTCAACAAAAGATTCCCCCAGGCACTGCCAGGCCATCAAATCCTAATCAAGGTGGTCAGGTGAAACATTCACACCTAGCTCCAGCAGGCAAGAGTTCTTTGTCCCACCTCTCTTGCCCTTTGCCCTCCCCGTTCGCCCAAACACCCTCCAGTGCTGGTGAAGAGGAAGAGGAGAGAGGGAGGAAGGAAAGACGGGAAGGAAAAAGGTGGTGTACCCCATTGTGGCACACACCCTTGTTTCCTCCTCTGCAAACCCACATTAGCTTCCTCTTCCTCTGCTGGACTGCCTTCTCCTCCCAACTGGCAAAGAACAACTGCAGTGGATTGCTGTTTATTCAGGCTATATGGCCATGTTCGGGAGGCATTTTCTCCTGACTTTTCGCCTGCATCTATGGCAAGCATCCTCAGAGGTAGTGAGGTCTATTGGAACTAGGAAAATTGGGTTTATATATCTGTGGAATGACCAGTGTGGGACAAAGAATCCAACAAATGCTTCGTTCAGCAAAGGACAAGAGGGATCCTCTCATTTCTGCAGGAGTCTAGCTGTGGATAAGTCTACATAAGGACCACCAAACGCAGCATCTCCCAAACACGAATCAGGGAACATGAAAGGCACTGCAGACTACTTCAACCAGAGAAGTCAGCCATAGCAGAGCACCTGAGGAAACAACCTGGGCACAGCATATTATTGGAGAACACAGAAAGGCTGGACCACTCTCACAACCACCATGTCAGACTCCACAGAGAAGCCACTGAAATCCACAAGCATGTGGACAATTTCAACAGAAAAGAGGAAACCATGAAAATGAACAAAATCTGGCTACCAGTATTTAAAAAAAAACTTTAAAATTTCAACAGCAAAACAACAGAAGGGAAACAATCAGGGACATCTAATCACCTCTCAACAAAAGATTGCCCCAGGCACTGCCACACCATCAAATGCTAATCAAGGTGGTCAGTTGAAACATTCACACCTAGCTCCAACAGACAAGAGTCCTTTGTCCCACCCTGGTCATTCCACAGATATATAAACCCATTTTCCTAGTTCCAACAGACCTCACTACCTCTGAGGATGCTTGCCATAGATGCAGGCGAAACGTCAGGAGAGAATGCCTCTAGAACATGGCCATATACCCCGAAAAAACCTACAGCAACCCAGTGATTCTGGCCATGAAAGCCTTCGACAACTGCAATGGATTTCCCAGCGGGTTGATAGTGAACTGGGGGCAGAGGACGACACACAGCCCCACATGGGCAGAGTGTTGTGCTGTTGGCTATGGAGTCCTACACTGTTTAATCTTTTTTAAAAAGAGGGGGGAGAAAGAAAGAAAGAAAGAAAGAAAGAAAGAAAGAAAGAAAGAAAGAAAGAAAGAAAGAAAGAAAGAAAGAAAGAAAGAAAGAAAGAAAGAAAGAAAGACAGAGGGCAGAAAGAAGCATGCAAAGCACAGCCAGCCCAAGAATGGCTAAGGCACTGAAGGAAGAGTCCCCGCACCTACCTGATCTATCTGGTCTTGCTGCCCTCGGTAGACCGTTTCCGGGTCGGATGGTGGCCGAAGGTGGAACTCAGAGTCACAGAAGTTTCCATCCCCATCCACGTTGTGCAAACTTTCCCAGACCACTTTATCTTCGGTAAGGAAACCCTGGTCTGTCACCAGAAGGTAAAGCTGGCCCTGAATCAAAGGACAGGTTTGACACATGCAACCAGAGCTTCCTATTTTAAAAATACCCTAATAAACCCTTGCCAATAAGATTTCCAGACTTTAGAATCATAGAATCCTAGAGTTGGAAGAGACCTCATGGGCCATCCAGTCCAATTCCATTGTGCCAAGAAGCAGGAATATTGCATTCAAAGCACCCCTAACAGATGGCCATCCAGCCTCTGTTTAAAAGCTTCCAAAGAAGGAGCCTCCACCACACTCCAGGGCAGAGAGTTCCACTGCTGAACAGCTTTCACAGTCAGGAAGTTCTTCCTCATGTTCAGATGGAATCTCCTTTCCTGGCTATTCCAGTGTGCCTTTCCAGAACAGGAAACTCCCAGCATCATGTCCCAAATGCACTTTACCAGAGATTTAAGATTGCCTGCACATTGCACCTACCCTAAAATCCTTACATTTCCCCTGTCATGTCCAGCACTTTTAATTTATTCATTACATTTGGCCTGGCCCTAGTTTTAAATGTGTCATGATCTATTGTTTTTGATGTTTTACTGTTATTGCTTTAATGTTTATTGGTTTGCTATATGGGTTTTAGTGTTGTATTTGTTATGCTGTTGCTTTATTGAGGGCCTTGGCCTTTGTAAGCCGCACCAAGTCCTTCGAGAGATGTTAGTGGGGTAGAAATAAACTTAATAATAATAATAATAATAATTGTAGTTTGAAGCCATTGTTCCATTGCGTCCTAGTCTCCAGGGAAGCAGAAAACAAGCTTGCTCCCTCCTCCCTGTGGCTTCCTCTCACATATTAATACATGGCTATCATATCTCCTCTCAGCCTTCTCTTCTTCAGGCTAAACATGCCCAGCTCTTTAAGCCGCTCCTCATAGGGCTTGTTTTCCAGACGCTTGATCATTTTAGTCGCCCTCCTCTGGACACATTCCAGCTTGTCAATATCTCTCTTCAATTGTGGTGCCCACAATTGGACACAACATTCCAGGTGTGGTCTAACCAAAACGGAATAGAGGGGTAGCATTACTTCCCTAGATCTAGACACTCCTATTGATGCAGGCCAAAATCCCATTGGCTTTTTTTTTGCCGCCACATCACATTGTTGGCTCATGTTTAACTTGTTGTCCACGAGGACTCCCAAGATCTTTTCCACACGTACTGCTCTCGAGCCAGGCATTGTCCCCCATTCTATATTTCTGCATTTCGTTTTTTCTGCCTAAGTGGAGTATCTTGCATTTGTCCCTGTTGCTCTGAGGTGTCCTGAATTTGGCTCAAGAGGCCATGCTTTCCACATATCCCTTGTGTGTATGTGAGAGAGAAGCTACCTGTATACTACTATACTACTGTACTATTTCCCTAGCACACAATAAGCAAATACAGAATCGACTCTGGGCAGGCACAGGAACAGAAGTTACTGACTTGGGTCTGCTTTCACAAGTTGAAATATTCCAACATATTTAAAAGATGGGAGGCAGCCATCTCAAAAAAGGCCTGGGACAGGATTGAGGGTGTGTAGCAAACCCCGTTTGTCTCAGGCTTTGAGGGCAGAGGCAACGTACGTGGCAACCCCAAAGCAGGAGTACGACTGCAGGCTCCCGCTTTTCAAGCCACCCAGCGTTCCCATCAAGATAGCACAATAAGGACACTGTCCGCAGCCAAGGCATACCTTGTGTTTGGTCATGGTGCTGAAGTGGTTGTTTCTGAAGAAGACACACAGCTCCCCTTCTTGGACAGTGGATGTCAGCTCACAGAGGCCATGGTAGGTCAACTGAGTGGCCGTGTTGTTGAGGAACTGCTCCGCAACGGTACCTGTCAAGCCAGAACCGTGGCTTCATTCTCGCACAGAGGGAATGCATCGCACTGGGACAAAATGAACCACCTAATCTATAGCACTGTGCAAGCCAAAGGGAGCATGAGCTTTTGGGGGATGTGAGTTGGGTGAGACCAGAAGGCAGGGGAGCCCAAATCTATATAAATAAAAATGTAATGTTCGTTTGTGGGATTAACAGAACTCAAAAACCACTGGATGAATTGACACCAGATTTGGACACAAGACACCTAACAACCCAATGTATGTCCTTCACTAAAAAAAAAAATGATTTTGTCATTTGGGAGTTGTAGTTGCTGGGATTTATAGTTCACCTACAATCAAAGAGCAATCTGAACCCCACCAATGATGGAATTGAACCAAACTTGGCACACAGTTCTCCCACGACCAACAGAAAATAGGGTTTGGTGGGCAGTGTCCTTTGGTTTTGGAGTTGTAGTTCACCTACATCCAGAAATCACGGTGGACTCAAACAATGATGGATCTGGACCAAACAGATCTACACGAATACTCAATATGCCCAAATGTGAACACTGGTGGAGTTTGGGGAAAATAGAATCTTGACATTTGGGAGTTGTATTTGCTGGGATTTATAGTTCACCTACAATCACAGAGCATTCTGAACCCCACCAACAATAGAATTGGGCCAAACCTCCCACACAGAACCCCCATGACCCCCAGAGTGGGCCACAGCAACGCGTGGCAGGGGATGGCTAGTGTATATAAATAAAAATGTGATGTTCATTTGTGGGCTTAACAGAACTCAAAAACCACTGAACAAACTGACACCAAATTTGGACACAAGACACCTAACAACCCAATGTATGTCCTTCATTTAAAAAAATGATTTTGAAATTTGGGAGTGGTTGTTACTGGGATTTATAGTTCACCTACAATCAAAGAGCATTCTGAACCCCACCAATAGAATTGGGCTGAACCTCCCACACAGAACCCCCATGTGGGCCACAGCAACGTGTGGCAGGGAACGGCTAATATAAGCCTATACAGTTAAGGGTCACTTTGCAGGAACAGAGGCAAAGCTTCTCACTGTGCCCTTCCCATGGGCCAGCACTGACTCTGGATGGCAACCATGACAGAGAGAGAGAGAGAATAATGGAGCAGACCTAAGCCAACCAAGTTCCCCCAAAAGATCCCAAGCAGTTTGCTCACCTTCGTCAACCAGTTCACTACTGTCTGACTGTTTACAGCAAATTATTTTCTCCACGAGCTGATTGTAGCTGCAATTGCCAACGGCTTTCACAATGTCAGCAATCTGGGGGGTGAAAAGAGACATTGAGCTTAACTGGTTTTCTTTTGCAGTCATCACAAGGGTATTATTTTGCCCATCGCCACTTTTAGAGTCTCACAGACACAAAGCCTGCAGAGTGTTTTTAACAGAAAGCCACCCAAGGAGCCTCCTCTCAGGATACTGAAGGCAAGGCTTCATGCGTATTAACATCCCAATCTGGAAGCCCCTCAAGTTCCCTGCAAATAACCTGCTCCTATTTTTATCTCATTAGAGTTTTTAATAATTTTATCTTGTACATGTGGCCTGCTCACTGTTATCGTGATTGTGTTTATTGGAATGTTATTTTGTTACTGTGTTTATACTTTTTTTTCTATGTAATTTCAACAGAAAAGAGGAAACCATGAAGATGAACAAAATCTAGCTACCAGTATTGAAAACTCTAAAATTAAAACAGAAAAATAACAGAGGGAAAACAATCAGGGACAGCTAATGATCTCTCGATAAAAGATTGCCCCAGGCACTGCCAGGCTATCAAATACTAACCAAGGTGATCAGTTGAAACATTCACACCTAGCTCCAGCAGACAAGAGCCCTTTGTCCCACCCTTGTCTTTCCACAGATATATAAACCCATTTTCTTAGTTCCAACAGACCTCACTACCTCTGAGGATGCTTGCCATAGATGCAGGCGAAACGTCAAGAGAGAATGCCTCTAGAACATGGCCATATAGCCTGAAAAAACCTACAACAACCCAGTGATTCCGGCCATGAAAGCCTTCGACAATACAATTTTGATGATGTTGCTTGTTTATGTTATGTTTTATTTTGCTGTAACATGTTGTCCGGGCTTGGCCCATGTAAGCCGCTCCGAGTCCCCGTTGGGAAGATGGTGGCGGGGTATAAATAAAGATGTTGATGATGATTATATTATTATGTTGCTGTGCCTCTTCCTTGCTATCTTTTAGGAACTCTGTAGGCAGAGTTATTCACTGGTTTTCCACAGATACCCACCCAAGTGCATGGCTCTGTTTTGCTTTGAATTTTTTTAAAAATTGGCTTCAATCTGTCTTAAATTACTTTAAAACATATCTATCCTTTTGTCTTCACCATCAAAAACAAGTTTTATCTGTTCCCTGCCTCTCCTGATGGCTTGAAGCGGCGCTCAATACAATGAAAACACCCAAGCATGGCTTGTGTTAATTTAGGAATCCATTTCAGATCCTTTTTGACTTTGGCTCATTCTCTCTTACTTGCAGTCATGGCTTGCTTCCCAGGGAGGCTATCAATGGCCGCCTGCCTTGACCTACCGGCTGGCTGTTTACCTGGGGGTCCACCAGCCACCCGTGGTACAAGGGGATGTCGAGAAGGTCGAACACGATGCACTCGGGCGTGTATTCAAAGACCCGGACGCCCGTGAACCTGACGTTAACGTCCAGCCCCGTCTGCAGCTTGTGCAAGATTGCCATCGCGTCGCTCATGTTCTGCCAACAGGAGGTCAAAGGAGGAGGAGAAAAGCCAGCCTTATTTACTGTGGGCACCAGGAGTACACGCTCAGTGTATATGACGTTAACATAATATGACTGATGTATCATATACGTGTGTGTGCATACACACACGCACAATTGATTTAGTGACACAATTAGATCCCAGGCTTCTTTACTGATATGTTAAACGTTACTGGAGTATGCCCAAAGCAATACTAATACCCATAATAAATTAATTCTAAAGAGGCCCGAGAGCAAATATTTCAAATCTTACATTATTCTACCAGCACATGTTGAAATCTTCCAGGGAAGGGAGGGAAATATAGAAGTTAAGGCAACGTCTTTGAATATCTTATTGGTCATTTCCTCTCTACTTTCCTACTTCCATCCATTATTATAGTAAAATGAAAACTCAGAGATACGAAGTGAAAATGTTATGCATCTTGCCATTTACTAAGAAGTTTTATGCTTCAGGTTCTTATCAGGCCAAGACAAACTTAATTGCAAACCCAAGATAAGGATGCTCCCAATGTATGTGGTTTGATATTAATTGACTGATTGACAGTATGATCATAATGAATAAATCTAGGATACCTCTGATAAAATGGCATTTTCACTTTTACAAGCATAAGGATCCTAACATTAGCAATTTTGCAATATGAAAGTGCAAGTATTTTAACACACTGGTACAAAGGCCACCTATTCGCAAAACTGGCTGCATTTTATTATTACCTGCTCATAGTTTAGGCGCTGAATTTCTGAGATTTCTTTTGGTTTTGAATCAAGGATATAGTCTCCTAAAAGAGAGAAGAATTAAAGCAATTCTTTGAGTACCATAGATGTTTTTAAATGTATTTGTACTATTTTTCGACCTCTTTTCTCTGATGTTAATTAATTGATTACTGTTTTAAATTATTAATGATTTTGTACTGTGTTGTTGATACTGGTTGTTAACCGCTCTGAGTCGCCTGATGGCTGAGAAGAGCGGTATACAAGTGAAGCAAATAAATAAATAAAACCTACCACAGTGCTCCACAGACAACAGCTAAAAGTCACAGTAGTATAAAGTATAAAGGGAAAGGCTTTCATGGGTCCAGGCCCTTTCTTCCATGGGATAAACTATTTCTATCAATACTAATCATCAGCACAGTGTCATGAATACCAACCTAAGTATTCCATCAACTGCTCAGCTGTTATGATTTCCATCATCGGTGGCAGTTTCACCTGGAGAGAGATAAAAATGAACATCATGAGGTTTTATTTACTTAGATTGTGGTTTTATATGTTTTTATGGATTTAATCTGAATTGTTTTTAATACTAAAGATGTTTAATGCTGTTTTAATATTAGTATTATTGTATACTAGCCATCCCTTGCCATGCGTTGCTGTGGCCCAGTCTGTATATATGTTCTTTGTGTGTGTATATATGTGTGTTTGCGTATATATATGTGGTTTTGCACATGCGTTGTAATGTATTTTTATTTTTTGGCTTTTTAAGTCTCTTCTGCTGTGTTTTCAGTGTTTTTATGAGTGATGGTCACTCGTTGGCCTGATAGGTGTATTGTGTCCAAATTCGGTGTCAATTCATCAATGGTTTTTGAGTTCTGTTAATTCCACAAACTAACATTACATTTTTATTTATATAGATTTTACATTGTGTGCTGATGTTTTTATGTTAAGCCACTCTGAGTTTCCTGCGGGAGAAATAAAGCGAGGTAGAAATAAATACAATAATAATAACAATAGAAATTTTACAAAGATGAACAGCTTCCAAGGGTTTTGTATCTCTGAATTTACAATACATCAGTGCAGAGAGATCGCAACAAAGTTTTATGTGACATACTGAAATCAATTTCCCCAAACATCTGGGATGACCCTTCTTGGCATTCAGGTGAAACATTCCCAACGAGGACAAGACTGTTGCATTCTTTCTGCCAAAAGGGAGGCCCCTGCATTTCTGCTACTTCCTAATCTCCCATCAAGGAAACATCTGACAGCAAAAGAACTTTCTTTTCCTGTCTGGAGCACTGTGTGTTCCTGACGATGACCATGGCTTGATTCAGTAGCCTATCTTACAGAACAGCGGCATTTGTGCCAAGAACACTTTTGATATTTATTTTATTTATTTATTGTGTCAGAAACTAATTGAGAGTACAGTTGTATTTAAAAACACAAAGAAAGTTAAAAACTTGGCATTATACTAAATGTCCTTTGACCAGTTTTTTATTGTGTCAGAAATAGCTTGAGTATATTGCAAGTTGCTTCTGGTGTGAGAGAATTGGCCGTGTGCAAGGATGCTGCCCAGGGGACGCCCGGATGTGTTACCATCCTGTGAGAGGCTTCTCTCATGTCTCTGCATGGGAAACTGGGGCTGACAGACGGGAGCTCAACCTGTCTCGTGGATTTGAACCACCAACCTTCAGGTCTTCTGGCAAAAGGGTTTAACCCACTGCGGCACATCAGCTCCACCTCTTATCAGTAGCTGTCCACAAATGTAAACACCTCCATTGTGAACATTGCAGGGCTCAGACTGCATTGTACTAGTCGGTCTATGGTTTGCTCTCCTCCGCACTCGCATGTCATGGACTCCACTTTGTGGCCCCTTTTCTTAAGGTTGGCTCTGCATCTTGTGGTGCCAGAGCGCAGCCTGTTCAGTGCCTTCCAAGTTGCCCAGTCTTTTGTGTGCTCAGGAGGGAGTCTTTCATCCAATCTCAGCCACAGATTGAGATTCCGGGTTTTACCCTGTCACTTTTGGGCTCTTGCTTGCTGAGTTATTCCTGTAAGTATCTCTGTAGATTGTAGGAAGCTATTTCACTGCCTTGGTCCTTTATTATTGGCTGCTTCTTCCCAGAGGATGTCAGGTGATGCAATACTGGCTAAACCAGGAGTCCACAAACTTTTTAAACAAAGGGCCAGTTCACAATCCCTCAAACTGTTAAAGGGCCGGATTATAATTTGAAAAAAAAAAAGAAAAAAAGAAAAAATTCCTATGCACACTGCACATATCTTATTTGTAGTGCAAAAAAAAAACCCACTTAAAAACAATATAATAATTTAAAATGAAGATAAATTTTAACAAATATAAAATTATTAGTATTAAATGGGAATTGTGGGCCTGCTTTTGACTGATGACATAGGATTGCTGTTGTTGTGTGCTTTCAAGCCGTTTCAGACTTAGGTTGACCCTGAGCAAGGGCCAGGTAAATAACCTTGGAGGGCCGTATCTGGCCCCCGGGCCTTAGTTTGTGGACCCCTGGGCTAAGCAGTATAATTTCTCCAGTGGTGTGGGACATAGACATTCTGTTATAATGCGGCATGTCTCATAAAGTGCTTGCGTATCCTTCCAATAATAATAGAGTAAAATAATAAATGTAATAACAACAACAATAATAGAGTAAAATAATAAATGTAATAACAACAATAAAGTAAAATAATAAATATAATAATAACAACAACACATTTATTACGTATTTATAACAGAGTAAAATAATAAATAGCCTTGACTCGAGTATAAGCCAAGAGGGACTTTTTCAGCCCAAAAAAAGGCCTGAAAAACTAGGCTTATACTCAAGTATATACAGTACTTTTTCCCCCATTGTATGTTTGCTTGGATTTACTCTTTAAAAAGTTCCTGTCCCATCCCAAACAATTTCAGTTTAAGAGCAAACCTACAGAACCTCTCTTTTTCATAACCTGGAGACTGCCCATGCTATTTGGTGGTGTATGGGGAGACATTGGAAATGACTTGAAAGCTCACAACAAGAACAACAACTTCTACATCAGTGCTGGAATAAAGGCCAATAAAAGGACTGTCCTCACATCCAAGCCAGGGGTTTGGGGCCACCTGCCTGTCAAACTGCTATGACACAGCCCAACAACAACATTTTCATAAGGTCTTGGTTTTTAGGCCTGTTCCGGGGGTTATTTGGGTTACTGATTCAGAAGATTGCATTGGATAGACCGCATCAGCTCTCGTTTCTTGTGTGTCAAATGTCTGGAGACTTTGTTTCATAAATGTGTCCTTTTGGAGTAAAATAAGTTGAAAAAGCACCAATTTCTTTTAATTTTTAATATGTTTCCTTCATACTTACAAGATACTAAACACTACATTAAAATATCCTGATTTTTCTATGAATGAGAAGAGGGAAGAATGGTAGATGGCATATGTTCTGTATCACAAAAACTACAGCTGATAGGGGAAAACAGGTGATACCCAGAAACAGGGTTAATATTGGAGGAGCCAGAACGTGTGAGAGAACCTTCCTGTTGGATAAAAGTTTTTTCTGAAAAATAATTTATGCTCTACTGTGTGGAGGATAAATGCAGAGACTCACGCTGGATTGACTGACTGCTGCTGACACCTATGACAGCCCCATCAATTCAATGTTCTCTACGCTATGCGGAACTGAACTTTCGGGCAAATGGAAGGGAAGGTGGTATATAAATGACTAAAATGGTCCAATTCTGCAATGTGGCTGCATCCTAAGGCTCCCCTTTGGAAGGCCAACATCTCCGCCAGCCACACACCGAGGGCCACTCTCCTTCTCCCTTCCCACTCTTTCGATGTCCCATTCCCTCTATTTCTTATTCTATTTCCTTCATATCCTGCCTCATTCCCTCTACATCTTGTCTCATCCCCTCGCCTCCTCCCCCTCCTTCTCCCATGACCCCATGCCTCCCTCCGCCTCATTTCCTGTCCCATCCCCTCTACTTCTGGCACCATTTCCTTCATTTCCTATCCTGTTCCCTGCTCTATTTCCTGTCTCCTTCCCGGGCTCTCCTTCCAGGCGAGGAAGAGGGCCACTCTCCTTCTCCCTTCCCTCTCTTTCCCTGTCCCATTCCCTCTATTTCTTATCCTATTTCCTTCATACCCTGTCCCATTCCCTCTATGTCTTGTCCCATCCCCTCTATATCCCCCTCCCTCCGCCTCATTGACTGCCCTATTCCCTTTACTTCTGCCCCCTTTTCCTTCATTTCCTATCCTGTTCCCTGCTCTATTTCCTGCCTCCTTCCCTCTCTTTCCCTGTCCCATTCCCTCTATTTCTTATCCTATTTCCTTCATACCCTCCCCCATTCCCTCTATTCCCCCCCCGCCTCATTTCCTGCCCCATCCCCTCTACTTCTGGCCCCGTTTCCTGCATTTCCTATCCTATTCCTCGCTGTGTTTCCTGTCTCCTTCCCGGACTCACCTTCCAGGCAAGGAAGAGGGCCACTCTCCTTCTCCCTTCCCTCTCTTTCCCATTCCCATCCCCTCTATTTCTTATCTTATTTCCTTCATACCCTGCCCCATTCCCTCTACGTCTTGTCCCATCCCCTCTATATCCCCTTCCCTCCTCCTCCCATGGCCCCTTCCCTCCCTCCCTCCATCTCATTTCCTGTCCCATTCCCTCTACTTCTGGTTCTATTTCCTATCCTATTCTGTGCTCTATTTCCTGCCTCCTTCCCTCTGCTTCTTGCGTCCTTTCCCAGCTCACCTTCCAGGCAAGGAGGAGGGCTACTCTCCTTCTCCCTTCCCTCTCTTTCCCTGTCCCATTCCCTCTATTTCTTATCGTATTTCCTTCATACCCTGTCCCATTCCCTCTATTTCCCCTCCCCCCCCTCCACCTCAGTTCCTGTCCTATTCCCTCTACTTCTGCCCCCTTTTCCTTCATTTCCTATCCTGTTCCCTGCTCTATTTCCTGTCTCCTTCCCAGGCTCACCTTCCAGGCGAGGAGGAGGGCCACTCTCCTTCTCCCTTCCCTCTCTTTCCATGTCCCATTCCCTCTATTTCTTATTCTATTTCCTTCATACCCTGCCCCATTCCCTCTACGTCTTGTCCCATCCCCTCTATATCCCCTTCCCTCCTCCTCCCATGGCCCCTTCCCTCCCTCCCTTCACTCATTTCCTGTCCCATTCCCTCTACTTCTGGTTCTATTTCCTATCCTATTCTGTGCTCTATTTCCTGCCTCCTTCCCTCTGCTTCTTGCGTCCTTTCCCAGCTCACCTTCCAGGCGAGGAGGAGGGCCACTCTCCTTCTCCCTTCCCTCTCTTTCCTTGTCCCATTCCCTCTATTTCTTATCCTATTTCCTTCATATCCTGCCCCATTCCCTCTATGTCTTGTCCCATTCCCTCTATTTTCCCTCCCTCTGCCTCATTTCCTGTCCCATCCTTTCTACTTCTGCCCCTTTTTACTTCATTTCCTATCCTATTCCGTGCTCAATTTCCTGTCTCCTTCCTGGCCTCACCTTCCAGGCAAGGAGGGGGACGTTCATGATGGCACGGAGCGGGCAGGGCCATTCTCCTTCTCCCTTCCCTCTCTTTACCTGTCTCATTCCCTCTACTTCTGGTCACATTTCCTATCCTATTCTGTGCTCTATTTCCTGCCTCCTTCCCTCTGCTTCTTGCGTCCTTTCCCAGCTCACCTTCCAGGCGAGGAGGAGGGCCACTCTCCTTCTCCCTTCCCTCTCTTTCCCTGTCCCATTCCCTCTATTTCTTATCCTATTTCCTTCATATCCTGCCCCATTCCCTCTACATCTTGTCCCATCCCCTCTATATCCCCTTCCCTCCTCCTCCCATGGCCCCTTCCCTCCCTCCCTTCACCTCATTTCCTGTCCCATTCCCTCTACTTCTGGTCCCATTTCCTATCCATTTCTGTGCTCTATTTCCTGCCTCCTTCCCTCTGCTTCTTGCGTCCTTTCCCAGCTCACCTTCCAGGCGAGGAAGAGGGCCACTCTCCTTCTCCCTTCCCTCTCTTTCCCTGTCCCATTCCCTCTATTTCTTATCCTATTTCCTTCATACCCTGTCCCATTCCCTCTATGTCTTGTTCACTTCGGTCATCTGGAGAGGCCCTGCTCGTGATACCGCCTGCGTTGCAGGTGCGTTTGGTGGGGACGCGAGACAGAGCCTTTTCTGTGGTGGCCCCCCGACTCTGGAACACCCTCCCCAAAAATCTTAGACAGGCCCCTACATTGGCAGCCTTTAGAACTTGCCCCTACATTGGCAGCCTTTAGAGCCCCCAGAACTTGAAGACCTGGCTGTTCCGATGTGCCTTCCCAGAATAGGAAATCTCCAATACCAAGTCCCAGAAGCACTTTATTAGAATTAAGATTGCTGGCACACTGCACTACTTGCCCTATAATCCTTACATATCACCTGTCACATCAGCACTTTTAATTCTGTACCCATTACTCTGGCCCGGCCCAGTGTTATTGTGTCTTGGTGTATTGTTTATTGCTTGTTGTTTAATATTGCTTTGATTGTTTTAACTTGCTTTAGGGTTTTGTATCGTTATGTTGTGTTTTGAGGCCTTGGCCTTTGTAAGCCGCATCGAGTCCTTTGGGAGATGCTAGCGGGGTACAAATAAAGTTAATAATAATAATAATAATTTCATATCCTGTTCCCTGCTCTATCTCCTGACTCCTTCCCGGGCTCACCTTCCAGGCAAGAAGGAGGGCCACTCTCCTCCTCCTTCCCTCTCTTTCCTAGTCCCATTCCCTCTATTTCTTATCCTATTTCCTTCATACCCTTTCCCATTCCCTCTATGTCTTGTCCCATTCCCTCTATTTCCCCTCCCTCCCTCCACCTCATTTCCTGTCCCATTCCCTCTTCTTCTGCCCGCTTTTCCTTCACTTCCTACCCTGTTCCCTGCTCTATCTCCTGACTCACCTTCCAGGAAAGAAGGAGGGCCACTCTCCTTCTCCCTTCCCTCTCTTTCCCTCTCCCATTCCCTCTATTTCCCCTTCCTTCCTCCACTTCATTTCCTGTCCCGTTTCCTCGACTTCTGCCCCCTTTCCCTTCACTTCCTACCCTGTTCCCTGTTCTATCTCCTGCCTCCTTCCCAGGCTCACCTTCCAGGCGAGGAGGAGGACGTTCATGATGGCGAGGAGAGGGCAGGGCCCGTTCTCGTTCTGGGTGACGAGGGGCGTCTGCTCCTCCTTCCACCGGACCCACTTCAGGTGGTACACGCCTTGCCCCGCCGGGAAGGCCCGCTCCTTGGCGGCGGGCGGGGAGGCTGCGGCGGCTGCGGCCAGGTCAACCCGGGAGTCCCCCTCCTCGGCCTGGCCGGCTTCCGAGGCGGGCCCCGCGGCGGAGGAGGAGGACGACGAAGACGAGGAGGAGGAGGAGGGCAAGTGGGAGAAGGATCCCACCGAGTCTTCCTCTTCCTCCTCTTCCTCCTCGCCCGCCCTCTCCCTCTCTCCGCCCTGGGGCCTTTCTCCTCCTGCAGAGACGCCCGCCTTCTTCCCCTCAGGAGAGGCCCCCTCCCCCTCCTCCTTCTTCCCGGGAGGGGGGGGCTCCGCCAGGCCCTCCATGGGCCAGCCCCGCCTTCTCCGGCTACAGGGCCCCGCCGCCGCTTCGCCAAGGCCGCTTCTGGCCCGGAAAGGCCGCCGCCGCCATGACAGGCCGAGGCCACGCCCCGCGGAAGGAGGACGAGCAGGGAGCGGCCGCGTAGGGACAGTGCGCATGCGTACTAGGAAACGAACCCTGAGGAAACGGGAGCCAGTCGGAAGCCACGCCCCGCGGAAAGGAGGAGGAATGGAGCAGAGGGCTAGTGCGCATGCGTGCGGTGGAGCTGACCCTGAGAGGAGAGGGAGGCAGAAGACACGCCCCGCTGAAGGAGGGAGGGAAGGAGTAAGGTAGAAGCCACGCCCCCCAGAAAGAGGGAGGGAGCGGCTCCATTATTCTAGTGCGCATGCGTTCAGTGAGAAAAAGCGAGGGAGGCGGGAGACACGCCCCGCGGAAGGAGGGAGGGAAGAAGTAAGGAGCTGCCCTTGGGCGCATGCGTGAGCCCTGAGAAAAAAAGAGCGGCAGGCAGAAGCCACGCCCCCCAGAAAGAGAGGGAGAGGCTCCGTGATTCTAGTGCGCATGCGTTCAGTGAGAAAGAGCGAGGGAGGCGGAATACGCGCCCTGCGGATGGAGGGAGGGAAGCAGTAAGGAGCTGCCCTTAGGGCTTGGCGCACGCGTGAACCCTGAGGAAAAAAGAGCGGCAGGCAGAAGCCACGCCCCCTACAAAGAGGGAGGGAGCGGGTCCATGATTCTAGTGCGCATGCGTTCAGGGAGAAAAAAGCGAGGGAGGCGGAAGACACGCCCTGCGGAAGGAGGGAGGGAAGGAGTAAGGAGCTGCCCTTAGGGCTTGGGCGCATGCGTGAACCCTGAGGAAAAAAGAGCGGCAGGCAGAAGCCACGCCCCCCTACAAAGAGGGAGGGAGCGGGTCCATGATTCTAGTGCGCATGCGTTCAGGGAGAAAAAAGCGAGGGAGGCGGAAGACACGCCCTGCGGAAGGAGGGAGGGAAGGAGTAAAGAGCTGCCCTTGAGCGCATGCGTGAACCCTGAGGCAAAAAGAGCGCCAGGCAGAAGCCCCGCCCCCCCAGAAAGAGGGAGGGAGTGGCTCCATGATTCTAGTGCGCATGCGTTCAGTGAGAAAAAGCGAGGGAGGCGGAAGACACGCCCTGCGGAAGGAGGGAGGGAAGGAGTAAAGAGCTTGGGCGCATGCGTGAACCCTGAGGAAAAAAGAGAGGCAAGCAGAAGCCCCGCCCCCCAGAAAGAGGGAGGGAGTGGCTCCACGATTCTAATGCGCATGCGTTCAGTGAGAAAAAGCGAGGGAGGCGGAAGACACGCCCCGCGGAAGGAGGGAGGGGAGAGCAGGCAGCGGTTCCATGATGCTAGTGCGCATGCGTGCTAGAGACACACGTAGTGGCGGGATCCACCCTGCCATCTCGTGCAGTTTCAGACTGGCGGGCCTTCCCAGTCCTGGTCAGAGCTGGCTTGAGGCGCCGTCTTCCTCTTGGCACGTTTCTCCCTTTCTCACTCCATTCGTGCCTCTTTGAAATCTTCAGCACTGCTGGTCACAGCTGACCTCCAGTGACAGCACTCAAGGGCCAGGGCTTCCCAGTTCTCTGTTGGTTTTAAGCCCGTCTTTCAGTCTCTTTTCCTGCCCAGCAACATTAATAATAATAATATAATAATAATAATAAAACTTTATTTATAACCCGCCACCATCTCCCCAAGGGACTTGGAGCGGCTTACATGAGGTCATTCCATTTCCTGTTCTTGAGTTGGGAGTAGAGTCACTGCTTTGGGAGATGGTGCTCTTTAGGCATTTGGACAACGGTTGTGACCTCAGAGATCAGACCAAGCGCGATCGCAACGGCAAAACTTCCTCCCATGAGATTTACAGGATTTTTCAGAGGCAGTGCTGATGGAATCGTTGCAGGAGTTGAGTGTAACGTCTGTAGACAGTCCATGTTCTGCATGCATAGAACAGGGATGGGAGGACAATGGCTATATTAACAAGCATCTTGCTCTTCCTACGGATGTCCCGGTCCTCAAACACTCTCTGCACTCGCAGAGCTCAGGTGGTGTTGTATTTCAGCGTCAATGTTGACTTTTGTGGAGAGCTAGCTTCCAAGGGAGTGGAAATGGTCAACCTTTTCTAGCATTGCACTATTAAGCTGTATTTCCAGCATTGCAGAGGGATTGACTGGTGCCTTTTGCTGGAAGAGCACTTTGCTTTTCTCCATGTTCAGTGCGAGTCCTTCTTTGGACCTCAGCTATTGCACTAGTGTAGATCTCTTTCATAGCAGCGCAGTTGGTGTCTCTCTGTCGTGGGTTGTTGTAGGTTTTTTTCGGGCTATATGGCCATGTTCTAGAGGCATTCTCTCCTGACGTTTTGCCTGCATCTATGGCAAGCATCCTCAAAAGTAGTGAGGTCTGTTGGAAATAGGAAAATGGGTTTATATATCTGTGGAAAGACCAGGGTGGGACAAAGGACTCTTGTCTGCTGGAGCTAGGTGTGAATGTTTCAACTGACTAACTTGATTAGCATTTGATCGCCAGGAAGTGCCTGGAGCAATCTTTTGTTTAGAGGTGATTAGATGTCCCTGATTGTTTTCTCTCTGCTGTTTTGCTGTTGTAATTTTAGAGTTTTTTTTAATACTGGTAGCCAGATTGTGTTCATTTTCATGGTTTCCTCCTTTCTGTTGAAATTGTCCACATGCTTGTGGATTTCAATGGCTTCCCTGTGTAGTCTGACATGGTGGTTGTTAGAGTGGTCCAGCATTTCTGTGTTCTCAAATAATATGCTGTGTAGGAGAATCAGGTGACCTCATTATTATTATTATTATTATATAATGCAGTTCAACTGTGTTGAACCCTTCCAATAGCTGTGCGGAGAGGGAGATAACTTATCATCATTATCATCTTTATACACAGAGCATGGGAAATAAACAAGACGAACTTCAACTTTTAGCACAACACCACACTTACAATGTCATAGGCATTATTGAAACCAGTTGGGATGACTCCTATAGCTGGAATGTAGACATTGAGGGCTATAACCTCTTTCACAGAAACAGAACAAATGGGATAAGAGGGGGAGTAGCCTTATATATCAAAAACAGTTCCAATGCAGAAGAGATGCAAGACTGCTGTCTGGGAAACCAGCTTTAAAGCATCTGGATAAGAATCAAGGGAACCGGGACTCAAAAATATCCATCTACTACAGACCTCTGAACTAGGATGAAGAACTCAATGAAGCTTTCTGTCAACTAGGCATGGTTAGGTTCAGTCGGAATCTTCATAATTCGGAATAAATTTGGAAAGATTTGCTTTTTGAAATGATTTTGAAGTTTTTAAGGAAACCGGAAGTTCCTTTGCCCTTCCGAAGCTTTTTCCGCCATTTCTGTTACGAAGCAGTAAGTGAGTCGGAAATGATTCAGCTTTTCCCTGCTTCTGGTCCCTGGCCTTGGCTCAAGCTTGAGAAGCCGTTTTAAACGAGTGGATTAATTTCCTCCCTTTCCTCTCCCCTTGCTTCTGTCTCAAGCCTGGGAAGTGTTTTAAACCAGAGTGGATGAATTTCCTCCCTTTCTTCTCCCCTCGCTTCTGTCTCAAGCCTGGGAAGCGTTTTAAACCAGAGTGGATGAATTTTACCCCCTTTACTTCCCCCCTCCCCCCATCTGGAGTAAAACAACTACTTTCAAAGTAAAGACCACCCAATGAAATGGGAAATAACACTTTCAACCTTTAATGAAGGATTCGGAAGTCTCTGAAGTTTTGACTTCGGAAGGCCGGCATATAAGGCGTTGTGTTCTGGCACGGCTGTACCAGGAGCTCCAACTTTATTTGCTTTGTATTAAATATTTGCTTGCAGTCCAAGGTTTCAGGGATTCTGCAGATAGGTGGCTTCTTTTGGTTGCAGTCGTAGAGCAAGTCACCTGTCCATCATCGTTAAATTTTGGTTCTGCCCCTTGCTCAGGGCAATTGGGAAGGGAGCCATTTTTAGTTAGTCTCAGTAAGGAAAGCTAATTTAGAGGACGTGTACAAGCTTCTCCTGTACAAAAGCTTCAACCTTTAAGACTTTCCGGAGGAGAACAGTCTTAAGAGCATCCGAACATTTCCAAAGATTTCCAGGGAAACAGCCCTAAAGCTTTGAGGAATTTCGGAGGGTAAACAGTTTGGAAGACCAAAGAACTCCAGCTGGAGAATCTACTGGCCTTACTGGTAGGTCCACTCAGTGCTCGAGACACAGTTCGACCTGGTAGCAGAGCCCACATCAGTAAGGCTTAGATTACAGTCAGCCTGGGAGAAGTTAAAAAGGGGATTTTCCTTAAAGTAAAGAAATAGTTATTGAAGACAATTGCCTGTCCCTCGTGAACATCATTAGGAAGCCACCAGTTGCATAAAAGCCTGGAAGCATTTGTTTAACTTTATTGAAGACAAGAGAAGTTTCTGTTTGATTGTTCATTAATAATGGACTTTGTTATACTTCACAAGCCAACTAAAGACCATTTGTGGTGGGAAATCCTTGAGAACTTCTCTTTGGGGTGTCCTGGCTTCCCGCTGGGCTCAAGTTGCAAGTCCTATTTTAGAGGCAATTCTTTACAGGCCCAGCACGTGACAGAACACGTTGCAATAGTCCAACCTAGTGGTGACTGTTGCATGATCGCTTTCCAAAAATCATGAAATATCCAAAAGGTTCTGGAGATTTCCATTTTCCAAAACTGATCCCTCTGAAAGTGCCCTCCCCCCAAAAGACAGACACATAGAGACTTGGCTGGTGTGACCCTGCAGAGAGGGAAGGCAGTACAGGGACAATGCAAGTGCCGGTGCAGCTGTGCTCCTTTTGTCCTTTTGCGCTCCTCAGTCTCATCCGCTTTCACTGGAAACAGCTGCTTCCTCTGTGCAGCCACAGCATTAGGAGGGGCCCTCCCCCCACCCACCCCCCACCCCCACGCAAACAATGCCAGGGTTCCCACAAGAGAAAGAAAGCCTTTGAAGCAGCAGCAGCAGTGTTGCTTTGAGCTCAAAGGGCTACATTCAGCAAAGGGATCCTCTCACCATTGCAGGAGTCTACTGCATACCGTGCAGCTGTGGACAAGAAGTCTACATAGGGACCCCCAAATGCAACAGCAGCAGCAGCCTTCCTTGCCCAGGCACAAATCAAGGAACACAAAAGGCAACGCAGACTCATTCAGTCAGAGAAGTCGGCAATAGCAGAACCCTTGATGAACCAAGGTGGACACAAGACTATTTGAGAGCACAGATATTATAGACCACTCTGACAACCATCATGCCAGGATACACAGAGAAACTACTGAAATCCACAAGAAACGTGGACAGTTTCAACAGAAAGGAGGAAAATGAACAAAATCTGGCAACCGGTATTTATAAACACCAGAACCAAAACAGTTAATAAATAATGAAAATCTCTCAGAAACCTGGCTTTTCTGATGTGCCTATGGAGAGTGACCATCCATCCCAACTTTGTTGCCCCATCTATAGTGTTGCCCTTATGATGCACTTTCCCCCATTCTAAACTGAAAGCCTTACCCCACTGTTTTGTTTTCTTAGGCTCACATCAATTACATATTTTCTATTCCTACCTCACCCACGGTTTTATCATTTTATCTTGTTCATTTGACCTGCCCAGCCTGTTCGATTTTATACTGGGTGAATTTGCTTTATTATTTCATTTTGTTATTGCAATTTATTTTCTGATGCATTTTGTTTTTTGTATTCTGTATTTTACTGTGATGTACTGCATTTTTAAAAGGGCTTGGCCTCATGTTAGCCGCCCCGAGTCCCCATTGGGGAGATGGTGGTGGGGTATAAATAAATAAAGAAGAAAGTGCAAAAGCTGGGTTGCAGTTAAACAAAAAAAACCAAGATTATGGCAACAAGAATGATTGACAACTGGAAAATAGAGGGAGAAAATGTGGAGGCCGTGACAGACTTTGTATTTCTAGGTACAAAGATTACTGCAGATGCAGACTGTGGCCAGGAAATCAGAAGACGCTTACTTCTTGGGAGGAGAGCAATGTCCAATCTCAATAAAATAGTAAAGAGTAGAGACATCAGACTGGCAACAAAGATCCGCCTAGTCAAAGCCATGGTATTCCCTGTAGTCACCTACGGATGTGAGAGCTGGACCTTAGGGAAGGCTGAGCGAAGGAAGATCGATGCTTTTGAACTGTGGTGTTGGAGGAAAGTTCGAGAGTGCCTTGGACTGCGAGAAGATCCAACCAGTCCATCCTCCAGGAAATAAAGCCCGGCTGCTCATTGGAGGGAAGGATACTAGAGACAAAGTTGAAGTACTTGGCCACATCATGAGGAGACAGCAAAGCCTAGAGAAGACAATGATGCTGGGGAAAGTGGAAGGCAAAAGGAAGAGGGGCCGACCAAGGGCAAGATGGATGGATGGCATCCTTGAAGTGACTGGACTGACCTTGAAGGAGCTGGGGGTGGTGACGGCCGACAGGGAGCTCTGGCGTGGGCTGGTCCATGAGGTCACGAAGAGTCGGAGACAACTGAACGAATGAACAACAACATATCCCACTTTTCTCTTCATTAAAATGCATGACAATACAATTTAAAATATACAAAAATTAAAACTGAATTAAACATCATTAGTATTAAAAACAATCGAGATGAGGAAGCTTCATTAGAATCATAGTATAGGGACCAAGAAACCAAAAGTAGAGTTACCCCTCCCTCATCCTAGGGAGGCGAAACAGAGAAGAGATTATTGCTAAGCTACCGCATTCATGCTTGATGAGCGAATACACTCATAGACAGTAGGCATAGGTGAATTGTAACCAATCAGAAGTTGCTTGAGTGTTGTTTTTTTAATAATTGGAATATAAAGGCTTTGTTTGGAACGTAACAAAGGGCAGGCAATCTTTGTTCTTTGGCCTAAATGGTCAAGGGCTGTTCCGTCTCAATGCTGATCAGCTTGAAAATAAAAGACTTGTTGAAAACCTCATCGGATCTCATCTCCTCCCTGCCCTCTGGGCCCGTCGCCCTAAATTGGACCCTAACAATAGAATCATAGAGTTGGAAGAGACCTTGTGGGCCATCCAGTCCAACCCCCTGCCAAGTAGCAGGAATATTGTATTCAAAGCACCTGACAGATGGCCATCCAGCCTCTGTTTAAAAGCTTCCAAAGAAGGAGCCTCCACCACACTCCGGGGCAGAGAGTTCCACTCTGAACGGCTCTCACAGTCAGGAAGTTCTTCCTCATGTTCAGATGGAACTACAACTCCCAAATGACAAAATCATAATTTTTGTGTGATTGTCACTCTTTGTGTTGTGAGATGTTTTGTTGCCAAATTTGGTATTTCGTTCATTTGTTCTTTTGTTTTTAAGGTACTCATTATGCACAGATCATTTATAGATAGATAGATAGATAGATAGATAGATAGATAGACTTATATCCCCATACCAAAAGAGGGAAATGTGAAGACTGCTCAAACTTCCGTACAGTGGCCCTTATTTCTCATGCCAGTAAGGTAATGCTCAAGATCCTGCAAGGAAGACTCCAGCAATACATGGAGCGAGAGTTGCCAGATGTTCAAGCTGGGTTTAGAAAAGGCAGAGGAACGAGAGACCAGATTGCCAATATCCGCTGGATAATGGAGAAAGGCAGGGAGTTTCAGAAAAACATCTATTTCTGCTTCATTGACTATCTAAAGCCTTTGACTGTGTGGATCATAATAAATTGTGGCAAGTTTTTGGTGGGATGGGCATACCAAGCCACCTTGTCTCTCTCCTGAGGAATCTGTACAAGGACCAAGTCGCAACAGTCAGAACTGACCATGGAACAACAGACTGGTTCAAGATTGGGAAAGGCGTACGGCAAGGCTGCATACTCTCACCCAACCTTTTTAACTTGTATGCAGAACACATCATGCGATGTGCGGGGCTGGATGAATGCAAAGCTGGGGTGAAAATTGCTGGAAGAAACATTAACAACCTCAGATATGCAGATGACACCACTCTGATGGCCGAAAGCGAGGAGGAGCTGAGGAGCCTTCTAATCAAGGTGAAAGAAGAAAGCGCAAAAGTTGGGTTGCAGCTAAACATCAAAAAAACCAAGATTATGGCAACAAGAATGATTGACAACTGGAAAATAGAGGGAGAAAATGTGGAGGCCGTGACAGACTTTGTATTTCTAGGTGCAAAGATGAGTGCAAAGGCAGACTGTGGCCAGGAAATCAGAAGACGCTTCCTTCTTGGGAGGAGAGCAATGTCCAGTCTCGATAAAATAGTAAAGAGTAGAGACATCAGACTGGCAACAAAGATCCGCCTAGTCAAAGCCATGGTATTCCCTGTAGTAACCTACGGATGTGAGAGCTGGACCTTAGGGAAGGCTGAGCGAAGGAAGAGAGATGCTTTTGAGCTGTGGTGTTGGAGGAAAGTTCTGAGAGTGCCTTGGACTGCGAGAAGATCCAACCAGTCCATCCTCCAGGAAATAAAGCCCGACTGCTCACTGGAGGGAAGGAGACTAGAGACAAAGTACTTTGGCCACATCATGAGGAGACAGCAAAGCCTGGAGAAGACAATTATGCTGGGGAAAGTGGAAGGCAAAAGGAAGAGGGGCCGACCAAGGGCAAGATGGATGGATGGCATCCTTGAAGTGACTGGATTGACCTTGAAGGAGCTGGGGGTGGTGACGGCCAACAGGGAGCTCTGGCGTGGGCTGGTCCATGAGGTCACGAAGAGTCGGAGATGACTGAACGAATGAACAACAAGAAGATAGATAGATAGATATAGACAGAAAAAAGATATAGATAGAAGATATATATATAGACACACACATATACGCATACATGCACACACAAAACACATATACACAGACTGGGCCACAGCAACACGTGGCAGGGGACAGCTAGTAAATGTAATAAAGAAAATGATACACAATCAATAACTATAAATGATTGAATGATGTAAAATATAAGCAATGACACGTGTAACTAATATAACTATGGTATTAGCATCTATGCTCCCAATATCGGGTCTTCCCAATATTGTATTGGGAGAAAGGCAGGACCACCTTAAAGGGCCACCTTCTTCGTGGGAGAAGAGCAGCTCACACCAATCCGTCCCCAGCTGACCTCCTTGCTTTCCTTTTTTGCCCTCCGACCCACTCCGCGCTCCCTCCCTCCCTGCCTGCCAGCCCTACTGCCCTGGTCGTGACCCGGGCGTCGCCGCCTGCCCCTTTAAGGGAAAGAGGAAGGAAGCGGGCAGCGGCCCCTCCCTTGGCTGAGGAGGAACTCACCGCGCGTGCGCAGCCAGGATCATCCTTATCATCAACAACAACACTGCCGCCGCCGCCTCCACCCTTTTCCCGACGTCACGTGACGGAGGCGGGGACTCTCTGGAAGGAAAGGCGTGAGAGCGAGTGAGGGGCGACGTTTGGGAAAGAGGGCGTGGCGGAACAGGGAGAAGGGGCGTGGCTTGTAGAGAGCCGGGGAAGAAGCGAGCGGGAGGCGGGCCCTCCTCTAGATGTCTCACCTCGGATTGGCTAGCAGTGGGCAGAGGGCGGGCGTTCGCTTTCTGGGTCCGCGCATGCGTAGGGGGCAGCTCCTGATTGGGCGGCGGGGACTCTTGTGAGGCGGCCGAGAGCGAGAGAGAGAGGTTCTTGTTCTTCTGAGGGACTTTTGGTGGCCGCCGCCTGAGGAGAAAGAGAGGGAGAGAGAAGAGAGGAGAGGCCGAAGGGAAGGAGAAGAAAGAAGGGAGGGATAAATAAAGGAAGGCCGGCCTTCTCCTTCCTTCCTTCCTTCCCTCCGGCGGCGGCGGCGGCGGCGGCGGCGGCCTGGGCGGATGCCTCGTCGCGGGTGAGAGAGAAGAGGCCTGGCGGGGGGCCCCGGGCAGGCCGAGGAGGAAGAGGAAGAGGAAGAAGAGGCCGGGGGAGGAAGAGGAGATGGCGCTGCTCGGGGTCCTCGTCCTGCTCGGCTCCTGGGCCGCCGGGGCCGGAGGTGAGCCCGCCACGGAGGAAGCAAGCAAGGAAGGCCCTCCCTTCCCTCCCCTGCTTCCTCCCAGCCCTTCTTCTCTCTTCTTCCTCTCATTCGTTGCTTTCCTGGCTCTCCTCCTTTCCTGCTTTCTCTCCTCCTTCCCCCCTTCATTCTTTCCCTCTTGTCATCTTTCCTTTCCTTCTCTTCTTATTTCTGTTCATCTCTTCCTTCCATTCCCTCCCCTGCTTCCCTTTCTTCTCTTCATCATATTCTTTCTTTCAGATCTCTCTTCTTTCCTTCCATTCTTTCCTTGTTTCTATCCACCTCTTCCTTCAGTTCCCTCCCCTGCTTCCTCCCTGCCCTTCTTCTCTCTTCTTCCTGTCATTCGATGGCTCTCCCCCTTTCGCCCTCCATTCTTTTACTCCTTTTTCCTTCCTTTCTTCTCATTTCTGTTCATCTCTTCCTTCCACTCGTTCCCTGCTTCCCCTTCTTCCCTTCATCATATTCTTTTTTCTTTCCTTGCTTTCAGTCCTCTCTTCTTTCCTTTTATTCTTTCCTTGTTTCCATTCCTCACTTTCTTCCATCCCTCCCTTACTTCCCTTCTTTTCATGGAAGCAAGGAAGGCCCTCCCTGCCCTTCTTCTCTCTTCTTCCTGTCATTCGATGCTTTCCTGGCTCTCCTCCTTTCCTGCTTTCTTCTCCCCCCTCCATTCTTTCCCTCTTGTCATCTTTCCTTTCCTTCTCTTCTTATTTCTGTTCATCTCTTCCTTCCACTCATTCCCTGCTTCCCTTTCTTCCCTTCATCATATTCTTTCTTTCCTTTCTTTCTTTCAGTCCTCTCTTCTTTCCTTGTTTCTATTCACCTCTTTCTTCCATTCCTCCCTTGCTTTCATTTCTTTATATTCTTTCTTTCCTTCTTACGTTTCTTCCATTTTTTCTTTCCTTTCATCTCTTCTTTCCATTCCTCCCTTGCTTCCCTTCCTTTCATGGAAGAAAGGAAGCAAGGAAGGCCCTCTCTTCCCTCCCCTGCTTCCTCCCAGTGCCTCTTCTTTCTTCTTTCTGTCATTCATTACTTTCCTGTGGACTCTGACTGGCTCTCCTTTCTTCTCCCCCCCTTTCCCCGCTCCATTCTTTCCCTCCTGACATCTTGTCCTTCCTTTCCTTCTCTCCTTATTTCTGTTCATCTCTTCCTTCCACTCATTCCCTGCTTCCCTTTCTTCCCTTCATCATATTCTTTCTTTCCTTTCCTTTCGTTCAGTCCTCTCTTCTTTCCTTGTTTCTATTCACCTCTTTCTTCCATTCCTCCCTTGCTTTCATTTCTTTATATTCTTTCTTTCCTTCTTACGTTTCTTCCATTTTTTCTTTCCTTTCATCTCTTCCTTCCATTCCTCCCTTGTTTCCCTTTCTTCATATTCTTTTATTTCCTTCTTACATTCCTTCTATATTTTTTCCTTTTGTTCATTTCTTCCTTCCATCCCTCCCTGCTTCCTCCCTACCCATCTCCTCTCTTCTTCCTGTCATTTGTTGCTTTCCTGGCTCTCCTTTCTTCTCCCCCCCTTTCCCCGCTCCATTCTTTCCCTCCTGACATCTTGTCCTTCCTTTCCTTCTCTCCTTATTTCTGTTCATCTCTTCCTTCCACTCATTTCCTGTTTCTCTTTCTTCCCTTCATCATATTCTTTCTTTCAGATCTCTTTCAGTCCTCTCTTCTTTCCTTTTATTATTTCCTTGTTTCCATTCCCCGCTTTCTTCCATCCCTTCCTTACTTCCCTTCTTTTCATGGAAGCAAGGAAGGCCCTGCTCCCTCCCTGCCCTTCTTCTCTCTTCTTCCTGTCATTCGTTTCTTTCCTGGCTCTCCTTCTTTCCTGCTTTCTTCCCCCGCTCCATTCTTTCCCTCCTGACATCTTGTCCTTCCTTTCCTTCTCTCCTTATTTCTGTTCATCTCTTCCTTCCACTCATTTCCTGTTTCTCTTTCTTCCCTTCATCATATTCTTTCTTTCAGATCTCTCTTCTTTCCTTCAATTCTTTCCTTGTTTCTATTCACCTCTTCCTTCCATTCCTCCCTTGCTTCGCTTTCATTTCATTTCCTTCTTACGCTTTTTCTATATTTTCCTTTCCTTTCACCTCTTCCTTCCATCCCTCCCTTGCTTCCCTTCTTTTCATGGAAGCAAGGAAGGCCCTCTCTTCCCTCCCCTGCTTCCTCCCTGCCCATCTCCTCTCTTTTTTCCTGTCATTCATTGCTTTCCTGGCTCTCTTTCTTTCCTACTTTCTCTCCTCCTTTCCCCCTCCATTCTTTCCCTCTTGTCATCTTTCCTTTCCTTCTCTTCTTATTTCTGTTCATCTCTTCCTTCCACTCATTCCCTGCTTCCCTTTCTTCTCTTCATCATATTCTTTCTTTTCCTTTCGTTCAGTCCTCTCTTCTTTCCTTGTTTCTATTCACCTCTTCCTTCCATTCCTCCCTTGCTTCCCTTTCTTCATATTCTTTCTTTCCTTCTTCCGTTTCTTCCATTTTTTCTTTCCTTTCATCTCTTCTTTCCATTCCTCCCTTGCTTCCCTTCCTTTCATGGAAAGAAGCAAGCAAGGAAGGCCCTCTCTTCACTCCCCTGCTTCCTCCCAGTGCCTCTTCTCTCTTCTTTCTGTCATTCATTACTTTCCTGTCTCTCTTTCTTTCCTGCTTTCTTCTCCCCCCCTTTCCCCTCCATTCTTTCCCTCCTGACATCTTTTCCTTCTTTTCCTTCTCTCCTCATTTCTGTTCATCCTTTCTTTCCACTCGTTTCCTGCTTCCCTGTCTTCCCTTCATCATATTCTTTCTTTCCTTTCTTTCCTTTCGTTCAGTCCTCTCTTCTTTCCTTGTTTCTATTCACCTCTTCCTTCCATTCCTCCCTTGCTTTCCCTTTCTTCATATTCTTTCTTTCCTTCTTACATTTCTTCCATTTTTTTCTTTCCTTTCATCTCTTCCTCCCATTTCTCCCTTGCTTTCTTTCTTTTCATGGAAGAAAGCAAGGCAGGCCCTCTCTTCCCTCCCCTGCTTCCTCCCAACCCTTCTTCTTTCTTCTTCCTGTCATTCATTGCTTTCCTGGCTCTCCTTCTTTTCTGCTTTCTCACCCCCCTTCCCTCTTCATTCTTTCCCTCCTGACATCTTTTCCTTCTCTTCCTTCTAACTCACCTCTTCCTTCCATTCCTCCCTTGCATTCTTTTCTTTCTCTCATCACTCTTACTCTTTCTTTCTTTTCACTCTTTCCTTGTTTCCATTCACCCCTTCCTTTTAGTCTTTCCTTGCTTTCATTCCTTCTTCCTTCCTTCCTTCTTTCCTTTCATTTTTTCCTTGTTTTAATTCGAGGCTTCCTTTCCAGTCCTCCTTTGCTTCCCTTCCTTCCATGGAGGGGAGGGAGGGAGGAAGGAAGGAAGGCTCTCTCTTCCTTCCTCGTTTTTCCTCTCAGCCCCTTTCTTTCATCTTCTTTTCATGCACTGCTTTCCTGGCTCTTCTTTTCTGCCTTCTCTCTCTCCCCCCCCCCCTTTTCCCTCCATTCTTTCCCTCCTTACTTTCCCTCATTTTCTTTCTAATTTATCTCTTTCTTCCATACTTTCCTTGGTTCCCTTTCTTTCTGTCATCATGTTCTTTCTTTCCTTTTCTTTCTTTTCATTTATTCTTTGCTTTAATTATTTCTTTCATTCTTTCCTTCCATCTTTTCCTTCCTTTCATTGTTTTCTTGTTTTGATTCACCCCTTCTTTCCATTCTCTCTTCCTCTCGACCTTATCTCTTCTTCCATTCATTACTTTCCTGGCTCTTCTCTTTTCCTGCCATCTCCCCGCTTCCTTGCTTCCCTATCTTCCTTTCATTATGTTCTTCCTTTCTTTCCTCCCATCCAGCCTTTCTTTCATTCACTCTTTCCTTGCTTCATGCACTATTTCCTTCCATTCCTCCCTTGCTTCCCTTCTTCCTTTCATCATTTTCTTTATTTCCTTCCTTTCTCTTCTTTCAATCTTCCCTTACTTTCATTCTTTTCACTCTTTCCTTCCTCCCATCTTTTTCTTCCTTTCAATCATTTCATTGGGGAGATGGTGGCAGCGTATAAATAAAGTATTATTATTATTATTATTATTATTATTATTTCTTTGTTTCCATTCACCTCTTCCTTCCATTCACCGCTTGCTTCCCTTTCTTCCTTACATCATATTCTTCCTTTCCTTTCATTCTTGCGTTCCTTCCTTCCTTTCATTATTTCCTTGTTTCCATTCACCTTTTCCTTCAATTCCTCCCTTGCTTCCCTTTCCTCCTTTCATCATACTCTTTCATTCTTTCCTTGCTTTTATTCCTTTCTTTCTTTCTTTCTTTCTTTCTTTTTCTTTCTTTCTTTCTTTCTTTCTTTCTTTCTTTCTTTCTTTCTTTCTTTCCTTTCCTTTCCTTTCCTTTCATCTCCTCCTTCCATTCCTCCCTTGTTTGCCTTTCTTTCATCTTCTCCTCTCTGCCCTGTTTTCTCTCTGTTTTGCTAGCCTGTCCCCATTTTGAGGTCACTTGCTCAGAAAGAGGGGAAAGGAGGGGGCCCCAATGGGAATCTGTCTGTCTGTCTGTCTGTCTGGACTGATTTCCTCTTCCTGTTTTCCCTGCTCAGTTTTTAATGCATTGCAATCCAAGCGCAGAGGTGTTTCTTACCTAAAGAAACTCTATGAAAGTACTCATGGGCTCATGGGAGTTGACAGGAGAAGTGAAGGCACATCAACATGCACATCCTCTTCACCTCCCCCCCCCCCCCCCCAAGTTTGTGAAGTATAAAGGTAATAGGGAGAGTGGTGTCTTTTCACATTTACAAATCTGCGGTATAGGGGGAAAGCAACCATTTCCACTCGGCACCAAGATTTATGTATCTGTGCAAAATAAAAGTGCAGGCAGTTCCCACATTATAAACAAGAGAAGTTCTGTAGGTTTGTTCTTTAATTGAGTTTGTCTGTAAGTCAGAACAGGCACATTATATCAGCGTAACTTCAACTGAAGATATTTTATATATATAATAGCTGTCCCCTGCCACGCGTTGCTGTGGCCCAGTCTGTTGATCTGGAAAATAAAGTAATGAGAAAGTGTTGGTTTCTAATATATGTAATTTCTTTATGCTTGTGGGTAAACAGTATTTCTTGCTGTTTCTTTGTCAGTGTTGATGTGGAGAGTGTCTGGTTTGCC
Source organism: Anolis sagrei ordinatus (assembly GCF_025583915.1). Classification (NCBI taxonomy): domain Eukaryota; kingdom Metazoa; phylum Chordata; class Lepidosauria; order Squamata; family Anolidae; genus Anolis; species Anolis sagrei. Next base: position 26,837,886 of record NW_026844367.1, on the reverse strand, counting down.
CACCCTGGAACATGCAACATATCATTGTCCTTCTTTAAGGATCCCTTTCAAATCTATAATATAATAATAACCTGTGTGTGTGAATCATATCTATCAATCTATATCTATGGCTGGATGGCTTTTTGTCAGGAGGGCTTTGATTACGATTTCTTGCCCTGATGAAGGGAGTTGGATTGGATGGCCTTAAGTATTTTCTGTTGGTCATGAGGATTCAGTGTGGGACGTTTGTCCGGATTCTGCACTTTAGCAGAAATTTAGGATATCTGCAAACCCATCCCTCTCCAAACACCCTTTCCTCCTGGTCATGCCCAGCACTTTTTAATTTTAATTATTACATTTGGCCCTGCCATAGTTTTTAATTGCGCCATTGTGTGTTATTAATGTTATTGCTTTGTTTTGATTTATTTTGCTGTATTGTTGTTGTTGTTGTTGTTGTTGTATTATTGTTATATTTGGGCTCGGCCTCTTGTAAGCCGCACTGAGTCCTTCGGGAGATGGTAGCGGGGTACAAATAAAGGTTTATTTTTTTAATAATAATTTTTATTGAATTTTGACAAAGTATACAACATTGAGAAGGAAAAAAAATACAGGCAAACAAACAAAAACAAAAATATCTCCAGCCCCCAACACAGCCCCCACACACAAACCCTCATACAACCCACAAAAACCTACACCCTATAGTGACCTCCATTCTTCTTACTTTATTAAGTCCTTTATATTTCTATTCTTTTTCTGTCTTTTCCTCTTCCCTCCTTGATGTTTATTTATGTCCAGAGAGAAAGAATTTTGTATGTTCTTTCTATCTCTCTTGTTTCATTTAGCTTAATCAATCTTTTCTTTCTATATATTCCTGTAAGAACGACCAGTCTGTTGGGTTTATTGCTCGACCATTATGCTGTCTCAGCCAATATGTTAGTTCATCCATATCCTTAATGTCTTTTATTTTTCCGATCCAGTCCATTTGATAAAGGATTATTATTATTATTATTATTATTATTATTAGTGGGGTTCAGAATGCTCTTTTATTGTAGGTGAACTGTGCATCTCAATGACTACAACTCCCAAATGTCAAGGTCTATTTCCCCCAAACTCCATCTGTGTTCATATTTGGGCGTATTGAGTGCTTGTGCCAAGTTTGGCCCAGATCCATCATTGTTTGAGTCCACAGTGCTCTCTGGATGTAGGTGAACTACAACTCCAGAACCAAAGGACACTGCCCAACAAACCCTTTCAGTATTTTCTGTTGGTCATTGGAGAACTGTGTGCCAAGTTTGGTTCAGTTCTATTGGCAGTGGGGTTCAGAATGCTCTTTGATTGTAGGTGAACTATAAATCCCAGCAACTACCACTCCCAAATGACAAAATCATTTTTTTTTAGTGAAGGACATACATTGGGTTGTTAGGTGTTTTGTGTCCAAATTTGGTGCCAATTCGTCCAGTGGTTTTTGTGTTATTTTAATCCCACAAACAAACGTTACATTTTTATTTATATAGATGTAATGTTTTTAACTGTTTATAATTATTGTTACTATGTATTTTATTGTGTTGAATTGTAGGCATCAAACACATGCCGGTTGGAAGCCGCTCTGAGTCCCCCTTAGGGGGTTGAGAAGCGTGGGGTAAAAGTACCCGAAATAAATAAATAAAAGTAAATATATAGAGGAAGAGATTGTGGCTCTTTCTCTCCCCTTCATATGTTTATTCATTCAGGATATGATTATATCAATTCTCCATGTAATGCTGCCTTGGATCATGCTAGGAGAGTTTTTAATTATTTCTCCACGCACAAATCCGAATGGGGTCCTTGCAGGCGTTTCCACCCAATCTTTCGCTTTCACCTTCTCTGGATCTGGCCACTCCCTTATGGTTCACTTCTGAAGCTTCCTGTCTTTTCTGGTTTCCTGCCCCTTTCTCACAGATAAATAGAGGAAGAAGTAAAAAGAGGGGGGAGAAGGGTGGGGTAGAAATGCATGAAATAAATGAATAAAGGGAGAGCAGGTGGGCTTTTGCGTGAACACAAATGTAATGCCAGTTGTAGAGCTCTGCCATGTATGGGACACTTTCCAGGAAGTTTTCTCAATCCAGTCTGGTTGAACATTGAAATGAGAAGAACCTCTCAGTCCTTTTCCCAAGCACCTCCAAGAGGCTAGATTCCACCCAAAAGTTGCCTTTTTAGTCCAGAAACCTAAACAGCATAGAATTCGAAATGAATGTTTTATTAAATGGTTTTCTTAAGTAGAGTGAAAGCAAGGAAGGTGCAGGTAACATGAGGTATTCAAATTTACCACTTTCTTCATGAATGTATGTATGTAGGAAGAGATAAACTAGATTTCATGGAAAGTTTTTCCTTGTACTTCTGCTGATTGCCTAGTTTTGGGTAGCATTTTTGTGGATTAAGGGGTGTCAGTTTTGTGGATTAAGAGCTTAAAAAGGTGGGCAAAAGGCAGTGTAAACCTGAATTGCAATCTCAGTGGGCTCTGGTCAACACAAAGTTGTGCCTCCTGAGTGTTTGGTGCCAGAGCGTTCCTTCCCCATCATTCATGTTCAAATTTGAAAGTGCAGGAAGGTGTGGTTTAGATTTTGCAAACTCTGAGGTGATGTAACAGAACTTTCTGGATGAAACTGTTATCAGGAAGTACAGAAGGGTGTGTGCCTTGGAAAAAAAGCAGCTGATAAGCACTGTATGAGTTGATCTGTAATTGAGCGTGCACATTGTTGTTGTTGGAGGCTTTCCAGGCCCGAAACTGATGTTTAGTTTTGGTGGTCATAAATGTTTTAGCACAAAATGTTTGCTTTCTAAAGAAAAAGCAGAAGGGAAACTTTGTTCAATCCCATGGGGTTTTGGTCAAAAAGCCAGTAGATAGTTGGTTTCAGTCAAGGTAATTGACAATGGGGAAGTTCCTACTTAAAGTGAGAGTTTTACAGAATTCATCCTTTTGTGATTTTGGAATATTTTAACTAGAGAAGGTGGGCAACTTGGCTTTCGTCCCGTTCAATAGTGCAAGATTTGTTCATAAGTAACTATAATTAGTTTCAAACTCACAAAATAATAAACTGCTTCAAACAAAACGAATACTGGAATCACCCATTTTAGCAGTACTGTTTTTAAACATTGGCACAGATGTAGGTTTTCCCCCCACCTTTACTCTAAAAATCTTCATCAGATTCCACCTTGACTATGTTGAGCGTAAACTGGCATTTACTAGAACACATTTAGAAGCTGCCTCTTCATGGTCTGAAACTATTATTGGGAAAGGATGAACTATACCAGGGATCCTCAAACTAAGGCCCCAGGGCCGAATACGGCCCTCAAAGGTAATTTACCCAGCCCTCGCTCAAGGTCAACCTAAATCTGGAATGACTTGAAAGCACACAACAACCCTATCTCATCAGCCAAAAGCAGGTCCACACTTCCCATGAAATACTCATAAACTTATATTTTTTTAAATTGTTCTTCTTTTTAATTATTGCATTGTTTTAAAGTCTGTTTTTTTCTACAAATAAGATATGTGCAGTGTGCATATGAATTCATTCATGTTTTTTTCAAATTATAATCCAGCCCTTCAACAGTTTGAGGGATTGTGACCTGGTCCTTGGTTTAAAAAGTTTGTGGACCCCTGAACTGTACTATTGAGGACCACCCCTCCGGTAGCACAGCAGGTTAAACTGCTGACCAAAAGGTTGGAGGTTCGAATTCGGGGAGCGGTGTGAGCTCTCACTGTTAGCCCCAGCTTTTGTCAACCTAGCAGTTTGAAAACATGTAAATGTGAGTAGATCAATAGATACTGCTCTGGTGGAAAGGTAACAGTGCTCCATGCAGTCATGCTGGCCACATGACCTTGGAGATGTCCATGGATGACACCGGCTCTTTGGCTTAGAAATGGAGATGAGCTCCATCCCCAGAGTCGAGCACGACTAGACTTCATGTCAAGGCGAAACCTTTACCTTTATACTATTTAGGCTAGAGGTGAGGTTAATAGCATGGCAGCCCCAGTTTCACCTTTCCTGATAATAATACAGAGGAGGAAATCCATGATCCTAATTATGCATGTGTGCTTTGGCCACTCTTGAGTCTTACCAGTCTCCAATATAAAATATTGGAACTATCTAACCTATACAAGTCAAAGCTTGCAGGTCGTGTGCCATGGATTTTCCGTGAGTACAGTATGTACAGGCAATTACTATCTTGGACACCGGTTTTCTCCTTACCTCTTCTCTATGGGAGGGAAGAAGAGTGGAACCTTCTGCTTTTGCTCTAATAGAAACCCACATTCCTGGTGTGTTGTGAGGCCTGAACAATGGGCCGTTAGAACTGAAGTCAGTCGAAACAAATTGGGACAATAGGGCTGGCTTAGAGATTAGTGGCTAAGGCAGCCAGTTGGAAATCTCAGTTCAGGTCTGTGAGCTCATTAAGGCAGTCCATCTCAACCCTTTCTCTCATCTGCAAGCTGTGGAATAATAATAATAATAATAATAATAATAATAATAATAATAATAATAATAATAATCGTCATCATAATTTTAATGTATCATTCACTTTACATTACTTCTAGGTTTTGTTTAATAGACATGGCAAAATGAGGAAGTGAACAGGTAACCTGAGATGCTCAAGTTCACTAGGCCTGTAACTAAATGACGCACAAGAAGACACCCATTAAGGATGAATGTTTCAAAATACAGTTTCAATTCCTGTTAAGAGCGAACCACGTTGAGACCTGACACAAAACCCATTTCATTCCGAAGAAGCGTAGAGCTTTTTCGGCCTATGCTCCAATTCTGTGGAACTCGTTGCCTCCATATGTTAGAGCAATATCGGAGTTGCGACCTTTTGCAAAAGCGCTCAAGACTTGGCTGTTTGGTTGTGCATTTAAGTAATCCTATCTAATTTGCTAAACAGTCATATTGTTGAATGTTTTTATATTGTGAAATACTATTTCAAATTGTAAGTCGCTTGGAGCACCTTAGTGGAGAGCAACTAATTAAGAAATAAAGTGATGATGATTTTGTTTTCCTCTTATGTGCAAAAGAGAACACTTTTGGGCACCTTACTAAGATTTCTAGGGAATCTTTGGGGTGGATCTTCGTGCCCTATACCCATGTTGTCTGTGTATAAAGGAGTGTGCTCATATTCTCCAGAAATGGGTAGAGTTGCAGCTAGGAAAACATGCAGGCTTTCCGGACAAGATCATCCTTGGGAGTGTTTTCTCACTTTGAGCTCAGGCTGAAAACTTACTTCACAGCCATCCAGTTCTTTGTGTGTTTCATCCGCTTGAGTATTCCCTCCGTCAGAGGCATTTCCGGTAATCGCTGCATGGGACAAGTTGGGATGGAGGGGTGTGTTCTTGGTCTGTAGCCTTTGGCTGTGGAGAATGTGTTTTTGTGGCTGTATATTATCCCCAGTGTCAAGTTGGTGGGGAACATTGTGTGAAAAGGTTTTACTTGCGCTTGCATGCCAGTTGTGTTTTGGTCTCATCCGGTCACAGTCAGGTTAATACAAGATGCTGATGAAGGCAAAATGTGATAGGAATCTGATGGAGGGAGATAAGCCATTCAATGATATATGCGCTCTTTCTGATGATATAAATCTGAATTTTACTCACATATTCAAGGCTGGGATTTTGAAGGCTCCTTTTGCGATTGATCTATTTTGCTTTGACTGCCCCAGACTTGTGTGTTGAAAGAACAGGCTATTGGGGCTGTTACACAATCATAGAATCATAGAGTTGGAAGAGACCTCATGGGCCATCCAGTGAAAACCCCTGCCAAGAAGCAGGAATATTGCATTCAAAGCACCCCTGACAGATGGCCATCCAGCCTCCGCTTAAAAGCTTCCAAAGAAGGAGCCTCCACCACACTCCGGGGCAGAGAGTTCCACTGCTGAATGGCTCTCATAGTCAGGAAGTTCTTCCTAATGCAGCAGAAAACAAGTTCGCTCCCTCCTCCCTATGACTTCCTCTCACATACTTATACATAACTATCATGTCTGGTCTCAGCCTTCTCTTTTTCAGGCTAAACATGCTCAGCTCTTTAAGCTGCTCTTCATAGGGCTTGTTCTCCAGACCCTTGATCATTTTAGTTGCCCTCCTCTGGACACATTCCAGTTTGTCAATCTCTCTCTCTTGTTTTTGCTCAAGTAGATGAATTGCCAAACACAATTGTGACATTTTAGAAACCCCCAACACCATGTTATCCTTTTATTGTTGCTCCCCAGCATATATAGGTCAACATTAACCAAAGGCCTGATGTGTGGGATGTTTTTCTTCCTCTAATTGTTTCTGAATTAAGCATTTTATTTTCTTGCCTCTTAGCCTTATCAAAACAAGTGGGATATTGTGTTTTGTGTCTGCGACGCATGTTTACAAAACATTACAGGAAGCTTTGTCACTGCTTATAATATATACAGGCACTTTTTAAGTAAAGACATTCAGTAACTGTTATGGGCCCATTGGGAATGTTTCTCCTTTGTGTGTTTCCTCACTGTTCTAACAATCTGAGACTTTGCTTAGAACTTTGATCCAAGAAGTTTCTTTGGTCTTGCCTTGTCTTTGCCTCCCAGGAATCCCCCCCCCCTCCAAAAATATTACTCATAAGCTGAGCTTAATTCCCAGGCTGGAAAGGGTTTCCTCCCATTTGCTTCAGTGTAAATTGTTGAGCATTCCTGTTGTCGATAGGTTATCTTTTCTTTCCCCTCTTGAGTCATGATAATCTGTTCTTGCGCTGGCAGATTCAATAACTGCCTTTTCAAGTGATAGCTTACCGAATTTCTGATTACTCTGAGTCAGTTTGGGAAGACAGAGGTGCGACTTGGTGGGGGGGGGGGGGGGGGGGGTGGCGGAGAAGGAAGGAAGGATCCTTCCAGATGAATAGAGCCTCAAAGGGCACTGGGATTAGAAGAGTCGGCTTCTTGGTCAGAAAACATTAAGGAACTGGATGTGTAATGTGATGCTCAATTGTGTTCCATAAATCTGATACCTTCCTTGCCTTTTTTTGATAGAGTGATCCCCAGATTCAGTTAACTTTGATTTTTAAAAAAGCCCAGACTATCAGAAAGATAGCAGCTGTACGGATGGAAGAGCTGTGTAATATTTGTTTATTTATTAAAAACTTTTATATCCCGATCTTCTCACCTCCATAGAGGGACTCAGACCGGCTTACAGCAAAGATTCAATGCTACTAATACAAGTTAAAACATCATACAACAATACAAGATTAAAATACATATAGATAAAATACATATATACCAAATCGCCAAGGTAAAATCATGTTCAACTCAGTCCGCATATGGGGTCAGTCACTTCGGTCTGTAATCAGTCTCAGCCATTATTTGTTCCATAACCAGGATTTCACTAACCTCCTGAAGGACAAGAGGGAGGGGGCAGATCTAATCTCGCTCGGGAGAGAGTTCCATAGTCAAGGGGCCACCACAGAGAAGGCCCTGTCTCTCGTCCCCACGTGCTTGCGAAGGTGATGGGACCGAGAGCAGGGCCTCTCCAGAAGATCTTAATGTCATTGATGGTTCATAGGGGAGAATAGTCTGTTAGGAATTGTGGGAATTAAAGTCCAAAACGCCTGGAGGACTGAAGTTTGCCCAGGCCTATTTTATAGAAATACGCCTCTCCTTCCACAAAGGTAGAGTTAGAGCTGAGTTTTATTACACCCATCCATAGCATACTCTCAAAATACAAGCATTAGTAGGATGGAAGTTGGTTGCCACCGTCTCCTTTCCAAAGCCTTCAAAAAGGCCAGACATGGGGCCATGGCAGAGAGAATAAAGGGGTCAGTGATTCTTTTAAGTTTTCCCAGGGCAGGCTGGGCTACTACCATTACTTCCTTATTTTCAGATTTGACCTGTGGATAAGTCAACCCAAGTTCATTTTTTAAAACTAAAATTTCTCGACTTAAACGTGAGCATATTGGAGAGTTTCAGGGTATGAGAAGGGACATTATGTCCTGTGAGTAGCTTTGTGCCATTTGTCAGGGGAAAATGTTGGTGTAATAAATAATAGAGCCGAGTAACATTGGCAGAGGTGAGATGTGATGGTGGTGACTGGGTCCCAGATGAGAAACCAGTTGGGCCAGGGTTCTTGCTTCAACTCTCGTTGGGGATGCAGCTTTCCCAACAGTCTAGCAGTCTCTGCACCCAAGTCGACAATGCCCGAGGCCAAAGGAAAGCCCTCCTCCTCCTCCATTGCCCTCCTTCTTCCTGTCTAGCCTGCCCATCTCCTTGGCCTGTTTCCCTGGGCTTGGCCCTGCCTTGAATAGGCAGGTATTAGTGGCGGATTACCCCTGCCCTCTGTTTCACCTGTGCTGCCTTTGTATGTGCAGATGTTGCCCAGGCAAAGGGTTGGTTTTGGTTGGTTTGGAAGCTCCAGAGGTTGGGAGATTCTCTAATGAGGCTGCTTCGCAAAAGAAAACAGAAGAGAAGCCGCCTTTCCCACCTGAGTCAACACAGTTGCCGGCATGTGCGCACTTGTGCGTTGTCTGCCTTTGAGTCGTCCCTTTTCTTCTGCCGCTGTTGTCAAAGCCACGGAAAGGCCAATGAATAGGCCGGCAGCAGTCTTGTACGTTTCTGATAACATCAGAGGCCAAGATAAAGGAGCCATTTCCCTGGCAGCCAGGCCTATGAGGCAGCAAGGCAGCGGTCTCTCATCTGGCTTGGCCTGCCTTGCCAGCCCTGCACCTGCGCTGTCGTGTCTTGGGTTCTGTTGTTCCGTATTAGACACCTGATTAAAAATTAAACAAGGCACAGAACTTGCCTCAAACAAAAGCAAAATTGAAACATTCAAGCTTACATCTTGCAGGTCTCAGGTTTTCTTTACCACACCAAGAGAATTGCATGTATCATATGTGAAACTTAGTGGCAACATAATTGCAAAGTGAGGAAATGTGGCTTCTCTTTGTTTGGTCTTCAAACAAAAATAGCCAAGGGCTGGATGCTGCTTGGATCCTCAGATCCTTAAGCATGTAGCTTTACCAGCTGGCAAATAAGAACAGAACAGAGCCAGAAAGGAAAGTGCAAATGTTGTGGCCCCAATTACCTGGATACATATATACAGAATGCATTGTTTTTGCAAGCCTCCTCGGTTCGGAACAAATGCTATCAAGCGAAGCATGCACACTCATCCGGGGCTGACTCATTCTCACAGTCGGTTTTGTCTGTAAACGCAGACTTCCAAAGTAAAATACTGCCTCCATTCTTCTCATGGTTAAGGACTTTATGATCTCTTTGTCTATATTGGCAGGTTTTTTTTTTAAATCCCCACCATCCTAAAACATTTCTGGTTCAATGTTGCTCTTTTTGGTCAACTTCATTAGACTGTTTTTAATTAGGGGTTAACTTTTTTGATAGTTTTGGTAGTACAGGAAAATGAATATGAGCAAGACTCGTTTTCTTGGTTTTTGAGGGCAGTTGCCTTCTGTGAGGCTTGTCTCTCTATCCTCCCAAAATTGTCTGAGCGCTTTCCCCCCGTTTTGCTAGGCCCTTCCAACTAGAAATGCTAGAGACGGAGCTTGGGGCCTTTCCCATGCAAACCCTTGAGCTGCGGCCTCTCCCTGCTTGAGATCAAAGTGTGGCTTTTAAAATAACGTTGGCGCCCTTTCACCAAAGGAGCAGATTAGCCCGCTGTGAGCCTGGGTGAGGCTGATCAACAGTGACTGACTCCACCAAGGTTGCCTTGCAATCTCAGCCGGGCAGGAATCCACATTCCGCTTGCTTTGTGCCTCCGGATGTACAACTTGGTCATGGCCACACTGTGTGTTTTCCAGGCGGGATGAGGAAAAGGATTGCCTTATTTTGGAAAAGCACAGTTTGTCCAGCAGTCGCCTTGAAGGCAATAATGTCAACATTTGAGTAGTACAGGCAGTGTAAGAGAACTTCTGTGGGATTGTTCATTGGCTGAATTTGTTTGTAGGTCAAACAGGCAACTGTCTCAAGTGTAACTCCAATCAATATATATTCTTTTGTCTTGGATCGCATAGGGAAGCATTAATACCCCTGTGGTGTTTCCCTTACTGTCTGTGCCCCTGTTCAAAATACTCCCCCTACATTTCTGTCCCTGTGAGAATTTGAAAAATTGGCTTGTTGTGGAAACAAGGATTAGAGACCCCCTTTCCCCCTGATAATAACTCTTCCAGGAGTGGATTTCCCTTCCAAGGGGTCAATTTCTCTCACTTCCTGTTTTCTCAGCCCTGTTCTTACCTATGAGTCATTTATAATGGATGTTTGTAACTTGGGTACTGCTTGTAGTCTCAGACAGAGTCAACACTATAAAGAAAGGTCCTATCAAAGTATGGAGTTCCCCAAGTGTTCTTTGTCTGAGAAACCGTCAGAAAGACATAACATTCAAGACAATCCCTGTCATGCAGTACTAGCTTTTGCATGATCTGAATTCCTTTTGGCAAACAAAAAGTGTTCTTGTAAAACAGGAATGGAAGGCCTTTTGTGGAAGGGTCTCTCTGTTTCTGAAATGTGCCTGGGCTGATGCCGTTCCTCGCCGTGTTTCCTCCACAGGTCAGTATGGGAACCCCCTCAACAAATACATCCGGCATTATGAAGGACTGTCCTACGACATGGACTCCTTACACCAAAAACACCAGCGTGCCAAAAGAGCTGTCTCTCATGAAGACCAGTTTCTGCGCCTCGATTTCCATGCTCACGGGAGGTACGTGCTGCGCCTGACTCTCCACTTCGCATCCATTAACCTTTGTCAAATATGAATGAATAGGGAAATGCAGTGCCTATATTTAGTTGAAACTTGAAGTTGGGGTTCTTAACTAACCTTGTTTAAATCACTTAAGGTTTTTTTTTTGAGGCGCAGAGCAGCATCGCCCTCCGCAGTTTTCCCTTTTAAAAGGAACCTAATTATCTCAAGTTTCTCAGAAAGTGGGCAATCTGTGGTTGGATCTAAACTGCCTTATGCATTGGACTGGGATATATGAGTTTGCACTGCCATATAATCCAGTTTGATGCAGTTAGTATAATCTATTCTGAAACTGCATTATATGGCAGTGTAGTTTCAGCCTGTGACTAGTCCAATTTGGGGCTTGCAATGTCACTTAAAGAATTAGTGTCCAGACCAAGAACTCTTGAAAGGCCTTTCAATAAGGAGGCAAAGTGGAGAAAGGAATCACTATCTCTTTTGTCTCTGGGTAAACAAACACACACACATGCTGGGTAGATATGTAAATTATTCCTTCCTTTCACGTCCTCCCTGAGGTGCACATGGGGCTGATAGTCTCTCAAGACAGGACATGTTAGGTCGAACCAAAACACTGTAGAGTCTGTATCTGTAGTTAGCCTCTCACCTTGTTTGCCACTCACCTCTTTAATAAAGCACTTGAGTTCTGGCTTTCATCCAAACTCTTTTCGGAGGCTTTATTCTTCACACATTGCTATATGTACAACTATTTACACATCTGGTCTGCTATCAGTTTATACTGATACAGAAATATACTCACAACCACACAACAAGAACTGAAGCAAAGAATCATGGTGAGAGATCCACATGGGAAGAGAGCATTATGGCAAGAAGAGTGTGCACATTCCAAAAGAGCATGCACATGACAAGAGAGTCTGCCACTTCCTTCTATACCCACAAGGACCACAGGAAATGATACGATTTTGGTCATGCTTGTCACATGGTCATGACTCAGCTGTCCCTCTAGATCCACGTCTCCAATTTCTTAAGCTTTCGGTGGAATGTGCTGTAACCACATGTCCATTAAAACTGTATTGTTTCACATGCACGAGTTACAAACAATGCAGTTCTTTCTAACACAGCATTATCAACCTGCCAACTTTGACACCAAGGAAGTGTCAGTAGAACAACAGCAATATCTGCATTTAATTGTTGAAGTAAATTGGGACTGATTTTTGTTGAATTTGGGCAAAGTACAGCTGTCTTCCTGTATAAGACAGCAGTGGAAGATGTTGCCTTCAGTAAAGAAAAGGGCCTATTAGTACTTAGGAGGGCTTTTAGCCTCTTCCCTGGTGCTGGCTGCCGATGCCCCTTCCCTGGCTTGCTCTGGCCTTGCTTGCCTCTTGGCTTATTTCCTTTTTGTTAGAATTACTCGCAAGCAGATACAGCCCCGGCTGGGTAATAGGGCGGATTACGGCTAAAGAACTTTATCCCATGCTTGGCTGTCTGCCGGAAATGAAGGAGAGCAAGTTGCCCCTCTTTTCAAGTGACTAATAGAAAGGCTTGGTTTTACCTAAGGTGTGTGTATAGCTAAACCACAGTGGGATTTTTTAATGAATCTCTTGTAAAATGTCCTTTGAAGGAAGGGAACTGTCTCCGTAGATCCTTTTGCAGCTGTTTTGGCCCAGGCGGCTTTGGACTTTCCCCATCCCTTCGATGGTTTTGCTGGTTTTTCTTCTTCCTCTTCCTCTCTGTATAATATTAGGATCCAAACTCAAGTTCTGTCTTCTCCCTTTTACAGGCATTTTAACCTTAGGATGAAGAGAGACATGTCTCTCTTTAGCGAAGACTTCAAGGTAGAGATGTCAAATAAAGAAATTGATTACGATACCTCCCATATTTATACTGGGCATATTTATGGTAAGTTTGGCCAATTTGAATTTCTTTTTAAAGGTACTGTATATACTCGAGTATAAGCCTAGTTTTTCAGTCCTTTTTTTAGGCTGAAAAAGTCTCCCCCGGCTTATACTCGAGTCAATGCTATTTATTATTTTACTTTGTTGTTATTATTATTATTATTATTAGTATTATTATTAGTATTATTAGTATTATCACATAGGAAAATCCCAGCAACATGTCCCAAAAGCACTTTATTAGAGATTAAGATTGTCTGCACATTGCACCTATCCAAAAATCTTTATATATCACTCAGCACACTCAGCACTTTTTAATCTGTACCCATTACATTTGCCCGGCCTAGTTTTTATTGTATCACGGTGTGTTGTTTTATTGTCCAATGTTATTGCTTTAATATTTTTGATTTGCTTTGGTTTATATGTAATTGTTATATTGTTGTTTTATTTTGGCCTTGGCCTTTGTTATCCGCATCGAGTCTTTCGGGAGATACTAGCGGGGTACAAATAAAGTTGTTAATATTAATAATAATAATAATAATAATAATAATAATAATAATAATTTATTTTATTATTGTTATTATCGCATTTATTATTTTACTCTATTATTGTTATTGTTACATTTATTGTTTTACTCTATTATTATTAATATTATTTTACTCTATTATTATTGGAGTACATGTAAGCATATTTACATTGAAGAAGGTTAGAATAATGGTTTAATCAGAGTTGGACAGTCTTATCTTGAATTACAGTTTTATGTAAATATTCAAAAACATTTAACCTACTGATGCCTAAATTAATATAATTTTATTGGTATCTATTTTTATTTTGAAATTTACCAGTAGCTGCTGCATTTCCCACCCTCGGCTTATATTCGAGTCAATTTCCCCAGTTTTTGGTGGTAAAATTAGGTGCCTCGGCTTATATTCGGGTCGGCTTATACTTGAGTATATACGGTACTTTTGAGTAACACTTATCTTAACTATTTTGTCGCAGACCTAGAGGGCCGTTCTCAGTAGGGGAAATCAATGCTTTCTTTGAAAAATTCACTTCTCTTCCAAAATTCCCAAGCGGATGAACTGACTTTCCAAAATTGCTTTACATAATTTATATAGTTTTAACATATATAATCCACAAAAGAGCGATCCCTTTATCACCTAATTGACAATTGCGATGCAGGCAGAGACAAAGGACGGGGAAACCCAGACTCACTCCGTTAGAAGCCGCAGAGTCATTCCTCTTGGGATCCAAGCTCCGCTGTCCTTTTACAATGTGAATAATTCATCATTTGGATCATTTCAAATCACTGCGAGTGTGCAAATGGTTTCGAATATGCCCCAGCCAGAATCTGATTTCTTATTTTTGAACAGCGACCTATAATTTTGAAGGCATCCTGAGGTTTTACTTACAAAAAATCAACAACCAATATGCATCACTTAGCCATAGTCCAGCGGTTGGTGGCCAGGTTGTTAACTGGAGCTGCGTACAGGGAGCGAACCATTCCTCTGTTGCGCCAGCTCCACTGGCTGCCGATTAGTTTCCGGGCATAATTCAAAGTGCTGGTTTTAATCTTTAAAGTCCTGAACGGTTCTGGCCCAGATTACCTGTCCGAATATATCTCCTGCTATGAACCATCACAAAGTCCCTCTTGTGGAGAGAAGGGCGGGATATAAATATATGAAATAAATAAATAAATAATAAATAGGAGCACCTTTTAATATAATAGGGTGCTTCCACAGCTTAGTTTCTAAGGATAAAGGGCACATGGAACACGCGTTGCATCTCCGTACCCCGACCCTGCAAAGCCCTGTCAGTGGATGGATCAATACCCAAATGTTGAAGGATTTTCATTATTCAAGGCCAGTGTGACGCGAACCTTGGCCCTCCAGAATCCCTTGCAGTAAAAATGTGCTCAGTTTTTGTAACTTTTTAGGGTTCATCCTGTCAGTAGGGAGCCCTGGTGGCGCAGCAGGTTAAACCGCTGAGCTGCAGAACTTGCTTACCAAAAGATTGGCAGTTTGAATCCAGGGAGTGGGGTGAGTTCCTGCTGTTAGCCCCAGTTCCTGCCAACCTAACAGTTCAAAAACATGCAAATGTGAGTAGATCAATGGGAAGGTAACAGCACTCCATGCCTATGGCCAGATGACCTTGGAGGTGTCTACGGACAATGCCGGCTCTTCAGCTTATTTATTTATTTATTTATTTATTTATTTGCTGTATTCGTATACCGCCTTTCTCAGCCAATCGGCAACTCAAGGCGGTTTCCAACAATTAGTACATATAAAAACATAATACAGATTAAAACATTAAACAATATAAAACACCACAAAAGCAATAAAAACAACATCTCATTATTATCAAGCATTGTCCAGTTCCATTGTCAAATCATTCGATTTCCTATATTAGCTACTCTGCATTTGTAAACGCTTGCTCAAACAGCCATGTTTTAACTTGCCTCCAAAACGTTAAGAGGGAGGGAGCAGATCTAATCTCCCTAGGGAGGGTGTTCCATAGCCGAGGGGCCACCACTGAGAAGGCCCTGTCTCTTGTCCCTGCCTAACGTACTTGAGACGAAGGCGGGACTGAGAGCAGACGATCTTAGAGTCCTTGATGATTCGTAAGGGGAGACACATTCGGACAGGTAAGTTGGGCCAGAACCATTTAGGGCTTTATAGACCAAAGCCAGCACTTTGAATTGGGCCCGGTAGCAAACTGGCAGCCATTGGAGCTGGCGCAACAAGGGGGTTGTATGCTCCCTGAGCACCGCTCCTGTTAGCAACCTGGCTGCTGTTCGTTGGACTACTTGAAGCTTCTGGACCGTCGTCAAAGACAACCCCATGTAGAGAGTGTTGCAGTAGTCTATACGGGATGTAACCAGAGCGTGGACTACCGTGGCCAAGTCAGACTTCGCAAGGTACGTGTGCAGCTGGCGCACAAGTGTTAGCTTAGAAATGGAGATGAGCACCACCCCCCAGAGTCAGACACGATTGGACTTAATGTCAAGGGGAAACCTTTACCCTTTACATGTGAGTAGACCTTCAATTCTGAATGTTTCTCCCCCCGTCACCCCCCGAACAGGTGAACACGGAAGCTTTAGCCATGGGTCTGTTGTTGATGGAAGGTTTGAAGGCTTCATCAAGACTCACGGGGGGATCTTCTACATTGAGCCAGCAGAGAGATACATCAAGGACAAAGCGCTGCCTTTTCACTCCGTCATGTACCACGAAGACGACATTCGTAAGTGCTTCAGCTTCTTTTTGCTTTCTAAAGGCAGAGTTGAGAGGAGTTTGCTTTTTAAAGATAAAGCTGATAGCAAATCTTGAAGATTAACCTTAAGATTGGTCTAGGATACTCGTGTGGTCATCTATTGTTGAAGCATGATAAGGATATTGGGAGTTGGAAGACTAAATTTGTGTTTATTTCTCGTTTAGAAACAATGGGTATTATAAGGCTCCCGACTCTTGGGCAAGAATGTAGTTGGGTGTTTTGTGTATATTTTCATGCAAAATTATCAGCTTTGAGGATTGTTGGAGGCCTCTTGTGAAGTCCAATACAATCAGTGTGCCTATGAACACTAGAAGGAGGTCTTGCAGGAAGGACAGGCAGTTCAGCCCAGTGTGTTAACATTGATCCCACAATTTTCAATCTTTCTTCTCCCAGTGTTTTCAACATCTTTGGATTCTCCCTCTTTTTTGTCTGCATTCTTCCTTGATTTGATTCTCTTTCCGCATACTTTTCCAAAGTGTTCCATCTGCTTTGAGCCATGGAGTATTATGGATTATTCCTTGCCAAGCCTCAGCTCAGCCGGTCTTTGTTAGATGCCTCATTGTTATGGTCGCAAGTGTGGTGGGTCTTGCAAAAGTGAGAGAGAAGCCAAGGGTTGAGTTGGCAAGTGGTCACGATTCCCTATCTACAGTGCATGGCTTTATATAGACTTAGTTCTGTAGCAGAAGTTAGTGAATGGCAAAGATGCCTTTCCAGACACTGGTAGGAGTATTCATGCACATCCATTCCAATGCACTTTGCATAGAATCATAGAATTGGAAGAGACCTCATGGGCTATCCAGTCCAACCCCCTGCCAAGAAGCAGGAATATTGCATTCAAAGTACCCCCAACAGATGGCCATCCAGCCTCTCTTTAAAAGCCTCCAAAGAAGGAGCCTCCACCACACTCCAGGGCAGAGAGTTCCACTGCTGAACGGCTCTCAAAGTCAGGAAGTTCTTCCTAATGTTCAGATGGAATCTCCTTTCTTGGAGTTTGAAGCCGTTGCGTCCTAGTCTCCAGGGCAGTAGAAAACAAGCTTGCTTTTCAGACCCTCCCTGTGAATTCCTCTCATGTATTTATACATGGCTATCATGTCTGCTCTCAGCCTTCTCTTCTTCAGGCTAAACAAACCCAGCTCTTTAAGCCACTCCTCATAGGGCTTGTTCTCCAGACCCTTGATCATTTTAGTCACCCTCCTCTGGATACATTCCAGCTTGTCGACATCTCCTTTCAATTGTGGTGCCCATTATGCATTGGTTCCCAGTGGACATCAGTTGCTTGGTTGCGGCCTCACATAATAACATCACAATTGCTTAATACAGATCTCATGAAATGGGTTGATTCCATTTCCTGAAGATGTGAGCCCATTTACAAAGACGTATGTCCCCAAGTGAATTCCTACTGTTAATTTTGAGCAAAAATGCCTTGGGAATAAATAACTTCACGTCTGTGTGTTTGGACAGTCTGAAAGATCCGAGCTAAATCTTGGCTTCTCTAATTTTGTTTTTGTTTGGACTCTTCCCTTCCAGATGCCTCTCATTTAATACGAGGTTCATGGAGTGAGAAAAAAGGAAATAATTCACATTTATAGCTTCCACTGTCAGTATGTGAAGCGAGATTGCACAGGATCTCTTGTGTGTTTTGTGTGTGTTTTGCTGGAAACTCCTTGACGCTGCAGGGGAGTAACAAGAGAGTAACAAGGCCGGCCTGGGTTCCAGCAAAGGCCTGAGACACAGAAGAATCTGTGTTTTCTAATGAGCAGCCTGTAGGTTGCCCATCCTTTGGTTTCTGGCATGAAAAGGCTTTTAGCGGCTTTCAGGCACAACAATGGAACGTATGTTTAGCATCACAATGGAGTCTTATTCATCACTTAAACAAAAGCCTGTTCGGCAGCAAGTTGGGATCATCTTGTTCGCTTCCCACAAAGTCCTTTGTCTGCCTTGCTGTCGAATGGGTCAACCCTTCTGTTGCTGTTTCAAAATATGCTAACGTATTTCAGATCCACACTCTTGATCTGTGTCCCTGCCTTTTGATAGAGACAGCGATGATAATTATTGGAACTGATAATTATTGGAACGCGTGGATCCTTTCACTCTCTTCTCCTTTCCCCCTTGAGAGGAATGGTCTCAGTCAGATGCTGCTTTGGCTTTGCAAAATGCAGAAGGGACTGGAACTTAGTGGCTAGAGCAAAGCTGGCTGAAAAGTTTTGGCAGTAAAACATAGCTTTAATACATGGGGTGCTTTTGCCACTAAATCAGCATTGAAGAGTGGTAAGAAATAGGGAGTTTGTGGGCCCATTGGATTTTCCCTGGGGTATGTTGTGTTCTTTACGTTGATTCCAATATAGTTATCTCTCCTTCTAGTGAGTCCCTCTTAGGCCTTTTCCTTTGTCTCTGGAGCCCCATGGTTGGTTATGCGTTAATTTAGCACCATTGATGCACATGGGACTTTGCATGGAAAGTGGCCCTGCCAAGACATGCAATTTGTTGTTTTTACTGATGTGTTGTTGGACTTGGCCTCATGTAAGCCGCCCCGAGTCCCCTTGGGGAGATGGTGGCGGGGTATAAATAAAGTTTTATTATTATTCTTAATTTTGGACAGGCATGCATTGACACATATATAACACAAGGAAGAAGGAATGCAAATATAAAGCTATGCCATGCACATTGTATAACAAATTATAGGTGGGCGGGGGTGCAATAAACACAATGCTCAGGGTGGCATTTTGTAGCTAACGTCAGTGTTAAACGGCATATCCTTAAAGGCTTCCTAAAAACTGAACATGAGTCATTCCTTCACACAAAGATACGCATCAGAGTTTTTTTAAAATTTTGCTTCATAATGCTTGGGATATATTTGTCTTTTTTACTTCCTGTCCTCGGAAAAAGAATGGTCACCATTAGGTAGTTTAGAGCAGTGTATTATTATTACCATTAATAGTTTAAATGGTTATTAACTGTGGAATTATTATTATTATTATTATTATTATTATTATTATTTTATTGTATTTATTTCTACCACGCTGTATCTCTCCCGCAGGAAATTCAAAGCGGCTTAACACAAAAGCATTTGCATACAATTTATATAAATAAAAATGTTATGTTCGTTTGTGGGATTAACATAACTCAAAAACCATTGGACAAATTGACACCAAATTTGGACACAATACACCTATCAGGCCAATGAGTGACCATCACTCATAAAAAAGATGGAAAACAGAGCAGAAAAGACTTAAAAAGCCAAAAAACAAAAAACACATTACAACACATGTGCAAAACCACATATATGCACAATTACACACATATATACGCACACAAAACACACAGACTGGGCCACAGCAATGTGTGGCAGGGTATGGCTAGTATATAAATAAAAATGTAATGTTCGTTTGTGGAATTAACATAATTCAAAAACCACTGGACGAATTGACCCCAAATTTGGACACAAGACACCTATCAGGCCAATGAGTGACCATCACTCACAAAAAAGACGGAAAACACAGCAGAAGGGACTTAAAAAGCCAAAATACATTACAACACATGCGCAATACCACATATATACACAATTACACACATATATATACACACACAAAACACACAGACTGGGCCACAGCAATGTGTGGCAGGGGACGGCTAGTATATAAATAAAAATGTAATTTTCGTTTGTGGGATTAACATAACTCAAAAACCACTGGACGAATTGACCCCAAATTTGGCAGCAAAACACATACGAATCCAATCTATGTCTTTCAAACTAAAAACCTTTAAAAATGTAGGAGAAATAATGTAAACTCCCCCAAAAGAAAAAATACCTTACAGCAAACATGCACACACACACACACACACATATACACACGCAAAACATATACACAGACTGGACCACAGCAATGTGTGGCAGGGGACAGCTCGTTTAAAATATAACTATACAAACATTGAAACGGAATTAAATATAAACAGAACTGCAAATTCCAGGGTTAAAAACCATTAAAACTATAAATGGTGGCCTGTGGGCCAGTGGCATTTTATGACACTTTTGGCCCATAGCAAACTTGAATAAAATGATCTTCATTGGGCATAAATATGGTATGAGTTACTGGCAAATTAGGGGGGGAAATTGTTTGCACACACATCAGAACACAGAATAAGTTCTGGGACTATTATTATTATTATTATTATTGTTATTGTTATTATTATTATTTACAATGAAAGACAATCTGTTCTGAAATGTAGTTTTTGCCAAGAGAAGATGGACGCAATCTTTGACCGAGGCCTTTTCTGTCCTTGTTTTCCTCCTTGTTATAGATGAGCAGAACTCATGTGTTCAAATGGCATCGATAGTCTTAGTTATCCCTTTCCTCTTTTGCAAATGGGCAATGCTGTGACTTTATGGGCTTTCATAGCACCCCAGTACTAGAATTCTTACTCATGAGCAATTCTTATGACAAAATATTGGACTTATTTAGAACATCTTGCCGTGTTTTTTCAAAGAAAACCCAGTGAAAATAATGTGCTGCGTTCCTCTGAGATAGATGACAACTGTTATGTATTTTGAGACATACTTTGAGATTGACTTAAAAAAAAGGCAACCACATGCAAGGATTGTGCTTTGCTTCCCAAACCTCCCTTTTCCTGACAATATGCCGGAGGAGAGATGTATCAGAATGCCTGAGCCGATGTCTATAATCTGCTTTGGCCTTCCCACCCCTCTTTAAAATGGGAAAGGCTAATTGGGGGTTGATAAACAGCTTATATTTAGGCAGCTTGTGTCTTCAATGCTTATCGACGTCTGTGGATTTGGACAGGATCAGGGCTGCTTTTGAAAATATATCCGTCTCCGAGTGAAACCAGCCCAAAGAAGGCTGTGAAACAGGCAAGGAGTTGGTCATCTTTCTCCTCTGAAAGACACCAGAACTTTGGGGTAGCTGTTCTCTCTTTGTGTTGTGCATATACAAGTGTTCCCTCGCTACTTTGTGGTTCATTTACTGCGGACTCGCTGTTTTGCGGACACACATACACACTTATACAGTCTATACTCAAGTATAAACCTAGTTTTTTCAGCCCCCTTTTTAGACTGAAAAAGTCCCCCTCGGCTTATACTCAAGTCAAGGTTGTTTATTATTTTACTCTATTTATTATCATTATTACATGTATCATTTTACTCTATTATTATTACATTTATAATTTTACTTTATTATTGTTGGTATTATTACATTGATTATTTTACTCTATTAGTACATGGATTATTTTACTCTATTGTTACTGTTATTATTTTATTTCCATTATTTTATTCTTTTATTATTTTTATTACATTGATTATTTTACTCTCTATTATTATTAGAAAGACACATAAGCACTTTTACATTGAAGAAAGTTAGAATAATGGTTTAATCAGAGTTGAGCAGTCTTATCTTAAATTACAGTTTTATGTAAATATTCAAAAACATTTAACCTATTCATGCCTTAATTAATTAATTAATTAATTTACTACATTTATATATCGCACCTCTCAGCTCGGGGGTGACTCGGAGCGGTTTACAATTGGCAATAATTCAATGCCACACAATTATAACAAATAAAACCATGTAATTGTATTGGTATCTATTTTTATTTTGAAATTTAGCAGTAGCTGCTGCATTTCCCACCCTCGGCTTATACTCGAGTCAATCCATTTTCCCAGTTTTTTGTAATAAAATTAAGTATCTTGGATTATATTTGGGTCGGCTTATACTCGAGTATATACGGTATATATATGTAGCGAGGGAACACTGTATACCCTGGCAGTGACCAGGAGGAGGGAGGTAAAGAGGGCGAGGGGGCAGCTCTTCCTCACTCCTCACCCTCATTACCTCCCTCTTCCTTTTCATGGTTGCCTCTTGCCGCTCCTTGGACCCCGCAACACCTCCACTCAATCGCAGAGCTCAAGCAGCGGCAAGAGGCCTCGGTGGTGACAAGGAGAAGGAGGAAGATGAAGGTAAAGAGGGTGAGGAGGGGAGGGGGCGTCCCTATTTTGCGGTTTTTCACTTATCGGGGTGGTCCTGGAACATAACCCCCACGATAAGTGAGGGAACAGTGTACCCCCAAGAACATGGGCCAAAAAGTCTTCAACTATCTTAGGTGGGAAACAAACATTTTGGATGGGTTATTATGATGGTGGTAATGATGATTACTATTTAATTAACATTTCTAGTCATTGCTGTGGAGCCGTACTGGCTGTAAAATGTGGCTGGCACGGCTTTACGCAGATTCAAATGCTTGACTCCAAGGAACTTTCCCAGGCATTTAGGACACAGCTGGCTTTAGAGATCTCTGCATTGCTATTTTCTCCCTTTTTGAAAGATATGAACCAGGCATTTGATGGTGGCAGCCTTGCCAAAAGTATACGTGAAAGACCTATGGTCTAAGCATTAAATAAATTATTATTACTGTTGGGTTTTTGTAGGCTTTTTCGGGCTATATGGCCATGTTCTAGAGGCATTCTCTCCTGACGTTTCTCTCCTGACGTATTATTACTGTTATTTCTTGCCCGCCTCTACTTGGGGCTTGAGGTGGGTTGCAACATTGCTAGAACACATTCATCTTTAAAACATCTTTAAAACATTCTTTGAAATGGACATATGCATTTTGTGAAAATACGCTTTAATATTGAAATATACAAAAGTATACAAAACAGAGATTAAACTTAAGATGCAAGTTTCAAATTTGTCACTAAAACCAGGGGTCCTCAAACTAAGGCCTGGGAGCCGAATGCAACCCTCCAAGGTCATTTACCCGGCCCTCGCTTAGGGTCAACCTAAGTCTGAAACGACTTGAAAGCACACAACAACAACAATCCTATCTCATCAGCCAAAAGCAGGCCCACACTTCCCATGAAATACGAATAAGTTTATATTTGTTAAAATTGTTCTTCATTTTAATTATTTCATTGTTTAAATGGTTTTTTTTATACTACAAATAAGATATGTGTAGTGTGCATAGGAATCCATTCATGCTTTTTTCAAATTATAATCCGGCTCTCCAGCACTTTGAGGGACTGTGACCTGGCCCTCTGTTTAAAAAGTTTGAGGACCCTTGGTCTAGACACTCCTCATATCCTTCTAATGGGTTGCAGTTGGGTGCAGGTGGCCCTGTTTTGATTGCAGCCAATAAGCAGGTCTCCGAGGCACATAGTTGCACGGCTGCCAGGTTTATGGTCAGCGTCCTCATGATCTCGCTTTTCTGTCCAAAAACAGCTGCCCGGAAGGAGCCATGCTGTTGCTACTCACCTGCAGAGAAGCAGGGAATTCAAAGCCTTGAAGCTCTGGCTCCTTCACAGCTGGACTCTCTGTGATGAGTCCATCTTCATGTTTGTACTGGGATGTTGGATGTGCCTCAAGTCTGTGCCGTAGCCTCTCTGATGTTCATTTCTGCTTCGAGAAAGGCTCTAGAACAGGCCTGGACCGGCTTTGGCCCTCCAGGTGTTTTGGACCTCAACTCCCACAATGTCTAACAGCCTATTGGCTGTGAGGATATTTTGTAAGATCCAGTACAAGTCCCGTGGTTTGCCTTTTAGGATATCCACATAAATACGGGCCGCAGGGCGGTTGTGCCGACCATTCCGTCTTCGAAAGAATGATGAAGTACCAAATGACTGGAGTTGAAGAGCCAACGAAACAGGTATGTATGGAGCCTTTGGGAAGCTGTTGGGTACGTTCCACAGACCCTCTCCAACCAATCAGACCTTTCAGAGATTTTTTGCAGTCATTGGTTAGGTTTCAAAGGACTATTAGAGGCATCTTTCAAAAGCCATGCCATTGTCGCACATTGCTTCCGAATGCTTCCTCAGGTCGTGTTTGTTGTGAGTCATGGATGCACCTCTGCCCTTATACACATGAGGTCCAAGATTATCCCAAACATAGGACAATAGTCTAAACTTTCCCCATCATCTCATCACATCATCTGATAATGCAGCGAACAAAGAATTTAAGATCCTGAGGCTATGGATTTTGAAATCGCATTCAATGTTTATCGCGTTTTCACTTTTTGTTCTATGTCTCTTAATGTGTGTATATTTTAATATATGGTTGTGTTTTAACTATGTTTTAAATATGTGCTTCTGTGAATGTATTTAACTATGAGTTGTGCCCTGCCTCTAGCTGAAAGGAGAGGCAGATAAAACAGTAACAAACTAGAGAGGTTCTGTAGGCTTGTTCTTAAGTTGAATTTGTTGGTAAGTCAGAACACGGGCATTTTGTAAGTGTAACTCCAGCCCAAAACCTATCTTCTTTAGCTTTTTATAGCATAGGAGTGAACAACCCTGTGAAGTTTCCCTTGCTGCTTGTACCTCTATCCCTGTGAGAATAAGATTTTGGGAAATGTGGCTTGTAATTGAAACAAGCATTGGGGATAAAGCTTCACTGGGGACACCTTTTCCCCAGATTATAACTCTTCCTTCCTTGCTTCCTTCCAAGGAGGAGACTCACTTCCTTTTGTATCTACCCCACTCTTAACTGTGAGTTGTTTGTAAGTCAGGTGTTTGTAACTCAGGGACGGCCTGCATTATTATTATTATTATTATTATTATACTAAATAGGTAAAGGTTTTCCATTGACATTAAGCCTAGTTGTGTTCAACTCTGGTGCTCATCTCCATGTCTAAGCCAAAGAGCTGGTGTTGTCCATGTGGTCACTGGTATGACTGCATGGGGCACCGTTACCTTCCCGCAGAAGCGGTACATTGATCTACTCACATTTGCATGTTTTTGAACTGCTAGGTTGGCAGGAGCTGGGGCTAACAGCAGGAGCTCATCCTGCTCCCCAGTTTCAAACCGCCAACCTTTCGGTCAGCAAGTTCAGCAGCTCAGCAATTTAACCTGCTATGCCACCGGGGTGTTATTATACTACTACTAATAATAATATACTTGGGCGCATGGATCTCATTGACTGAAGGGTTTTATTTCTCAAAAAATGTATTAAAAATTAATTGTAGGGTTTAAGGATGTTTTAAATTCCTAACTGCCAGAGCAGCAGCTGCATCCCTTCATCTCTTGGCTGAGACTGTCTCCAGGCTGCAGAATTATTATTATTATTATTATTGGAGCCCCCGGTGGCACAGTGGGTTAATTCCCTGTGCTGGCAGGACTGAAGACCGACAGGTTGCAGGTTCAAATCCGGGGAGAGGCGGATGAGCTCCCTCTATTAGCTCCAGCTCCTCATGTGGGGACATGAGTGAAGCCTCCCACAACGATGATAAAAACATCAAAAATAATCTGTGCTGGCAGAACTGAAGACAGACAGATCGCAGGTTCAAATCCAGGGGGAGGCGGATGAGCTCCCTCTATTAGCTCCGGCTCCTCATGTGGGGACATGAGAGAAGTTTCCCACAAGGATGATAAAAACATCAAAAATCATCTGCGCTGGCAGGACTGAAGACAGACAGGTCGCAGGTTCAAATCCAGGGGGAGGCGGATGAGCTCCCTCTATTAGCTCCAGCTCCTCATGCGGGGACATGAGAGAAGCCTCCCAGAAGGATGATAAAAACATCAAAAATCATCTGGGTGTCCCCTAGGCAACGTCCTTGCAGATGGCCAATTATCTCATGCCAGAAGCGACTTGAAGTTTCTCAAGTCGCTCCTGACACAACAAAAAAAAAATTATTATTATTATTATTATTCTCTTTATTTTATTATTATTATATTATTATTATTTATTATTATTTCTCTCTATATCTCTCCCGAAGGATACTCAAAGCGGCTCAACATAAAAACATCTGCATACAATTTAAATTATACCAATATGCAAATATATTAAACATAATTAAACATAAACAATGTTTCTAAAAAAATAACAGTTAATATCTGTTAAAACATATTCAAAGTTAAAAACCACAGGAACCTCACCCCACCCCCCCCCCCCCCCCCCCCCATGAATAAGGAGAATGCCCAGAAATGTGTTCTCCTTCATTGGAACGTCATTCCTGCCTCATGGGCTGTTTTGCTTCCTCTTAAGTCCTTGGATAAACTTGCTCTGTGTCAGATTAGTTGGAGGCAAATGTGATTGAGAGCCCAATGTGTGTATAGCGTGGATGGCAAGAGTGGGTTTCGAAGAGCAATAGCTGTAGGAGAGAAGGAAACCGGCACATAGACCCACAAAAGATAGCAGCAGGGACGAGGGAAGATGTCTTGGCATTTCACAGTCTCCTATTCTGTCTCTTTGCAGCAGAAATTAGTAAGCCATATGCTGGGGTAGAGGTCTGTTTTTCCTCCCACTTTCTGCCAACTTGGTTCTGCCTTTTCCGATAAATCAGGCACAGGCCAACTTCGGCCCTCCCTTCAGGTGTTTTGGACTTCAACTCCCACAGCCAGTAGGCTTTTAGGAATAGTGGGAGTTGAAGTCCAGAACACCTGGAGGGAGGTTGGTCCGAGCCTGCATGAAATCACATGTAACGTTTCCCTGGTTCTGATAGTCTCTTCCTGCCTCAAACGGAAAGACTGAATGGAGTTGCCACTTGCCACCCTTGCTGTGTCCTTAGCCACCCTCGGAAGAACCCAGTGGCCCCATCCCGGAGCTCTTGAGAAAGAAGCGAGCGGCTCAAGCGGAGAAGAACACGTGCCAGCTTTACATCCAGACGGACCACCTCTTCTATCGATACTACGGGACGAGAGAAGCTGTGATTGCGCAGGTGAGCCCTTGGCCTTCCCTCCTAAACCCACTTTCCTTTCCAAATGGGAGAACGCAGTCATCCCGAGTCCCTCTGCGGAGGCTGAGAGAGGACGGGATATAAAAGCCTGAAATCTATATAAATAAAAATGTAGTGTTCGTTTGTGGGATTAACAGAACTCAAAAACCACTGGACAAATTGACACCAAATTTGAACACAAGACACCTAATAACCCGATGTATGTTCTTTACTCAAAAAAATTGATTTTGTCATTTGGGAGTTGTTGTTGCTGAGACTGATAGTTCACCTACAATCAAAGAGCATTCTGAACCCCACCGACAATAGAATTGGACCGAACTTGGCACAGAGTTCTTCCATGACCAACAGAAAATACTGGAAGGGTTTTGTGGGCAGTGTCCTTTGGTTTTGGAGTTATAGTTCACCTACATCCAGAGATCACTGTGGACTCAAACAATGATGGATCTGGACCAAACTCTACACGAATACTCAATATGCCCAAATGTGAACACTGGTGGAGTTTGGAGAAAATAGAATCTTGACATTCGGGAGTTGTAGTTGCTGGGATTTATATTTCACCTATTTATTTTATTTATTTATTTACTTTGCTTATATACCGCTGTTCTCAGCCCGGGGGCGACTCACAACATAGAAAGGACAAGGTGCAAAATTCAAGACACAATCTAAAATATCAATCTAGCAATAACCAAAAACATCATCATCAAAAACATCAACAATATCAAAATACAAAAAGCCAATCTCGACGTCTCATCGTTTAAACCACAATCCAGTATCATTTCCCGTTGTTCCATTTCTGTCATCATTACCAATTATTGCACTTCTTGTTCGAACGCCTTCTTGAACAGCCAAGTCTTCAATTTCCTGCGGAATATCATCAGGGAAGGAGCCAGTCTGATGTCCACGGGAAGGGTGTTCCACAGCCGAGGAGCCACCACCAAGAAGGCCCTGTCTCTCGTCCCCGCCAGGCGTGCCTGTGAGGCAGGCGGGATCGAGAGCAGGGCCTCCCCGGATGATCTCAAAGTCCTGGTGGGCTCATAGGCCGAGATGCGGTCAGATAGGTATCTTGGGCCAGAACCGTTTAGGGCTTTATAGGCCAACGCCAGCACCTTAAATTGAGCCCGGTAGCAAATCGGCAGCCAGTGGAGCTGGTACAACAAGGACGTTGTATGCTCCCTGCATCCTGCTCCTGTTAGTAACATGGCTGCCGCGCGTTGTACCAATTGAAGCTTCCGGGCCGTCTTCAAGGGCAACCCCACGTAGAGAGCGTTGCAGTAGTCTAAACGGGATGTAACCAGAGCGTGGACTACTGTGGCCAAGTCAGACTTCCCGAGGTACGGGCGCAGCTGACGCACGAGCCTAAGCTGTGCAAATGCTCCCCTGGTCATTGCCGAGACCTGGGGCTCCAGGCTCAGCGATGAGTCCAGGATCACACCCAAGCTGCAAACCTGCGCCTTCAAGGGGAGTGCGACCCCATCCAGCACAGGCTGTAACCCTATACCCTGTTTGGCCTTGCGACTGACCAGGAGTACCTCTGTCTTGTCTGGATTCAATTTCAATTTGTTCGCCCTCATCCAGACCGTTACAGCGGCCAGGCACCGGTTCAGGACCTCAACAGCCTCCTTAGTAGCAGGTGGGAAGGAGTGACAGAGTTGGACATCGTCTGTGTACCTATTTTATTGTTTGTTGTTTATATTTTTGCTTCTGTTTTATACAGGCATTGCATGCTTGCCTTTATTATGTTGGAAGCCGCCCTGAGTCGCCTCGGGGAGATAAGACAGGCTTCAAATAAAGTATTATATAATATGCATTTCTAGGGGTTCTGAAGCTGATAGTAGAATCATAGAATCATAGAGTTGGAAGAGACCTCATGGGCCATCCAGTCCAACCCCCTACCAAGAATCAGGAATATTGCATTCAAAGCACCCCTGACAGATGGCCATCCAACCTCTGTTTAAAAGCCTCCAAAGAAGGAGCCTCCACCACACTCCGGGGCAGAGAGTTCCACTGCTGAACGGCTCTCACAGTCAGGAAGCTCTTCCTAATGTTCAGATGGAATCTCCTTTCTTGTAGTTTGAAGCCATTGTTCCACGTCCAGGGAAGCAGAAAACAAGCTTGCTCCCTCCTCCCTGTGACTTCCTCTCACATATTTATACATGGCGATCATGTCTCCTCTCAGCCTTCTCTTCTTCAGACTAAACATGCCCAGCTCTTTAAGCCGCTCTTCATAGGGCTTGTTCTCCAGGCCCTTGATCATTTTAGTCGCTCTCCTCTGGACACATTCCAGTTTGTCAATATCTCTCTTCAGTTGTGGTGCCCAGAATTGGACACAACATTCCAGGTGTGGTTTAGTAGTCAGTGTCTGTGGTAACGGAGTGGGAGAGAAGTCAACCTCAATTGAAAGGAATCTTCACAAAAGGAGAGTTTGTGCCAAAGTGCCATAATGACAGCTATGAATGTGCAGAAAGCCCTTCCTTTGGGCTATTGGTAAGGAAATTGGGTATCTTGTGCCCAGAGAGGGTTGTATAAACAACGGTTGTGTTTGCTTTCTTCTCCTTTAGATCTCCAGCCACGTCAAAGCTATTGACACCATCTACCAGTCGACCGATTTCTCAGGAATCCGAAACATCAGTTTTATGGTGAAAAGAATCAGGGTAAGTACTCTGTTTCAGTTGGGCCCACCCTTTTAAAGTAAGCATCTCACCTGCCATGCCTCCATTTGAGTGTTTCCACTTGTCCCGCTGCCTCTGAATGACTCCCGTTTGCATGTCTCAACCTGTGGCGTCCTCACATCGCCTCTTTCCAAGGGATCGATGAGTTGGTTTGCGAGTGAGTCACCAGAGCGACACTTAGGATCCGTGTGCGAATCTCCCTTTAAAGGCTGTCATTTGAAAACCTTTCTACTGCTGTGCTATAGGGAGCGTCCTGACCTACTGCATCTGCGCATGCTTTGGTAACTGCACAATGGCTGCAAATAGGAAGGTGCCCCAAAGGGGTCAACCCTTCTGCACACAGAATCATCGATTGCACTCTTTCTCCCTCTTCGAAAAAACTTTATACTGTATATACTCGAGTATAAGCCGACCCGGATATAAGCCGAGGCACCTAATTTTACCACAAAAAACTGAGAAAATGGATTGACTCGAGTATAAGTCGAGGGAGGGAAATGCAGCAGCTACTGGTAAACTGCAAAATAAAAATAGATACCAATTAAATTACATTAATTGAGGAATCAGTAGGTTATATATTTTTGAATATTTACAAAAATGGTAATTTAAGATAAGACTGTCCAACTCTGATTAAATGATTATTTACCTTCTTCAATGTAAATGTGCTTACATATCCTTCCAATAATAATAGAGAGCAACATAATGAATGTAATAACAACAACAATAATAAAAAGAGTAAAATAATGAATGTAGCAATAACAACAATTATACAGTAAAATAATAAATGTATAATAATAATAAATAGAATAAAATGATTCTAAATGAAAATAATAATAATAATAATAATAATAATAATAATAATAATAATAAAGTAAAATAATAAATAACCTTGACTCGAGTATAAGCCGAGGGGGACTTTTTCAGCCTCAAAAAAAAGGGCTGAAAGACTAGGCTTATACTCAAATATAAGTACCGCAGCCTCAAGAAATCTCAGAGCAGTCTTAAGGATCCATCTCACCCGGCATACTCTTTTTTGAATTATTGTCATCTGGCAGGCGGTACAGGGTGACAAAGGCAAGGACAAACAGACTGAGAGACAGCTTTTATCCTAGAGCTGTGCTGTGGCTTCACTTCACATTGATATGGCTCTCTCCTGTCCTTTAGAAAGAAAGTTCAAACCTGGCTATGGAACTGTGTTTGGAGTGTAGTACAGGGCAAGGGAATGTCATTGGAACGGCTTCTGGATTATGATTTCGGGTCTACGTGCAATGTTTAACAGCTTATTTAATGTATTTGTATGCTATTGTTTTTATGATTTTTATTATTTTAATGCATATTGTATTTGTATTTCTTTGTGTTTAATGCGGCATTGAATATTCCCAATTTGGAAGCCGCTCTGAGTCCCCTCCATACATGCAAAGCCATATTTATTATTTATTTATTTAATACACTTGTATACCGCTAATATCTCAGCCTAAGTCGGCGACTCATTGCGGTTTACAACAATTAAAAACAATATACAATTTAAAACAACACATAGACAATACAAATTATTGGGCCACCAATAATAATACCATGTATCTCGTCACTAAAATCACAGACCAGAATTCGTCATCCATAATTAACCAGTCCTTAGTCCATAAAATTCGGTGATAACAAACTAACCGAATGCTTGTTTACACAACCATGTTTTTAATCTCTTCCGAAACACCATCAGCGAAGAGGCTGATCGTATCTCTATAGGGAGGGTGTTCCAAAGCCGAGGGGCCACCACAGAAAAGGCCCTGTCTCTCGTTCCCCAGCCGCACTTGGGAAGCCGGTGGGATAGAGAGCAGGGACTCTCCAGAAGATCTTAGGGTCCTGGTGGGCTGATAGGCTGAGATCCGTTCGGATAGATAAGTTGGGCCAGAACCGTTTAGGGCTTTAAAGGCCAACGCCAGCACTTTGAATTGAGCCCGGTAGCATATCGGCAGCCAGTGGAGCTGGTGCAGCAGAGGAGTTGTATGCTCCCTGCGCCCCGCTCCTGTTAGTACCATGGCTGCCGCCCGTTGGACTAGTTGGAGCTTCCGGGCTGTCTTCAAAGGCAACCCCACGTATAAGAATATACAGAGTATTCAAACAAAAAACAAAATTATGCATGCAAAACTAATGCAGAATAAAACCAAGTTCAAGCTATTCCATAATATGGAATTAATTACTAAGTGCCAAAATAGTCAAAGTAGGCCTAAATCTGGGTTGTTGTAGGTTTTTTCGAGCTATATGGCCATGTTCTAGAGGCATTCTCTCCTGACGTTTCACCTGCATCTGTGACAAGCATCCTCAGAGGTATTGAGGTCTGTTGGAACTAGGAAAAAGGGTTTATATATCTGTGGCATGACCAGGGTGGGACAAAGGACTGGTCTGCTGGAGCTAGATGTGAATGTTTCAACTGACCACCTTGATTAGCATTTGATTGCCTGGCAGTGCCTGGGGCAATCTTTTGTTGAGAGGTGATTAGATGTGCCTAATTGTTTCCTCTTTGATGTTTTGCTGTTGCAATTTTAGAGGGGTTTTTTTAAATACTGGTAGCCAGATTTTGTTCATTTTCATGGCTTCCTCCTTTCTGTTGAAATTGTCCACATGCTTGTGGATTTCAGTGGCTTCTCTGTGTAGTCTGGCATGGTGGTTGTTAGAGTGGTCCAGCATATCTGTGGAATGACCAGGTCCCACCCTGGTCATGCCACAGATATATAAACCCATTTTCCTATTTCCAACAGACCTCACTACCTCTGAGGATGCTTGCCATAGATGCAGGTGAAACATCAGGAGAGAATGCCTCTAGAACATGGCCACATAGCCTGAAAAAACCTACAACAACCCAGTGATTCTGGCCATGAAAGCCTTTGACAATACATAGGCCTAAATCGTCTAAGGGGGCAATGCCCAGGATAGTGCAGAACAATAGGGAGATGGAGGGAGAGGAGAAGTCAATCCTAGCCATGACCATAGTAGGGCCTGGGACAACCTTCTCAGGGTCTAATTGATGGACTATGAGAAGTACTGGGCAGGACTAGTACTCCAAAAATGACAGGGGGGTGGGAAAAAAATAAAGAGCATAGCCAAAATCAGGCTAAAGGTCTGGGGACTGGGGCTAGAGCAGGGTAAAAAGGCCATGAATAAATAAATTAAATAAATGTGGCCTTGGGGATTCTATGGTGGTTCTGGTGGTGTTTGGGGCGTGGAGGGATGGGTGTGGTGTTTTGTGGCGTGTGCTGGGGAAGGCATTTAATTTCGTTGTGCAATAGTACAATGACAATAAAGCTATTCTATTCTACTCTATGTATTTGTGTATATACTGCATGTTGCTTGAGTGTCATTGGGACCACTGCCTGCCTACTTTCTCCCTTCTCCAGCTCTGAGAAGGAAGGAAGGCCTCCCTTACAATGTCTTATTTTTGCTGCCTGGCAGACCGTACAGGGTGACAAAGGCAAGGACAAACAGACTGAGAGGCAGCTTTTATCCTAGAGCTGTAACTATATTGATCTCCATGGCTTCGCATTGGTGTGGCTTTGGGGGCTGTGGTGGTGGTAAGAGTGTGGAGGGATGGGTGTGTTGTTTTGTGGCATGTGCTGGGGAAGGCATTTAATTTTGTTGTACAATGTAGAGTTACAATAAAATTACTGCATTATCTTTTATTTGCCTGACAATGCCTGGCCTTGTTCTTCCAGATCAACACGACCCAGGATGACAAGGACCCTTCCAACCCTTTCCGCTTTGCCAACATCGGGGTGGAGAAGTTTCTGGAGCTCAACTCGGAGCAGAACCACGATGACTACTGCTTGGCCTACGTCTTCACGGACCGGGACTTTGACGACGGGGTCCTGGGCTTGGCCTGGGTGGGGGCCCCTTCGGGTAAGTGGCCTCCCTTTGCGCATTTCGCTCCAGGAGACATTGTGGGAGGGAGAGATAGAGAGGCCTCCGACAGGCCACTCATGTCATAAGTACTGTTTAAAACCTTTTCCGTTTCCATTGAGACAGGCTCCATTAGGCACTTTCAGAGAAAGAAATAAACCCACACACTCCAGTACTGGGTTTTATAATTGGTTACAGAGGGAGGCCACAGGGGCCCAGTGAGTTAAATTGCTAAGTTGCAGAGCTTGCTGATTGGAAGGTTGGCAGTTCGAATCTGGAGAGTGGGGTGAGCTCCCATTGTTAGTTTCAGTTTTTGCCAACCTAGCAAAAGCAGGAACTAAAACATACAAATGTGAGTAGGCCTGTAGCCAGGGCGGGGTGGGTTAGGGGTTTAAACCCCCCCCCCAAATTTTTCAGGTTAAAAAAACTGGTTTACTCATGAATTTTAATTGGTTAACCAAATCCCCATGCTAAGTCTATGAGACGCAAAAAATTAAGAGTCCCTCCAGAACTGCAAGCACCATCTCAAGCAAATATTGACAATTTATTCACACTGTCATTACTTGCAGCAATAGCCGATGTAGCGAAGCAACCAAGTTGGGGGGGGGGGGGATGTTGAATGCTCTCATTAAGGAGGCCAGACTTGGTGGAGGTGGTTGACAGGGGCGAGCTGCAGGCTATTGAAGGCTGCTCTGCCCCCTGCTGTGCTCTTTGCTTCAGCGTGACCCTACCCCCCAAATTTTCAACCCCCCCCCCCCAAATTTTCAACCCTCCCTGAATTTTTTTCTGGCTACGGCCCTGAACGTGAGTACCGTATATTCTGGCGTATAAGAAGTACTTTTTCACCCAAGAAAATCTCCTCCAAAGTCAGGGGTTGTCTTATACACTGGAGTCGTCTTATAGAGCGGGTGCTGAAACTTCCAATCCGGATTGGAGAATCTGGGGTTGCTGCATATTGTGGGGGGAGCTCAAAAATGGCAGTGGCAGCGTCCCTGCCGTATGCAGCGACTGTATGAAAGCATTAAGAGCGATGCTGTACAAGTACGGTAGAAAAAAATCCATTCATCAGGATTCGTGGACTTAATGCGGTACTGATGGTGAGGTGAAGGGGTGCCTCACTGGGAAGGTGTAAGTGAAAGGCGGAGCAAGCTGTAGGTGTCCAGGGCACCTGGGGTATGGAAAAAAGAGATAGAGTGGCTCTGGGCCCAGAAAAACACACCTCTTTTACTTCAACAACAATAATAGTAACTAGTAATATTTAATGCTGGGTTGTTGTAGGTTTTTTCGGGCTGTATGGCCATGTTCTAGAGGCCTTCTCTCTTGACGTTTTGCGTGCATCTATTGCAAAACAACAGAGAGGAAACAATCAGGGACTTCTAATCACCTCTCAAGAAAAGATTGCTCCAGGCACTAACAAGCTACACCAAACAACTGCTGGGCCATCAAATGCTAATCAAGGTGGTCAGTTGAAACATTCACACCTAGCTCCAACAGGCAAGAGTTCTTTCTCCCACCCTGGCAATTCCACATATATATGAACCCATTTTCCTAGTTCCAACAGGCCTCACTACCTCTGAGGATGCTTGCCATAGATGCAGGCGAAACGTCAGGAGAGAATGCCTCTAGAACAGGGCCATATAGCCCGAAAAAACCTACAACAATCCAGCATTGAATATTAATAGTATTAAAAATAAACACTTGTTACTATTATTGTTGTTGAAGTATTGATAGAGACTTTTGTTTCCACTGCTGCTAGCTGGAGTTCTGGGATAGAGAGATAGATAGATAGATATAGATATAGATATAGAAATGTACTCAGAAGCAGTTCTGAAATAAAATTGTGCTGCTTCTATTTTTAGGTAGCCCAGCCTCCCTTATTCTGCAGGTCACGTCCCTCTCAGCCTCAAAAGTACTGCTTTTAGAGCCCTGCGGTCCCTCGCTGTGGGCGGCCCTTGTCTCGAACTGATATTTTTGTCTCTGTGGTTTCAGCCCAAACTTCCCAAAGTACATACAGTATGTCTGTAAATATCCTCCGAAGGCATGAGTCACTCGGCTTGCTGAGATAAGCAGATATTCTGAGGCTAAGCACTTTGGGGAGGCAAAGTGTTCTGCTATTTTGGAGGCACTTGGGAGAAGGGCGGCCCTTTAAGAGCCACAGGCAGACTCGGGGTCAAAGGACAGTCCTTGAACCATATCCTTCTTGGATTTTTAATTTGAATATTATTACTATAACATCTACTACTACTGTATCAATTTTTTTAAAGTTCCTGTTTTGAAAGTGTTATTTCCTGTTTAATGGTGCAATCCTGACTTTTAAAGAAGGAGTTTACGCCAGAAACTTTGCTTTTGTGGCTCCCACAAACTACGTTAAATTGGTTATTTATTTATTTACTAGAGAGGAGATTCCATCTGAACATGAGGAAGAACTTCCTGATTGTGAGAGCCGTTCAGCAGTGGAACTCTCTGCCCCGGAGTGTGGTGGAGGCTCCTTCTTTGGAAGCTTTTAGACAGAAGCTGGATGGCCATCTGTCAGGGGTGATTTGAATGCAATATTCCTGCTTCTTGGCAGGGGGTTGGACTGGATGGCCCATGAGGTCTCTTCCAACTCTTTGATTCTATGATTCTATGATTCTAGCCGTCCCCTGCCACGCGTTGCTGTTGCCCACATGGGGGTTCTGTGTGGGAGGTTTGGCCCAATTCTATCATTGGTGGGGTTCAGAATGCTCTGTGATTGTAGGTGAACTATAAATCCCAGCAACTACAACTCTCAAATGTCAAGATTCTATTTTCCCCAAACTCCATCAGTGTTCACATTTGGACATATTGAGTATTCGTGTAGAGTTTGGTCCAGATCCATCATTGTTTGAGTCCACAGTGATCTCTGGATGTAGGTGAACTATAACTCCAAAACCAAAGGACATTGCCCACCAAACCCTTCCAGTATTTTCTGTTGGTCATGGGAGAACTGTGTGCCAAGTTTGGTTCAATTCCATCATTGGTGGGGTTCAGAATGCTCTTTGAATGTAGGTGAACTATAAATCCCAGCAACTACAACTCCCAAATGACAAAATCAATTTTTTGAGTGAAGGACATACATTGGGTTGTTAGGTGTCTTGTGTCCAAATTTGGTGTCAATTCGTCCAGTGGTTTTTGAGTTCTGTTAATCCCACAAACGAACATTACATTTTTATTTATATAGATTTATTATCGTGCCAGAAGCAAATTGAGTATACTTATAATGTATGAAAAACCACAAAGTTAAAACTTGGCATGATGCTAAATTTCCTTTTACCAGAAGCTTGCTACTTGGAGTGCCTCTAGTGTCGCTGTAGGAAGGTCCTCCATTGTGCATGTGGCAGGGCTCGGGCTGCATTGTAGTAAGTGGTCTGTGGTTTGCTCTTCTCCACACTTGCATGCTGTCGACTCCATTTTGTGGCCCCATTTCTTAAGATTGACTCTACATCTCGTGGTGCCAGAGCATAGTGTGTTCTGCGCCTTCCAGGTCACTCAGTTTTCCGTGTGCCCATGAAGGAGTTTCTCATCCGGTCTCAGCCACTGATTGAGGTTCTGGGTTTTAGCCTGCCACTTTTGGACTCTCGCTTGCTGAGGTGTTCCTGCGACTATCTTTCATCCTTTCATTACAGGCTGCTACTTCTTGACAGATATCAGGTGGTGCAACACTGGCTAAGCAGTATAATTTCTCCAGCGTTTTGGGTGCAGAAATCCTGCATGTCTCATTAAGGGCCACATCTACTGTTTTAACGTAGTGAGATGTATTCCCCACTGGGCATGTGTACTCAGCAGTAGAGTAGCCAAGCTCAAGGGCAGATGTCTTCATTGTGTCTGGTTGTGATCCCCAGGTTGTGCCAGTTACCTTTTGTATGATGTTATTTCTAGCACCCACTTTTGCTTAATAGTCAATGATGAGAGATTCAATGAAAAAGTAGAGCAAAATGTGTGGCAGTTTTTGCAGTTTAATAAACTTTCCCCATGTTTTTATGATAGAACTAATTAAGAAATGGCATTGATAACCAAGGAATAAAAATTGTGTGACATAGTGGGTTATTATTATTATATTTATTTATACCCCACTTTATTTCTCACACAGGAGATGACTACTTCTTTTATTAATTATATTATATTACTTAAAGCTTTCATATTTTATTATTATTGATGTTAATATTATTATTATTATTGTATATTGAGTAAAAGTAAAGGTAAAAGTTTTCCCTTTGACATTAAATCTAGTCATGTCTGACTCTGAGGGTTGATGCTCATCTCTATATCTAGGCTAAAGAGCTGGCGTTGTCCGTAGATACCTCCAAGGTCATGTGGCCTGCATGACTGCATAGAGCGCCATTACCTTCCTTCAGAAGCAGTACCTATTGATTTAGAATAATAGAATCATAGAGTTGGAGAGACCTCCAGTCCAACCCCCTGCCAAGAAGCAGGAAAATTGCATTCAAAGCACCCCTGACAGATGGCCATCCAGTCTCAGTTTAAAAGCTTCCAAAGAAGGAGCCTCCACCACACTCCAGGGTAGAGAGTTCCACTGCTGAATGGCTCACACAGTCAGGAAGTTCTTCCCAATGTTCAGATGGAATCTCCTTTCTTTACTCACATTTGCATGTTTTCAAACTGTTTGGTTGGTAGAAGCCGGGGCTAACAGCAGGAGCTCATCCTGCTCTCTGGATTTGAACCGCCAACCTTTCGGTCAGCAAGGTCAACAGCTCAGCGGTTTAACCCACTTCATTAATTATATTATTTATGTTATTATTTATATTATTATTATTATTATTATTATTATTATTATTATTTATACCCTGCTTTTTCTCTCGAAAAGAGAATCAGAGCTGCTTACATCTTCCATTTCCTTTCAGGGAGCTCCGGCGGCATCTGCGAAAAGAGCAAGCTCTACTCAGATGGCAAGAAGAAATCCTTGAACACTGGCATCATCACTGTCCAAAACTACGGCTCCCACGTTCCCCCCAAGGTCTCCCACATCACCTTTGCGCATGAAGTGGGCCATAATTTCGGCTCTCCAGTGAGTACGGATGCTGTGATTCTGTAGTAGATTGAGAATGTTGCGACTTGGGTCAACACTCTCCCCTGGGCTCATTCGTGGTGCAGTCGAAGCCATTGAACAACAGGGCAGATGCTTTCATCTCATCTTTGACAGGGTGTAATTGACTGAAGGCTTTGCTTCCCGCATGACAGGAGGGAGCATGTTCATTTAGAATCATAAAGGTGGAAGAG
Organism: Anolis sagrei ordinatus; assembly: GCF_025583915.1. Taxonomy (NCBI): domain Eukaryota; kingdom Metazoa; phylum Chordata; class Lepidosauria; order Squamata; family Anolidae; genus Anolis; species Anolis sagrei. The sequence goes on along the minus strand of NW_026844367.1, from coordinate 26,799,583 downwards.
GCCCCTAGGGGCCATCCAGTCCAACCCCCTTCTTTCTGCCAGTCAGGAAAAGCACAGTCCAAGCCCTCCTGACAGATGGAAACCCAGAATCCTCCTCCTCCTCCTCCTCCTCCTCCTCATAATAATAATAATAATAATAATAATAATAATAATAATAATAATAATAATTCTTACTCACCTCTCCATGGCTTAAGGTGTGTTACAGAACAATTAAAACAACGGTCCTCAAACTTTTTAAACAGAGGGCCAGGTCACAGTCCCTCAAACTGTTGGAGGACTGGATTATAATTTGAAAAAAGCATGAATGAATTCCTATACACACTGCACATATCTTATTTGTAGTGCAAAAAAACACTTTAAAACAATACAATTTTAACAAATATAAAATTATTAGTATTTCAATGGGATGTGTGGGCCTGCTTTTGGCTGATGAGATAGGATTGTTGTTGTTGTTGTGTGCTTTCAAGTCATTTCAGACTTAGGTTGACCCTGAGTGAGGGCTGGGTATATGACCTTGGAGGGCCGTATCCGGCCTTTGGGCCTTAGTTTGAGGACCACTGAATTAAAATATACAACCCTACAAATACACCACAAATACACATACCTCTATGAAAGCTACACACCAAAATGTATCTCTATAAAATAATAATAATAACAACAACAACAACAACAACAACAACAACACCACGATGTCACATTATTTTTGTTCCTGGTTCTGAATGTCTTTTCCTGATTGGTTCTATTATAAAACATGGGAAAAGTTTATTAAATGGCAAAAAACTTTGTCTTTTGTGGGAGGGACATCATCATGCAGTAGCACATCCTGCTTAACAATAATTTTATTTTAATGTCTGTCTCTTTTTAGGCTTTACATTGTATTGTACTGGTTTTAGTGTAATCTTTGAGAGGGGAGTAATAACAATAATTTGGAACACAATACACCAGACATCACGATGGTGGAAAAGAAAAAAGTCTGGATTATTGATGTTGCCATACCAGGTGACAGTCGCATTGAGGAAAAACAACAGGAAAAACTCAACCGCTATCAAGACCTCAAAATTGAACTGCAAAGGCTCTGGCATCAACCAGTCCAGGTGGTCCCTGTGGTCATGGGCGCACTGGGTGCTGTGCCAAAAGATCTCAGCTGGCATTTGGAAACAATAAACATGACAAAATCACGATCTGTCAACTGCAAAAGGCCACCTGACTTGGATCTGTGCGCATCATTCGAAAATACATCACACAGTCCTAGACGCTTGGGAAGTGTTCGACTTGTGATTTTGTGATACGAAATCCAGCATAGAGATCTCATTTGCTGTGACATACTGTACTTTTGTGTCAATAATAATAGTAATAATAATTTAAAATGATTTATTCTGTGTGGATAAGGCTAAACATTCTCCTTCTTCCTCTCTCTCTTAGCACGATTCTGGGACCGAATGCACACCGGGGGAGTCTAAAAACCTGGGCCAAAAGGAGAACGGCAACTACATAATGTACGCTAGAGCCACGTCCGGGGACAAGCTGAACAACAACAAGTTCTCCAACTGTAGCATCAGGAACATCAGCCAAGTCCTGGAGAAGAAGAGGAATAATTGTTTTGTGGGTACGTTTGCCTTCAGGGGGTTCCTTTGAGATGAAGGGAATCAGATGTTTGGAAAAATGCCACTCGTATCATAACCTTTTAGAAAAGCATGACCTTTCAGAGAAGACCTAAAAACCCGTTTGAGTAGAATCTTCTCAAGTGGTATACAACCAGATGTAATTATGAAAGGCAATTTGGCTTCAGTTGTTAGACTGATAACCTGTTGTCTCTGATCTGTTAGTAAACAGAGAATATGCCAATACACAAAATAGCAGTGCTTGAGACGTATTTTTCAGTGCCCAAAAATATATCTACTCTCCCATAAAACAACTAGTTTTATATCATGCACTCAAGAGACAAAATGAAGTTGACTTTGGTAAAAATGACATATTAGGATTACTCACAACTTCATGTGTTAATCATACATAGGTACACAAGTTATCAGTGCAGTTACAGATGTGTTTGATAGTTTCTCTGTGTGCAGATGGCCCAGGGCATCTCTCCTCTATCAATAGCAGTCAAGTGTTAGTTTGAGCAGTCCCAAAGGCTAATGGAGTCTGAGGTCTGAGCAGTCGCAGAGCCTAATCGTGTGGTCTGCAGCCCCTCCCACAACTTCTCAGGAAATATAGAGCAAGGAAAGAAAGCTGCAGACCAGAACATGCATACAATAAGTAAGCAACAAGTAAATAAGTAACAAGTAACAAGTAAATAAGTAAATAATTAAATAAGTAACAAGTAAATAAGTAAGTAATGTTCTGCAGACCAGAACATGCATACAATAATTAAGCAACAGGATTATATCCAAATTACTAGAGGAGGTTTGAAGAAAGTTTTAATTTCCAACAGGTTGTAATAATGGGCGTTCAGTCAGGCCTGGGACTCCCAACATTCAAATGCCAGATTATCAAAACCAAGCTCAGCTTCTCTCTTGACAATGTTGGCAAAGGGGAAATAGGTTTCTTGGCCACAGTGTGGCTTGTATGGCCTTGTGTTTCACATGAAATGAAGATGTCATTTCCGCAGCCTTCATGAGCATCAGTGCAAATTATTCTTGTCCTCCTTGAAATGCTGTCTTCCTCCCTAAGACCCTGGCCCACAATCAAAACATTCATGCCTTCAAACGCAGACCGAAGAGAATGTGAAGCTTGCTCACAGACAACCCATCCGTAGCCTTGTCTACACTTGGCCTTTTCCACATGTAAAGCAAGAGAGTGGTGAAAGCTGACAGAGTCTAGGCCAGGCCTGGGCCAACTTCGGCCCTCCAGGTGTTTTGGACTTCTACTCCCACTGGCTGTTAGTTGGCCCAGGCCTGGTCTAGACTTTTCTTTATTTATCATGTCAGGAGCAGACAAAGCATTTGCATTGCATTTTTTAACAAACAAAAACAAACAGAACACAAAGTCCGCAAGCTTGGTAGCTGGTTAAATGTCCTTTGACCAGTATCTGGCCACTTGGAGTGCCTCTGGTGTTGCTGCAAGAAGGTCCTCCATTGTGCATGTGGCAGGGCTCAGGTTGCATTGCAGCAGGTGGTCAGTGGTTTGCTCCTCTCCGCACTCGCATGTCGTGGATTCCACTTTGTAGCCCCATTGCTTAAGGTTGGCTCTGCATCTCGTGGTGCCAGAGCGCAGTCTGTTCAGCGCCTTCCAAGTCGCCCAGTTTTCTGTGTGCCCAGAGGGGAGTCTCTCATTTGATATCAGCCATTGATTGAGGTTCTGGTTTTGAGCCTGCCACTTTTGGACTCTCACTTGCTGAGGTGTTCCAGCGAGTGTCTCTGTAGATCTTAGAAAACTATTTCTTGATTAAAGTCATTGACGTGCTGGCTGATACCCAAACAGGGGATGAGCTGGAGATGTCTCTGCCTTGGTCCTTTCACTATTGGCTGCTACTTCCCGGCGGATGTCAGTTGGTGCAATACCGGCTTAAACAGTGTAATTTCTCCAGTGGTGTAGGGCCAAGACACCCCGTGATAATGCGGCATGTTTCATTAAGAGCCACATCTACTGTTTTAGCGTGGTGAGACGTGTTCCACACTGGGCATGCATACTCAGCAGCAGAGTAGCATAGCGCAAGGGCAGATGTCTTCACTGTGTCTGGTTGTGATCCCCAGGTTGTGCCAGTCAGCTTTCGTATGATATTATTTCTAGCACCCACTTTTTGCTTGATATTCAGGCAGTGCTTCTTGTAGGTCAGAGCACGGTCCAGAGTGACTCCCAGGTATTTGGGTGCACTGCAATGCTCCAGTGGGATTCCTTCCCAGGTAATCCTCAGAGCTCAGGATGCTTGTCTGTTCTTAAGGTGAAAGGCACATGTCTGTGTTTTAGATGGATTAGGAATCAGCTAGGTTTCCCTGTAATAGGCAGTAAGAGCACCTAGAGCTTCGGAGAGCTTCTGTTCAACCATCTCAAAGCTTCCTGCTTTATTGGTGATGGCACGATCATCAGCATAGATGAAACTCTCTGTCCCTTCTGGCAGTGGCTGGTCATTTGTGTAGATGTTGAACATGGATGGAGCAAGCACGCTCCCCTGAGGCAGGCCGTTCTTCTGTTTCCGCCATCTGCTTCTCTGGCCCTGGAACTCAACAAAAAAACTCCTGTTTTGTAGCAGGTTTCCTATGAGGTGGGTGAGGTGGTAGTCCTTTGTGATATTATACATTTTTCTCAAGAGGAGGCGGTGGTTTACAGTATCATAAGCCCTGACAGGTCTATGAAGACAGCTCCTGTGATCTGCTGCCTTTCAAAGCCATCTTCTATGTGCTGAGTCAGGTTCAGCACTTGCGATGTGCAGCTTTTGCCTTTCCTGAAGCCAGCTTGCTGTGGAATCAGACATGGGTCTATTTTTTCCATAATTCTATGCAAAATAAGTCTCTCCAGGACTTTGTAAAGGTGGCACAACAGGGAGATTGGTCTAGACTGAAGTGGGAATATTTGGACGGGAGGACCGAAACGGCTCGTTAGTGTGTTCTCCAAAGAAAGGAGTGCTCTTTGCTTAAAGCTGGCCTGGGCAAACTTTGGCTCTCCAGGAGTTTTGGACTCCCAACTCCAACAATTCCTAACATGCCTGTTTTAAAGTGTTCTGAGGTGCTGCCTGTTTGGGTTTCCCAGGCATTTGTTCATTTGTTAGCCATTCAGGCTTCACAACATACTAGCATAGGAAGCGCCAGCTGACTCGAGCATCCCATACCAGGAGAAAGCAGGGACAGAAGTGAAAGAAGGAAGCGAGTTAAAAAGGCACCCAAAGCCTCCTGCCTTCGGGCACTTTTGGAGGGAATGACACGGGGCGTGTTCTGGAAACACCCACAACTGAACTGGTCGCTGGGAAGGATTTGCTTGTTGATTCCAGCTCAGCTCCTCTGTGTGCCTGCCTTCACACATGTGGTGATGTTTTCCAGAATCGGGGCAACCCATCTGCGGGAACGGGCTGGTGGAAGACGGGGAGCAGTGCGACTGCGGCTACAGCGACCAGTGCAAAGATGACTGCTGCTTCGATGCCAACCAGGCGGAGGACAAGCGGTGCAAGCTGCGGCCTGGGAAGAAGTGCAGGTGCCAATGTGATAATGCTGCCGCTTTGGCTGCCCATCAAAGAGAGCGACTTTGAATAAGCAAGGGGCCTCTTAGTAATGCTCTCCATGTTAGTCTCTAAAGGTCCAGAGTTGAGCTCATCATCATCATAGAATTATTGACTTGGAAGGGACCTCTAATGGCCACCCAGTCCCACCCCTTCTGCCTTCAGGCAGGAAAAGCACAATCAAGGCCTTCCTGACAGATGGCCATCCAGCCCCTGCTTTATAATTAATAATAGTAATTATAATTATTATTATAGAATCATAGGCTTGGAAGAGACCCCAAGAGCACAGTCCAAACTCCCTTCTGCCAGTCAGAATGAGCACAATGAAATCCTTCCCGTCCCCGACTGATGGCCATCCAGCCCATGTTTAATAATAATTATTATTGTAATGGTAATAATAATTATTATAGAATCATAGGCTTCAACGAGTCCCCCCAAGGGGCCATCCATTCCCATCCTTCATGCAGGAAAAACGCTATCAAAGCCCTCCCAGGTAGCCATCTCCTGCTTAATAATAATAATAATAATAATAATAATAATAATAATAATAATAAATTACACAGTCCTAGACACTTGGGAAGTGTTCGACTTGTAATTTTGTGATATGAAATCCAGCATATAAATCTCATTTGCTGTGACATACAGTGTTTTTGTGGCTTGGAAGAGACTCCAGAGGCCATCCAGTCCAACCCCCTTCTGCCAAGCAAGAAGACACCATCTAATCCCTCCCAACAGATGGCCATCCAGTCCATACTTAATGATGATGATAATAATAATAATAATAATAATAATAATAATAATAATAATAATAGATTCATAGGCTTGGAAAATATTCAAGATAGATTCAAGTCCCACCCCCTTCTGCCAAACAGGAAAAACACAATCGAAGCCCTCCCAACAGATGGTCATCCAGCCCATGCTTAATAAGAATAAGAATTGAACCATAGAATTCTAGAGTTGGAAGGGACCCTCAAAAGCCATCCATTCCAACTCCTTTCTTCCAAAAGGAAGGAAGAAACAATCTGACCCCTCCCAACAGATGGCCATCCAGCCCCTGCTTAATCATAATCCTAGCATTGGAAAGCAACCCAAAGGGCCCTTCAGTCCAACCACCTTCTTTCTGCCAGGCAGGAGGGCACCATCTAATCCCTCCCAACAGATGGCCACCCGAATAATAATAATAATAATAATAATAATAATAATAATAATAATAGAGCCATAGAATCCTAGAGTTCTGGTCCCCTGTTCAGAAGATTCCACCTTGCTTTCTGTTGTGAGAATTGGATTTTTGAATATTTGGCTTGTTGAGGAAATGGTTGAATCATTGAGCTCTCAATTGAATACTGTTATTGTCATTGTGCATCGTACAACAAAATTAAATGCCATCCCAAATGCACAAGGTCTCTTCCAACTCTGTAATTCTATGTATGTTCTGTGATCTTGTGATCTGTCCTGAGGCCCCTTCGGGGTGAGAAGGGCGGAATATAAATCCTGTAAAATAATAATAATAATAATAATAATAATAATAATAATAATACAATTATATAAAATCATAAAAACATAAAGTTGTTTCTAACCATAAAAAGCCTTCCTGATTGGTATGAAGATAAAAAGTCTGGTATTTGTTCATGTTTATACTCCAGAGTTAGTAAGATGATTAACACTCACTTCCACCACGTAGCCTGAAGTTGGATAAAGTATATTTAAAGGCTAGAGAATTATCCAGCACCCGTTCCTCCAGATAATAATAATAATAGTAACTCTTCCAGAAGTAGCTTTCTCTTATGAGGGATGGATTCCTCTCCCTTCCTGGTGTCTCAGCCCCATTGTTCTTGACTGTGTGTTAAGTGGAGTATTTGTAACGCGGGGCCCTCGGCCGGTGTCTCCCTTTCCTTCCGCAGCCCCAGCCAAGGCCCCTGCTGCACCCAGGAATGCGAATTCAAGAGATCAGGGGCCAAATGCCGCAACGACTCGGAATGCGCGGAAGAGGGGCGCTGCAATGGCACCTCCTCCTTCTGCCCAACCTCCAGGCCCAAGCCCAACTTGACCGACTGCAACAGGAACACACAAGTTTGCATCAACGGGGTAAGTAGGCATCTTCTCAGAAAGGAAAGTTGTGGAATGGAGCATTAATGACTTGTTCTATTTGGTTAAGGCAGGCATGGGCCAACTTCAGCCCTCCCTCCAGGTGTTTTGGACTTCCAACTCTCACAATTCCTAACAGCCAATATTATTTTTAATATTATTATTATTTCTTCTATTTTATTTTTCAGTATATTATTTTTGTAATATTATGATATAATTTTAATATTTATTATTATATTGTTTTATTATTGTTTGATATTATATTATAATATGATATAATTTGTAATATTTATTTTGATATTGTGATATTATTTTATATTATTTTATATTATTTTATTATAATTTTATTAGATTATTTGTTGATATTTTTAAGTAGTTTTTTATTGAAATATTATAAAATTACAGCGAAAGAGGGTGAATATTTAAAAGAAGATAGAACAGTAGGAAATAATAATTGAATAGAGAAAAAAGAGAAAGAAAGAAAAAAGAGGAAAAAAAGTGCACCTCCCCCCCGAGGTTCAAAAAAGAGGAAGAAAAAAAATTAAAATTAAAAAGAGTTGACTTCCATCTCCTCATCAGGTGTTGTATCTCCAAGAATGAAAATGTTTCCGTTGCTTCCACAAAAAATTTCCTCTTACTTACTTCTTTCTCGTAATTATCATAGAGGATCCAATCTGTCCTCTTTATCGAGTTCCCGGAATTTTTTTTCCAAAAAAAAGTTAGTTCATCCATCTCTTATTTCTCTAATTTTCCCTGATATTTTTAATATTATTATATTATTATAATATTATTACCGGATTTTAGGAATTGTGGGAATTGGAGTCCAAAACACCTGGAGGGAGGCCAAAGTTGGCCTGGGTTAAGGGGTCAAATAGAAAGTTTGTTGCCCTTTGAGGATGATGCATTTAGGCGCCCTATAGATTGGCTCTTCTTTTATTTTGTGAAACAGGGAGACTTTTGAAAAGTTTTTCAAATCGGAGCAACATATATCAGAGTAAAGCTAGAACTATTAGAATCCATTATTATTTTTATTATTGTTATTATTATCCTTTCTTACTTGCCTCTCCTCTCAGCTCGAGGTTTTTTCTCTCCATAAGGAGACTCAAAGGAGCTAACATTCAAAACATTGCAGTACCATTAAAATATACAATTTTAAAACAATATTATTCATCATTAGTATTAAAAACAATCCAGATTAAATCCATACAAACATACAAACCCGCCACAGCCCCTGGCATGATCTTAAAAACCTTCTTCTTTAAAATCCTGTCTGAATAAAAAGATTTGAGCCTGCTGAAACACATCATCAAAACACCCGATTATTTAAAAACACTTCAGAGAATAGACATATTAAAATGTATTTCCATAACATACATATTGAAATACATAAAAGTTAGACAAAGAGTGGAAGTTTAAAATTCCTCATCGCAACCGCCTGGGTAGGACATTAAGATGCTCCCAGTCCCCAGCACCTTGTTGTCATTATGATAATGTATGTATATAGTGATATCACTGTAGAGCAGCAACAGAACCACCCTTTTCTCCTTTGGATTCCCTGAAAGGGCTTTTTTGAGATCCACTAGGAAGGTCAGAATGCCTGCAGCAGTATTCCAAAGTTATAGCAAAAGGTATTTGGTTGACGGTCATGTGCTTCCTCCTCAGCAATGCGCCGGCTCCATCTGTGAGAAGTATCTCCTGGAGGAGTGCACTTGCGCCAGCACCGACGCCAAGGACGACAAGGAGCTCTGCCATGTCTGCTGCATGAAGAAAAGTAAGTCGGCCTGAATTTAGGTGCAAGGGGTTCCTCTCTCCCTCCTTAGCAAAACCTTCGAGCCACAAGGAAACAGGGGAGCACATCTTTCAGCTCCAGCATGTGAATGAATGCTCCACATTGCCCATTCATTTGGTTATTGAGCTGTCTAAGCGTTATCATTCCAGTTGGAGATGAGTAGCATAAAGCAGAAGCTGAGGAACGCGCTTAGGCAAGTAGAAATGCTTTCATATCAGTATTATTATCTGATACGAAAGCATCAGATATTATTTATTTATATATTTATATTATATCCCACCTTTCTCCCCATGGAAATTCAAGGTGGCATCATCATCATCATTATCATTCTTCCATTCTCCCCACGGGAACTCATTGCGGCTATATTATTATTAATATTATTATTAGTAGCAATAGACCGTATATACTGGCGTATAAAACGACTGGGTTTATAAGACGACCCCCAACTTTTCCAGTTAAAATATAGAGTTTGGGATATACTCGCCATATAAGACTACCCCTCTTCCAACACACACCAAATAATTTTTTTAAAAGCATCAGATTTGATTTCAATATTGTAATTTTCCTATTACTGTACCTCCGTCTCTGCCTCTCAGATCTTGCACATGTGCACCTGCAGTCTTCAGGAGCGAGATCTGAGAGGCAGAGGAGGAGGTACAGTAATAGGATACAAGGGCGGGCCAGACAGGTAAAAGAGGTGTGTTTTTCTGGACCCAGAGCCACTCTATCTCTTTTTTTCCATACCCCGGGCGCCCCAGATGCATGCAGCTTGCTCCACCCTTCACTTACACCTTCCCGGTGAGGCGCCCCTTCACCTCACCATCGGGACTGCATTAAGTCCACGAATCCTGATGAATGGATTTTTTCTACCATACTTGTACTTCGTTGCCCTTAATGCTTTCATACAGTTGCTGCATATGACAGGGACACGGCCATTGCCATTTTTGAGCCCCCCCCCCCCCCCCATATGCAGTAACCACAGATTCTTCAATCCGGATTGGAAGTTTCAGCACCCACACTATAAGACGACTCCCGGTGCATAAGACTACTCCCGCGTATAAGACAACTCCCATGCATAAGGCTACTCCAGCATATAAGACAATTCCTGTATATAAGACCACTCCTTTGTATAAGACCACTCTCGCATATAAGACGACCCCTGACTTTTGAGATTTTTTTGGGTTAAAAAGTAGTCTTATATGCCAGAATATACAGTATTGCCTTTCTCCCCATGGGAACTCACAGCAGCTATATTATTATTGTTATTGTTGTTGTTATTATTATTATTATTATTAAAATATTTTTACTTGCATAACCATGCCTTTCTTCCTATGGAAACTTAAGGCATCTTTATTATTATTATTATTATTATTATTATTATTATTATTATTATTATTCAAGAGCTTTAGGAATGTTAGGCTAGCTAACCACCAGGATGAAAGTATTTTCATAAAGGAATGCCCTTTAGCACAATTTGTTGTTATTGTCATTAGTTTTTTTTTTAAAAAATTCTTTATTAGTTTATGTAGTAAGGTAAAACAGGTAGGGAAAAAAGAAGAAGAGAGAAAAGAAAAAAAGGAGGGATTACAAAAAGTGTGGGAACAAATGTCTCAAAGGAAAGTAGGAGAGTGTTCTCTCTGTTCTTGTACATTTTCCCCAGTTTTACCGGTGTTATATATCACCTATGGATAATTTTCATTGTTGTTAGGCTGTTAACAGGCCCGTAGCCTGGATTTTGATTCAGGGGGAGCTGAGTTTGATTCGGGGGGGGGGGGGGCTGAGTCTGAGTGAAAGAGGGTCTACCCTAGCAAACCTTTTGTATCGTTACCCCAATGCCCCCATGCATATGGGATATATTGAGCATGGTGATCAGATCATGATATGAATAAACATAACAGTTTAAATAATGTACCAGTAAGGCCTTCTCGTGGACCACCATGAGAATTTGGGGGGGGGGGCTGAAGCCCCCCAAACCCCTCCCCGGCTACATGCCTGGCTGTTAGGAACTGTGGAAGTTCAAGTCCAAAACAACTGGAGGGAGGGCTTAAGTTGGCCCTGTCCTGGTCTAAGAGGAATTTTCTTTCCCGGGATTTGAACCCATGCTCCATTGAGTCCCAGTCTCTGGGGCAGCAGAAAGGAAACCTTGCTCCCTCTTCCTTTGGACAGTCTTTCAAAAATTTAAACATGGTGAACCTTTTGTCTTCTTGCTTTCCTTCCTGTGATGCGCGCAGTGCGGCCAGAGACGTGCGCCAGCACTGGTTCGGACGTGTGGAAAGAGTTCTTCCAGCACAAAACCATCACGCTGCAGCCGGGGTCGCCCTGCAATGACTTCAAGGGCTACTGCGACGTCTTCATGCGCTGCCGCCTGGTAGATGCTGACGGGCCCCTGGCCAGGCTCAAGAAGGCCATCTTCAACCCCGAGCTCTACGAGAACATTGCCGAGTGGATCGTGGTATGTCTCTGGGGTTGATATACCGGCCGGGGTCCCCAAGTTACAAACATTGGGCTTGCAAAGCACTCCTAGGTTTATTCAGTGGAAAAATCAGTAAAGAAGATATAGAAATTTGTCAGTAAAGTTTTGTAGCTGCAAGATTAATAATAACAAAATCATGGAAGGGGGAAAAAGAGCTATTCATAAAGGACTGGAGAGGAAAATGATTAGACGCTATCCAAATGACCAAGCTGCCCAATGGCATTAGAGGAGGAAATAATGAGGACTTTGTTAGGAAATGGAGGCTTGCCTTTGACTATCTAGAACGGAAGACAAAGGTAGGCTTTAAAATAGCAGCAAAGGGAGGTTATTGATATAAAGATAAGAGTAGATTGTAATGAGTTCTTAGTTTCACATTGAGTGGTGTGGGCAGTCATGAGTGGTGGGGTGAGTACGGAAGGGAGATGCATTTATATTTTGAGTATTTGATGTGTTTCCTTTATATTCTTTACATTCCGTATATCACCTTTACACAATAAAGATTTATTTAAAAAAATAGGAAAAGAAAAAAAGAACAGCGGGGTTGAAACAACAGAACGGGGCATAACAATGACATCCACAGTTAGGGCCACACAATTCAACAGGAGTAACATTTTCAAACCAGGGACAGAGAATTTTTCATATTTGGTTACCCAAGTGTAATAAATCTGCATTGGCAAGAGGCTAGTTTTCCTTTGTAGGAAGCTCAACGGAAACATGTTCTGCCCGTTGTGGCTAGCAGATTCGTGTAAACGTTTCTGGTGACCCCGCCATTGAGTGAAGGGGGCCCCGTTTGGGAAGGAAGGAAGACCTGTGCCTTGAGAGTTTTTTGGTTTCACTTGACGGCTTGTGGGTGCGTTGTGTCCCCTCTGCTTCCAGGCGCATTGGTGGGCTGTCCTGCTAATGGGCATCGCCCTGATCATGCTGATGGCCGGCTTCATCAAGATCTGCAGCGTCCACACCCCCAGCAGCAACCCCAAGCTGCCACCGCCCAAACCACTCCCAGGTCTGTGTGTATGTATATGTGTATGTGTGTGTATAGGTAATTGGGTAAATTAAATATTAAAAATATTTGCTGGGAGGGAATTGGTGGGTAAGGGGATCTCTACTAGGTCTCCTCTGACCGTGTCTCCCTTTTCTCCTTAATGTGTATCTTTTAATATGTGCTTTTTTGGGTGGGTGTATTTTAACTATGTTGTAAGGAGAGGTGGGTAAGTAATAATAATAATAATAATAATAATAATAATAATAATAATAATATGTTCTGGAATGTTTACTGAAAAGCTGTATGTGTGTGTATGTGTACACATATGGTATTATTATTATTATCATTATTATGTTTTATCGCTTTGTTTTAACTATGTTGTGTCTCTCCTCGAGCTGTAAGGAGAGGTGGGTAATAAAAATCACTATTATTATTATTATTATTACTGACACAAAAGCACAATATGTCACAGCAAATGAGATCTATATGCTGGATTTCGTATCACAAAATCACAAGTCAAACACTTCGCAAGCGTCTAGGACAGGAGTCCTTAAACTTTAAACAGAGGGCCAGGTCACAATCCCTCAAACTGTTGGAGGGCCGGATTATAATTTGGAAAAAATATGAATGAATTCCTATGCACACTGCATAGTGCAAATACATTTTAAAACAATACAATAATTAAAAAGGAAGAACAATTTTAACAAATATAAACTTATTAATATTTCAGTGGGAAGTGTGGGCCTGCTTTTGGCTGATGAGATAGGGTTGTTGTTGTTGTTGTTGTGTGCTTTCAAGTAGTTTCAGACTTAGGTTGACCCTGAGCGAGGGTCGAGTAAATGACCTTAGAGGGCCGTATTCGGCCCTTGGGCCTTAGTTTGAGGACCCCTGGTCTAGGACAAAGAGAGAAAACATCATCATCATCATCATCATTATTATTATTATTATTATTATTATTATTATTATTATTATTATGTTTTATTTCTTTATGTTAACTATGTTGTGTCCCTCCTTGAACCATAAAGAGAGATGGGATAATAATAATAATAATAATAATAATAATAATAATAATAATAATAATGTTTTATCTCTCTTTTTTAACTATGTTGTATCCCCACCTTGAGCTGTAAGGAGAAATGGGTAATTTATTATTGTTATTGTTGTTGTTATTATTATTATTATTATTATTATTGTTTTATCCCTTTGTTTTTACTATATTATGTCCTCACCTCGAGTCGTAAGGAGAGGTGGTAATATATTATTATTATTATTATTATTATTATTATTATTATTATTATGACAACTCTTTGTTCTAATTATGTTTGTTCCCTCCTCGAGCCGTAAGGAGAGGTGGGTAATAATAATAATAATAATAATAATAATAATAATAATAATAATAATTTCTCTCTTTGTTTTAACTATGTTATGCCCCACCTTGAGCCGCACAGATAGGGGGTCAATACATTATTGTTGTTGTTGTTGTTGTTGTTGTTGTTGTTATGATTCCTGTGATGATAACTGTGTGTTGTTGCTGTTTGCGCTGCAGGCACCTTGAAGCGGAGGAGGCCCCCTCCGGCGGCTCAGCCCCCTCCCCGCCAGCGGCCCCGGGAGAGCTACCAGATGGGGCACATGCGGCGCTAAGTGAGGAGGATCGGGGTGGCGTTCTGTTCCGTATTTTTTCTTTCTTAATTTTTTTGCCTTGGTTCTTCCTAGTGCCTACAGTGGGAAAATTTCGCTCCAAAGAGAATCCGATGCTAAGCCATCGTGGTGATAGTCCCTGGTCTCACTTTTCAAAACCACAAAGGAGGAGGGAAGTCAAGGCCCTCGACCCGGCGGAGAGCGTCGGAAACAAGGTCCGATTGCAAGGCTTTCCTTTTGGACCGGATCGGTGGTTTCTGCCCCTTGCTCCCTTCCTCCTTCAACTCTTCTTCTTCGTGGTTGCCTTTTCTCCTCCTCCCTCCTCCACTTGCAGGCAAAATGCGGATAAAAAGTTTCTATTTTTCAACAACTCTCAAAAGGCTAGGAAGCGGGACCCGCCTCCGTGTTGGAGACATGACCGGTTTTGGGCCAATGTACATAACGGGGGACCGGGGGGGGGGGGGATATTGGTAATATGCAGAGCATTGTTCTTTCTAATGTACCTTCTTTCTTTTTCTGTGTGCAATTGTTAAAAACACAAAAGGAGAGGGGAGAAAAAAAGAGGATTGCAATATGGATGTTTTTTTTTTTTGTACAATAAGCCTTTGAGGATGAAGAAATCTCACTGCTTCAATTGACCTACTCAGGATATAAAAACAGAGGTTGAGGGTGGTGTCCAGCATTTGGATCATTGTGAATCACACCCAGCCCTTTCCCTTTTTTTATTTCAAAAGCAAACAAAATGTGACCTGTGTTGTTGTTCTTATTATTACTATTCTTGCTGATACATGCTTCTGGATGCAAGGACCCTTCCCTTCGGATCGAAAGGCTTTTCCGCCTCGTTTCATGCCTTGGAAAACGGCGGAAATGCCAGAATTGCCTCCCTTTTCCCTTTTCCATGCATCAACCTTTTCTTTTTAAACCAGGAGGGTTTTTTAACGAGAGGAAGACGAATTCCCTTTCGTCTTTTGCCTGCCATTCTCTTCTATGACCAACAATATTGATATATTTTTCTGTTAGAAAGATAAGCCTGTGTTTCTATTTTTCTCAGAAGGTTGTGGCCAACTTGCTTTTTTCAGTGACACTCTGGATAAATCTTAATGTTCCGCGGTCATTCGGGCACATCGGGGAGAGAGGTGGAAAACTCTGTGTGTGTGTCTTCTTCTGCTTTAATTTAATATGTGACTTCCAAGTAATATGTTTTTTGGCTTATTTTCAGCATGATAACTGTGTGTGCTTTTTTTGTTTTGTAAGGATAACCACTAAAAATCAAAAAGTTGCGTTATTTGCAAATGGCCCTTAAATGAAAGAGAAGTGAGAGCCACAGCATCATTTGCAAATGGCCTTTATATAAAAGAGGTAAGGCCCAATGCATTATTTGCAAATGGGCCTTTGGTAAAAGAGAGAAGTAAGGACCACTGGATTATTTGCAAATGGGCCTTAATATAAGAGAGAAATCAGGACCGCTGCATTATTTGCAAATGGCCCTTTGATAAAAGAGAGAAGTAAGGACTGCTGCGATATTTGCAAATGGCTTTTACATAAAAGTGATAAGAACCGCTGCATTATTTGCAAATAGGCCTTAGATAAAAGAGTGGTGAGGACCACTGCATTATTTGCAAATGGCTTTTCCACAAAAAGAGAAGCAAAGACCACTGCATTGTTTGCAAATAAAACAGAGAGGCCGGGAAGCTCAAACAGCACAAGATACACCCCAAACCGTTTATTACAAGTGTATATAACTGGCATTTTTTTAAAAATAGATGGGATAGCGGGAGACCTAGCTAGTGCGCTTAACTGCTATGCAGGAAACGGGAGAGGGCATTGTTGGGGCCTTGCCATATTATTATTGGACAGCAAATAACGAAGAGACCTTGGGGCTTCACTAAAGAATTCAGATTTCTTCAAGAGTTTGGCCAGGGCAGTTTCCCCTTTTATGGTTTTCTATTATTGTTTTGGGGAGGGGCTATTTCCTTTCCCTCCTGTTTTCCAAGAGTCTTAAGGTTTACACACGCATTCTCTTAAAAGCAAAGCCAGCGAGGCCAAAAAAAGAAAAAAAATGAAATTGTTTTAAACAAAACAAGAATATGAAAACAGGAATCTCTTTCCTTGTAAAACTTGTACAGTGACGGACTTTTTTCCACAATGAAAACAGCGCAGCTTTTTTTGTACCGGGTTTCGAGGCGGCTTTTGTACACGGACCGGCCCTCCCTCCCTTCCAGACCCATGGACTCTATACATACTTCTTCTGAAGGATCTGAACCGGTCAGAGAAACGCCAATCGTTTGCTTTCAAGCCCTTTAAAAGACGCATTTTGGGGATCTCTTTCTTATGTTCCTCCTTTCAAGCTGCGCAAAGATTTGCATTTCTAAAACAGTGGCTTTTATTATTGCAACAAAAAACAAAGCAGTCAATCTTGGGACAGATGTAAATTCCTTGCTTGTCATGTTATTATCCTGTGGCGAAAAGGTTCTGACTACCCTGTTTTTTATTATTATGGTTATGATTATGATTAATTATGATGATTACTTGAGGGAGGGGATGTCCTCGGTTTAATGGGTTTTTTTTCTGCAAAGAGGAAAACAAAACAAAAAAAGTGCACTGAACTCTCCACTACAAACAAGTCAAGACGTGGTCAAACAAAAACAGGAAAATCAAGGCAAATGATTGCGATCTAATACTACTGTCAGTTTAATGTCCACTGTGTTTTATACAGTATCTCTTCTTCTTTTGTTTTGTTTTTTGGTTCACTTTGGAAAAATTTTTACTAAAAAAAGTTGCAAAAAAAATTAAAATAAATGAAAGTATTGTGCAAACAAATGTAAGGTTTTTTTGAAACTTGAAAATGCATTAATAAATAGATCTGATGAAAAAAAAACCCAGAGCCGAGGTCGACTTTTATTTTCTGAAAATCTGACCCACTTTTGCTATTCAAAAAGCAGTTTTTCCTCTTCTGATTGTGGCCTCTTTTATGTATTTATGTAGTGATTTTCTATCACTTTGATTTCTTTGGCTGTGATCTGACTGAATGATAGGATTTTTATACTTTAACAATGCATAGAACACTCAGGGAGTGGCTTCGAAATGCATCACAAAACTACAAATTCCATACACTGGAACCATTACAGGTCCCAGTGACCAGCTGTACTTTCATGGTTTATTGGGGAGGAGCAGAGGAACTTCTGTATACAGTGGTCCATAGTCCCAATCTCCGCATGTTCTCTTACTCTTATATGTAGATGATGCTGTGTTATTGTCCTTATCTAGTATTGGCCTTAAATGCTCAATTCATTGCTTTGCTGGAAATTAGCTAATTTGCTGGAAATTAGCTAAACAGTGGTCCGTACTAACAGGATCCCTAAGCCCCTTCTATGCCCTGTGTCTTCCCTTCTGATGCATTTTAACTCACATAAATATCTCCTACAATGGGGTGCCTCTTAGAATAGGAGATGGATGGATAGACAGACAGGTATGGATGATAGATGAGAGCAATGGATAGATAGATAGTAGAGTTGGTTGATCCAAGTCGTTTCTTAACTCGTAATGAAATCGTAAATAAATTACCTTTTGAAGCGATATCGACGCGTTTTGGCAACCCGGAAGTGTTTTTGCCATATCGAAGCCGCGTCCGTCATCTTCCTTATGACTTCCGCCAGTGAATTGTAAATGCTGGGGGCGTGGCCTTCAGGAACAGCTGTTCTTACCCACGCCCACCTCCTTTTTGCATTGGCAGCTTTGCGAGGTGGGCATGGCTACCTCCCTGGCGACAAGCGGCAATGCGGAAGAGCTGGGTGTAGCCACGCCCACCTCACAAAGCCCCAGCGACCTCCAAGGAGGGCTGTGCTTGGCCACGGCCACCTCTCCCTTCTGCATGGAAGCTCGCGGCAAGGGAAGGAAGGGAAACTGTGAGATTTTAATGGTTCTGGAGGGAGGGAGGGGCACCTTCCATTAACAAAACAAAGGAAGCAATTCGTACTTCAGATCTTTTTTTTTTCAAGAAAATTTCGGAAATAATTTCAAAATCGAGTTTAGAACCATTTTTTTCTTGATCAACCAAGCCTAATAGATAAGAGTGATAGATAGTTAAAATGATAGACTAATAAATATGGATAGAAAGAGTAATAGATATAAATGATAGAGGTGATTGATGAAAATGCTAATCAGTGAATATGGATGAGAAAAGAACTAATAGATGTGAATGATAGAGATAATAGATGAAAATGATCGATGTAGATAATATGGATGAGAGAGACTAATAGACTGATGGACTGACTCATGATCTGTGGCCTATTGAGAACAGAACACATTTGGGCCGACTCAATCCCTCTTTGTAAGTTGCTTTATTCATCCTTTATTTCTCCTGAATCAGACTTCTCTTGGATATACATGTACGTTTGGATTTCTATACTGTTCCCAGGTCAGCTCATGGAAAGAAAGAAAAACCATAAGAGGAAAAGACGAAGGCTTGGAAGGGTCTCAGATTCTGTCTTATCTCTGTGCCTTGCGTAGCTGTTCACACCGGACAAACATTTTCTCCTGGCCGGGATACAGACGCAAATCGTCCACCGTTTGGGAACAGAAGGTCATCCTGGAAGCAGAAGGAAGAGGGGATATATCTATGGAACAATGTGCTCAGTGAAAAGACAAAGTATAAAAATATTATTAATAAATTAGATAAAAAGAAATATGTACTGATGAAATCTTGGCCGTTTTGGGCTACGTAAAATTCACATAGGATATGTTGTAGGTTTTTCCGGGCTATATGGCCATGGTCTAGAGGCATTTTCTCCTGACGTTTCGCCTGCATCTATGGCAAGCATCCTCAGAGGTAGTGAGGTCTGTTGGAAGTAGGAAAATGGGTTTATATATCTGTGGAATGACCAGGGTGGGACAAAGGACTCTTGTCTGCTGGAGCTAGGTGTGAATGTTTCAACTGACCACCTGATTAGCATTTAATGCTTGGAAGTGCCTGGGGGAATCTCTTGTTGAGAGTGATTTGATGTGCCTGAATGTTTACTCTCTGTTGTTTGCTGTTGTAATTTTTGAGTTTTTTTTAATACTGGTAGCCAGATTTGTTCATTTTCATGGTTTCCTTCTTTCTGTTGAAATTGTCCACATGCTTGTGGATTTCAATGGCTTCTCTGTGTAGTCTGACATGGTGGTTGTGAGAGTGGTTCAGCATTTCTGTGTTCTCAAATAATATGCTGTGTCCAGGTTGGTTCATCAGGTGCTCTGCTATGGCTGATTTCTCTGGTTGAAGTAGTCTGCAGTGCCTTTCATGTTCCTTGATTCATGTTTGGGCGCTGCGTTTGGTGGTCCCTAACACGAATCAAGGAACAAAAGTCCTTTGTCCCACCTGGATATATAAACCCATTTTCCTAGTTCCAACAGACCTCACTACCTCTGAGGATGCTTGCCATAGATGCAGGAGAAACGTCAGGAGAAAATGCCTCTAGAACATGGACATGTAGCCCCAAAAAACCTACAACAGCCCAGTGATTCTGGCCATGAAAGCCTTCGACAATCACATAGGATAATTTTTCTATGCAAAATTTACCTAGGATTGTTTTGCATAGAAAACCACAATGTTTTCTGCACACAAAGGGGTGTTTTCTCCCAGCACACACTCAAAAATAATTTTCTGCATGCAAATAACTTGCACAAAAATCTGTTTTTCTGCACAAATTTTTGTAGAATCTTTTTTTGCACACAAATGACTATCTTGCACACAAAAATATTCTGCATAAATATTTGTAGAATACATTTCTGCAAATATTTTTTGTGTACACAAAAAAATATTTTCTGCACAAATCTTTTGTAAAATAATTTTCTGCATCCAAAAGGCTTTCTTGCACACACAAAAGTATTTTCTGCACAAACTTTTGCAGAACAATTTTCTGCACACAAATGGCTGTTTTGATGCACAAAAAATTAATATTTTGCAGAAATCTTTGCAGAATAATTTTCTGCACACAATGGGCTTTTTTGCACAAAAGAAAATTCCTTGTGATTTTTTTTTGTTTGAATAAGCCATAACTGCAATTATTGAAGACCTTTCTTGCAGCAAAATAGTACTTTACTCATTGTTTACTTTGAGAAGAAAATGAGTAAAGCCAGCAATCCCTAGGCTCCAGCTGTAATTGAGAGCCCTGTTTGGGAAAGGGGTCCTTTTGGGGAGCGTTTCCATGTTGTTCTTACTTCTGTTGTGTCTCTCCTGCCTTGACCCGGATGGTCTTGACAATGAGGCCCGGCCGGCGGTCGCCTTTGCCCCAAGGGATGATGGTCTGGACAGTGTTCCAGATGTTCTCCCAGATGGCAATCCCTTCCCATTTCAGCTTGATCATCATCAGCTCCCCGAGATCAGACTCCAGTGGCACCAGGAACGTGTACGTCTTGTTCCCCGTGATGCCCTCGACTCTTAATGGAGAAAAGGGGAGAATGGGGACAGGACCCCTGGGTTCAAGTATGGCCACCAACGGATTACATACTCATTGAATTGCATGGTAGTCTCTCAGACATTGCAAGCGATTGAGGGAACAGCTAACTCAAAAACCAGTGGGTGAATTGACACCAAATTTAGACAGCATACACCTAACAACCCAATGTATGTCCTTCACTCAAAAATCTTTGATTTTGTCATTTGGGAGTTGTAGTTGCTGGGATTTATAGTTCACCTACAATCAAAGAGCATTCTGAACTCCGCCAATGATGGAATTGAACCAAACTTGGCACACAGGACTCCCATGACCAACAGAAAACACTAGAAGGGTTTGGTGGGCATTGACCTTGAGTTTGGGAGTTGTAGTTCACCTACATCCAGAGAGCACTGTGGACTCAAACAATGATGGATCTGGACCAAACTTGGCGCAAATATTCCATATGCCCAAATATGAACACAGATGGAGTTTGGGGGAAAATAGACCTTGACATTTGGGATTTGTAGTTACTGGGATTTATAGTTCACCTACAATCAAAGAGCATTCTGAATCGCACAAATGACAGAGCACACTGTAACTCCCACCAACAACGGATCTGGCCCAAACTTGGCACACAGACCCCATGTGACTAATAGAACATACTGCAGGGGTTTGAGGTGGATGGACCCTGGATTCTGGGAGTTATAGCTCACCAACATCCAGAGAGCATGCTGAATCCAGCCAGCTGTAGTTCTGGGCCACACTTGCCACACACACCCAAGATTGCATACTCGTAGGGTTTAGGGGCTTTGAACTTGAATTCTGGGAGTTGTAGTTCACCCACACACAGAGAGCACTGTGAACTCAAACAACAATGGATCTGGATCAGACTTGGTGAGCACATCCCAAAGGCTATCCAGCCCAAACTTAGCAGATAGCTACATATATAGATAGGTAGATAGATAGGTAGATAGATAGATAGATAGATAGATAGATAGATAGATAGATAGATAGAATGTTAGAGTTGAAAGGGACTCCAAAGGCCATCAAGTCCAACCTTAGAAGACAGATAGAAGGATATAATCCTAAAGCTGAAAAGGACCTCCAAAGGCCATCCAGCCCAGCCCCCTTCTTTCTGCCATGCAGTAAAAGCACAAACAAAGCCCTCCTGACATATATCTGCCCAGCCTCTGCTTAAAAGTCTCCAAAGAAGGAGTTTCCAGCAGACTCCGAGGCAGAGGGTTCCACTGCTGAACAGCTCTTAAGAAGTTCTTCCTAATAATGTTCAGGTGGAATCTCCTTTCCTGTCGTTTGAACCCATGGCTCCATTGAGTCCCAGTATCCAGGGCCACAGAAAACAGGTCTGTTCCCTCTGAAGGTGTCATAATGGCAGTGATTTCCCCTGCATTGTGTTAGGAAGGAACAAACCATGTCGGAAAGGAGTGTGAGGGACTCACAGGGTGATGGAGATGTCTTCCACGTCTCCCCTGCTCCCCGTCAGAGAAATCGTGAAGGTCGGGTCGATCTGCTTCGGACGGAACTCGTTCACGAAATGGATCTTGAACTGGTAGTGATAGACTACAGAAAAGAGACACACAGTCAACACACAGAGTTGTCCTACCCGGGAGACCCTCACATTCTGCACAAGAGCGGGAGAAAGTGGGACACAACAGGAAGGAAAGGTCTACCAACAAATAGAACACAATGTTTGTTCCTGAGTTGTCAGTATTATCCTTTGGCTAATCTCTGTTTTGTGTATTTTCATATGTATTTTCTAGAGATATGTTTTGGTGTGTAACTTTTATAGAGGGGCATTATAATATGTGTATTTGTGATGTTTTTGCTGTGCTTATGTGTTTTAATGCTTCTGTAACCCGCCTCGGGTCACAAGGAGAGGCAGGTAAGGAATGAAATTGTTGTTGTTGTTGTTGTTAGATGATGATGCTGATAATTATAAAAATCATCATTGCCATTATCATTATCCCACTTTCCTCTCTAAACCAGTGGTTCTCAACCTTCCTGATGCCGCGA
>NW_026844367.1:26734253-26764492 GCF_025583915.1 Anolis sagrei ordinatus | reverse complement strand
TAGAGGGCTTGTGAAATATAACAAAGTCTTTTATTGAGGAACAATCAAACAGAAACTTCTCTTGTCTTCAAACAAATTCTTCCAGGCTTTTGTGCAACTGGTGGCTACTAACTGTTACTTTACTTTAACTGGTGTCTACTAACTGTTACTTTAACTTTACTTTCTAACTTCTCCCAGGCTGACTGTGAACTTAAACCTAACTGATGTGGGCACCACTACCGGGTTGAACTGCGTCTCAAAGCACTGAGTGGACCTACCAGCAAGGCCTGTAGTCTCTTCAACTGGAGTTCTTTGATATTCAAAGATATTCCCTCCGAAATTCCTCAGAGCTTTAGGGCTGTTTCCCTGGGAATCTTTGGGAGTCTTTGGATGCTCTTAAGACTGTTTCCACCGGAAAGTCTTAAGGGTTGAAGGTTTTGTACAGGAGAGCTTGCACACGTCCTGTATATTAACTTTCCTTGCTGAGACTAACTAAAAATGGCTCCCTTCCCAATTGCCCTGAGCAAGGGGTGAGACCAAAACTTAATGATGATGGACAGGTGACTTGCCCTACGACTGCAACCAAAAGGAAGCCACCTATCTGCAGAGTCCCTGAAACCCAGGGCTGCAAGCAAACATTTAATACAAAGCAAATAAATTTGGAGCTCCTGGTACAACCGTACCAGCACAATAGCATGCGACCAAGTGGATTCATTCTGCAGCATCAATACATTCCAAGGTTTTTCTTTCCATTGCTGGAAGCTTTGGTGCTCCGACACTTTTGTTTTGAAAGAAGGAATCCTAAGTGAGAAACAACTGCAATGCAAACCCTTTGGGGCCAAATGACGAAGAGAGCACTTTCTGCGCATTAATTTTGGCAGCAAATTTTTTGCACTCCAGAACCGAAATGATACCCTCTGACTTTAAAACACACCACACGTTGAGTGAAAAACCAATCCTTTTTATCGAAGCTGAGTAAAATAGCCAGTAGAAAGAAATGCTTGTAAAAATAGGAGAATTTCAAAATGTAAAAGATCAGTAAAATGCAGTAATTCAAAGCAATGTTCACAAAAGATATAAAAACAATCCAAGGCAGTATTTATCCAGACAGGAATCAACAGGTTGCAAAGATAACCCAGAAGGTGCTAGACCACAGCAAAATGCTAAAAATCTCTATAAGAACAAAACCCCTTGAACAGGATTTCCATGGCATGTGAACATGATTTCCAAACGATGCCTAATCTAACAGGCTTTCCCTTGAAGCAAACCTTATATCCCAAAGCCCAAAAATTGGTTTCGTTTTCCCCCACTCTTGCCTCGTATCTGACAAAGCCTTTCGGAGCGACGTAAACATTGAGTTTGTTGTCGATCCTGGCTGAACTCTAGCTGCCTATTTTTCAATTCCCTTTCTGGCTGCTCATTAAAATTTCTAGGTGTCAGATTGTTTTCCAAACTCAAATCTTGAGAGCTCACAGAAAGAGGGAGTAAACCATCATCCGTAAGCTCAGCAGGAATATTCTCATGAGAAACTGCCCTTTGCACTGGGGCCCCTCTGTCATTGTCTGCATGAAAATCATTGACCAAACCATCTCCATCTTGCACCTCAGCCTCAGCACCATCATTTCCCTCATTATGTCCCACATCAAGAGCATCATGATCCTGAGCATCATGAAACACAAACACAGGCTGATTCCCGACAATTACTTGTTTTGGTTCCAGGGTTTTGGAAACTGAGGTGTGCATGAGATCTGATGGCGCATGAGACTCGAGTCAGGGCAGTGTCCTATCTCTCACCTCCAACCACTTGAGGAACTGGGCGATTTCCTGGCCAATGTCTCGCGTGTTCTGCACCGCGATGGGGTAATGCGCATGCGCCAGCGACAGCCAATCGGCGATGACCACGTTGGTGTGCGCCAGGTGGGCCTTCAGTGCTTCGGCCAGCTTCCAAATCCAGCCTTCGAGTCTCCCGTCCACCTGCACAGTAAAGAGAGCCATGCATTATGATGCCTTACGCCAGGACACAGTTTGCCCCAAAATAAGACCTACCCTCTGAAGGTTATTTTGGAGTGAGCAATGTTTTTACAAAGCCTGAAGAAGGCTAATGTTAGAAGGTCAAAAAGGAATGAGCAATGTTTACACGTGGCCTAAAGAAAAGGGAGTTTCTAGGCTCTTAGCACAACTGTTGTTATGAATATCCTCAGTGGCCTGAGGTTCAGGGAATTTTTAATAGTATACGTTGCAATTTATTAGTTTGTTTTGAAATGTATAATTGGTTCATTGAGTCTATGATGCTCTTGTCAAATGTTATGTTTGCAATTTCTGTTGTTTTTAACACTGTATGTCGCTTTGAATCCCACCCAGGAGAGATAGATAAATGAATGAATGAATGAATGAATAAATGATACCCCTCAAATTAGACCTAACCCTAAAATAAGACCTACCCTGAAAATAAGACCCATGCCCAAAGTAAGGCCTACCCCACCCAATGCCTGGGTCCTAAAGACCCCCAGCTCTTACCGACCAGCCGTGGACGATCATCACCAGTGGCAAGGAGGCATTGAAGCGGCAGGCACGGAGGCTGGCCGGATCCTGGAACTCCACCAGGCAGCCGCCCTCGTTGCCCTCCTCCCGGCGGTCCGAGAAGAGAAGGAACTTGGTCTCCAGGCCTGAGCGGGCGCCCTCTGCCCTCCGCCACCCCAAGGTCAAGGGGGGCTCTGCAAGGAGGAGGAGGGGGAGATGCTTAGAGGGGTAGGTAGATAGGCTGGCAGACAGGCAGATAGCAAGACAGATAGATCTAGAACAGTGTTTCTCAACCTTCCTAATGCCGCGACCCCTTAACACAGTTCCTCATGTTGTGGTAACCCCCAACCATAAAATTATTTTCATTGCTACTTCATAACTAATTTTGCTACTGTTATGAATTGTAATGTAAATATCTGATATGCCGGATGTATTTTCCCATGATCAACAGAAAATAATGGAAAGGTTTGGTGGGCTTGGGTTTTGGAGTTGTAGTTCACCTACATCCAGAAAGCACTGTGGACTCAAACAAGCGGGTGTGCCTGTAGCTAAGTAGGCATCTGTGTTAGTTTGCCTCACTTGGAGAAAAGTCTCAGTCTGTGATTTTGTCATTTGAGAGTTGTAGTTGCTGGGATTTATAGTTCACCTGCAATCAAGGAGCAGTCTGAACTCCACCAATGATGGAATTGAACAAAACTTGGCACACAGAACTCCCATGACCAACAGAAAATACTGGAAGGGTTTGGTGGGCATTGACCTTGAGTTTTGGAGTTGTAGTTCACCTACATCCAGAGAGCTCTGTGGACTCAAACAATGATGGATCTGGACCAAACTTGGCACGAATACTCAATAGGCCCAAATATGAACACTGGTGGAATTTGGGGGAAGTAGACCTTGACATTTGGGAGTTGTAGTTGCTGGGATTTATAGTTCACTTACAATCAAAGAACAGTCTGTGTCCCACCAATGATAGAATTAGGCCAAACTTTGCACACAGAACCCCCATGACCAACAGAAAATACTGTGTTTTCTGATGGTCTTTGGCGACCCCTCTGACACCCCCTCATGACCCCCCCAGGGGTCCCGACCCCCAGGTTGAGAAAAGCTGATCTAGAATCATAGAGCTGGAAGAGACTCCAAAGGTCAGCCAGCCTAACCCCATGACAGATAGATAGACAGATAGATGGATCATCTATATATAGATGTAATGGTCCTGCCCCAGTTTACCTGTTCAAATGCATCTTGCTTTACCAGCCACCACGAAGACTAAGATCTTCTGGGGAGGCTCTCCTCTCGGTCCTGCCACCGTCACAGGCATGTTTGGTGGGGACGAGAGAGAGGGCCTTCCTCCTCAGTGATTGCCCCCCCAGCTATGGAACTCCTTCTTGGCGAGATTAGATCACCCCCTCTCTCCTGTCCTTCTGAACCCTGCCTGTGGGACCAAGCCTTTGGGGCAATGCAAGGAGGCAACATTAGGAAACCCACTCCACTGACTGGAGCCAGCATGGTGTCTTGAGATGGTGTTAAACAACTGATTTTAAAGTAGGTGTCACTGATTTTAGTGTTAGTGTATATTTATGGTTATTTTATGTCCTGGCATTGAATGTTGTGTTTTGCCCTGAGCCCCCTTCAGGGTGAGAAGCGGGGAATATAAGTGTTTCAAATCAATCAATCAATAGATGTATAGATAGATAGAACCCTAGAGTTGGAAGGGGCCCCAAAGAAGGCCATCCAGTCCAGCCCTCTTCTGCCATAATCGATGGATGGATGGATGGATGGATGGATAGATAGATAGATAGATAGATAGATAGATAGATAGATAGATAGAAGCTGGAAGAGACCCCAAAGGCCAGCCAGTCTAACCCTATGCCAGGTAGGCAGGCAGGCAGATAGGCAGGCAGGCAGATAGAGAGATAGGTACGTAGATAGATAAGTAGGTCGGTAGGAAGGTACAGAGGTAGGTAGGACAGTAGGTAGGTAGAGAGGTCGAAAGGTAGGTACAGGTAGGTAGGGAGGTAGGTAGAGAGGTAGGTCACTAGGTAGGAAGAGGTAGGTAGGTAGGTAGGTAGGTAGGTAGATAGGTATAGAGGTGGGTAGGTAGGTAAGTAGAGAGGTAGGTCAGTAGGTAGCTAGAGGTAGTTCGGTAGGTAGGTAGAGAGGTAGGTAGCTAGATAGGTATAGAGGTGGGTAGGTAGGTATAGAGGTAGGTAGGTAGGTAGAGAGGTAGGTCAGTAGGTAGGAAGAAGTAGGTCGTAGGTAGGTAGAAAGGTAGGTAGCTAGATAAGTATAGAGGTGAGGTAGGTAGGTAGAGAGGTAGGTAGGAAGGTAGGTAGGTAGAGAGGTCGATAGGTAGGTAGAGAGGTTGATAGGTAGGTAGAGAGGTAGGTAGAGGTAGGTAGAGAGGTAGGTAGAGGTAGGTCAGTAGGTAGGAAGAGGTAGGTAGGTAGGTAGGTAGAGAGGTAGGTAGCTAGATAGGTATAGAGGTGCGTAGATAGGTAGGTAAAGAGGTAGGTAGGTAGGTAGGTAGAGAGGTAGGTCAGTAGGTAGGAAGAAGTAGGTCGGTAGGTAGGTAGAGAGGTAGGTAGCTAGATAGGTATAGAGTTGGGTAGGTAGGTATAGAGGTAGGTAGGTAGGCAGGTAGGTAGAGAGGTAGAATTATAGAATCATGGAATCATAGAGTTGGAAGAGAACTTGTGGGCCATCCAGTCCAACCCCCTGCCAAGAAGCAGGAAAATCACATTCAAAGCACTCCTGACAAATGGCCTTCCAGCCTCTGTTTCAAAGCCTCCAAAGAAGGAGCCTCCACCACACTCTGGGGCAGAGAGTTCCATGGCTGAACAGCTCTCATGGTCAGGAAGTTCTTCCCAATGTTCAGATGGGCTCTCCTTTCTTGCAGTTTGAGGGTAGGTAAGTAGAGAGGTAGGTAGATAGCGTAGGGACCCCCAAAGGCCACCCAGTCCAAGCTAGCTTCTTCCCCTAGGAGTCTTTTTTTTACTCTTAAGACCTTTGGGGACCTGGAAACACACACATTTTAATACATGTCTTTTAGAGACTGTGTTTTAGATAATGTGCATTGCAGGTAATGTTTTATGCTGAAATGTTTTTAGCTGGGTCATGCCCAGCCTCAAGCCACGAGGAGAGGCAGGTAAGAAATAATAACAGTAATAATACTTGTTATCTTCACCATTTCATTTGGATTGTTTCCAATAAATCATCCTATGTCTCATGCTATTCTAGTTGCAAATGGGAACACAACTAGATCATCTCAATCAGCTGCTTTGCTTCTCAATAATAATCATGATAACTTCGGGACAGAGAGTTCCACTGCTGAACGGCTCTCACAGTCAGGAAGTTCTTCCTCATGTTCAGATGGAATCTCCTTTCTTGTAGTTGATGCGGAACAATGGCTTCAAACTACAAGAAAAGAGATTCCATCTGAACATGAGGAAGAACTTCCTGACTGTGAGAGCCGTTCAGCAGTGGAACTCTCTGCCCCGGAGTGTGGTGGAGGCTCCTTCTTTGGAAGCTTTTAAACAGAGGCTGGATGGCCGTCTGTCAGGGGTGATTTGAATGCAATATTCCTGCTTCTTGGCAGAATGGGGTTGGACTGGATGGCCCATGAGGTCTCTTCCAACTCTTTGATTCTATGATTCTATAATAATAATAATAATAATAATAATAATAATAATAATAATATAATAATAATAATAATAAACAACACGGATACTGTTAACCATTCTAGTAGCATATTATATTATAATGTAATAAAATATAATACTAGTAATAATAATACAATATTATAATTATAATTATATATTTACATTACATGTAATATTACTAATAATATTACAATATAATGGTATAGTGCAATATAGTAATATATTATACTGATATTGTACTATGCTAATCTATATAAATAAAAATGTAATGTTCATTTGTGGGATTAACATAACTCAAAGACCACTGGACGAATTGACACCAAATTTGGACACAAGACACCTATCAGGCCAATGTATGTCCTTCACTCAAAAAAATTGATTTTGTCATTTGGGAGTTGTAGTTGCTGGGATTTATAGTTCACCTACAATCAAAGAACATTCTGAACTCCACCAATGATGGAATTGAACCAATCTTGGGACACAGAACTCCCATGATCAACAGAAAACACTACAAGAGTTTGGTGGGCATTGACGTTGAGTTTGGGAGTTGTAGTTCACCTACATCCAGATATCACTGTGGACTCAAACAATGATGGATCTGGACCAAACTCTACACAAATACTCAGTATGCCCAATATGGTGGAGTTTGGAGAAAATAGAATCTTGACATTTGGGAGTTGTAGTTGCTGGGATTTATAGTTCACCTACAATCACAGAGCATTCTGAACCCCACCCATGACAGAATTGGGCCAAACCTTCCACACAGAACCCCCATGTGGGCCACAGCAATGCGTGGCAGGGGACGGCTAGTAATATAATATATTGTATGAAAATATATATTGTAAGCCGCTCTGAGTCCTCTTCGGGGTGAGAAGGTCGGTATATAAATGCCGTAAATAAATAAATAAATATGGGAACACAACTAAATCAGATTCACTACTTTGCATCTCAATGACAAATAATAATAATAATAATAATAATAATAGATCTAAATCAGATTCACTACTTTGCATCTCAATGACAAATAATAATAATCATCATCATCATCATCATCGATAAATCATCCTATTTATCCTGCCATTCTGGTTGCATATGGGAACACAACTAGATCAGACTCACTACGTTCATCAACTGTTTTGAGTTGCAATCAATCAATAATAATAATAATAATAATAATAATAATAATAATAATAATAATAATAATGCTATCCCGCTGCTCTCTCTTCAATGGGGCTGCAATGCAACCTCTTTGCTGACCTTTCCTCTTCCTCCCATTAGGACTCCCTTGGTTGGCAATGCCACCGGTTGCAAGGAAGGTGAGCAGGATCCATGCGCCCTTCATGCTGGCCTTTCCCAATGGAGGGAAGAGTGGTCAAAGCAGAGGGACCCGGTTGATCATCAATGCACGGTCAATTGGTAATTATTAACCCTGCAGAGAAAGTCCAGATTTCCCAAAGGAACTCCATCCCAGTCCCATATCTACAAATATATACACACATATATGTATGTGTATGTGTGTGTAGTGCTTGATGCACACAGTTTACATTCATGTGCATCTGCGCCCATTCAGTTGGAGTTTTCATCTTGTTTCTCTCCTCCGAATGGGCTTTTTGTATAATCTCGCCAGAGGTCATTCTCTTTGGGTTGACCTTCCTCTGAAAAGATTGCAAAAAGGGCTTCAGGAAATGACAGCCAATTTGTTGTTTTGGGACATTGACGCAAAAGGGAGGGGAACCAGTCCGTTTTGGGTTATAGTCCGTACTGAGGAACCAGAGATTAAGAAGAGGACTGCCTTGAGTCTCTCTTAAGAGACGGAAACAAGATAATAACTACAAGATATTAGTATTATTGTATTGTCGAAGGCTTTCATGGCCGGAATCACTGGGTTGTTGTAGGTTTTTCCGGGCTATATGGCCATGTTCTGGAGGCAATTTTTCTCCTGACGTTTCGCCTGCATCTGTGGCAAGCATCCTCAGAGGTAGTGAGGTCCATTTTACCCATTTTACCCAATTTTTCCTAAGATGCAAGTGATGTCCAGTTTCCAAATGTCTTTGTGCTTCTTAAACAAAGTTCCCTCCAAAGAACTTCCTGACCTTGATTAGCATATAATGGCCTGACAGTGCCTAGAGCAAGATGGTCAGTTGAAACATTCACACCTAGCTCCAGCAGACAAGAGTCCTTTGTCCCACCCTGGTCATTCCACAGATATGTAAACCCTTTTTCCTAGTTCCAACAGACCTCACTACCTCTGAGGATGCTTGCCATAGATGCAGGCGAAACGTCAGGAGAAAAATTGCCTCCAGAACATGGCCATATAGCCCGGAAAAACCTACAACAACCCATTAGTGTTATTATTATACCAATAATAATATTTAATAGGAGCCCCCGGTGGCACAGTGGGTTAAACCCCTGTGCTGGCAGGACTGAAGACCGACAGGTCGCAGGTTCGAATCCAGGGAGAGGTGAATGAGCTCCCTCTATCAGCTCCAGCTCCTCATGCGGGGACATGAGAGAAGCCTCCCACAAGGATGATAAAAACATCAAATCATCCAGGCGTCCCCTGGACAACGTCCTTGCAGACGGCCAATTCTCTCACACCAGAAGCGACTTGCAGTTTCTCAAGTCGCTCCTGACATGACAATAATAATAATATTTAATAATAATATTTAATAATAATATTTAATAATAATAATATGTTTCTAGCAAAACACTGCAACAGTTGCATCGAGTCTCTTTTTCATAAAGGAAAGCATGATGATGATAATAATGATGTTAGGGCCATGTGCCGAATCCAATCTGTGTTTCGGTCTTCACTTTAAAGAACCTAAAAGCGTGCATCTACCCTGTAGAATTTAATAATAATAATAATAATAATAATAATAATAATAATAATACATACATACATACATACATACATACATACATACAATGGGTTGTTGTAGGTTTTTTTGGGCTATATGGCCATGGTCTAGAGGCATTCTCTCCTGACGTTTCGCCTGCATCTATGGCAAGCATCCTCAGAGGTTGAGGTCTGTTGGAAGTAGGAAAGGGGGTTTATATATCTGTGGAATGACCAGGGTGGGACAAAGGACTCTTGTCTGCTGGAGCTAGGTGTGAATGTTTCAACTGACCATCTTGCTCTAGGCACTGTCAGGCCATTATATGCTAATCAAGGTCAGGAAGTTCTTTGGAGGGAACTTTGTTTAAGAAGCACAAAGACATTTGGAAACTGGACATCACTTGCATCTTAGGAAAAATTGGGTAAAATGGGTAAAATGGACCTCACTACCTCTGAGGATGCTTGCCACAGATGCAGGCGAAACGTCAGGAGAAAAATTGCCTCCAGAACATGGCCATATAGCCCGGAAAAACCTACAACAACCCAGTGATTCCGGCCATGAAAGCCTTCGACAATACAATAATACTAATATCTTGACATTTGGAAACTGTACATCACTTGCACCTTAAATCTCAGGATTTCCATGTATCTGCAATTAAAAGCACAGCAAACAAGATCCAAAGTGGAACTGATGTCATTTGCTATTAATTGAATAAAAATAGCAGGACCTTATTCCTTCCCTTCTACCACCCACTATTATTCTTTAATAATAATAATAATAATAATAATAATAATAATAATAATAATAATAATAATAATAGCATTTAGTGTCAGAAATAAATAACAGGCAGAGAATAAGGTTAAAATATGATTTATCAGATGCATTTCGCAGGCAGAATATGGTTGGTTTTGCATGTAAATCCACCAGAGAAGGAGATGGGCATGTGGATCGAAAGAAGAACAGTCATGGGTGCGTCTACATTGTATAATTAATGCCATTTGATACCTCTTTAAATGCCACTGATGAGCGCTATGGCATCCCAGGAGTTATAGTTTTACCAACTCATTCACCTTCTCTTCCAAAGAATGTGAACAACCACTTACAGAATTGCACAGCATTGAGCCCCGGCAGTTAAAGTGGTATCAAACTGCATTAATTCTGCAGTGTAGATGTACCCAAAGTGAAGATGTATTACGGTGTCTCTTCTCTTCCAGTTTTATTCTCGTCTCTATATTCGGAAACTTGAATGCGTTTCTGGGGGGCTTTGGATGTTTCCTGCGGATGGAAAGAAGGAGGAAATTAAAACCAAAGAGAGGCAAAAATAATATAACACATACATTTGTTTGCAAAGAGAGAAGGAAGCTCAGCCTTCGTCAGTGACGATGAAAAGTGGGATCATGATGAGGATGATGTTATGGAGATGGTGATCATGGTGGGATGGTGAATACGTGATTATGTTGATGGTGATTTTGAGCCTTCAACCACGTCAAACAGGAAGCATAGTAGTCCAGTATTTCAAATCAGGGAAGAGCCATACCTCCTCTGGCATAGTTTTTGCTCTTTCAATTTCTTCCCTATTTCTATATTATTATTATTATTATTATTATTATTATTATTATTATTATTATTACCTCCCAAGAGGCTGGTAAACAAAGAGTGATAATGGTTTAAATATTGGCATGGATGCAGATAATTGGTTTCCTCCAAGAAACTCTGGAGCTGAGAAGCCACCACCTTCTCCAGAACAATATTATTATTATTATTATTATTATTATTATTATTATTATTATTAATGTTAGTAACTCCCAAGAGGCTGGTAAACAAAGAGTGATAATGGTTTAAATATAATAATGATGATAGGAAGAAGAAGAAGAAGGAGGAGGAGGAGGAGGAGGTGGTGGTGGTGGTGGTGGTGGTTCTGGAGAAGGTGGTGGCTTCTCAGCTCCAGAGTTTCTTGGAAGGAACCATGCCAATCTGTTTTCAGACCTGGTTACAGAACTGAAACGGCATTGGTTGCCTTGGTGGGTGGTCTACGAAGAGAGCTAGACAGGAGGAGTGTGTCCCTGCTGGTTCTCCTGGACCTCTTAGCGGCATTTGATCCCATCGCCATGGTCTCCTTCTGGGTTGTCTTGCTGGGATGGGATTGGGAGGCATTGTTTTGCAGTGGCTCTGCTCCTTCCTGAAGGGACAGACCCAGAAGATGGTGTTGGGGGACTCCTGTTTGACCCCCCTGGTTGGTGGCCCATGCTATTCAACATCTACATGAATCTGTGTATTGTCGAAGGCTTTCATGGCCGGAATCACTGGGTTATTGTAGGTTTTTTCGGGCTATATGGCCATGGTCTAGAGGCATTCTCTCATGACGTTTCGCCTGCATCTATTGGCAAGCATCCTCACTGGTCGTGAGGTCTACATTAAACTGCTGGGAGAGATCATCCGAAGTTTTAGAGTTCAGAGTCAAATCTACACAGATGACACCCAACTTTCCACCCAAAGCCAAGGATGCCATCCAGGTCCCGAACATGTGCCTGTCATCAGTAATGTACTGGATGAGGGCGAATAGATTGAAACTAAATCCTGAGAAGACAGGGGCACTCCTGGTCAGTTGGAAGGAAGATCCGTGTATAGGGATGCAACCTGTACTGGTTGGATGGGGTCCCACTTCCCCTGAAGATGCAGGTCCACAGCTTGGGGGTAATCCTGAACTCAGTGCCGACCCTGGAGCCTCAGGTGTTGGCCATGGCCAGGAGTTCCTGCACACAATTACATCTTGCGTGCCCGAATCTTGAGATGCCAGACTTGGCCATGGTAGCTCATGCTTTGGTCCAGTGGTACTCAACCTGTGGGTCCCCAAATTTTTTGGTCTAAAACTCCCAGAAACCCCAACCAGTTTACCAGCTGTTAGGATTTCTGGAAGTTGAAGGCCAAAACAGCTGGGGATCCACAGGTTGAGAACCACTGCTTTAGTCACATCCCGCCTGGACTACTGCAACACGCTCTACATGGGGCTGCAATGTAGATAGATAGATTGGA
Source organism: Anolis sagrei ordinatus (assembly GCF_025583915.1). Classification (NCBI taxonomy): domain Eukaryota; kingdom Metazoa; phylum Chordata; class Lepidosauria; order Squamata; family Anolidae; genus Anolis; species Anolis sagrei. Next base: position 26,752,461 of record NW_026844367.1, on the reverse strand, counting down.
AGCTTCAACTGGTTCAGAGGTTGGCAGCCAGGTTACTAACTAGAGCTCCGTACAAGGAGAGAACTACTCCCTTGTTATGGCAGCTCCACTGGCCTCCAGTTTGCTACCAGGCAAAATTTAAAGTGCAGGTCATTGCCTTTAAAGCCCTAATCAGTTCAGGTCCAGAATCGTTTGCAAAATGGTACAAATAATAATAATAATAATAATAATAATAATAATAATAATAAACCTTTATTTATACCCCGCTACCATCTCCTGCAGGACTCGGTGCGGCTTACAAGAGGCCGAGCCCAAAATACATCAAAACAAAAAACATATTCACAACAATACAATACAACAATAAATAACTCATAGCAAAGCAAAGACAATAACAAAATATCACGATGCAATTTAAAAACCAGGCAGGGCCAATGTAAAGATTTTTTAAAAAAATTAAAATGCTGGGCATGACCAGGTGAAAAAGGATGGATATTTTGGGGGGTAAGTGGGTGTGCAGACACTTCCAACTCTCTCGTAAAGTGCTTTTGGGACATATTGCTTGGGATTCCTTAATCTGGGAAGGCACACTGGAACATCCATGTTTTCAAGCTCCTTCTGAAGACTGCCAATGTTGGGGCATGCCTGATGTCCTTGGGGAGGGAGTTCCAGAGTCGTGGGGCCACCACCAAGAAGGCCCTGTCCCTCGTTCCCACCTGCGATGCAGGTGGGATCGTGAGCAGGGCCTCTCCAGATGAACGAAGAGATCGTGTGGGTTTGTATACGGAAATGCGGTCATGCAGGTAGGTGGGTCCCAAACCGTTTAGGGCTTTGTAGGTAAGCACCTGCACCTTGAATTGGGACCGGAAAATGAACGGCAGCCAATGGAGCTCCTTAAACAGGAGGGTTGACCTCCCCCTGTAAGGAGCATCTGTTAACAACCTGGCCGCCGCCCGTTGAACCAACTGAAATTTCCGGGCCGTTTTCAAGGGCAGCCCCACGTAGAGTGCATTACAGTAGTCCAATCTGGAGGTGACTAAAACATGGACCACCCTGGCCAGATCTGCCTTCACGAGGTATGGTCGCAGTTGGCGCATGAGTCTCAATTGTGCAAAGGCCCTCCTGGCCACCGCCGACGCCTGAGATGAGGACACGCAAACGAAAGTGATGAGGACACCCAAACTGCAGACCTGTGACTTCAGGGGGAGTGCAACCCCGTCCAGCATAGGTTGCTACCCTATACCTCGATCTAGTTTATGGTCGACCAGGAGGACCTCTGTCTTGTCAGGATTAATCTTCAGCTTGTTCATCCTCATCCAGCCCGCCACAGCGGCCAGGCACTCGTCCAGCACCCGAGGGGCTTCCCTGGAGTTCAGTGGAAAAGAGTAGTAGAGTTGCGTGTCATTTGCGTAGAGATGGCACCCAACTCCAAAACTCCGGATGACCTCTCCCAGCAGTTTCATGTAGATGTTAAAAAGCATGAGAGACAGAATGGAACCTTGCGGGACTCCACAGGTCAAAGGCCAGGGGTCCAAGCAGGCATCTCCCAGCTTCACCATTTGGGAACGGCCCTCCAGGAAGGAATGGAGCCACGACATTATTATTATTATTTTGATTGATTTTAACTTTTAATGTTCAATAATATGGAAAGTTTTAAAAGATTATTGAACCTCTAATACTTGTTTAGTTACAGTTTTAACTACTTGTATGTATATTTTTAAATATGATGTGAACCACCTTGAGTTCGTCGTGGAGAAAGGTGGCATAGACAGCTCCAAAATATATATATAGTTAGTAACTCCCAAAGACCGATAGTGGTGCAAGTAACAACAACAACAACAACAACAACAACAACAACAACAACAACAACAACAACGTAGTAATAATTCCCAGGAAGCTGGTCAACCAAAACACATAATAATGATAATAATAATGATGATACAATGATAATAATAATAATAATAACCGAGAGGACTCAGAGCGGTTCCCAGGTAACATCACAAAGCATACAAAGTAAAAAACAACAAAACCATAAGATTAACAAAACAAAATATAAGCATAAAAACTGTCGCCACACAGGGGCGGCTCAACCCATTACGCAAAGTAAGCATTTGCAGTATAGTTGATTTTGCCCAGGGGCGCTCTTGAGGCTCTCTGGGGAAAATAGACCTTGACATGTGAGTTGTAGTTACTGGGATGTATAGTTCACCTACAATCAAAGAGCATTCTGAACTCCACCAATGATGGAATTGAACCAAATATGGCACACAGAACTCCCACGACGAACAGAAAATATATATCAGTGATTGGTTGGGGGGGGGGGGCAAAATACTGTTTGTTTACCGTTGAAAATTACCTAGGGCCGCCTCTGTCGCCATAACACACATATATTAAAAGTAATCCTGCCTGTTCAAGGCAATTAAAAAATTTAAAAGGCCGGGCCAAGATCTGTGAAAGCCCAAAAATTCTAGGGGGCCCGGGAATTAAGTGCAATGCTATGGCAGGCAACAATAATAATAATAACGGGTCTGTGGCTGTTCATTCCGGGGCCGATTAGAGGAAGTGATCTGGGTAATTGGTAGGAAGAATAAGGCCGTATTCGACAATGTGTAGGGCTGAGTTAGAACTGGTCATTTTCAAAGGCTTGTTGAAACCACCAGGTCTTCAAGCTCTTACGAAAGGAGGGGAGGGATGGGGCCTGTCTTATTTCCCTTGGAAGGGCATTCCAGAGGAGGGGGCCACCACTGAGCAGGCCCTCTCTCTCATCCCCACCAACCGCGCTTGAGACGGTAGTGGGACTGAGAGGAGGGCCTCCCCGGAAGATCTAATATTATAGTATATAGAATGCTCTCCCTAGAGAAATCAGGCAGGCATGCTTTCTCACTAACTTTAGGAAAGAACTAAAGGCCTGGATGTGGAAGCTGGCTTTTGAAAATGGTTGACTACTTCTCATCATGAAGGTGGTCTTTTAGCATTGTCAATAGCTATTGGTTTTTCACTGGTTTGCCTCCACGGTACAATATGTTTTAAACCCGGTACAGTTTTAACTTGTGTATTTATTTATTGCGATATCATTTTCGATATTTTTTTTATGATTATTGGTTGTATATCATGTCTTGTCTTTTTGGTTTCTGCTTATGTATTGTCACTTATGTATTGTTTATTGCTTGTTGTTTATATTGCTTTAATTGTTTTTAATTTGCCTTTGGTTTGTATTGTTGTATTGTGTGTTGAGGCCTTGGCCTTTGTAAGCCGCATCGAGTCCTTCGGGAGATGCTAGCGGGGTACAAATAAAGTTTAATAATAATAATAATAATAATAATAATAATAATTAATCTCCCGGGTTGGAGTGGGTTTCCAACCAATTGTGTGTAGCCTGTGGTCGACCTTTGCAACCCGAAAGACAGTTGCATCTGTCAAGTAGGAAAATTAGGTACCACCTTAAAAAGTTTGGGGAGCCTAATTTAACTGATTTATGAGGCCATAAAGAAGACTCCAGCAAAGCATTCCGGCGGGGAAGCATGCGGGGAATGCGGAAGTGCTTCATCAGCATCGCAGATGGACGATGAAAGCAACAGCTCCCCCGGCGCCCAGGAAAAAAAAAGTTAAATAGCCTCTGTGTATGTCTGTATATGTTTGTATGTCAAAAATTGGCATTGAATGTTTGCCATATATGTGTACACTGTAATCCGCCCTGAGTCCCCTGCGGGGTGAGAAGGGCGGAATATAAAAGCTGTAAATAAATAAATAAAATAAATAAAATAAATAAAATATTGTGACTTGGCCCGAGTCCTTGTGGAAAGGGGGTGGGATATAAATAAAAGTTATTACAATAGCAGCAACAACAACAGCAACAACAAATTAGTTTGTAACTCCCAGGAGAATTGTAAAGAGGTGCTTTTTAGAAATGCTTCTCAAATGTGCTCTTTTGGAGGGCCTTTTTGGCTGGACCTTGGACTTTCCCCAAGAAGAGAGAGAGCGGAGTGAGCAGAGGGCAAAAGGCCCTGGCTGCTGGGCAGAGGCAGAAGCAGAAGCAGCAGGAGGAGGATGCTGCTGCTGGGCATTTCCTAATGCTATCCCCCCCCCACCCCCCACCCCCAGCCAAGCAAACAAAGCAGGCAAACACGGGCAGGCAGTGCCTTTGCACCTTTGACTCTGCAAACAGGTCCAGGGCCTCTTGGTAGGACTAGGTGGCCAGCTCTCGGTGGCCCAAACGCAGGCGGAGGGAGCACAGCAATTCCCAGGCCCTTCCTTCTCCAGACTGGTCACCTGCAGGGAGAAAAGTGGACAGACAAAACGGACAAAAGGAACTCTGCAGTTCATTGCTTGCTGCCTTGTTTTCCACCTCTGTTTCTTAGATCTCTGCAAATCAAGGTGTTTGGCTTCCTGCATGGATGATGGAGAGGCCACTGTCCACATCTTCCATTATTATTATTATTATTATTATTACTATTATTATTATTATTATTACTATGTATACCCAGCTTTGGGGGTCCCCGGTGGCGCAGTGGGTTAAAGCACTGAGCTGCTGAGCTTGTTGATCGAAAAGTTGCAGGTTCGATTCCGGGGAGCGGCGTGAGCTTCCGCTGTCAGCCCTAGCTTCTGCCAACCTAGCAGTTCGAAAACATGCAAATGTGAGTAGATCAATAGGTACCGCTCCGGCGGGAAGGTAACGGCGCCCCATGCAGTCATGCCGGCCACATGACCTTGGAGTTCACAAATAATAACAGTAATATATTGTCGAAGGCTTTCAGGGCCGGAATCACTGGGTTGTTGTAGGTTTTTTGGATCCAATATGGCCATGTTCTAGAGGCATTCTCTCTTGACGTTTTGCCTGCATCTATGGCAAGCATCCTCAGAGGTAGTGAGGTCTGTTGGAACTAGGAAAAAGGGTTTATATATCTGTGGAATGACCAGGGTGGGACAAAGAACTCTTGTCTGTTGGAGCTAGGTGTGAATGTTTCAACTGACCACCTTGATTAGCATTTGATGGCCTGGCAGTGCCTGGGGCAATCTTTTGTTGAGAGGTGATTAGATGTTCCAGATTGTTTCCTCTCTGTTGTTTTGCTGTTGTAATTTTAGAGTTTTTTAAAAACTGGATGTTTGAACCCATCGACATGTCTTTATCATTTGTTTTCCTCCAGGGGACATTATTACATCCCATAGGTCCTTAATTCTGACCAATCCTTGGCTGCCATTTTCCCTCCCATCCAATCCCGGCACGAGTCTTAGCCTGCCCTTTTTTCAGCTAATCAGGGGAAGGAGTGGCAATTCTGAATATAGTTGCCAGAACTGTGGAAGATGTCTTGCATTTCTCTGTATGTTTACACTTGTACATTTTGAAGCAAATTGCTGTACTTGCATCCTTTTTGGCTGAATTATAATAAACATCTGTGGCTTGTTGGTTTCTCTGTCTTGGTCAATCTGGTTTAGCACATGCTCGCCGAGCACGGATCCTCTTATCCATGGTCCTAGCTAAATCATTGCATATGCTCACCAAGCACAGATAATTTTATCTGCGGTCCTAGTGAAGTCGAACATGACCCCCCCCCCCCATAAAAGATAGTAACTTATAGTTTTGCTAAGGACAAGGACACCAGACTGGATAATAAGGGTTAAGCCTTGGTCAATTGGCCAAGACACTAACAACAACAAGGACCCTTCACATGTTAGATAGTGTGTACATTTAATCAAGGTTTTATGCCCTATGTTTCATATATAGCAGAAGGTAGCACATTTATTACTGAGAAACCACCTCTGTTTACACTTACGTACTCTCTTGAACTTCTATGGGACTCTAGTGGGAGGGATAAGTGGGTATATTTTCTGTATTATGACTTCTATATTTCTATGTTTCTCCCTGTGTACCTGACCTTTTCCTGACCCTTTTGCCCAATTCCCCTTTATTGAAAAATGTATAAAAATACAAGGAACCACCCTTTGTGACCCTGGAAAGAAGGAAATCCTCAGTTGAAAAGACCCTTATGAAAAGACACTTTTTGCATGAACAATGCCAAAGGATTGTGACCTTTGGGGCTTGGAGTTGGCCCCTCAAGGGAAGCGGCCGCTTGGCATTAATGGTCATATTTCAATAGGACAAAGGAAGCCTTTGGAAAGCCACCCTTTGTCCTGATCTGTTACTCATTTAAATCTCCTTCCACTGAAACTTCAGCCAAAATTCCCTCATTGTTTTTGTATCTCAGCACCCAGAAAATCCGGATCTCGCAGGCTTGACAGACATCAACGTTTATTACAGCCAATCAAAGACAATAGTAAAGGCTGGCTCGCAGGCCCTCAGGACTCACTGGCCGCTTGGACATTTCCTATCTTGAATAATCCTCTCAAGAATCCATTGTTTCCCTCTCGTCCCGCCTCCCTCTCTCCTGATTTGTCAGGACGCCGTGGCGGCAGAAGCCCAGCGATTGGCCCAGGCGCTCAGGAGGCGGCCAAGCCTCCTCCCAGCTGTAGGGCTCCAGCCAATCACTGTTGAGCTGGCAGAGGGGTGGGGAGCAGGAAATTCAAACCTGACAGCTCTGTTTTTGTATAAAAAAGGCTTTTATTTGTGTACATGTTATGCTCAGCTTGGTGAAATATTGCTGCTTTGCATCCTTTTCAGCTGAATCGCAATAAAATCATCTCAGTGGCGCTTCCTTCAACTTTGGTGAGATTTCTTTTGGGAACTTAGGAAAAACCTTTTAAATTGTGGCTTCTCTTTGCTCACCATTGTAGCGAGCCCTCTTTGGTGGGTCCGCAGGGTCTCTCCTTCAGGGCCAGACCCTTTTAAATTCCTCTTCGATTTCACTAGCTAAATCATTACAATAACCTTTAATGTCTTATACACCTTGGACCCAAGGTATCAGGACCACAGCTCCATATATCTATGTGGAGAGGAGTTTGCAGGGAACAAAATCCAATTTCTGGAGTTCAGGGGGTTTCTTACCTGCCTTCGCGAAGGATTTCTGGGCCTGGAGGCAGTAAAATTCTGCCATGTGAAGGTTGCCTGCCTGTCCATGTGCCCAGGCCAGGTTGTAGAGGCTCTGTGCATGTGCCCCAAGATAGCACTCCCCAAGGGATTCTGCAACGAGGAGGAGGAATACAAAGGACAATGTGATCCTATGACTCAAAGAGCAGTTCCAGCAGAAGGCATTGGAAAGCAAGCAGAGCTCTGTTTCAGGGTCAAGGGCAAGAAAAAGCCAGGGGTTCTTATTTTTGAATACGTTTTTATGGACTGTAGCTGTGACTTTTTCCATACTATCAATATTTAATTCTGTCTTAATGTTTGTATATTTGTAGGTTTTAATTTGTATTATTTTGCTTTTAATGTAAGCCGCTTTGAGATTCCTTTGTGGAGAGAAAAAGCGGGATATCAATAATAATCATAATAACAATAATGACAAACCCAGTGCATGTGTGCTGCAAGTGCATGTGTGCTGCAATGTTATGTACATGTAATAAATACAACTATAATAATACATTCTAATACTAATAATAGATAGTCTTCTTGTGGAGAGAAAAAGCGGGGTATGCATATAATAATAATAATAATAATAATAATAATAATAATAATAATCGCACAGACAGACTACAAATAGAGGCACAACTCTGTGGACTGAGGGCGGCTTAGAAGCAGGACCAAGACCAGGACATACAACCAAATCCACCAAATAAAAAGCAATTAGAGACTTGTAATAACATATAACGGTCCAATTACAACACCATTAAAAACAACAAAGTATAAAAAACAGTGTTAATACTAAACCAACCCAACAACCAGTGACTAGGAATATGATGGACATGTTCAGATTAGAGAGGCTCGGTGTGGACTTGAGCAACAAGCAGATTGCAGGGCCAGAGAGAGGGGTAAAGAGCTGAGTACAACCTTATCAGTAAACTGGGCATTCATAAACAGGGACTAACCATCATCAAATGCACACTGGAACATTCACGTTTTCAAGTGCCAGTGGGAGGCGAGCAGAGTGGGGGCCTGCCAAATCTCTTTGGGGAGGGTGTTCCAGAGCTGGGGGGGCATGTCATATTGCCAGGGCTCTGCCTTATTTAGGTAGAGATGAACCAAACTCCCAGTTTTATCAAACAGTTTAATTAAAACAGCACTTACTTGCTGGCTGTTTTAATAGACCAAAATATAAAACATAAAGATAGCACTCAGCCACAGAATAAACAAAAACTGTTAGCAAAAGCTACACCGTAGTCAAAGGGTCCAGACCATTGGTCAGACGTCAAGAGTTTAATAAGCAAAGTCCAGGGATCAAAAGTCTATACCAAGGGTCCTCAAACTAAGGCCCGCGGGCCGGATACAGCCCTCCAAGGTCATTTACCTGGCCCTCGCTCAGGATCAACCTAAGTCTGAAACGACTTGAAAGCACACAAAAACAACAACTATCCTATCTCATCAGCCCAAAGCAGGCCCACACTTCCCATTGAAATACTAAGAAGTTTATATTTGTTAAAATTGTTCTTCATTTTAATTATTGTGTTGTTTTTAAATGTTTTTCGCACTACAGATAAGATATGTGCAGTGTGCGTAGGAATTCAATCATGTTTTTTTCAAATTATAATCCGGCCCTCCAACAGTTTGAGGGACTGGGACCTGGCCCTCTGTTTAAAAAGTTTGAGGACCCCTGGTCTACACCATAGTGAAAAGCCAGTCCAAAGATTCAAGGTTCCAGGGTTCCAAGGCTTCAGGAGAAAGGTCAGGATACCAAAAATCCAACAGACCTGGGGGAAAAACCAGCAGCATCCACCACCAAAATAGAACAATACTTTTCTCCCAAAGATCGCTTCCAAGGCTTGCTCCTTATATCCACAAACACTCAGTTGCAACCTATCTCTTGCATACTTCCACCTTTAATTGCTTTCACCCATGAACCCTTACTTACAGATTACTAAACCCTTTAGAACTAATACTTACATTAACCCTTCCATCACCAAGCACCATCAGCTGCAGAACATATGACAGGCCACCACCGAGAAGGCCCCCTTTCTCTCTTGTCCTCACCAGGTGTGTTTGACGTAGGTGGGACCAAGAGGAGGGCCTCCCCGGCAGATCTTATAGCCCACACCGGTTCATACGGGAAGATGTGGTCACGAAGATAGGCAGGGCCTAAACTGTTTAGGGCTTTGTAGGAGATCACCTGCACCTTGATTGTGACCGGAAACGCACAGGCAGCCAGTGGAGCTGCTCTAGTAGGGGCATCACCCGCTCCCTATAATTAGCTCTAGTTAGCAACCTGGCTGCCGACCTTTGCACTAGTTGCAGTTTCCGGGCCATCTTCAAGGGCAGCCCCACATAGAGTGCCTTGCAGTAATCCAGTCTAGATGTAACTAAGGCGTGGACCACCGTGGGCAAGTCAGGCTTCTTGAGGTACGTTAATAAATAAGGCACAAGGCTGGCAAAAAGGTAATGCATTCCAAGATACGAAGACATTGCCACCATCCCCAAGCTTGTGTTTCATGCACAAGACAAGTAATGAGCCATGAAATTCAAGGCCATTTGAAAAGGTGTTGTGTTCCAGAATCTAACATACGGGCCATTTCTGGCCCCAGTGGCTCCTAACGAGGCCAGCCAACTCACTCATTCACTCACCATAAAGGTTGGCCGCCTGGCCGTGGAAGTCGAGGGAGCGGGTGAAGTGTCCCCTGGCATTGCAGACAGCACCCAGATTTTGGAGGAGGACGGCCCTGCTTTGCGCCGAATCCCCTTCTTCTCCTCCTCCTCCTTCGTGGCAGAGATGCAGGGCCTCCTGGAAGCAGCCCTCGGCCTCCACAAAGTGGCCCAGCTCCGCGTAGTGCAGTCCCACGTCATTGTAGAGTTTGCCTGCAGGTTGCAGGAAAGAATTCATGTCTCTACAGCATTTCCATGTCATGCCTCAATGTCTTCGATTTTTGTTTACGGACCTCATCCTATTACTTCGTTTCTGAGACCGTTTTGAGGACGATTCCCAACGGGTCCCATCACACGACGTTTGCTCCCGTCCTGCCAACAGGCTGCAGAAATGGAGTCTTTCCATATGATACTCTCACCATAGTATTTGGAATACTATGGAGTTTGAGGAGGACTAGTGAACGACAGTCAGCGAACACACCTCCAACCGGATATTATCATTGCTCTCTGGCCCTGGCGGGTCGGCGCCATGGGCATTATTGCAGTTAAAGTTCATTTTAACTCTGTTAATGAACCTTTGGGAATTCTGTCCATTGAGGTTCATGTTTGTATGGTTAGGTATAATTGGATGGTTTAATTGTTTGTGTAATTTTAGGTCTTAAGTTATTTATTTATTTACTATATTTGTATACGGCCCCTCTCAGCCTTCCGGTGACTCGAGGCGGTTTACAAGGAAAATTCAATGCCACAAAAACACAAGTACAATACAAAAACGTTAACATCCATAAAATTATAACAACAGCAATAAAATATAAGTCAATAAATACTCATTAAAACATTGTCCAGTCCCATCGTGTAGTTGTTCCGTTTCCTATGTCCATTACTCAATATTTACAAATGCTTGCTCGAATAGCTATGTCTTGAGTTTTTCTGAAAGGTTTATTGCTTATTGTGTATTTGAGTTTATTTGAACTGTTTTGTATTGACTATTTGTTATCACCTTTGTTTATTGATGTGCTGTGGGCTTGGCTTCATGTAAGCTGCACCAAGTCCCTTGGGGAGATGGTAGCGGGGTACAAATAAAGATTATTATTATTATTATTATTATTATTATTATTATCAGACAATCTGATCTTTCTAGGGAGGGTGTTCCATAACCGAGTGGCCACCACTAAGAAGACCCTATCTCTCGTCCCTGCCAGACATACCGTATATTCCGGGGTACAACACGACTGGGACTATAAGACAACCCCAACTTTAACAAACAAAATAGAGAGTTGAGGATATACTCGCCATTTAAGATGACACTGCCTGAATATCAAGCAAAAAGTGGGCGCTAGAAACAACATTATACGAAAGCTGACTGGCACAACCTGGGGATCACAACCAGACACAGTTAAGACATCTGCCCTTGTGCTATGCTACTCTGCTGCTGAGTATGCATGCCCAGTGTGGAACACATCTCACCACACTAAAACAGTGGATGTGGCTCTTAATGAGACATGCCGCATTATCATGGGGTGTCTGCGCCCTACACCACTGGAGAAACTACACTGCTTAGCCGGTATTGCACCACCTGACATCCGCCGGGAAGTAGCAGCCAATAGTGAAAGGACCAAGGCAGAGACATCTCCAGCTCATCCCCTGTTTGGGTATCAGCCAGAACGTCAACAACTTAAATCTAGAAATAGTTTTCTAAGATCTACAGAGACACTCGCTGGAACACCTCAGCAAGCGAGAGTCCAAAAGTGGCAGGCTCAAACCCAGAACCTCAACCAATGGCTGATACCAAATGAGAGACTCCCCCCTGGGCACACAGAGGACTGGGCGACTTGGAAGGCGCTGAACAGACTGCGCTCTGGAACCACGAGATGCAGAGCCAACCTTCAGAAATGGGGCTACAAAGTGGAATCCTCGACATGCGAGTGCGGAGAAGAGCAAACCACTGACCACCTGCTGCAATGCAACCTGAGCCCTGCCACATGCACAATGGAGGACCTTCTTGCGGCAACACCAGGGGCACTCCAAGTGGCCAGATACTGGTCAAAGGACATTTAATCAACTACCAAGCTTGCAAATTTTGTGTTTTTTTCTGTTTGTTTGTTTTGTTCTGTTAGAATTGTAATACAATTGACTGGTTTCCCTGACACGACAAATAAAATAAATAAATAAATTATTATTATTATTATTATTATTATTATTATTATTATTATTATTATTATTTGTTGCTGCTGCTGCTGCACATTACATTCGCCAGCAAATCCTTTTTTTTTTTTTGGTTTCAGGGTTTTGGAAATGGAGGTGTGCATTAGATTTGGAGGCGCACAAGACTCGAGCCAAGACTCCCATGAATGCCTGGCTTGATGGGAGACCCACCTGTCAATCATACCTTGTAGCTTCCGGTCAGACATCTTTGCGCATGCTTTGCGACCTTCCTCTAACAGCCCGAGGATCTCCTTTGGGGGAAATGTGGCACTCCTTAAGCCGTACTTGGCCGCTTCCCTGAACGCCATGCCAACCTCGTCGACTAGCCTGGCCTTTTGGTAGGCCTGTCCTGCAGAGTGGAAGCACCTGGCGGCCAAAGCGGCTTCGTCCATTGAGGCCAAGCAGTAGCCCCGCTTGACCTGGGCCTCCGCAATGCTCTTGGGGTCATCCTCGCTGCATCCGTCAATGGCCTTCCTATAGAAAACCTCTGCTTTCCTGTACTTTCCCATGCGCTCATACGCAACGGCCACATTGAAGCAGAAGTCAACATCATCCTCTTGCATGACCCCAGTCCTCTGGGCCTTTTGCAGGCAGCGGAGGGCTTTCCTGGGCTTTCCAGTGGCAACGTAGGCTGCCCCAAGGTTGAAGAGGCAAAGGCAGGAATCCGAAGCAGAGCTGGAGAGCAGGAAGGCCTTCTTGAACATGGACAGTGCTTGGGCCTCCTCCCCAGACCCAAAAAGCAACCTTCCAGCCGCCAGCAGGCTTTGGAGCTCAGTTTGCGTGGGCTTTGGGGGATCTTGAGGCTGTTCTTCTTTGCCGAGCAGAGGTTGGGACCGCTCCATCGGGAAGCTGCAGAAAGTGGCACAGGATTAAAAGGCCATTCTTGGCTGAATCAATTTGAGGATAGGGTCTGGATCGAGGAAACAAATAGTCCCACTCGGCTCTTCTTTGGTCAAGCCTCATTTGGGAAAAGAGGGGCTGAATGGCCATCTGTAGAGCGGGATCATATGGGGTCTTCCTTTATAGCAAAAGGGTTGGACTGGCCAGCCCTTGGAGGTCTCTTTCAAGTCCATGATTCCATGGTCTTAATTATGATTCATCATTATTCTTGTTATTATTATTATTACTATTATTATGCAGGGACAAAATGTACATCTGTTGGGATTAGAGCTTTGATTGTGACCTTCTTGGCAGAAGGGATTGGTTGGACTAGATGGCCCTTAGAGGTATCTTCCAAATATATGCTTCCATAGTATTTATTGTATTGTCGAAGGCTTTCATGGCTGGAATCACTATGTTCTTGTGGGTTTTTTCGGGCTATAGAGCCATGTTCTAGAGGCATTTCTCCTGACGTTTCTCCATTCCACAGATATATAAACCCATTGTCCTAATTCCAACAGACCTCACTACCTCTGAGGATGCTTGCCATAGATGCAGGCGAAACGTCAGGAGAAATGCCTCTAGAACATGGCTCTATAGCCCAAAAAAACCCACAAGAACATAGTTGTTGTTATTATTATTATTATTATTATTATTATTATGCAGGAGCTGGATGGCCATCTGCAGAGAGGGGTCGGATTGTGACCTTCCTGCCTGGCAGAAAGAAGGGGGTTGGACTGGATGGCCCTCGGGGTCTCCTCCAAGTCTATGACTCCATGGTTCTATTATTATTATTATTATTATTATTATTATTATTATTATTATTGCTACAATTATGCATGGCTGGATGTCCATCTGTTGGGAGGAGGGTTTTGATGGTGACCTTCTTATATCTGCCTATCTATCTATCTATCTATCTATCTATCTATCTATCTATGTGCATATCTATCTATTGACCTATCTATTGATAGATGTGTCATTCCATCCATCCATTCAGTGTTTATCTGTGTGACAATCTGTCTATCCATCCATCCATTCATCTATGTGTTTATCTGTGTGACTATCTATCTATCTATCTATCTATCTATCTATCTATCTATCTATCTATCCATCCATCCATCCATCCATCCATCCCTCCATGTGTTTATCTGTGTGACTATCCATCCATCCACCCATCCACCCATCCATTACTCCATGTGTTTATCTGTGTGACTATCCATCCATCCACCCATCCACCCATCCATTACTCCATGTGTTTATCTGTGTGACTATCCATCCATCCATCCATCAATCCATCCATCTATCCATCCATCCACCACTCCATGTGTTTATCTGTGTGACTATCCATCCATCCATCTATCCATCCATCCACCCATCCATCACTCCATGTGTTTATCTGTGTGACTATCTATCCACCCATCCACCACTCCATGTGTTTATCTGTGTGACTATCCATCCATCCATCCATCCATCCATGCATCCATCCATCCATCCATCCATGTGTTTATCTGTGTGACCATCTATCTATCTATCTATCTATCCACCTAGATAGATAGATAGACAGACAGACAGACAGACTAGATGACCCTTAGGGGTATCTTCCAAATCTATGATTCCATAGTATTATTATTATTGATGCAGGGGTGAATGGCCATCTGTTGGGAGGGCTTCAATGGTGCCCTTCTGGACAGAAGGGGCCTACTCTAGGCTCCTGTGACCTGTGAATGCTTTGTCAATATGTGCGTGAAGACACATATGCTTTGCCCTGGGCGACCTCACTTTCTCAATTGCAATTCAAATGTCCCAATGCATTTCTCCACCTTTGGCTTCCCCACTTGACCTTGGCTGACCTCAATGGCTGCAAAGGACAAATCGGTTTGGGCCCCATTGAAGAAGCCACATTCATCTCTTGCTTGTTTCTCATGGTCAATCCATTTCAAATGGAGAGGGAACCCTGTGTGATTCTCCTTATTTTGGGAAGAACGTGGCTGGGTTTGTGAATGCAGACTCCAAAGAAGCGGAGGAGAGAAGCCTTTGCAGAGAGAGATCCATGTCATGCTAGACCAATGTTTCTCAACCTGGGGGTTGGGACCTCTGGGGGGTGGGGGTCATGAGGAGGTTTCAGAGGGGTCGCTGAAGACCATCAGAAAACACATCTTTCTGATGGTCTTAGGAATCCCTTTGGCATAGTCATTTGGGTTCACAATGCTCTCCGGATGTAGGTAAACTACATCTCCCCTAAATCACTGTCAATTCATCCCAAATCCGTCCAGTATTTTCTGTTGATCATGGGAGTTCTGTGTGAGAAATGTGGCCCAATCTATTGTTGGTGGGTTTCAAAATGCTCTTTGATTGTAAGTGAACTATATATCCCAGCAACAACTCCCAAATGTCAAGGTCTATTTTCCCCAAGCTCCACCAGTGTTCTGATTTCGGCATATTGAGTATTGGTGCCAAGTTGCTCCAGATCCAGATATGACATAGGAACAAAAATAATTTTCTGGTTGGGGGTCACCACAACATGAGGAACTGTATCAAGGTTGGAAGGTTGAGAAACACTGTGCTAGACTTTGTGGCCACAAATTCCATAAGCCAATGACCTGTGATGCACAGATGTGGCAAATGCATTTACAAGGAAATATATTCAAATATTAGTGTGCAAAGTTAATTTTATTGGTGTCATGGGTAACCATTGGTAGCTGCAATCAAAAGTCACTAAAAGTGCGGCGAAGGGGCAGACCCCCTTCTCTGAGCCATTCCTGGCCGATTTTAACTTTGAATAGGTTTTAATGGTTTTTAACTGGGAATTTTTAAATATTATTTATATTTATTCCTGTTCTAACGTTTGCATATTTGCATATTTTAAATTGTATGCTTTTATTTTAAGCTGCTTAAAGCTTACGCAGGGTATATATAAATATAAATATAAATATTAATATAATAACTTTATTTATACCCCGCCACCATCTCCCCAAGGAACTCTGAGTGGCTTACATGAGGCCAAGCCCAACAACTCATCAAAAACAACAAGCAATAAACAAAACTAAACAATACAATTAATATAACTCACAGACAATAACACAAAAGAATTTAAAAACCTATGGCTGGACATGAACAGAGGATGTATCTAGTAGGAGGGTTTTAAACCAAAAGTAGAGAACAACCCAACGGGTAATTAAAGTGCTTCTCTGGGTATTTTGCAGGGGATTGTTTCCTTTATTCAGGGAAGGCACACTGGAACAGTCACGTTTTCAAGCTCCTCCTAAAGACTGCCAATGTGGGGGCTTGTCTGATATCCTTGGGAAGGGAGTTCCAGAGTCGGGGGGCAACCATGGAGAAGGCCCTCTCACTCGTCCCCACCAATCGCGCCTGCAAGGGAGGTGGGAGCGAGAGCAGGGCCTCCCCAAATGAATGAAGAGATCATGTGGGTTCGTACACAGAAATGTGGTCATGCAGGTAGGCGGGTCCCAAACTGTTCAGGGTTTTGTAGGTCAGAACCTGCACCTTGAATTGGGATCGGAAAATGAATTCAGCCAATGGAGCTCCTTAAACAAAGGGCTTGACCGCTCCCTGTAAGTCGCCCTAGTAAGTAGCCTGGCCGCTGCCCATTGGACCAATTAAAATTTCCGAGCCGTCTTCAAGGGCAGCCCCACGTAGAGTGCATTACAGTAGGCCAATCTGGAGGTGACTAAGGCGTGGACCACCCTGGTACGGTTGCAGCTGGCGCACGAGTCTTAATCATAATCATCATAATAACACTGTTCTACAAATGTTCAGTTTTTCTCAGTTGCGGAAACGAAATGTGCCGTTTCTTAATAAATTTAACATGCTGAATTCAAATATAATAATTAAATGTGTTGATTGGCTCTGGTTTTTATGCAACAGCTATTTCAATTTTCTCCACAATAGGTAATTCGTTAATAATAAAATAAATCTACATTCTTCTCTCCAGTCACGCTACAATATATACAGTGTAATTACTACTAAGTTATTACTATCTTAATAAAGGAGGAGGTACGATTGAACAGCCTCCCTTCTAACTTGATGGAAAATTTGGTTCCTAATCGGCAGCCTCCATTGCAAATCGGCTAGTTCTTTTAAAGATTGGGAACTGGGATAAAATCTCCTGAACACTGGTTCTTTTCAAATTGGTAGCAACAATAAATCATCCCCCAGCTCCCCTGCTTCTTTTCAAATTGGTGGCAGACGACGGGATACGTTTAACAACTGATTAAGTGCCTTAAGACTACTTTGAGAATAATTTGTGAGGTAAAAGTTATTGAAATATGGCTACCAGACGACAGAAAAAGCTTGTTGAGGAAACAGAGGGAGACCAAGAAGGAAGTTCGGGCTCTGAAGCAGAAACAGAGCCAGTGCCTGTGTCAGAAATGGCTTTTAAGTACAAACTAGAGATGAAACGATTGGAAATAGAGGCAAGACAAAAAGAGAGAGAACAAGAGACAAAACAAAGGGAAAGAGAGTTTGAGGAAAGACAAAAAGAGAGAGAACAGGAGATAGAATTGAGAAGAATGGAAGTTGAACTGCAAAAGCAAAAATTAGCTTTGTCTCAAACATCCAGTAACATCCAAGAAGGGAGCTCTAGAGTGGATTTTACAGATTCAAGTTCAGGACTCTGAAAAGAGATAAAAACCAAAGTTTCGCTCAGGTGGCCTCTAGATTGTCTCAACTGTTCGATAGTTGGCTAAGGACGTCTGAGGTGGAAAATTACCAACAACTGAGAGAACTTTTAAAATTGGAACAATTTTTCCAATTGATACCTTCAGATTTTCTCTGGCTGGTACAGGATCGAAAGCCATCCACTGCAGTAGAGGCAGCAGTTATGCTAGATCAAATAATTACCCTAAAAGAAGGATTCAAAAGGGAAGATCTGCCAAGTGATAAAAGGACAAACAGGCAGCCATTTTACCAACATCAAACGCGCCCACAGCAAGGAAAAGGTTCTGCAATAGAAAACCTCTCCTGGAGGAGGCAGAGTGTAACAAGTCAAACTGCTCCTGAGGGAAAAATGAGGTGTTTTCAGTGTGGAAAGTGGGACCATATAAAGTATCAATGTCCCCTTTTAAGAAAAGAGAAAACAACCCTCTTTGTAAATAAAGTAAAAGAAACAAAGAAGACAGAACCAGATACTGTGTCAAAGGAGAGTTCAGAAACAGAGCCTCAAGAGAAACAGTGTTTGTTCATTTTGTCAAACACCCCATCGGAGGATTACTTAGAATCCATTTCCATTGACAACAAAGACATGAGAGGATTACGGGACACAGGGTCCGAAGTGTGTATTATACATGCAGATATAATACCTCAGAAATTTCAGCATCCTACCTCTGAAATAAGATTAAAAGGCTTGGGACCTGCAATACCAACAGCAGTAGTGTCTTTGCCAATAGAATATGGAGGTTGGAAGGGTATGTGGGATTTTGCAGTCAGTCCAGACATACCATACAGATGTTTAATTGGAAATGATCTGGCTAAAAAGATTGAAAACTGGAGAATGACGTGTGAGGAGGA
>NW_026844367.1:26708422-26733912 GCF_025583915.1 Anolis sagrei ordinatus | reverse complement strand
GGGCTTTATTTCCTGAAGTATGGACTGGTTGGATCTTCTCGCGGTCCAAGGCACTCTCAGAACTTTCCTTCAACACCACAATTCAAAAGCATCTATCTTCAGCCTTCCCTATGGTCCAGCTCTCACATCCATAGGTGACTACGGGGAATACCATTGCTTTAACTATGCAGATCTTTGTTGTCAGTGTGATATCTCTACTCTTCAGTATTTTATCGAGATTGGTGATTGCTCTCCTCCCAAGAAGTAAGTGTCTTCTGATTTCTTGGCTGCAGTCTGCATCTGCAGTAATCTTTGCACCTAGAAATACAAAGTCTGTCACTGCCTCCACGTTTTCTCCCTCTATTTGCCAGTTATCATTCTTGCTGCCATAATCTTGGGTTTTTTATGTTTAGCTGCAACCCAGCTTTTGTAATTTCTTCTTTCACCTTGATTAGAAGGCTCCTCAGCTCCTCCTCACTTTCAATTGTATCCAAGCACTGCTTTAGCGACTTTCTAGGCTACTCAATTTATTTGGTGTTCCTCTTTTCCGCAGTAGTAGATCTGGTGGTCATCTGATGTGAAGTGGCTCATTCCAGTCCATTTCAGTTTGCTCCACCTTTGAGCTAGCTGTGTCATCACATTTATGGCTAGTTGAACTTATCCTCTGCTCCTCCCCAGTAGCATTTTGACCACCTTCCGACCTGGGAGTCCCATCTTCTGATGGCATACCGACATATCTCTGGTTGTACTGGTCCATTTAGTTTTCTTCGCAAGAATTCTGGGGTGTTTTGCCATTGCCGTCCCCAGGGATCGTGCTTGGTCTGACCTCTCTGCCACGACCGTCCCATCTTGAGTGTCCCTTCACGGTTCCGCTTGTGACATCATTGAAGTGCTCAAGCTCCAGTGCCATGACAAGGCAGCGATCCTTTGCTGGAGGATTATATGTATATCTTACCATATTTAAAAGATGTTCATAAATATTTTATAATAAAATATGAGATGTTCAGATATGAAGCTTCAGTTTCATTGACAAATACAGTTACAAATACAATCAAAGCACTCCCAACAGATGGCCATCCAGTCTCTGTTTAAAAGCCTCCAGAGAAGGAGACTCCACTATTCCACTGCCGAATAGAGCTTATCCACAGGAAATTCGTCCTAATATTTAGTTGAAATTGCTTTTCCTGCAATTTGAACCCATTGTTCTGTGTTTAGTCTTCAAAGCAGCAGAAAACAACCTGTCCCCTCTTCAATGTGGCATCCTTTCAAATAGTTAAACATGGCTATCGTGTCTCCTCTCACCCTTTTCCCACCACCAAGTTTGGCTTCCAAAGCTTTGATTATTTTGGTCGCCATTCTGTGGACACGTTCTAGACAAGAAATGCTCAAAGAGAAGAGAGTTCATTATTATTATTATTATTATTATTATTATTATTATTATTACATTATGCTGACACAAAACCACAGTATGTCACAGCAAACGCGATCTATATGCTGGATTTCATATCACAAAATCACAAGTCAAACACTTCCCAAGCGTCTAGGACTGTGTGATTTATTATTATTGTGCTGGTACAGCTGTACCAGAAGCTCCCACTTTATTTGCCTTGTATTAAGTGTTTGCTTGCAGCCCGAGGCTTGGGATTCTGCAGAAGGGTGGCTTCCTGTTAAAGTTTGCAGTTATAGGGCAGGCCCCATGTCCATCACCGTTAAGTTTGGTTCCGCCCCCTGTTCAGGACAATTGTGAAGGGAAGGGAGCCATTTTCAGTTAGTCTCAGCAAGGAAAGTCAATGTACAGGACGTGTACAGACTTTCTCCTGTACAAAGGCTTCAACCCTTAAGACCTCCCGGGGGAGAACAGTCTTAAGAGCATCTAAAGATTCCCAAAGGTTCCCAGGGAAACAGCCTTACAGCCCCGAGGAATTTTGGAGGGAATAACAGCTTTAAACATCAAGAACTCCAGCTAAGTGACTACAGGCCTAAGTCCACTCGGTTTTGAGACACAGTTCAGCCCGGTAGTGGATCCACATCAGTTAGGTTTAGGATCACAGTTAGCCTGGGAGAAGTTTGGAAAGAGATTTTCCTTTAGAGTAAAAGTAATAGTTAGAAGCCACCAGTTGCACAAAGCCTGGAAGCATTTGCTTATCCTTTTGGAAACAAAATAAGTTTCTCCTGATTGTTCACCAATAAAAGACTTTGTTATATTTTACAAGCCCTCTAGAGACTGTTTATGGTGAAAATCCTTACGAATTTCTCTTTGGGCCCCCTGGCTTCCCGCTGGGCTAAAGTTGCACGTCCTGTTTTAAAAGCAATTAATTACAGGCCCAGCGGCGACAGAACAATTATTATTATTATTATTATTATTATTATTATTATTATTATTATTTGCAATGTTAAATGTCAAAATACATCTTTCCATCCATATCTAATCTAAATCATCTAATTAGAGAACTAGTCTTACTGATCTCAAGCACAGATATTTTAGAATGAGGTTTCCATGAATTAGTAAAACTGATTTTATTCTTCAAATCATCAGATAAATATTGGATTTTGCAGTGCCAATTTTGATCCTTTTTTGTCAAAATATCAACAGCAGACATTTTCACGCCATGGTAATATTTTTATTCTGTTTCAGCTTCTAAACAATTTTCAGATGAAGTTTTGAAGGCCCACAATGACTACAGGAAGAAGCATGGCGTTCCTTCTTTAAAACTCTGCAAAAAGTTAAGCAGGGAAGCACAGCAGTGAGTACATCTATTTCTTTAGTTCTTATTGCAGTACTTAGGTTGAATAGTCCACTCTCATGGATCTATTTCATAGAATCATAGAATCAAAGAGTTGGAAGAGACCTCATGGGCCATCCAGTCCAACCCCCTGCCAAGAAGCAGGAATATTGCATTCAAATCACCCCTGACAGATGGCCATCCAGCCCCTGTTTAAAAGCTTCCAAAGAAGGAGCCTCCACCACACTCCGGGGCAGAGAGTTCCACTGCTGAACGGCTCTCACAGTCAGGAAGTTCTTCCTCATGTTCAGATGGAATCTCCTCTCTTGTAGTTTGAAGCCATTGTTCCGCGTCCTAGTCTCCAGGGAAGCAGAAAACAAGCTTGCTCCCTCCTCCCTCCCTCCTCCCTATTTCTTCAAATAGCAAGTGACATGCCTTTAAAGTTGATTTCCAAATCACCATACTGATTGGGGTTTTTTTGCAGTCGTACCATTGCTTTTTAGAGGAGTAATGACCTTTTGAGAAGGTAACTTCTATCAAAATACTTCTGGATAGAGGCAAAAAAATCTGCTTTTAGGGTAATATGAATTGTTGATACTCCATTAGAATATCCAAGTTATATTACTAACAGTTGCAGCTTGTCCGACCAGTAAATGCTGTAGTTAAGGAATCATATATTTGAGTACTTAAGTCCAAACTCTGGAGTTGGTGCTGGAGTACATGGACAGACTGTAGGGATATTCGAGATCTATAGTCGAGTGCAGTTCTAAGGAAACGGTTCAGCCAAGGAAATAACTCTTTCCCTTTATATTCTGGGATCAAGGGAGAGAAAATCAAGCAGGGTTGAAAGAGGGACCAGAGACCTTGATTAGGCTGCACTGTTATAATTGATATAGTTGGCTGAAAGACTACTGCACAATTCATCCTTTTTTATTTTTTACAAAATTCTTTATGTGTTTGGCATACCATATCTACTCTGATGCTCACCTTTTTTTGTCTAAATTACATCACCAAAATTGAGGTGGACATTAGATCTGATGTGCATTGGAATCGCCTGGAGGGACCCAGAGTCCCAGGGGCTGGATGACACATTATCTATATAAATAAAAATGTAATGTTCGTTTGTGGGATWAACATAACTCAAAAACCACTGGACGATTTGCCACCAAATTTGGCCACAAGACACCTACTAACCCAAAGAGTGACCATCACTCAAAAAATTGATTTTGTCATTTGGGAGTTGTAATTGCTGGGATKTATAGTTMACCTACAATCAAAGAACATTCTGAACTCCACCAATGATGGAATTGAACCAAACGTGTCACACAGRACTCACATGACCAACAGAATATACTGGAAGGGTTTAGTGGGCATTGACCTTGAGTTTGGGAGTTATAGTTCATCTGCATCCAGAGGGCACTGTGGACTCAATGATGGATCTAAACTTGGTACAAATTTTCCATATGCCCAAATATGAACACAGATGGAGTTTAGGGGAAATAGTCCTTGACATTTGGGAGTTGTAGTTACTAGGATTTATAGTTCACCTACAATCAAAGAACATTCTGAACCCCATGAATGACAGAATTGGGACAAACTTCCCACACAGAAACCCCATGATCAATAGAAAATATTTAAGGCCACCCAGTCCAACTCACTTCACTAGGGCAAGAAAACATAATCAATGCCCTACTGACAAAGAGCCATCCAGCCATAGATATAGATCAGGGTTTCTCAACTGGGGGTCGGGACCCCTGTGGGGGTCGCGAAGGGAAGTCAGTGGGGTCGCCAAAGACCAGCAGAAAACACAGTATTTTCTGTTGGTCATGAGGGGTTCTGTGTAGGAAGTTTGGCCCAATTCTATCGTTGGTGGTGTTCAGAATGCTCTTCGATTGTAGATTAACTATAAATCCCATCAACTACAACTCCCAAATGTCAAGGTCTATTTTCCCAAAACTCTACCAATATTCACATTTGGACATATTGAGTATTCATACCAAGTTTGGTCCAGATCCTTCATTGTTTGAGTCCACAGTGCTCTCAGGATATAGGTGAACTACAAGTCCAAAACTCAAGATCAATGCCCACCAAACCCTTCCAGTATTTTCTGTGGGTCATGGAAGTTCTGTTTGCCAAGTTTGGTTCAATTCTATCATTGGTGGAATTCAGAATGCTCTTTGATTGTAGGCGAACTATAAATCCCAGCAACTACAACTTCCAAATCACAAAATCAACCCCCTCCCAACCCTGCCAGTATACAAATTGGGTATTTCTGCCAAATTTGGTCAATTGAATGAAAATACATCCTGCATATGATATTTACATGACAATTCGTAACAGTAGCAAAATAACAGTTGTTAAGTAGCAACAAAAATAATGTTATGGTTGGGGGTCACCACAACATGAGGAACTGTATTCAGGGGTCGTGGCATTAGGAAGGTTGAGAACCACTGCTCTAGAACATGGCTCTATAGCCCGAAAAAACCCACAAGAACCTATAAATTGTATGATTTTAACTGTATTTGTGTTTAGATTGGCTGCAGTAATGCGGGAGCGGCCTAAGTCAGAGGAGTGCGTTGCCATGGAGACGATGCAGGAGAGAGCGAAGTGGGAGGAGGAGCTTAGAGGGGAGAGTTTGAAAAACGACAGTTAAAAATCAGTTAGGGTTTAGGTATAGAGGAGTGAGCAGTCAGGAGTTAAGATTTGAGGGTGAGGAGTTGGTAGAGGAAAGATTAGGAGGTTGTAGCTGAAAGAGAGTGAATTGTGAAGCAAAGTTTCGAGGCTTTGGAAAGCCAGATTAAGCTACTGGAAGTTTCTTAGGCTAGAGAGGCTGATAAGGGAAACATAACCAGTAAGGCAGTGGTTCTCAACCTTCCTAATGCCGCGACCCCTTAGTACAGTTCCTCACGTTGTGGTGACCCCCAACCATAACATTTTCATTGCTACTTCGTAACTGTAATTTTGCTAATGGAAATATCTGATATGCAGGATGTATTTTCAAATTCCAGATACCCAATATGCCCAAATTTGAATATTGGTGGGGTTGGGGACGGAGGATTGATTTTGTCATTTGGGAGCTGTAGTGGCTGGGATTTATAGTCCACCTCCAATCAAAGACATTCTGAACACCACCAATGATTAAATTGAACCAAACTTGGCACACAGAACTCCCATGCCCAAGAGAAAATACTAGGAGGATCTGGTGGGCATTGACCTTGAATTTTTGGAGTTGTAGTTCACCTACATCCAGAGAGCACTGTGGACTCAAACAATGGTGGATCTGGACCAAACTTGGCACGAATACTCAATATGCTGAAATGTGAACATTGGAGGAGTTTGAGAAAAATAGACCTTGACATTTGGGAGTTGTAGTTGCTGGGATTTATAGTTCACCTACAATGAAAGAACATTCTGAACCCCACCAACGATAGAATTGGACCAAACTTTCCACACAGAACCCCCATGACCAACAGAAAATACTATGTTTTCTGATGGTCTTTGGCGACCCCTCTGACACCCCTCGCGACCCCCACAGGGGTCCCGACCCCCAGGTTGAGAAACACTGGTCTAAGGAAAGGCTAAAGAATAAGCTTATTAAGTATCTGATCAAGGGAGGATCAGATAAGGGAGATATCCCTGTATTGAAACTTTGTTTAGTAATAAGTGCTTCACCTCAGGAAGATACTGTGTAACCTGAAAGAGTGTAACATTCAACTAACCAAGCATTATTCTGAGTTCTATAAGAAAAGTTACAACTTGCAACCACACGCTTTGTGCTCAATAAATTTGTTAACTTTTGTTTGAAGACTGCCTCATCTCCATCAATTTTGCGTCCAGTGTGCCATTGCTCACAATATTATAACTTACCTCACATGGCGGCAGAAACGCAGGGGAAAGTAACCAAATAAATCTACATTCTTATCTCCAGTCACGCTACAATATATACAGTGTATTTATTTTTATTTATCGTGTATCATCAGCAACCATTGTATTACAATTCTAACAGAGCAAAACAAACACACAGATTCAAAAGAAAAAGGAAAAAAAACACACAGATTTTGCAAATTTGGTATTTGGTTAAATGTCTTTTGACCAGTATCTGGCCACTTGGAGTGCCTCTGGTGTTGCCGCAAGAAGGTCCTCCATCATGCATGTGGCAGGGCTCAGGGTGCATTGCAGCAGGTGGTCAGTGGTTTGTTCTTCTCCGCACTCGCATGCCGAGGATTCCACCCTGTAGCCCCATTTCTTAAGATTGGCTCTGCATCTCGTGGTGCCAGAGCGAAGTCTGTTCAGCGCCTTCCAAGTCGCCCAGTCTTCTGTGTGCCCACGGGGGGAGTCTCTCATCTGTATCAGCCATTGGTTGAGGTGCTGGGTTTGAGCCTGCCACTTTTGGACTCTCGCTTGCTGAGTTGTTCCAGCGAGTGTCTCTGTAGATCTTAGAAAACTATGTCTTGATTTAAGTCGTTGACGTGCTGGCTGATACCCAAACAGGGGATGAGCTGGAGATGTCTCTGCCTTGGTCCTTTCACTATTGGCTGCTACTTCCCGGCAGATGTCAGGTGGTGCAATACCGGCTAAGCAGTGTAATTTCTCCACTGGTGTGGGGCGCAGACACCCTGTGATAATGCGGCATGTCTCATTAAGAGCCACATCTACTGTTTTAGTGTGGTGAGATGTGTTCCACACTGGGCATGCATACTCAGCAGCAGAGTAGCATAGCGCAAGGGCAGATGTCTTCACTGTGTCTGGTTGTGATCCCCAGGTTGTGCCAGTCAGCTTTCGTATGATGTTGTTTCTAGCGCCCACTTTTTGTTTGATGTTCGGGCAGTGCTTCTTGTAGGTCAGAGCACTTGCAACCACACGCTTTGTGCTCAATAAATTTGTTAACTTTTGTTTGAAGACTGCCTCATCTCCATCAATTCTGCGTCCAGTGTGCCATTTCTCACAATATTACAACTTACCTCACGTGGTGGCAGAAACGCAGGGAAAAGTAACCAAATAAATCTACATTCTTCTCTCCAGTCACGCTACAATATATACAGTGTAATTACTACTAAGTTATTACTATCTTAATAAAGGAGGAGGTGCGATTGAACAGCCTCCCTTCTAACTTGATGGAAAATTTGGTTCCTAATCGGCAGCCTCCATTGCAAATCAGCTAGTTCTTTTAAAGATTGGGAACTGGGATAAAATCTCCTGAACACTGGTTCTTTTCAAATTGGTAGCAACAATAAATCATCCCTAGGCTCCCCTGCTTCTTCGCAGAGGCACTATACAAAAGTAACTATTACTGACATGATCGGTTGGTTCCCGCCAAATCATTGGCACTGCGAAAGGCATGGAAGACTTTTTCCCCTTCAGCCACTGGACAAGTCTCGATCCACATGAATTACAGCAGATGTGGGGCGCCCAACTTTTGTCTTGGTCTCCTATTTCACACTCAAAATACAACTTGTAGGCTTTCCTAATCACTGCTGTTATTCGTCTCTTTTGTGATTCAAAAGTAACTTCGCCGCAAACATAGCAGAAATTATCTGCTTTATTTACACACGTGCGAGGCATAACTACAGTAAAAAGAACAATGTAAAACGATGTTTAACGATACTGTCTGAGTCTTCAACTGACTGACCCTCACCGTTCAAAAGTCTGGCCTTATAGAGGGCTTTCTGGCTTTTGCACACGGCACTAATACTGCGTCATCAAACTTTCTAGAATATTCTAGAATCTTCCATAGTGTAAGTCGCAACATGCATTTTTTTCAACCATACGTGATCACGTGATTGCTTATATCATAAAAACTAGAGCCAATATACATTTTTAAATGTCATTTTCATTTTCAGCACCCCAAAATCATAAAAGAACAGCTATTTTCAGGCCCGCAACTTTCTAGAATCTTCCATAGTGTAGGTTTTTTTCGGGCTATATGGCCATGGTCTAGAGGCATTCTCTCCTGACGTTTTGCCTGCATCTATGGCAAGCATCCTCAGAGGTAGTGAGGTCTGTTGGAACAGTTACAAAGCCATATTGGGCTCACTACACACTACATCAAGGACTCAGCCCACTTCATAGAAAAAATCAGCAATCTCAAGCTAAATACCAATGACAAACTGATCAGCTTCGATGTGGTATCTCTATTTACCATGGTCCCGGTAGCAGACACCATGGCACTCATCAACCAGAGGTTCCCAGAAGACATCACGGCTCTGTTTCACCATTGCCTCACCACCAGTTACTTTCAGTGGGACAATGAATTCTACGAACAGAAAGATGGAGTAGATATGGGGAGCCCTCTCAGCCCGGTCATAGCTAACTTCTACATGGAACACTTTGAAAAACAAGCCCTGGAGACAGCAACCAAAAAGCCCACGATATGGTTCAGATATGTGGATGACACCTTCACCATTTGGAGCCATGGAGAAGAAGAACTCAACAGGTTCCTGGACCATCTTAACAGCATCCACCCAAACATCCAGTTCACCATGGAAAAAGAAAATGAAGGAAGACTGCCTTTTCTAGATGTCCTAGTCATCCGCAAACCAGATCAACAATTGGGTCACACCGTCTACAGAAAACCCACACACACAGATAGATATCTACATAAAAACTCCAACCATCACCCAAGTCAAAAAAGAAGCACCATTAAAGCCTTGGCAGACCTTGCAAAAAGAATCTGCAAACCCCACCTCCTCCAAGATGAACTGAACCACCTAAACTGGGCTCTCCAGGCCAATGGATACTCCACCTCAGACATCAGAAGAGCTGCAAGACCAAGAACAAGCCACGAGAGTAAAGATGAAGATCCACCCAGAGGAAAAGTGTTCCTGCCATACATCAAGGGAACCCCTGACCGCATAGGGAAGCTGATGAGGAAACACAACATACAAACAATCTACAAACCCACCAAGAAAATCCAACAAATGCTACGTTCAGCAAAGGACAAGAGGGATCCTCTCACCTCTGCAGGAGTCTGCCGTATACCATGCAGCTGTGGACAAGTCTACATAGGGACCACCAAACGCAGCGCCCAGACACGCATCAAGGAACATGAAAGGCACTGCAGACTACTCCAACCAGAGAAGTCAGCCATAGCAGAGCACCTGATGAACCAACCTGGACACAGCATATTATTTGAGAACACAGAAATGCTGGACCACACCAACAACCACCATGTCAGACTACACAGAGAAGCCATTGAAATCCACAAGCATGTGGACAATTTCAACAGAAAGGAAGAGACCATGAAAATGAACAAAATCTGGCTTCCAGTATTAAAAAACTCTAAAATTACAACAGCAAAACAGCAGAGAAGAAACAACCAGGCACAGATTAACACCTCCCAGCAAGAGATTTTCCCAGGCTCAGGCAGGCCTTCAAATGCTAATGAAGGTGATCAGCTGAAACATTCACACCTAACTGCAGCAGGGAGGAGCTCCTTGCCCCACCCCAGCCATTCCACAGATATATAAACCCATTGTCCTAATTCCAACAGACCTCACTACCTCTGAGGATGCTTGCCATAGATGCAGGCGAAACGTCAGGAGAAATGCCTCTAGAACATGGCTCTATAGCCCAAAAAAAACCCACAAGAACCTAGTGATTCCAGCCATGAAAGCCTTCGACAATACAACTTTTTCTCCGTTGAACAGTGTAATAATCATAATAATAATCATCATCCTTATGGGGAAGGGACTGCACTTTGGGGATTTGGGGCAGGAACCCAGCCATGGAAGAAGAGCTATTATCCTTTACTGACCTCTTGGAAAAGGAAGCAGTTTGGACTGGATACCAGAACGGTGGCTGAGAGGAGCCCTCTTTCCTCTCTAGGCAAGTGTTTGGGCAAAGAGACTCCTCCTTTCTTTGTCTCTTCCCGGTTGCTAGCAACAAACCTTGCAGGGATGCCGCTATACAAGGCCATAATGGGTCAGAGAAGGAGGGATCGTGAGAAAGGCCAAGGAGGAGCAGAGAGGAAGTGCCTCATGCAGGAGTCACTTTAAGGAGAGGTGGAAGGAAAGAGAAAAGGAAAGGAAAAAAAAAGAGTGGAGGTTGGAAGGCTCTGCATTTTGCTGATACATCACACAGTCCTAGACACTTGGGAAGTGTCCGATGTGTGATCCACTACAACACCCAGCAGAGTGTCTGCTGTGGACTCATCTTGTTGTGTTTCTAATAATAATAATAATAATAATAATAATAATAATAACTTTGAGAGCCAAATTGACAAAGAAAAAACATGGCTGTGGCTTACAAATGGAACTTTGAAAAAGGAAACAAAGGAGGGCCTGATTCTAGCAGCCCAAGAACAAGACATTCGAACCAATGCCATCAAAGCCAGAATTGAAAAGTCGACGACAGATCCCAAGTGTAGACTCTGCAAGGAAGCAGATGAAACAATAGATCCCATCCTCAGCTGCTGCAAGAAGATCGCACAGACAGACTACAAGCAGAGGCACAACATCGTTGCTCAAATAATGCATTGGAACCTGTGCCACAAATACCATCTGCCTGTGACAAAGAACTGGTGGGATCACAAGCCGGAAAAAGTTACAGAGAATGAACACGTCAAGTTACTCTGGGACTTCCAAATTCAGACAGACAGAGTTTTGGAGCACAAGACTCCTGACCTCACAATCGTGCTAAAAAACAAAGTCTGGATCATTGATGTTGCAATCCCAGGCAACACAAGGATTGAAGAGAAAGAACCGGAAAAGCTGACATGATATGAGGATTTAAAAATCGAACTGCAAAGACTCTGGCACAAGACAGTCAAGGTTGTCGCAGTGGTGATTGATTGGCACACTGGGTACAGTGCGTAAAGACCTTGGCCTGCACTTAAACACAATTGGCACTGACAAAATTACCATCTGCCAGCTGCAGAAGGCCACCTTACTGGGATCTGCATGCATCATTCGCCGATATATCACACAGTCCTAGACACTTGGGAAGTGTCCAATGTGTGATCCACTACAACAGCCAGCAGAGAGTCTGCCGTGGACTTATCTTGCTGTGTTTCTAATAATAATAATAATAATAATAATAATAATAATAATAATAATAATAATCCGCATCATTCGGCGATACATCACACAGTCCTAGACACTAGGGACACCATAAAATTATCCAGCAAGCATGCGGGGAATGAGGAAGTACTTCATCGGTGTCGCGGAAGAGAGAGGAGAAAAGTCACCTTCAACAGTCTGGACTAAAACCCAGAGCGGATTCATTATTATCCCTGCTGTGGAAGACGCCGAATGTCTTTGGAGGCATCTACCATGCACTGTCAAATAAGCCTGGGCAAACCTGGGCCTTCCCTCCAGGTGTTTTGGATTCCCACCATGCCTACCAGCCTCAGGCCCCTTCCTTTTCCTTTTTCCTTTCCTTTTCCACTTAAGCAGCTGAGGGGGAAAAAGCCCAAGTTGGCCCAGGCCTGCTGCGGAATGAATGCGCTTTGGTGACACTTTTGACTAGAAAACATGGCTTGTGTCTCCCCGCCAGAGGTCGCTCTTGGAATGCAACAGAACCAAGCCCAGATTACAGCCCAGGTAAAGGATTCTGAAAACTGGAAGCAAAGATGGCTCTGGCAATGCATATGCATCTCTGCACACTGGGCTTTCACAACAGGTTCTGCAACATTTCACACTGGGCTTGCACAAGGGCAGGCACACCATTGGCACTGGGCTTGCACATGAGTATGCGCACAATTTCACATTGGGCTCGCATGAAGGATTGTGTACCATTATGCACTGGACTTACATGAATCATAGAATCATAGAATCAAAGAGTTGGAAGAGACCTCATGGGCCATCCAGTCCAACCCCATTCTGCCAAGAAGCAGGAATATTGCATTCAAATCACCCCTGACAGATGGCCATCCAGCCTCTGTTTAAAAGCTTCCAAAGAAAGAAGGAGCCTCCACCACACTCCGGGGCAGAGAGTTCCACTGCTGAACGGCTCTCACAGTCAGGAAGTTCTTCCTAATGTTCAGATGGAATCTCCTCTCTTGTAGTTTGAAGCCATTGTTCCATTGCGTCCTAGTCTCCAGGGAAGCAGAAAACAAGCTTGCTCCCTCCTCCTCCCTGTGGCTTCCTCTCACATATTTATACATGGCTATCATATCTCCTCTCAGCCTTCTCTTCTTCAGGCTAAACATGCCCAGCTCCTTAAGCTGCTCCTCATAGGGCTTGTTCTCCAGACCCTTGATCATTTTAGTCGCCCTCCTCTGGACACATTCCAGCTTGTCAATATCTCTCTTGAATTGCGGTGCCCAGAATTGGACACAATATTCCAGATGTGGGCTGGTACACCTTCAACACTGGGCTTGCACGAGAGTAGTATATGAGATT
Organism: Anolis sagrei ordinatus; assembly: GCF_025583915.1. Taxonomy (NCBI): domain Eukaryota; kingdom Metazoa; phylum Chordata; class Lepidosauria; order Squamata; family Anolidae; genus Anolis; species Anolis sagrei. The sequence goes on along the minus strand of NW_026844367.1, from coordinate 26,720,870 downwards.
ACACAAGGGCAGAGACACCATTTAACAATGGACTTGCACAAGGGCAGGTGCACCACTGGGCACTGGGCTTGCACTAGTGACTGAGATTACACAAGGGCAGAGACACCATTTAACAATGGACTTGCACAAGGGCAGGTGCACCACTGGGCACTGGGCTTGCACTAGTGACTGAGATTACACAAGGGCAGAGACACCATTTAACAATGGACTTGCACAAGGGCAGGTGCACCACTGGGCACTGGGCTTGAATGAGGGCAAGCACACCCTTTGGGTCTGCAAGAGGGCAGGCACACCACTGAGCACTGGGCTTTCACAAGGGCAGATCCACTGTTTGTGGCACCATGCAGGGGCTCGTCCATTACGCGAAGTAAGCGGTCGCAGAACACTTTTTTTGCCAGGGGCGCAGAGGCGCCTCTGTAAATGCCCCTCGACCGCCACTTGAGGAGCACCCCCTCAGATCACAACAGCCCTAGCAGTCCGGGGGGAGCCTCGGCTTTCTTGCCTCGCTGCCAGGTGATCCTCTTCCCAAAGGGGCCGGGCCCTTGAGCCTCGCCTAGCCCCGCTCGTTCCTGCTCCACCTGGCCACCGGGTGCACGAGCAGAGCTGGTGCTCAATCGTTCTCCGTGTTCGATCCCTTCCCCATGACCGGCTCCCTTTCCTGATCCCCCGGCGCTCCACCCGCCTCCTCTCCTCTCCCCAATCCGCGGGTGGGCCAAGGGGCGGAGCCGCCGCCTGGCCCACTTCGGGTCCGGAGGCGTGTCTGAAGACCCCAGCGTGCGCACCAAAAGTCGCCTCTTCTCCTGACTTTCTCTTCAGCCATTGGGACCAAGAGAGAGAGAAAGAGAGAGAGAGAGAGAGAGAGAGAGCCCCTCCGGCTGGAGGTATCTCCCACCTCCGCTCCCTCCTTTGTTTTTGCGCCTACCTTCAGGAAAGGTGGGCATCTCCCCCTCTCTCTCTCTCTCTCTCTCTTGGTCCCAATGGCTGAGGAGAAAGTCAGGAGAAGAGGTGACTTTTGGTGCACACGCCAGGGTCTTCAGGCATGCCTCCGGACCCAAAGCGGGCCAGGCAAGGGAGCAAGTGCGGCAAGTGTAGTTACTGGGATGTATAGTTCACCTACAATCAAAGAGCATTCTGAACTCCACCAATGATGGAATTGAACCAAATATGGCACACAGAACTCCCACGACGAACAGAAAATATATATCAGTGATTAGTTGGGGGGGGGGGGCGCCAAAATACTGTTTGCTTACTGTTGAAAATTACCTAGGGCCGCCTCTGACCTCAGCATATCCGCAGGGACTCATCCCTGAAGGTCCTGGGGAGAGAAGGAAGCATGAGTCACGGTGACACCCCCCCCCCTCTAAGCACACCCACCTTGAAGTCGGTAGGAACTTTAGGAGGGTTAACCTTTTTATTAAGAAAAAATACAGGAAACCCGACTAAGCAAACAGACTGGACAATAATTGAAGCTCATATAGAAAAGAAATACAAGGAGTTATAAAGCTATAAAGGGAGAGCATATATACAAAAGAGACAATGTGAGCAGAATTAGAAGGAAGTACCCCTCGTTTTTGTTTTTGTTTTTTCCCCTCTCTTTTTTAACCTCACTTTTTCCTTTCCTTTCACTTTTTTTGGGAGGTAGTAATTTTTTAGTTTTTTGTTGGACTTTAAATTCTATTGTATTCTTTTTATACTATTTTCCTACTTTTCTCTCCTCTCCCAATTTATTCCCCCACTTTCCATGTAATCATATAAATGCTTAATAAAATTATTTTTTAAAAAAATAGTGATTACTTAATCCAGGTTTTCTTGTTGCCATCAGATAAGACACAATGAGAAAGGCTGGGGTGGATGTTTGCTGTATAGAATCTGGAATGTAAACAGTTTCAGAGGGTAAAAGCCCTTCCGAGGGTCTTTCCGCCCCCCAGGGTGATGTGATCAAAGGTGCCAAGTGAAACCCTTTCACTGAGTGGACCAACTCCAAGGCTCAACTTAAGGTTTCCAATTTTATGTCTCCATGCACAAGTTATCATGATAAGAGTCCTTTGTGATTGCTAATTGTCCTTTCCGCACAGCTGGTAGCTTCCTTGATGTGTTTCCCCAAGAGGGAGGGGAAGGGGCGATGGGTTGGGTGACAAGACAAAAATAAGGGAAAATACATGGGGAAATATAGGAATCCAAAGGAATTCATATTAGGCATCCCTTCCCACCCTCTGCCCGCCAAGAAATGGATTCCTGCAGTGCCAGGATCGAGACTTGTCCTTGGCCCTTGGAAAACTGTAACTCTTTCCAAGGGCTGGAGCTCAGGGACCAGTCTGCTCCCTGAAAACCTCCTGGGGTCCTTGCTGTTGGTAGTGTCTTGGCAAATTGACCAAGACTTAATTTATTTATTTTATTTATTTACAGCTTTTATATTCCACCCTTCTCACCCCGCAGAGGACTCAGGGCAGATTACAATGTACACATATATGGCAAACATTCAATGCCAATTTTTGACATACAATCATATACATACAAACTTAACCCCTATTGTGCAGTCTGGTGCCCTTGCCCTTTGCAGAACTATAATTTACCATCCCTTATTGGGGGGGGGGCATGCTCGACTTCAACCCCACACCCATTCACGTGAAGACTTGTGGCCCCCAGCCAGCCAAGTAGGTGAAGAGGCGCGGGGCCAGGTCGCGGGCAGATTTCATGGCACAGCCACAGTTGATGGACATGGAGGAGCTGAGCAGGATCACCAGGAGCCCCACAGCCAGCGGCTCCAGCCCCCGAGGGACCCCCAGGTTTTCCCGGTCGAAGATGGCAAAGACCCCCAGGAGCAGGAAGCAGGTGGACGTCACCTGCAAGAAAGCAAGCAGGGAAGCAAGGAAGCAAGGGAGGGCCAGGGTCCTAGGGCCGCACCTGGGCCCCTTGTGGGCCCCAGCGAGCCTGTATCCCTTGCTTGGCCTCCTTTCTCCTTTCCTTACCTGGTCGGCAAACCCACTGGCCAAGGACAGGTACTCCTGGGGGTAGGTGGCAAAGATGTGGGCCGTGGCCTTGGGGCTGGTGACGTTGAAGGACCCTCCGGTGAAGGTCATCAAGGCCTCTGGGCAGGGGGCAAGCAGAGAAGGAGGTGCCGGTTAAGTCCCTCCACTTACCCAGGGCAGCTTCTGGGCCTTGGCCACCCTCAGGGTAATGGGGCCCATGGCCCTCCCCAGCCTCGGCTTCCCTGGCCTTGGCATCCCCATCTTGCTTTTAACCCAGAGCAATGGAAAATTCAATAGTGGAAGTACATCTCCCAGAATCTCCCCATTTGAACTACAAGTCCCATGATCCTCCCATTAGGGCTACATCTCTCAGCCTCCTCAATTTGAGCTACATCTCCTAGTATCCCCCAGTTGAACTACATCTCCCATAACCACCCATTTGGACTACATCCCTCATAATCCCACTATCTGAACTACATCTCCCAGAACCCCCCCCCCCCCAATTTGGACTACATTCTCCAAAATCCCACTATCTGAACTATATCTCCCAGAATCCCCCATTTGGACTCTATCACCCATAATCCACATTCTAACTATTTTTCCCCAGAACCCTTTATTTGAACTACAAGACCCATGGCCCCCCAATTAGGTCTATATCTCCCTGGAATCCTCAATGTGGACTATATCTGCCATAATCCCCTGGTTGAATTACATCTCTCAGAATCAGCTGTTTGGATTATATCTCCCAGAATCCCACTTTTTGAACTGTTTTTTTTCCAGCATCCTTCATTTAGACTACATTTCCCATAATCCTCCTTCCCAATTGGACTATATCCATTGTTTAATCTCTGTTTCGTGTATTTTACTACATATTTTATAGAAATACACTTTAATATGTATCTTGATCATAGAACGTGGACTTGACATGCCAACTAATTCAATTTGTACTATTTTAAATGGTTTTTAATCTAATTTTAATGTTTTAACTTATGTAATTGTTGCTTATTTGTTGTATATGTGGGGCATTGAATTGTTGCTGGTTGTAAGCTGCCCTGAGTCCCCCTTCGGGGCTAAAGAAGGGCTGGGTAGAAAATATTTGAAATAAATAAATAAATAATAAATAAATTGTATAGCAATTCATTTTAATACGTTCATTTGTAGCATTGATGTTTAGCTGCAACCCAGCTTTTGTGCTTTTTTCTTTCCCCTTGGATAGAAGGCTCCTCAGCTCCTCCTCACTTTCGGCCATCAAAGTGGTATCATCTGCATATCTAAGGTTGTTCATGTTTCTTCCAGCAATTTTTACCCCAGCCTTGCATTCGTCAAGCCCTGCACATCCTCGCATGATGTGTTCTGCATACAAGTTGGGTTGGGGGAGAGGATACAACCTTTCCATACACCTTTTCCAATCTTGAACCAGTCTGTTGTTAAGAAATCATAAATTAAGTTCCTGCTTTGACTCTGGCCCCATCTCCGCGATATCTCTGATTGGGTGGGTAAATATTCCATTTTTGTCTTAATCCAGTCCCTTATGTCATGTTTAACGAACCAGCTGATCCCGAGGAAATGGTGAACCATTTCTGCTGCATCAGATTCAGCTTTGCCTTTCCAAAATCAGCAGAACAGAGAGAACTTGGAAAGGAGTAAAGGAGAGCTGCAGGCCGCGTCCCTCCCATGCAAAACGATGGCGAGGATCAGGCCGTTCAAGGAGGTCGCACCTAAAAATAAGAAGGTGAGGAAACGGGATTCCTGAACCACGTCCCATGATTTCAGCTAGCATCTTGTCACCTCCATGCCATGGTCTAAATCAGTGTTTCTCAACCATCCTAACGCCGCGACCCCTTAATACAGTTCCTCATGTTGTGGTGACCCCCAACCATAACATTATAATATGTTATAATATACTACTAATAATCTATATATATAAAAATGGAAAGGGCGTCCAACGGGACAGCTAGGGCTGTTGCAACTTCATATCTGTAAATTTGCTACTGTTGTGAATCGTCGTGTAAATATCTGATATGCAGGATGTCTTTTCATTCGCTGGACCTAATTTGGCACAAATACCCAATACGCCCAAATTTGAATACTGATGGGGTTGCGGGAGGACTGATTTGTCATTTGGGAGTTATAGTTGCTGGGATTTATAGTTCACCTACAATCAAAGAGCATTCTGAACCAAACTTGGCACACAGTTCTCCCCAGAACTCCTATGACCAAGTAGAAAATACTGGAAGGGTTTGGTGGGCAAGCTTGAGTTTTGGAGTTGTAGTTCATCTACATCCAGGGAGCACTATGGACTCAAACAATAATAGATCTGGACCAAACTTGGCATGAATACTCAATATGCCCAAATGTGAACACTGGTGGGGTTTGGGGAAATTGTATTTGGGAGTTGTAGTTGCTGGGATTTATAGTTCACCTACAATCAAAGTCCCTCGAACTCCACCAACAATAGAATTGGGCCAAACTTCCAATATATAACCTCCATGACCAACAGAATATACTGGAGGGATTTGGGATGAATTGACAGCGATTTAGGGGAGATGTAGTTCACCATCCACCTTTCTGATGGGTCTTTGGTGACCCCTCTGACACCCCCTCGCGACCCCCCCAGGGGTCCCGACCCCCAGGTTGAGAAACGCTGGTCTAAATAATAATAATAATAATAATAATAATAATAATGATTTTTAATACAGAATCCAGTATACAGATCTCATTTGCTGCGACATACTGTGCTTTTGTGTCAGTAAAATAATAATGATAATGATGATGATGATAATAATAATAATAATAAATATAGGTTGCTTACCTGCAACCGTAGTTTCCCGAGTGGTCACCTATGATTTACCATATGTGCAATTCACAGTTGACCACAATGGGAAAACTTTATTTATACCCCGTCACCATCTCCCCAAAGGGGACTCGGGGCAGCTTACATGAGGCCAAGCTGAGTAGTGCAATTACAATAACATAACAACAACATAACACAAAAGCATGAAATAAACATTGCAAAAAGACAAAAAAGAAAAAGAAAAAAAATGCAAAATAATCCAGAGAAAAATGAAACAGAATAAAATCAAACCCATAATAAGGCAAAGAGAACTCTCTAGAGCTCGGTATGGTGTGGGTTGTGGCTCCCACGAACCCGAACCAGCATGGCCACGATGAGAAATACTGGGAGTTGCAATCCCACAATCGCTGGGCATGACCTGTACTTACATGATGGCCTCTTGGATTGGAAGACACGTTTGGAGCCAAATCATGACCGTACTACCGTGGGATTCGTAGAGGCGGACGACGAGTGCGTCTGCTCTGTCCTCAGCCTGGAAGATACAGCGAGAGGCTGGAGTCTGAAGGGACTTAGATTAAGAACAGGGTGAGAAACAGACTCTTGGACTGCAACTTTGATGGTGGTGTTGTTGTTTTTATGTTTACATATGGTTTATTTGGAGCTCCCAGTGACGCAGCGGGTTAAACTGCTGAACTTGCTGACTGAAAGGTTGGCGGTTCGAATCCGGGTAGCAGGGTGAGCTCCCACTGTTAGCCCCAGCTTCTGCCAACCCAGCAGTTCAAAAACATGCAAATGGAAGTAGTCCAATAGGTACTGCCTTGGAGGAAAGGTAATGGCACTCCATGCAGTCATGCCCATGGCCACGTGACCTTGGAGGTGTCTACCGACAACGCCGGCTGTTTGGATTAAAAATGGAGGTGAACACCAGAGTCCCAGAGTCGGACACAACTGGACTTCATGTCAGGGGAAAACCTTTACCTTTTATTGTTTATTTTATATGCAGCACACAACTGCTTTTATGAGCTGTCTCTTCCGTTGTTGTTTATTATTATTATTATTATTATTATTATTATTATTATTATTTCTTGAGTTTCATCCCTGACTCCACACGTCTCCATCTCTCAATATGTAGTTAGCCTAGATAGATTAGACTGAGGGATCCCTCCCCAATTTCCTCTAGCAAGCTCATTTTAAGAAGGGGTTAAGAAGGGGAGTTGCCTTACTCATCTTTGCATGCCACTATCTCCTCCCCTTTTGAATACTTAGGAATGTGATCTCTTTAGGGAAACGTAACTTCCCCTTTAAAGGTATTATTATTATTATTATTATTATTATTATTATTATTATTATTCTGACAGAAAACCAGAGTATGTCACAGCAAATGAGATCTATATGCTGGATTTCATATCACAAAATCGCAAGTCAAACACTTCCCAAGTGTCTAGGGCTGTGTGATTATTTATTATTATTATTATTATTATTATTATTATTATTATTATTATTATTATTGTTTGAAACACAACAAGATGAGTCCACAGCAGAGAAGATCACTCTGCTGGCTGTTGTATTGGATCAAACATTATTATTATTATTATTATTATTATTATTATTATTATTATTATTATTGCCCTGGGCTGGCCATACGGCCTGTCTCCATTTTCCAGCCTCTTCTTCCTTTGTCTTCTCGAGAGTGAGGAGGCAAGATGTAGGTGACAGAGCTACTTTTATTATTTCTCCTTTTTTCTTGTCCTTAGAAGATAGCTCAGTGAAGCTAGTTCATTCCAAGAATCTTTCCTATCTCGAATGGATTTCTTTCCTGGTTGTGATGGGCAAAAACCTCCCAAGGACCCTTTGAAGACTTTCTAGATGCCGTTGGCAATATAGTTGGGCACATTGTCCCTCGTCCTAGCACGCCTGACCTGTTTGATTGCCTCCAAAACAACGGCTGGGGACTCCACGGAGAAGGCACTCCAGGCTGGGCCCTGTGCAGAGACGCTCGGCAGGATGCGGAGAGGGAAGTTCAGATGGTATGCCTGGTGGATCACCTGGGCCTCCTGGAAGGAACCTGTCCGAAGAAAAAGCCAGGTGCCGGGGGACTGAAATATTTCTCACTATTGGCACCCTTGCAACCTGCGGGAGCAAAGAAGCCTCAACACTTGCATACAGCAACTAGCTTTACCCGCCACGCGTTGCTGTGGCCAACCTTCTCTCCCCCTTTCTCTCCTTCTTTCACTCCTTCCTTCATTTCCTTTTCTTCTTTCCTTTCTTCCTTCTCTACCTGTTTACTTCCTTCCTTAGCTTTTTGCTCCCATCCTTCCTTCTCTTTATTTCTTTCCTTCCCTCCCTCTTTCTCTCCTTCTTTCTCTTCTTCCTTTGCTCCGTCTTTCCTCCCTTCCCTTTTTTCTTTCCTTCTCTCCTCCTTCCTTCTCTTCCTCTTTCCTTCCTCCTCCCTTTTTATTTTCCTTCCTCTTTCTCTCCTTTCTTCCCTCTCTATCTCTTTCCTTCCTTCCTTCGCTCTTGACTTCCAGACTTCCTTTTCTTTCTTTCTTTTCTTCCCTCCCTTTCTCTTCTTCCTTCGCTTTTTTCCTCTCTTCCCCTTCCCAAATTCCCCTTCCTTCCTTCCTTCCTTCCTTTTGACACCTTCCCTTCCCCTTCTTCTTTTTTCTATCTTTCTTTCCTTTCCTCTTTCCTTCCTTTCTCCCTTCTTTGCCATCCTCATTCTCTCTCTTTATTCTTTCTTTCCTACCTGTCTTCTTTCATATACCTTCTCAACTTCTCCTTCCTTCCTTCATACACCTTCCCTCTCTCCCTCCCTCCCTTTCTCCGTTGTTTCCCATCCTCCTTCTCTCCTTTTCTTCTTTCTTTCCTTCCTTTCTTCTTTCATATACCTTCTCAACTTCTCCTTCCTTCTTCCTTCATACACCTTCCCTTCCCTCCTTTCTTCTTCCTTCCTTCCTTCCTTTCTCCCTTCTTTCCCATCCTCCTTCTTCTCTCCCTTTCTTCTTTCTTTTCTGCCTTTCTTGTTTCATATATCTTCTCAACTTCTCCTTCCTTCCCTCCTTCCTTCCTTCCTACACCTTCCCTTCCCCTTCCCTTTCTTTTTCTATCTTTCTTTCCTTTCCTCCTTCCTTCCTTTCTCCCTTCTTTCCCATCCTCATTCTCTCTCTTTATTCTTTCTTTCCTACCTTTCTTCTTTCATATACCTTCTCAACTTCTCCTTCCTTCCTTCATACACCTTCCCTCCCTCCCTCCCTTTCCTTCCTTCCTTTCTCCGTTCTTTCCCATCCTCCTTCTCTCCCTTTCTTCTTTCTTTCCTTCCTTTCTTCTTTCATATACCTTCTCAACTTCTCCTTCCTTACTTCCTTCATACACCTTCCCTTCCCTCCTTTCTTCTTCCTTCCTTCCTTTCTCCCTTCTTTCCCATCCTCCTTCTCTCCCTTTCTTCTTTCTTTCCTTCCTTTCTTCTTTCATATACCTTCTCAACTTCTCCTTCCTTACTTCCTTCATACACCTTCCCTTCCCTCCTTTCTTCTTCCTCTCCTTCCTTCCTTCCTTTCTCCCTTCTTTCCCATCCTCCTTCTCTCCCTTTCTTCTTTCTTTTCTTCCTTTCTTGTTTCATATATCTTCTCAACTTCTCCTTCCTTCCTTCCTTCCTTCCTTCCTTCCTTCCTTCCTTCCTTCCTTCTTTCCTTCCTTCCTCCTTCCCTCCCTCTGTTCCTTCCTTCTTTCCTTCTTTCCTTCTTTCCTTCCTTCCTTCCTTCCTTCCTTGCTATTTACACCCCTTCCCCTCATTTCCGTCCTTCCTTCCCTCTCCCTCTTCCTTCCCTCCTTCCCCTTCCTCACCGATGGTGGAGCCAGACAGTGGTGTTGCGGTGGATCGGCTCAGGGGGTCCGCTTGGGCATTGGACTGCCCGGGTACATGGCTGGCCGAGACATGAAAGGGTGAATGCAAAGAGGGAGGAGGATCATGTGCCGCCCTGCTTGTTCAGGTGCCACACGTCGGTGGTGTCGTCCGTGCGGACCTGTACCGTGTGGCCAGCCAGGAGGTCCCGGATCGCACAAACCGATGGTCGGTGAAGCCACCAGTGGAGGGAGCACCAGACGTGGGGTGGGAGGCGGAGGGACGTTCATGGACTGTCGTGGAGGAGGCTGAAATGATGGAAGAACCACGCCCTTTCCTCCCTTCCCGGAAAGCTGAGACCCCTTCGGAGTGAAATAAATAAAATATGTAAATACAATATATTACATTATTAGCATAGCACAATATTAGTATTATGTATTACCGTATTGTATTATACCATTATACTGTAATACTATTAGTAGTATTACATGTAAAATAAAAATATAATTCTTATATTTATTATTATTATTATATTGTATTACATTATAACATTATTATTAGTAAATGTAAGTAGATCAATAGCTTCTTCGGGTATTTCCTCCTCCTCCTCCTCCTCTACTAACACCTCCTCCTCCTCCTCCTCCTTCTCCGCCTCCTCGTCTTCCTCCTCCTCCTCTACTTCCTCATCCTGTTCTTCGCCCTCCACTTGTACTTCCTCCTCCTTTGTCAGCTCTTCCTCCTCCACTTCCACTTCCTCCCCTTTCTCTTTCTCCTCCTCCTCCTCTAACTTCCCCTCTTGTTGGTGGTTCTGGAGCATGGGATGGATCTTCCGGCTCCACATCCTTGGTCTAGACTCGCGTTCTTGTAGGTGGAGATGTTTTCCTACCACCAACAGTTGTGTTGCATCTTCAAATGTATTGGGCAACGGAACCACTTGGTCCCTTCTCCATAACTGCCAACGCCCTCGAGGCATGACTGTAAAGAAAACGACAAGAAGAGAGTTAGCAAGGGTATATAGATATTCTATGAAGGAAAACAAAGAACTTTACTATTTTGTGAAATATCCTTACCTCAGTTGGGAGTGTGTTACATGGGGGGGGGGCACCGCCGAGAAGGCCCTGTCTCTCGTCCCTGCCAGGCGCATTTGTGCTGTTGACGGGAGCGAGAGCAGGGCCTCCCCGGATGATCTTAGGTTTCGAGGTGGGACGTAGGGGTGGATGCGTTCGGACAAGTAAGCTGGGCCAGAACTGTATAGAGCTTTATGGGTCAGAACCAGCAGGAATAGTTACAGGAATAGTGGTCGAATAATGATTCCTGTGTATATTCCACCTCTCACGTCCCCTTGCTACAGACCGGAAATGTGGGTGCAGTGAGAGCCCATGATTCCGGAAGTCTCACTCCTCCCCCCACGTGCTGTGCTTCTTCTGTTGGGGGGCTTTCACGCCAGGCTCGGCTCTTCACTTGGGGCCCTTGCGACCTCTCTAGAAATAAGCATCATTATTGTTTGAAACACAACAAGAGGAGTCCACAGCAGACAAGGTCACTCTGCTGGCTGTTGTATTGGATCACACGTCGGAGCCTTCCCAAGTGTCTAGGACTGTGTGAGGTATTGGCGAAGAAAGAGTGCAGATCCCAGTAGGATGGCCTTCTGCAGCTGGCAGATGGTAATTTTGTAAGTGCCGATTGTGTTTAAGTGCAGGCTAAGGTCTTGAGGCACTGCGCCCAGTGTGCCCATCTCCACTGGGACCCCCTTGACTGTCTCGTGCCAGAGTCTTTGCAGTTCGATCTTCAAATCCTGATATCGTGTCAGCTTTTCCAGTTGTTTCTCTTCAATCCTGCTGTCACCTGGGATTGCAACATCGACAACCCATACTTTGTTTTTCAACACAATTGTGAGGTCAGGGGTATCATGCTCCAAAACTCTGTCTGTCTGAATCCGGAAGTCCCAGAGTAGCTTGACGTGTTCATTTTCTGTGACTTTTTCCGGCTTGGGATCCCACCAGTTCTTTGTGGCAGGCAGATGGTGTTTGTAGCACAGGTTCCAATGCATCATCTGAGCAACGGTGTTGTGCCTCTGCTTGGAGTCTGTCTGTGTAATCTTCTTGCAGCACCTGAGGATGGGATCTATTGTTTCGCCTGCTTCCTTGCAGAGTCTACACTTGGGATGTGTCGTCGACTTTTCAGTTCTGGCTTGGATGGCCTTGGTTCCAATGTCTTGTTCTTGGGCTGTCAGAATCAGGCCCTCCTTTGCCGCCTTTTTCCAAGTTCCATTTGTGAGCCACAGCCATGTTTTTTCTTTGTCAATTTCTCTGACAGTTTCCGGGCCGTCTTCAAGGGTAGCCCCACGTAGAGTGCAGTGCAGTAGTCAAATCTAGAGGCAACTAAGGCATGGACCACCGTGGTCAAGTCCGACTTCACGTGGTAGCGTCGCAGTTGGCGCNCCTTTTTCCAAGTTCCATTTGTGAGCCACAGCCATGTTTTTTTCTTTGTCAATTTCTCTGTCAGTTTCCGGGCCGTCTTCAAGGGTAGCCCCACGTAGAGTGCATTGCAGTAGTCCAATCTAGAGGCAACTAAGGCATGGACCACCGTGGTCAAGTCCGACTTCACGTGGTAGCGTCGCAGTTGGCGCACGGGTTTAAATTGTGCGAAAGCCCTCCCGGCCACCGCCGACACCTGCGCATCAAGCATCAGCGCTGAATGATCTACCATTGTTTGCCCCTTCGTCCCCCCCAAAGAATTACGTTACTCCGAGTATAGACAGTCCTGAAAAGCGGTCAGACTGGCCCCCAACAACTGTACAGGAAATAAAGGGCATAATTCAAAGCTTACATAACAGGAAAGATC
>NW_026844367.1:26652369-26677291 GCF_025583915.1 Anolis sagrei ordinatus | reverse complement strand
CCCCCCCCCCACATGCCTGAACCAGTATTTGCATATAATGGCATATTTTGAAAATGAGACCCAAGTCTAAATGCGAAATTTGTTAATGTTTCATATCTGATTCACATAGCTTGAGGGTCGCTTTATACAAATTATTTAAATTATTTGAGTGTATGAAAACACATACACATAGGGTGTATAATTAATGAAGCATGACAGAACCTTAACTATGCTACAGAATCGGGGGAACTGTTGCACAGTCCTGGCGCCTCACCAAATACAATTCCCATGATTGCATGCCATGGCAGCTAAACCGGTGTCAAACTGCATTAATTCTACAATGTAGATGCACCCGTAAGACAGACCAACACAAAAAAAGTATTGTAACTTCATTTTTTGGCCTGTTTCTGGGATTATTTGGGGCATTGATTCAGAAAATGGCATTGGATAGAACACATCAGCTCTAGTTTCTTAGATATGGTTACCATGATTTCTCATAGGCGAGCAGATAAAAGCTGATATATAGCATGTGTTCTGTATCTCAAAAACTTGAGCTGAGAGGGGGAAACTGATGCCAGCTTTTGAATCAGCAGGCCAAATATGTCCTGAAACAGGCCTAACATTTGAGGCATCAAAATGTGTGTTGGCTAGTGTTATCATTAACCCAAGAATGATGAATTTCCAAATAAAGTAAGAACTTGGTCTCACCTCTGATCACCAGAAAGCGGTCTTCGGTTTTATATCATCACAACTTTATTTTCGGTAGATTCTTGACCCAAGGTATGTTCTGTTATTATTGAGATTGGGCGTTGAGGAGCTTACAAAGCTTGTGGGTACATTACAGAGCCTGTGATTGAGGGATTTTTTTTATCGTGTGGGTACATTACAGAGCCTGTGATTGAGGGATTTTTTTTATCGTGTGGGTACATTACAGAGCCCGTGACAGGGATTTTTTTTTTATCGTGTCAGGAGTGACTTGAGAAACTGCAAGTCGCTTCTGGTGTGAGAAAATTGGCCGTCTGCAAGAACATTGCCTAAAGGACACTGAGGAATTTATATCTGGGGATTGACATTACCAAGGCCACTGGTGAAATAGGTCATCCAGACTATTGCTGTTTCCCTGACTGTCAAGGAAACAGCATAATATGTAGTAGAAGAGTTAATAGCATAGTTTGGGAGTTTTGGGGATAGGTATAATTTTGAAACCAAGATTTATGATATGAATGCTTAGACCCAGTTCTAAACAGGGAGGCAGGGAGGTGGAGCGACAGCAGAACCAAGCACAGCGTCCAAAGATGCTGGAAGATGGGAAAGCCCATCTATACGTCTATCTGTTGCCTGTCTTGTCATTGTTATAATTGGCACTGAATGTTTGCCATATATATGTTTTCTATGATCCACCCTTAGTCCCCTTCAGGGTGAGAAGGGCAGAATAAAAATATTGTAACTAAATACATATTTAAAATGTTTTTATACACAGTATTGCTATTATTATACCACCACATCATTTTTGGATACTGTTTCTATTGTGATGATGATGATATGATGATGACAATAGTAATGATAATAATTTTATTTCTTATCTGCCTCTCCTGATGGACCTTGATGAACCATCAGGTCAGCATAATTATAAATTTGAAACTAATTTATGAATGAGATTTGTCATTCCTTTGTAATTTTGTAGCAAAATCAAATTTATGACAATACAATCCCACATGTTTATTCCCACTGAGTTCAGCTTTGAAATCCTATATACAATTATTTGGAAGTAAATTCCATGAACACTTTGGTCTTGGGACTTATTCCTACGGTAATTTGGGGCTCTGATTCAGAAAATGGCATTGGATAGACCGCAATACAAAGAGCAAAAAGCCACTATACACCAAAAGTAATACTGTTATATAATCATAAGGATGTATAGCATATCTATGCTATGGTACTCCAGCATTCAATGTACTAAGCAAAGTATATTTAACAAAGATACATAATGTAAATCTCTAAACCAAAAATTCCTTATGTGGGATAAACAACTGATTCCTGCAGGAAAATGCACAAGGTTGTGAGTTGGATAGACCGCACCAGCTCTGGTTTCTTAGATATGGTCATCATGATTAATGGGCAAGAAGATAAAGACTGGTATATGGCATATATGGAGGACTGTAGTTACTTATATGTAATCTCTAGCCAGCAAAGAAAGAAGCTGAAATAATTATATTTTATTAACCAATTAACACACAACACTCTCAGTCGGAATCTGTACACGTTCAGATTTTTATTTTGTGTACTATTCTGGAATAAGTGAATTGAGAAAATAAAAAGGAAATTAGCTTCGAAAATTATCTTTTATCATTAAAAATATTGACATTGAAAAGGTTGAGTATATGCCATATCATTTGAAAGGCCTTGGCATGAATGGACTGCATAAAAATACAAGGTAACGGTATATAGCTATTTTGGCTAATATTGCATACATATGGCAGAATAAGGCACAAGAAGGAAATGAAATACAAAAGCACACAGGAATATGTATCTGTTATACAGAAAAATTCCCATAATATTCAAGTAGCTCTGTGTTTATATATATTTTAGATACACAGGACTCTGTTGCCATTTTCTGGGTTGATTTGCCATCTTCAAATGATGCATTCTGGAGTCATTGTGTTCCAATTATGTGAGAACTGCACTCTCCACTCTTGTGTATACTAGTCAGTTAAAAAGTTATTAATCTCTGCAAAGAATTGGCAAATAAGGCTTCTTTAAAATTCATATCCAAGGTGTTAAAAATCTTAGGATCTCCAAAATTCAGATATATTGAATTCTTTTCAATAAGCTTTAAAAAGGCCTCCTTTTAGAACACGAACTTGTCTTTTCCACTGCTGGAAGTTTTGGTGTTCTAACACTTTTGCTTTTAAAGAAGGAATTCTAAGCAGGCAGCAACTGGAATGGGCATATTAAAATAATGCACCTTTTTCTGCTGAAAATTCAGCAGCAAATACTTTTTTGGGTTTCAAGGTTTTGAAAATTGAGATGCTTATTATATTCAATAGCGCATTAGATGATTAAATATGGTAGTTGTTGATTCCCATTAGTTCACAAACAATAAACTGTATAACCAGAACTAATTTTTCAAAAAATCTCATAACTGTTCTCAAAAATTTTAACATTAAGACTGGCCAGTTCAGAACACATTGCTTAGTATGCTTAGCAGTTAGAAGCATTCCTAAGTTCTCATTTACAGCAGAACAGCCCTGTTAGAATACACTCAACTTTTAATATTGAATAGAAGAGTGTTTAAAACAAATGCATATATATGTACTGATAAGCAATCATTTGGCCATGATTCAATTAATATTTTGTTGGCACTGAACAGGGCACTCCTTGAGATAAACCTATGACTAACCACCAAATAATTGTCTATAAGATTCCAGTCCCAAATGAAGCATACTCTCCTGCTAGGATCCAATGATAGGTTGGTTTCTGGTAAGAGGATTTAGTCGGGTTCATATGGTAACTGCTTCAATGTATCACCAAACTTCCTTGAGCCCATTTTCAGAGATCAAAAGAAGAAAGTTATGTCATACTGACAGTCGGGAGCCAGCATAATGCTGGATGTATTTCTACTTCATTTTGGTTCTGCTACATTTTTCTCCAGCTGACAATAATTAGACAAATATCGTTGGAATTCAGTTTATAATGATTTGGTCTTTTTGTCAAGGGAAATCTTATACTTCATTCCCAGTGTCCACTATTTTTTTCATCCACTATCTGCTAAGCAAATACAAGGGATGTATGTTTTTATATATCTATAAAGCCATATAGGTGTAAGATACATTATTTAAATGGTTGAATATGAGCTTGCTTAAGATGAAAAGCATGGTTATGGAACATGTGGCTTCTATATATTTCTAGACTGTAAACACCTTAATATTTGCAATGATCACTAAGACTGATGGCTGTAGCAATCCAATTACATATGGAGAGCCACATGTTTCCAAACCTTAACGTGAAAGTGTTTTAGAGGTATATTTTCAAAGTGAGGCAAATGTATTAGTGTATAGCTAGACATGCTGAGGAATACTTTTCTTCTGAGTTAATGTTTGATAGACTCAACAAAAGTAAGTCTGTTTACATCAATACAAGTTCCTACATGTTGCATAGCAAGAGGAGGTCTAGAAGCAGAGGGTTTCACTTTCTTCCCAAAGTTTCAGCCAATTTCTTTAGTCTCTTCTTGAGTTCCAGTGGGAACTTCTCATAGCACTTCTTACAGACAGGCTTCATATCAAATTCCACAAACTTGTTTCTGGAAAGGAAAAATAGGTGTCTTAACAGATACAAATAAAATCCATACATGTATACAATTAGCTAACAATAAATTAAAACTAATCTCTACAATTCAGTATAAATTACACTACTGTCGTTTTTGGAAGTTTATAAACATAAAGACATTGTTATTAGTGCACAAATGCCCCCCAAATTGCTGAAAAATACATGTCGACGTGGTCTTTTAGTTCCCAGCAATTTGTTTTGAGATGTCTCTTTTAAAATGAGCACATTTATGCTAACATCTACTGTTTTGTCAAGAGAGATGTGGAGATCAGGATCTGAAATTGGGATCTTTTGGGATCCTGTTGTTCTGTTAGAAAAGGTGATCCATTTTCCCTTCTGCAGTTCCGCTTACACCCTGAAATATATTTTGGTACCAAGAGAGCTGCAGGGAAGAGGAGGAAACCACAATTTATAATGGCATTGGATATTGAAATATACTATTAGACCGTGACCAGTAATTTTTGCAACAGGCAAATCCAAGCATTACTACTCCAAAAGTATAATGCAGCCACTGCATCTTTTCCTTCTTAACTGGTTTTTCTCTGGAAAGCAAAACAGACTGAAAAAACTGGGAAAACAAAGGAAGCTATAACTGAAAGGTGATGACGTTGGATTCCCTTAAAAGTCTATGAACAAGGCAATCAAATTTAACAAGGCAAACCTCTCTGGAAATTTCTCACATTCCTGCTTGAAGTTGTGATTGAACTCTTTGATATATATATATATATATATATATATATATATACACACTACCATGCATGCAGGATGCATCCCATACCTTACTCCTCTAAAATGCCTTTAGATATTGAGAATGAAACTTTATTATGATCACATTTGCATGCACACCACAACATCTAAAAGAAAAGCTTTTCCTTCAAACTGACCAAAAGAAAGGAAGGAGCAGAGAAAGTAGAAGACAGGAATGAAATGTTTACAGGCAAACTGGCTTTTTCTTTTTATGTTTGTCCTTTTCCTTTTGTTCACGCTCCCGTTTGGCAAGTCTCCGCTTAAACTCTTCTGGCATTTTCTCATAACAGTGTTTGCACACAGGTTTAAGATCGATTTCAACAAACTTGTCCCTTTCAGATAAAGCAAAGAAGAAACAGTTGGGAGAACAGGAAAGCATCAAGAGTCAAGTCAAGTAGAAGAACAGAATTCAGCAGAAAACAGAAATGAAGTGAAAACAGCAAATAGTAATGGGAAATGATTCCTGCCCTTTGACTGACACTGAAACATGGCTTTGTTACCACAGAACAGGAAAGCCATCAATTGCTTTCCTATGCATGTACACTGCTAATGTTCATAAACACAGCTTCATGTGCTACATTGGCATAAAACGTATGCTATATACACTTCAGATGCATAATGAATGAAACACTCTTACAACCCCTACTTGCATATACTGTGGAAAATGAAAAGTGGCAGTGGCCAAATGTAAAATAGGCTAGGGGAAAAAGAGAGTGCACATCTTTTTGTATTATACAAAACATATGTATATGGTGTACCAATTTTGGAGTGTGTACACAGCATATAGTCTTTAATTCTACTTAAGTCGGAGCATCCTTCTTCCAAATGTGGATCTTAACAGAATTCATGGTAGTGTGTAATCATCTTGAAGCTGTGACCCCATACTGCTTATATTAGTCTATATAAAGGCATAAAAGCAATAGGATACAGACGTTATTTAAAGTTCTGTACTAGATTGTTCTGGATTGGAGTGAAGGATGTAAACTGGTCATCCTGCTGAACAAGCAACCAATGTCTGCTTCAAAAAGGGCAAGCCTTTATTGTGTGCTGGGGTGGAATCAGGCAGCTCTTCAAATATTGTGGGACTACAAGTTCCATCAAGCCTAGCTAGCATAAAGCAATGGAAAGGAATACTGGAAAATGCAGTCCAACAGCCGTTCCCAGAAGCATCACATTATCCTTCAGAATCACAAACAATTACTTACTTGAGCGTTAACTTTGTGTTGCAAGTAGAACATGCAAAGCAGTTCACACACCAAGCCTTATTCAAGGCAGAAACCACTATGAAAGAGAAGTAACAGGATTAGCTAGACGCCATTGCTAACAGCAGTTGTTTACTTTTACCATTATTATGTCACAGCATATATTATCATAGTAATATCTCAAAAGTCAGATACAAATTTTTCCAAATCATTGTACGTTGCTTGAAACAAGATCTGCACAAAAATTTAACAGCAGAATTTTTGGTTTTGGTACCATGCTTAACACTTATAACATTTACACAATTTCAGCTCTTTCCCACCTTGTGTGGATATTGAAGCTATGGCCCAAACTTTCTAACCACTTCCATTCTCTGGATCGCAGATTAGCCAAGCAGCAGGTGGCTGGAAAGCTGCCATTAATTGTCCACAATCCAACAGAATGAAAGAAAATTAGTGGGATTTTGGTAGTAATAATGGATAGCATGCACCAGCCTGTCATAGTGAGTGATGTTGCTGTTTCTGCATTCTGTATGTACAGTAACTCTGCTCCAGTCATGAAGTGGGCCTGCCATGGACACATATAAATTGTCTGGATTATGGAGTACAGTTGCCAATGCATAAAAGAACTCTAGTGTCTTAATGATGGGATTTTACATTTTAATTTTCTACAGCAGAAATGAGCAAATCGTGCTTGTTTTCACTGTACTGTTTTTCTGGCAAAAATTGTGAATTGCCTCTCATACAAGCTTCCAAATGTGGCGATTCTTTTTTTAAAATTGGACAGAGTCTTCCTCAACACTAGCTGAGATTACAAAGACAATCTGAATTTTTCACAACCAAAACTAAATTTCTGACCACTAAACTTCTGACCATCATATATAAACCTCACTTGCTTAGTTTCTAACAGACCTCACAACCTCTGAGGATGCCTGCTATAGATGTGGGCAAAACGTCAGGAGATAATGCTTCTGGAACATGGCCATACAACCCGGAAAACTCACAGCAATCCTCTGACCATTTGTTGTGGTGGTTATTGTTTAGGCATTTCAGCTAGACACTGAGGTCACTAAAATTTGGCTGCTAGACCCACCTTTAGCTGATCTTTCCTATTATTTAATGTGTCAATGCAAGTACTATGTCCATATGGCAGCAGTATTCAGACTGTAACCTTGACACCATCTTACTATAATAATTATTAAAAGCTTTAACATGGAATCTCAAGAGTTGTGTACAATAAAATAATTTCCCAGGGGAAATCAGGGCTTCAACTTCCCTCCTTGCCTTCAGGAGGAAGGTAAAGACGTGGCTCTGGGACCAGGCCTTTGGGCACCCTGACAATTAGACATGGAACCAGAATGATAGGACCAACAATGTGTGGAAAGTAGAACCTAACTATGAGTCGGTTAAACGCTGACCAGCAATGAGGTTTGTATTGCTTTTATTGTTTTAATTGTTTTTACGGGTTTATGGCTATTCCTGCTGATAATATTGATTGTTTACGTTAATTGTTATCAGTGTTATAATTATTGTTGTTATTGATGTTATGTTTTTGATGTTATGTTTTTGTAATACAGGCATCGAATTGTGCCTTGTTTGTGCAAGCCGCCCTGAGTCCCCCCGGGTGAGAAGGGCGGGGTATAAGCAACCGTAATAAATAAATAAATAAATTAAAATACCTGCAGATTAAAATAATATATTTTTTAAAAACCTAAAAACATAGTAAAGCAAAAATTAAAATCACTTTATATGCTTTTAAATTCATAATTTAAAATAAATTAATCCCCATTGCAAAAGCCAGGTTTTGGCTTGGTGCCAGAAAGAGAACAACTTTTGCGCCATTTAGACAGCCAAAGGAAGTTCCTTCCATAATTGGGTTGCCAGAGTTGACAAGGCCTTCCTCCAAATTTTCCACCTTTGGAAGGGACACAGAAGGATACAGATAGGCATTACATGTTTCATTCCCCCTCCTAATTTTCAATGTTCTACAAAAACTTATAGCTTGGGTAGAACTGCAAGTCTTGAACCTGACAGCCTGGATTGGCAATCAGGGTATCACTGCTCTAAAATAAAGGTGTGAGATAAATGATCATAACTATTCCAGGTTAGTTTTACCACCATCAATATTTTGAGATATCTAATTTTTGAAATAAGCTTTACCAGCTCTTTATGGTTCCATACAAGAAACATTTCCTTTCTTAGACATCCTTTGTAAAGTGCTTTTTTACTGAAAAGATGAAACAAGAATATCTATGGGAACTCACCATCTCCTTCAATCACACGGTTACAGTGGAAGCAAACATCACCAAAGAGCTGTGGAAATAGAAAATATGTCTAAGTTAGGAATCTATCCACAGATCATTTAAAAATGAAAATAAGCAGCTGAACACATCAAAATGTGCCTTATTATTCAAATGATATATGCAAACTTTACATGTGAAACTTTTTTCTGTCTGAAGAAGTTTCCACATAAACCTATATGAAACTGTCCTGCTAGATTCACAGAATTTTATTTGGTGAGTGTGTAACCGTCTTCACCAATGCTGGAGGATTAGAGATTGCAGTGTTACTTATTAAATGATTATAGCATGCTTGTTTTTGTAGACCAGTATGATTAGACTAAACCACTTCTTAGGAACAGTTATTTTCAATCAATTGCAACTGTCACTGCTGCTTTGCATCTGTCAAAAATCTGTGAGGCAGTGCAAACCGGGGAAAAAATCTGTTTAGGTTAGTTTGGAGATTGTTTCCCTGAGTGTTTCCAATAAAGAATTAAGCTCAGTTTATTGCAGAGCCATCAACTTTAGAGATGTTGAGTTGAAAACAATAACAGAAGACTAGAGATTTCAGAAAAATTATTTTCTGAAAAGTAAAGACTATATCCAAGCAGTATCTTCAGATTAATGTGTGATTTGTGTATCATTTCCATTTTAAAGCATTTTTTTTTACTTCTATGAGCTTCTTAGCAAAGCAGTTTGCATATTATGATTTTATTTTAAAGGAAGATTCTGCAGGTGTTTGAATTTGCAATCGTGTGTGTAAGAGTTAAGGCCCAAGCTCAACAGGGATTCCACACTGAACCAATTGCCAAGTGTTCTCTTCCTCACCTGCCATGATGTAGGCTTGTCTGAATCCCATTCAGGGATGACATTATACTGCACCCAAGTGAGATTTGAGTTGTCAAGACATTTTTGAAACAAATATATAGAAATGGGCTTGTTTTTTGCTGTGGAAGGCTATTGGCCCATAGTTCGGTATTATCTGCACTGAATAGCAATGACAGTGCAGTAAAACATCTGATCTTCCCCACCAGGGAAGCCATAGACCCCACCTGGCAGCTCCTACACTCATGTTCTCAGCAATGACACCAAGCAGTGGACAATAAAAGAGTGCTGGTCTATGCTCATTAAAATACATTCATTTTACATGTTGAAAACAAGTTACTACTTTTTCACATGAGCCTGATTTACAAGTATTTAAAAAGCAGAATGGAAATTTTAAAAGTAGCATACTAAAAATATCTCTCAAGATAATTATGCCACATAAAATGCAATCATACCTGATTATAATGTGTTTCACAATATGCCAATCCCTTCCTCTCATAGTGACGGTGGCCTAGGAATGGTTTTTCACACTTTGCACAAACAAAATGCTAGAAAGGAGAAAGTAGTGCCGGTTATCTTTATTTTTTTGTTATTGTATTGAAGACTTTCTGTAATTGCATCAAAAGTATATATCCATATACTATATTTTGTTGTTCGGGGCATATTATTAGCTTTTTCTTCATGATTCCTGTGTAGAGACCTTAATTGGTCATTACCCCTCTCCCACTACACCGACAATTCATTTTCAATTCCAATTTCCTTCTACGATCTGTTGAAAGATAGAATGCATTTGGGATTCTGTCTTGTGTGAGAACAGAGATGACCACTTGAAGAATCACACTTAAAGGTAAGCAACTTCTTCTTCTTAACATACTACACTGGAGAATGCTATATTTATTCTTTTGGGAAAATCTCCTTCTTATTCTTCAATCCTTTCCTTCAGTCATATATGCCTAAATAGACATTACATTGTTGTACCCTTACAACAATGTTGTTCTAGCTTAACTTATTTAATGTGGTTATTTCTAATCATTCCATTTTTGTTGTGACTGTAAATGATCCTGAAAGCCACTTTAATGCCAGGTAGCCACTGAAGCGACAGATGTTTGTTCTGCTGCTTATAATAATAAATGCAGCCAGCTCCCTCCCACAAGCAGGTCAGGCTACAAGGAACAAAAGCAGAGACCCCACAGGAACTGATCACAGTTCGTCACTGTAGTGTCCCATGGTAGCTGAAGGGACTGGTCACAACATCCTGGAGCACCTTGCTTGTTAGCAGCCCAGGCCTCCATTGTTCTGGCTTTTAAGGTTGGTTTCAGGGGTCAAATGGGGAGTTAAAAGTAGCTGCAACATCATGGTCACATATTCGGTACAGTATCTTGACCTATGTTTTTATTTTGTTTAAAATTAGTTTATTGTTTACAACGTAGAACTCTTTTAAATCGTAAACAAATATGTCAACAAATAAAAAACTACCCAACCAAGGTAAATCAAAGCCTATCTTTGATTTTTGGTTAGGAAAGTCAGAGGTGATTGCAACACAGCTATGATGCACTTATTTTACTGCCATTTTTGTCAACATTTGCTGATTTTTCCTTATTCTCTAATAATATTGTGCCACTTAATAAATAATAATGAATTTGATAAAAGTTTAAATATAAACAATGGCCAATACAGGAGAGGGATTAAAATAAATGAATGAAAATAATAAAAAAGGAAAATAAAACTGGAAAATAGTTTGTTTTTTTTCGTGTCAGGAGCAACTTCAGAAACTACAAGTCGCTTTTGGTGTGAGAGAATTGGCCGTCTGCAAGGACCTTGACCAGAGGGCACCTAGATATGTTTGATGTTTTCCCGTCTTTGTGGGAGGCTTCTCTCATGTCCTCGCATGGGGAGTTGGAGCTGATAGAAGAAGCTCAAGCCGCTCTCTCCAGATTCAAACTGCTGATCTATTGGTCAGAAGTCCTGCTGGCACAAGGGTATAACTCATTGGGCCACTGGGGGCTCCTGGAAAATAGTAAATAATACATAGTAGAAATGAGAATAAATATAAATGACAAGAAAATACATGTACCTCTACATGCCACTGTTTGCCCATAGCATTCACCACTCGCCCTTCAATCGGCCTCCTGCACGCTCCACAGATGGGCACTCCCATTTTGTCATGGCAAGGCAAACAGTACAGTTCCCCTTTCAGCTCTCGAGCTTCAGCAGTAAGTTCCTTTCTGTCGTAATAGAAATGTGAAGAGACAGCAGGTGTAATATTCTGGGAGTTTTGTGAAAGAGAATAAAGCCTTTAAAATATTATTTGTTTTCTTTTAAAATGTTCCTGTTACCCGCAGTTGGCACAGTTGAAGTGATCAGGATGGTAAGGGTCATTCTTAAAGATGAGAGGCTGTTCCTCAATGATGGCATGGCACTTTTGGCAAATGTATTTACCAAGGCCCCTGGCTTTCTCCCGATTGTGGCAAGGACGGCAGAGGTGTCTAAGAGAGAACAAAAGGAAAATAACAGTAAATGAATGTTTCCTTTTTGTTGTTGTGTGACTTTGAATCATTTCTGAGGTTTGGCGAGGCAAGCCTATCACAAACCTATTATGGGCTTTTCTTGACAGAATTTGTTCAGATGGGATTTGCGAGTGTGTGACTCGCTCAAGGACACCTAGAAGCTTTTCATGGCTAAGCAGGGATCTCAATATCCTAGTCAACACTCAAACCACAACCTCACTTTAAACCTACATTTTTTTCTTTACAAATCCCCCACGGTAGCTTTTGTTTCAGGTTTTATATATCCGAAAGAAAATAACAATTATCAATAAGGAAAATCAATTCTACCTTGTGGAAAATGGGTAATTTACTGTTAGTCAGTTTAGGATTTATCTCTCTCTCTCTTCCTCTCTCAATATATCTTAAATCTCTTCTGTGAAGATCTTTGATGTAAGCCCTGATTATGTGTGATTTCACTCTTGCAAAAAGCATCAGTATTTTCAGAAGGCTATTCTACCAAATGGTAACAAAAAGAAGTGTGAAGATCATCTAATCATGTAACTTGGAACCACAATCTTCTAATATCTTGAACAGATTAAAAACATAGTTATTTTTGGGATGTTATTTGCACATCTTTAGAGATGTTATCACTAACACTATACTTGTGGAAACTTCGGAGTAAAAATAGAATGTGGAACATTCCTCTCTTCAAAAGAATCTTCTTCTACACAAAAACCATTTCACAACTTGGACTGAAGCCTAAATCTAAAGACTATGTTCTGCTTGCATAAGCAAAAGCATGAGGACTCTACAGAACTTTCTATTATAAGTAAAGGTTTCCCCTGACATTAAGTCTAGTTGAGTCCAACTCTGGGGGTGGTGCTCATCTCCATTTCTAAGCCAAAGAGCCAGTGTTGTCTGTAGACACCTCCAAGGTCATGTGGCCAGCATGACTGC
This sequence comes from Anolis sagrei ordinatus, assembly GCF_025583915.1. Taxonomy (NCBI): domain Eukaryota; kingdom Metazoa; phylum Chordata; class Lepidosauria; order Squamata; family Anolidae; genus Anolis; species Anolis sagrei. The sequence goes on along the minus strand of NW_026844367.1, from coordinate 26,664,493 downwards.
ATGGAGCACCATTACCTTCCCGCCAAGGCAGTACCTATTGATCTACTCAGTTTGTTTTCAATCTGCTAGGTTGGCAGAAGCTGGGCCTAACAGTGGGAGCTCACCCCACTCCCTGGATTTGAACCATGAAACTTTCGGTGAGCAAGTTCAGCAGCTCAGCGCTTTAACCCACTGCACTACCAGGGAGCTGTTATATTATAGCATTTTGTAAAGTTGCAAGCTGGGGACTCATTCAGGCCCTAGTTTGATTTTAGATGTACAGTGGGACTTCAACTTTTTTTTTTTAATTTATTGACTTTATTCCCCTCACAAAAGTGGGAAAACCATGCATTTTTTAAAAGGTGATTTTTTTTTATCTAGGAGAAAACATATCTAGGAGATATTCTTTTCAGGAATCTCTTGGTCCTCCTCAACCTCTGAGGATGCTTGCCATAGATGCAGGCAAAATGTCAGGAGAGAATGCTTCTAGAACATGGCCATATAGCCTGAAAAACCAACAACAACCCAGTGGTTCCAGCCATGAAAGCCTTCGACAATATATTTTCCTTATTGTTTCTGTTTTCTCGTGATCATAAGTAATTGAATCTTTAGTCTCTCTCTAATCCTGCTTGTTACAATGTGCTTCCAAGTACAAATTGACCACTATCTACAGACTCATGTGCTACGAGCAAACATTAAGGGAATATATCGCATGTACACTACAGAGACATATATTTCATATTATATGAAGGAACTCTCAACAGAGGAATGCTCTAAGCCAGTTTCTCAAACTGTGCTCCCCCAGATGTTTTGGATTCAGCTCCCACAATCCCACACAGCTGATAAACTAGCTGGGGTTTCTGGGACTTGACGTCCAAAACACCTGGAGGAGCACAGTTTGAGAAACACAGCTTTAATCTGAAATGATGGAATGGGAAGTGAGATGGGGAAAAGAAAGAATGTTCTGGCTGCAACAACAACCTGACGGACAGATTGGAATACACATTCAGAAAGAAGAAGGCAGAGATAATCTCAAATCCACATAAAACATACAACGACTTCTGAATGAAGAGAAGGAATAAGGTACTCTACATATTTTGACAGTGTAATATATTCAGAGTCACAGTCAAGAAAAACAGTTACACTGCAGCAAAAATAGTTCTGTGGCAGTTTCAAGATGGCATATGTGCTATCACAGATTAAAGCCCACTTGGTCAAAATCAGTGCTATTCAAGATTTTCATACACACATATAAATATATAATGGAATATCAGGCAAAAAGAAATTATACTCAGAAAGTGTCAACAGTGGCAATTGCATTAGTAACATTTGCCAAACAGAAAAATGAAAGAAAAGCAAACATCTACCTGCCAGCATTCTTCACAAATCCAATGTCGGCCAGTACCTGTTGGCAGATATCGCAGCAGAAGCATTCTGGATGCCAACTGTTGTTCATAGCCTTAATCACACGGCCAATAATGAATTCTCCTGCAAATTAACAAAGACAAAAGGATATTTAAAAGGGGGTTGATTTAAAATGCTCAAGTGCAGGAGAAAATATATGTGTTGTCTGCTGAGCAAAGGATCTAAACACTTACTTTTCTCTACCCTGGACATTCCACAGATATAGAAATCTCACTTGCCTAGTTTCTAATAGACCTCACAACCTCTGAGGATGCCTGCCATAGATGTGGGTGAAACGTCAGGAGAGAATGCTTATGGAACATGGCCATACAGCCTCGAAAACTCAAAGCAACCCAGTGATTTTGGCCATGAAAGCCCTCGACAATACGTTTACCTTATTTTTCCATGACTGTGATTCTTAATTCTCATGACCACATTCACACTATAAACCAAACATGCTATCTGTTGGAAATGGTGATCTAACTTTGATACAAAGAATTGAGCTATATACCACCCCTCTTGCATTAAAAGGAAGCTTTTAATATTGAAATGCAAATATTGTGGTAGATTCAGAATTTCATTAAAGGGAAACATGTTTTATGTTATTGAATTTGCTGCTGTTATGTTTTTACTCCTATATATGGGGGGAGGTGTTTATAAGTTTTCCTGCAATATATCCTAAAGCACCTTGGCTGGCATTGGGTACTGCATACCAATCTAGATACAAAAGAGCCACCATCCACTGCTCTGCTTCAAGTATTCTCAATACCGCTTACAATAGCAGGCTACAAAATATTTTCATCTTATGCTGACAGAAGTAGGAAAGAAAATTCACAAAGAATTTTCGCTAAATCTTCGCTAAATCAAGGCAAACAAAATGCAGCCATTGTTACATAGCCTCTCAGGTGCACAAATCCACTAACTGAGAAAAATCCTATTTAGTTATGTCTGGGAAATTATTGGTGAAATTCATAATTTCATTCTGTTGATGTGCTAATATAGGAATTTCCCTGGTTTTGGAAGAAAAAGCATGCCTGTGCTTGACAAATGGAATATAAATTTTCTCACTGTGGTTTGAATCAATGTATTCACCCAAGGGCATAAGAAGAAGGAAACAAACATGCTTATCTCGACTCTGAAAATAAGGATTTCACCCCCAACCCTCACTTCACTTTAAAATGACAGAAACTTAAAGAGGTTTAAGAACAACTTTGTATCTGCCACCATGGACAGGCCCAATTTAGAATGACAAAAGGATGTGTCCTGATTGCTGTGATATACTGTGGAAGATGTTCATGCATTAAAATTATGAAAAATACTAAAGTATTGACTTTGGGATAATCCATGCCTTCTGTACTGGAACGATCTGAGACTGAAAAGTGTTTAAAATGTAATGACAACATTACTACACATCAGTGAATATTATGTGGTACATTGCCATCATACCACCATGTTTTTGCTTTCTCTTTTATGTTTACAAAACATTGTTCAAAAACTTACCACACTGGTGACAGCAAGGGGCAAAAAGCATCTGGAAATCATGTTCACAGTACTTCCTTCCTTCAAACTGAAAAACAGACACAGCAAACTATTAGGGGAATATAGAGAATAGCCTTTTGATCTCTCACATAAAATAGTGTATAATTCTGAATTGTGAAAAGGATCCAATCCAATCTATTTTTCTATAAAAAGAGCTATATTTGCATAACAGACATAATAACATAATATTGTAAGACAAAGGGGAATGGTCTCTTGTAGAAATCTTTACACAAGGAAGGAAGTCATATAAGGCCAAATTCTGATGGGATAATTCATAGGACTATGCAAAAAATTGTAAGAGAGTCGAAAGTCGAATGAGATGTTATGAAGACCGTGCAGCGCCGTCCCCTGCAAACGAATGAAAACATCCAATACGTAGTTTTCATAAGAAAATAATTTTTAAAAACTTTATTTTTAACCTGCCCTCTCTCCCCGTGAGGAATCTTGTAAGTCCCAGTGAATTAGCTTATTCTTTCAACACAAGCAAACTCTACTAGGCAGGCAAGCAAACTGTTAGGTCACATGCTCTCCTCAGCCTAAATTGGTGGATGAGTGGAACTTTTTGAAAGATCCCTGCTCTTCTGTCACTGAGGAGAAATTCCAGGGGGTACCTCCCTTGGTATTTTTTTTTAATTAGGCAAAACTTTAAAAATTCCCTAAAACTTAGTTAATCTTTCTGAAATTTGGGGGAAGTGATGCCCTTGTTATGTTGTGTTGTTGTAGAGAAATTTATGGGGATAGACAGCTCATGTATCGACTCTACTACTCCTTTCCTCCAAAAGCCAAGGAAGCTGTAATGGACTGGATGAGGGCAAACAAATTGAAATTTAAATCAGACAAGACAGAGGTAATCCTGGTCAGTTGGAAGGCAGATCCAGCTGTGCTGGATGGGGTCACACTCCTCCTGAAGACACAAGTCCACCATTTGGGGGTCCTCCTGGACTTAGCACTGAATCTCGAGGCCAGATGTTGGTGGTGGCCAGAAGGGTCTTTGCACAATTAAAATGGTACCCAGTCCTTGAGAAGCCAGACCTGGCCATGTGGTACACACCTTAGTTATATCCCGTGTGGATTATTGTACCATGCTCTTCATGGAGCTGCTTCTGAAGGGTGCTTTGAAACTTTAGCTGGTCCAAAGAGCTGCAGCCAGGTTGCTAAGAGGGGCTGGCTGCAGGGAGCGGACAACCCCTCCGTGAAGCAGCTCCACTGGCTGCCAGTCTGTTTCCAGGAACAATTCAAAGTGCTGGTTAAGACTTTTAAAGGCCTAGACAGTTCAGGTCCACACTATTTGGCTGACCACAATCCCTTGTACGAACTTGCCCAGGCCCTGAGATCTTCAGGAGAGGCCCTTCTCTCGGTCCCACCTCCACCTCAAGCTTGGTTGGTGGGTTGGTGGATTTTAATTGTGAATTTTAATACTGTTATGTTTTATTCTGTTTTAATGTTTGCATATTTGTATATTTTAAAGTGTGTGGTCATACTTTTAATGTAAGCCAATTTGAGTCTCCTTCAGAAGTATTGCTTGTAAAAAAAATTCCTAAAAAATCAGTGGATAAGCAAAATGTTCTGAAACTTGGGGGGCTTAGAGTGACCAATGTGTACTACAATTGTATTTATTTATTTATTTATTTATTTCCTGTATTTGTATGCCACCTTTCTCAGCCCAACAGGCTACTCAAAGTGGTTTACAGGGCAAAATTCAATGCCCACAACACCATAAATACAATTAAAACATTAACATATCATAAAAGCCACAACAACATCAATAAAAGTGTCTTCTTGTTAAAAATTGTAGCAAGTTGCATCCTGATAGCTCTAAAACCGAGGGAGGGAGGAGCCCCATTAGTGTCCCCATTGGCGAAAATGGATGCATAATATAATGAAAAACTAACGAAATTTTAGAAACTCCATAATAGATCTGACACGGACCTCTTATGAATTTTCCCAAACACTTTAGAATCAAAACAGAAGGCAGGTGAATTTTGTTAAAGACAAACATAGCAGGTTTTTTTTAGTTGTACACACCTCTAATAATGCAAAACCTGTGCACAGATCAGCTCATCTTAATGTTTGCTTTGCTGAAACCAGGTTATGAACACCTGTTTTGGTGCTGATAACAGGAAGTGTTTTCTGCTTACTCATCTCTTTCATTCTGTCCTTATTTCCTGAAGACACGCTCCAGGAAATACACATGTAAAGACAGGAATGAGCCTGCCAGAAATCTATACAAAAGGGCAAAAAAGGCTTCTTCCAATAACTGAAATCCCTGCTTTGAGTATGTGGTAATATATGGTAAAATGGGTTATTTTCAATTGTGTATGAAATAAACTAGATATCCCTGTTCCATCTTGAAAACAAGGAGAACATTGGGTTTTACACAGAAATACTCAAAGGCACTTACTAGGAAAGGTACTTGCAAAGTAAATATACATAATATTCCATTTTGGGAACATAACTTCTTTATCATGCACAACACACATCATACAAGCTTTTCTGGCTTCTTCATCAGGGTGGAGAGAGCTTGTGTTCCTGCAGATGTTGCTGGGCTGCAAATCCTATTATCTATCACAGTAGTTTTCAACCTGTGGGTCCCCAGGAGTTTTGGTCTACAACTCCAAGAAATCCCAACCAGGTTACCAGCTGTTAGGATTTCTGGGAGTTGAAGGCTAAAACATCTGGGGACCCACAGGCTGAGAACCACTGCTCTGTCACCACTGCCATTGTAAGATAAAGCTGGTGAGAATCACAATCCAATAACCCACAATCAGCTATAAGTTGCCTGTCCCCATCCTAAATCACAGTGTGGTGAGCTATTGCTGTACAAAAACAATGGCACTTCTACTTAGCTAGGAAAGATAACACAACAAGGCAATATGAGCAAAACATCTTTAGCCTCAACCAGATTCAAGGCCTCATTGTTTCATTATTAGGAGGAAGGAGAGCCAGACAGACTCTATGGGAAAATACTGAAAATGTAAACACATACTGTTATGTATATTTGGGAAAGCCACATTCTAATCCTCACTCAGCTGTGAAATTCACTAAGTGACCTTGGGCCAGTCTCTTTTTTTCCTCTGGCCAATTTTACAGGGTCATTATGAGACTAAGTAGATAAAATGAGAATTGCCAGTTGAACTCAGTGGAAGTATGGGAACACATAAATATAACAAATAAACATTTGATATATACTGTTGTACAATGTACAATGACAATAACATTAAATTTAAATTTAAATTCTATCACCAGCCTTGCCCTTGGTGTTAATGCAGAGGACCTGGAAAAGACGTTTTTAAAATTTGAGCAAACAGTAAAAAGACTGAGGAGTTTTGGTTTGGGCCCTGTTTATGCCCTTCCAGCTCCATGATTTGCAAAGAGTGTTTAAAGGCCCACCTGTGTTTTGTTGAAACTGGGAACAGAGGTTATCAGGATGTAGCACAATATATAAAAGGCAATGCTTCTTAAAAGATTAGGGGATGGGTTTCAGATAAAATCCAAGTCCAAACAACTGAGGCCAAATTAAGATAAATGATTATCTGGAGAAGTAACTTAATTAGCAGCTGTTGTAAGAAATGTTCTGACACTGGAAATAGGGAATTCTCCATTGGAAACAGGAAATACCCAACGTTGCAAAGAAGTCATTGTCAAGTCTAGAACATTTCTAGGCTTGAGAAATTATTGTAGAGTAAATGCAGGCATAGAAAAAACATGTACTACTTTAAAAACAGAATGCCTGTTTAAAATGTAATGTGGCCTGTGTTTTACTGATTGTTAACATCACCTCTGTTCCAAATAGCAGCTTATCATTTAACTCTGCAGCACTTCGGGCTGCAGAGTTAGGCTGCAGCTATGTTGTCTAGGCTATGTTGACCGATATTTGAACAGCATAGTGTCTCACTCTCTTAAATCCCAGAGCAATGTTGGGCATCCCAGGCATCTCTTAATGGTGTGCCAATGTTCCCTTAACTTTCTAGGGTATGAACACCAAACATTAATTGGCATGTTTTAGTGTTGTGTTTCACTTCTGTCCTGGACACTTCGGCACCAACACTACTAATTTAAGTAATCTGTTATCAGTACACGTCTGTGTACTGCAGTGTACTAGGTCAAGGGAGAGGGAGGCAGATGACCACCTCTACATATAGCCATATGCAGAGCTTGGGAAAATGAGATTTTCTTACATTTGCCAGTTTCTTTTCATACAGACTAAGGGATTTGGGAATCTGTGGCTCAAAAAAGATTCTTTCCAAGCACTGGCAGTGTGAGTTACATTGAATAAAGTACTGGATTTGAACCAAGAGATCTAAATTCAAAGCTCTCAGTCATGGACTACACAGAATGACCTCCTCCATCCATACCAGTGTTATAGCTGAACTCATTGTGAGATTATCAGAAAGATAATAGATATGTGTAATACCTTTGGAGAAAGCATGAAATAAAAGTACACTTGATATTTTTTTTAAAAAATGTAAGCTATCACTTTACATATAGACTACTTTATTCAGTGATGGACTTCTGGATTTTAAGTTGATTTTTTTTTTTTTGCAGTGGTGTTTGGTATTTAACAATGCTGGTCCAAGGAAATGAATGTTCTGGTGAAAAAAACTCTCTCGAACTCCAGATATATTAGAGAGAACTATGTTCATACTGTAAAGTGGAATCTGGATGGGCTCCATGATGTTATTTTTTCCTATTCTAATTTTCCCTATTGTGGAAGTGGGCCCTGGCATTCAAATCTAGCGCTCAAGGTCTGAGACTAAACCCAGGTTAAGCACCAACATATATTGTATTTAGTCTTGAGTAAAGAAGAACAATTTCAAAACAGCAACCTCCATGAGACACCGTGGAGACAATTTTTGTGAATGCCTCTGGCCACACACACAAGTGCACTGTGTGACTGTCAGCAGATATGTGTGGATTGTAAACAGAGGAATAATAGCTTTAGGCAACTAACCTCATAGAAGAGTCCCTCTGGAAACTGCTGGAAGCACTGGGCACACACGAAACACTGTTCATGATACAGCTCACCATTGCTGTTCACAATCTTCTCTGCTGGGGCGAAGCCTCCCCGGCATCGCTCACATATGGCATTTGCAAGAGCATTTGCCATGTTGCTGTAACAGAAAAGATACCAAGTTATACATGGAAGCATAGCTTTGCTGACCACATTTTGATGTCAAAAGGAACTGCTTCCAATTCAGCAAGAAATTAGTTTGCATCTATTTATTTTAGTGAGAGGGTGATTTTATAGCTTCCTGCCCCCCCCCCCCCAAAGACCAGTAGCAAATAAAGCTTTGTCTATGAAAACTAGGGCATAAGATTCAAGAAAACCAGCTTCCATGTCAATCAGTCAATTTTCAGGAACCAACTGGGATGTGGTGAAGGGAAGGTAGCCATGGTAATAGAGGTAGTATCCAGTCAAATTTGCGATCATCAGCTCCTGAGCAAGAGAGGAATGAGAAGGAACTGCCATCTTGCCAACTGTCCCCAGACAGCAAGTGCTGTCAGATGAGTTGGCTGAATTGTATCTTTCTCTTACTGAAGAAACTTCTGAGCCCTCTCTGAGAAAACTCAAAAGCTCTTGTACCTTTAATTATCTTATTCCTGTATAGCCTGCTACAACTTCTTTTCCTTTGTGATCTAGAATAATATATTTTTATGGGGGGGGGGGGAACCACTGAGCAACCAAACTGCATCATTAAATGGAAACTGAGCCTGTTCTCTGCTCTAAGTCCCAGGTAAATGTCTCTTATTCCACATCACCCATATGCAGTTGAACGTTGTCCCCTCTTTCTGGACACTATCCCAAGGCTGTAGCATAGAAACCCAAAACTTAGTTCATTTGTGGGAACAAAAAGGACCTGACTTCTAAACCTATCACATGCAGTGAACATCATATGTTGACATGGTCTTCTTAATTCAGTGGAACGTATTGCCAATAAGGTTTTTGTATTTATCAGTGACAAGATTTCTCACTAACCAATGGTAGTCTGTGATTGTCCAGGGTGGTGGTGGGTTTTCTTTACCCACAACATCTTTAGAGCTGAAAATACTAGATACTGCACAATGCAACCACGATTTATAACATTACCATAAACCGTGCAGCTGCGGAGCACATATCAAGGTCCATGGACACATTCACATCTTACAGACTGCAAATATGTTGGGCTCCACATGAGGTTTGGTACTGTCTGTATGGTTAATGGAAGTTTTCCTAACTGAATACCTTCCTAATGTGTTTGATTATAACTGCCACATTTCTGCAGCATTACATAGATATCTGTAGGGTTATTGGGAATGTTGTTGTGTGCCTTCAATTATGACTTATGGTGACCCTAAGGAGTACCTATCATGGAGTTTTCATAGCAAGATTTGCTTTGGCCTTCTTCTGATGCTGAGAGGGTGTTGAAGGCTTCCTAGTGAGTTTCCATGACTGAGCAGGGATTAGTACCTTGGTCTCCAGAGTCATAATCCAACGCTCAGACCACTACATTGTGCTGGCATTCTTATTGGGGGGGGGGGGGTTGGTCTTCTGCAGGGGTTCTCAACCTTTGGTCCTCCATGTGTTTTGGACTTCAGCTCTTATAATTCCTAACAGCTGGAAAGCTGGCTGGGATTTCTGGGACTTGAAACCCAAAACACCTGGAGGACCAACGGTTGAGAACCACTGGTATTGCATTTCTAGAAAATGAGATTGAGAAAAGCTAATGTACATGATTTGTTTGAGTGGGATCTGGGGGCTGCTTTATGTGTGACACTTGCCTAGTTCCTGCCACTCATCATCCTTACTCTGAGATACAGGCTAAGTTGGAAGGTCTCTTGTACATACCTTTGTTCTGTCTACACCAGGTCTGCACAACTTGCGGCCCTCCAGGTGTTTGGAACTCCAGCTCCCAAAAAACCTAGCCAGCTTGTTCAATATTCAGAAATTCTGGGAGTTGAAGCCAAAAACATATGGAGGGCCACAGGTTGTGCAAACCTGCCCTATATAATAGCGCCTAAGATGTATGCACCTAATAGTGCATATGTCTTGCCCACACACCTGTCTTGTGTGTGTGTGGCAGATGAAATGCATTTTTTATTGGAATGAGTAAATGATTTCTGCACTTTGGCTAGCTGGCATATTGAAGCCTGGAATGCTCCCACATGTCACTATCTAGAATGCAGACATGGTCAGTGGCCCTATGTTAATTAACCAAAATGTCACTTATGACGCAGACCGAAGTCTCTCTGAAATATATCCAGTTTAAATGGTCTTATCTTAAGCAGCTCTTAAGCCCATTTGATTTGGTTTGGACTGTGCTGGCAAGCTAGCTGCATACCCAAGCTTTCCTGAAGAATGCACACATGAGTATCTCTCAGCAGTTAAGGGAATATATCTCTTTACCCCGAGTGAACACACTCCAGCTCTGCAGTTGATGACCAGAAATGCCAGTGTCATTCATGTTCACATTGGGGGGGGGGGGGGGGATATCTATATTTTTCTAGGGGTAGAGAACTCCAAATATGCCAAGGGTGTTGTTGGTTTGGAGGAGTCATTGTGGTCCAGGGCTGCACTACAAAGGCCCCCCCCCCCCCCACCCCACTGCTCTATTCCTATGAATTTCTGCAATACCAAATCTCTTTCTCTTTATCTGGTTCAAAGCCAAACTAACTACAACAGTCACAGGAAGGGCAGCACATAACCTTTTCCAGTAAGACATATACATTTAGCCTGCAAAGATTATGCAATTCCAAAACCTTCATTTGGCTTCTTGCAAATTAAGCTCTGGTCTAAAGCCACAGTATGGTCTATCTATCCATCTTCCCAGCCCACAGTTCAAGCAATTCTTAAACAAAACCAAGCCTCGGAGTGCAATATTTATACCTCTCTCTCTCTCTCTCTCTATATATATATATATATATATATCTATCAATGTTTGCACATTTAACTTGATAATGCTATGTATTCTTTCCTAAGACATAATCACATAGTGTTCACTGGTACTTATTTAGTTGGCAGTGTGTTCAGAATTACAGCTGTAGCTACCGTTCTCCATATGAGACCAATCTTGCTTGGCATACTATTTTCAAATGGTCAACCACCAAATGCCAATGACAAGTAAACAAACAGCACTCTCCTATTCACATAGGGTTTACTTCTGGGTAAAATATAAGAAAGGACAGTGGTGCATGATTATTTTTCATTTCAACTGATGAAATGGAAGATTTACATAAGATTACATTGATGTAACTCAGAAAAAAACATTCATATATCTTTGCTTCTGCAAGTAAGTAATTAGCGCTTATAGGTGGAGTGAAAAAGCTGTGCACATGCTTCAAAAGAGGAACCCATTGTGAAAGATCCTGCAAAGCATTTCTACTAGATGCAGAAACAAATAAATGCCTAGAAAAACACAATATTATGATTCAAATGCAATTTCACTGTAAGCATCTTGTTAATGTATGGATTATAATAAATTCTAATTCACCACAATTGGAACAAAAATCAGGATTATAACAGCCATTTGAGAAACAAGCCAACTCTGATGAGGTAAACTTACAATCTTGCATAAAAGTCACATATCTCTTTGTACACTTTAACATCACTGTGCCTACGCTGCAATTTTGACACAGCTCTCTCGCCTTCATTTCCATAGTCATTGTGCCCATTTTGTTGAGTGTATGAGACTTCTTCATTCTCTGGAATTGCATAGGAGTGCCCTCTGCTTTGGGATGCCATCCTCAAAATGCTACAGACAAAATCCAACTGCAACAGAAAGTGTCTAAGAAGCCACAGTCGGTAGAATAGTATGGAGAAAGAGCAATCCTCAGGACTCAGCTGTGTGTGGTATTAAAACCTTCAAGCGAAGTGTTCAACTGCAGAGCAGTTTGAATGTCATAGTGAGGTTGGAAGAGATTCACTGGAAGCAAAGCAACACATTCCATAGCAAGGTGGTAACACTGACTCGGGCGGAACATATGATCCCTGCTATCTGCCACTCTTAGAGAAGGGTTCTGCTAAGGCAATGTTATTTTGGATACATGGAAACTACAGCATGCTAACTGTCACTGGCAGCTTATTGTGGAAAAACTTACTCCATTGTGACGGCGCTTTGTAGTATATAGATCTCATAAACGTTAACGCCTTTGGAAAGATAATGGTAGGTTACATACCTGTGACCATCTTTCTTCGAGTGGTGCTCTGCGAATTCACACTTGTGGA
>NW_026844367.1:26574524-26646461 GCF_025583915.1 Anolis sagrei ordinatus | reverse complement strand
TAGCTTGACGTGTTCATTTTCTGTAACTTTTTCCGGCTTGTGATCCCACCAGTTCTTTGTCGCAGGCAGATGAGTTTGTGGCTCAGGTTCCAATGCATCATCTGAGCAACGGTGTTGTGCCTCTGCTTGGAGTCTGTCTGCGTGATCTTCTTGCAGCAGCTGAGGATGGGATCTATTGTTTCGCCTGCTTCCTTGCAGAGTCTACACTTGGATCTGTCGTCGACTTTTCAGTTCTGGCTTGGATGGAATTGGTTTGAATGTCTTGTTCTTGGGCTATCAGAATCAGGACCTCCTTTGTTTCCTTTTTCCAAGTTCCATTTGTGAGCCACAGCCATGTTTTTTCTTTGTCAATTTCTTAGTCAGTCTCCAGGCCGTTTTCAAGGGTAGCCCCACGTAGAGTGCAGTGCAGTAGTCCAATCTAGAGGCAACTAAGGCATGGACCACCGTGGTCAAGTCCAACTTCACGAGGTGAGGTCCCAATTGGCGCACGAGTTTAAATTATGCAGAAGCCCTCCCGGCCACCGCCGACACCTGCGCATCAAGCGACAGCGCTGAATGATCTACCACTGTTTGCCCCTTCGTCCCCTCCAAAGAATCACGTTACTCTGAGTAGAGACAGTCCCGAAAAGCGGCCAGACTGGCCCCCAACAACTGTACAGGAAATAAAGAGCATAATTCAAAGCCTACATAACAGGAAAGATCCCGGAGAAGACTTCTTACCCCCAGAGTTATTTACGTCCAAAAACAGCAAACTGCACCAAACTGCAAAGCACAATGAAGGCACACCACCACCTTCCCTATCAACCGACAGGAAAGTGAGGTTCCAGAAGGATCGGCCTTCAGTCGGAAGCGTATCACAAGGGTCTCCCTAGGAAAGAGAATGCTAGGATGTGGCCGCTTTCTGATTGGCTGCCACTTTCACAGGCACGGGTGACGGACTTGGACCAAACTTGGCACACATAACCCCCACGACCCCCTTTATGTCCTGGTGAGGTTTGGGGGAGAAAGGACAAAGGATGATGGGATTTGTAGTACCTTCAAACCCTTTAGTGCCCACAAAACACTGTGGCCCCCAACAAAGACCAATAAGTCCAAACTTGGCACACATCACCCCCCTGATCCCCTTTATGTCCTGGTGACATCGTGTATTAATCATCATCATAATAATAAAAACCAATAATTAGTTTTGAAAAATTCTAATTGTATTCTGAAATAATAGTATATTGTTAATAATAGACATTAATAATTTTGAAAACTCATAGCAATTGCATTCTGAAATAATAGTATATTATTATCATTATTATTATTAATAAAAACCAATAATTAGTTTTGAAAAATTCTAATTGTATTCTGAAATAATAGTATATTGTTAATAATAGACATTAATAATTTTGAAAACTCATAGCAATTGCATTCTGAAATAATAGTATATTATTATCATTATTATTAATAAAAACCAATAATTAGTTTTGAAAAATTCTAATTGTATTCTGAAATAATAGTATATTGTTAATAATAAACATTGATACTTTTGAAAACTCATAGCAACTTCATTCTGAAATAATAACATATTATTATTATTATTATTATTAATAATTATTTCAGAATGTATATTATTATCAATAATAAAAACCAATAATTAGTTTTGAAAAATTCTAATTGTATTCTGAAATAATCGTATATTGTTAATAATAGACATTAATCATTTTGAAAACTCATAGCAGTTGCATTCTGAAATAATAGTATATTATTATTATTATTATTATTATTAATAAAAACCAATAATTAGTTTTGAAAAATTCTAATTGTATCCTGAAATAATAGCATATTGTTAATAATAAACATTAATAATTTTGAAAAATCATAGCAATTGCATTCTGAAATAATAGTATATTATTATTATTATTAATAATAATAATAAAATAATTAGTAATTAACCAATAATTAGTTTTGAAAATTTCTACTTGTATTGTGAAATAATAGTATATTGTTAATAATAGACATTAATAATTTTGAAAACTCATAGCAATTGCATTCTGAAAAAATAGTATATTATTATTAATAATAATAAAAACCAATAATTAGTTTTGAAAAATTCTAATTGTATTCTGAAATAATACTATATTGTTAATAATAAACATTGATCATTTTGAAAACTCATAGCACTTGCATTCTGAAAAAATAGTGCTAATCCTCCCTCTTTTTGCGATCTGTACCATAACTGTTTGTTTAATCTATTTCTTTTACTACCATTACAATATTTATTTATCATTTGTTGCCATCTATTTAGCTCTTCTTCTGTAATTTGAAGTGGCAGCATCCTAAATATAAAATTTATCTTTGGAAGTATTTTCATTTTTATTAATGCTGTCTTTCCAAACAAAGATAAATGTATATTTTCATATTCTATTAATGTTTCTTGAACAACTTTTCTCAATGCTACTACATTTACCTCTTCCGTTTCTTTTAAATCCTTTGTTATTATTACTCCCAGGTATTTTAATTTATTCTTAATTCTAATTCCCATTTTGTTCTGTTCTATAAAGTCTTTTTCTTCTTTCTTTGTATAATTAAATAGCACCATTTCTGACTTATTCCAGTTAACTTGTTGTTTCCCCAAATATCTCCAAATGATCCTTTATTTTATCCATTTTGCTTACTATATTTTCAATGAATAACAAGGTGTCATCGGCAAATAAGCTCACCTTCTGCTTTTCCTTTATTCCTAGCCCTTCTAAGTTCTTCTCTTTCCTAAAGGCATTTGCAAATAATTCTATCACCATGGCAAACAACATTGGTGATAGAGGACAACCTTGTCTTGTTCCCCTTGTCACTTTGATTTCTTTTGTCACTCCATCATTTCTAGTTACTATTGCTGAATTTCTTGAATAATATTGTTCCAATAATCCTTTTATTCTACTTCCCATTCCAAATTTGTTCATAATCTCCCTTAATGTCCACCATTCCACACAATCAAAAGCTTTTAAAATGTCTAATGATAATATCCCTACTTTTATCTTCCTCTCTTGAACCACACACATTTTATTTAATACTCTCCCTATCAAATTTGACATTTGTCTTCCTTTTACAAACCCACACTGATCTTTTTTTAATATACTTGTACATGCATTTATTCATTCTATTGGCTATTATAGCGGATAAAATCTTTGCATCCTGATTAACTCATGATATGGGCCTATATGACCCTGGGTCCGTTAAATCTTTATCAGGTTTTGGTATTAATATTATTAATGACTTCCTCCATGATTCTGGCATCTTCTCTCCTTTCATTATTCCATTATACAGTTCGAATAATTTTGGAATCAATACTTCTCTAAAGCTTTTATAATATTCTGTTCCCAGACCGTCCAGACCTGGAGCTTTCCCTGCTTTTAAATTCTTAATAACTTCCTCTATTTCTGTCTTCTTAATAGGTTATTCCAATAATTCTTTGTCTTTCTCCTCCAACCTACTCTCCCAATATTCCTCCACATATTTCCTAATTGCTTCTACGGAGCTAGCTTTTGTTTGGTATAGTTCATTGTAAAACTATTCGAAAACCTTCAATTTTTCTTTCATAGATCTACATATTTTACACGTTTTATCATTTATCATACTTATCATACTTATTATACCTTCCATTTTCTTTGGCTAACATCTTTGAATTCCTATCACTAAATTCAAAAAATTCCCTCCTTAAATATATTAAATTTTCTTTTACTTCTTGTATTTACATTTTATCCAATTCCTCTTTTTTAGCTCTCAACCTTACATAAATTTGTATATTTCTCTTTATTACATATTCTTTTTCAAGCTCCTCCTCTATTTCTTTTTCTAGATTCCTTTTCCTTTCTTGCCTTTTTTGAGATTCATTGTCTCTTTTATGCATAACCCTCTCACCACCGCTTTCATTGTGTCCCATTGCACTCCTTTTGATACGTCCTTTTCATTCAATCCCCAAATTTCTTGCCATTCTGATTTCACTCTATCCACAATCTCTCTATAATTCCAAATTTTTGTATTCAATCTCCACCTCCTCATTTTATCATAATCACATTTCAAGGCAATCTCAATTGACACCAGGGCATGATCCGAAATCTTGATAATTCCAATATCAGCATTTAACAATTTACTTTACATGTTTTTAGAAACAAAAATATTATCTATTCTTGTATAAACTTTATGTACAGCCGAGTAGTATGTATATATTTTTTCATCTCCCTTTACCAGTCTCCACACATCCTTTAATTGCCATTTATTCTTCACTATGCTTAAGTCTGTTGTTTCACTATTTCTAATTTTTGACATTTGTGTAGTTTTATCTTTTTTTTGGTCCATATAACACAGTCAAAGGCTTTAGAATAGCCAATAAAAGGGAAATAGATGTTTTTCTGAAACTTCCTGCCTTCCTCTATTCTCCAGCATCCGGATGTTGGCCATTTGGTCTCTCGTTCCTCTGCCTTTCCTAAACCCAGTTTGTACATTTGGCAAATCTCTCTCCACGTATTTCTGGAGTCTTCTTTACAGGATATTTCTGTATGATCCAAAAGGGTGGATGAGATTAAAAAGTAGATTTTAAATTGTGACTTACTGCTTTACGTAATACTGTTATTGTGGACATTTAAAACAATTCTATTCTTAAAAACGACCTACTTTTGCACTTTGGACTCTGTTTGCAACAATGGAAGCATATGGGAGACAAAAGGGGGAAAGTAGGAGGCAGAAAGAAAAACCAGGGCATTTTACTAGCAACTGAGAAAGTGGGATTGCAGAAGATTAATTGGCCAAATCCTCTGGAAGGCATAGAACCTTTGAAGAAAAACAGCCATGAACCCTATAAATGGTTTCGCTGATGCAGTGATGATAGTAACATAGAGAAAAGGTCCCAGTTTGGTCTGGCGTTCAAGAGGACCTTTGAAAGACTTCTGCGAACCAGGGATGAAGAGGGGTCCCGCCACCAGATCAACTTCTGCTTCCGTCTTTGGAGATTTGCCTGCATCAGGGGCCCAATTATAGGAGAGGTGAATTCTCAAGTCCCATTTGAAAGGTGTGCTTGTGGGTGTGCAATTCAGACATTGCACACCACCCACCGTCTTGACCAGATGCATCTCTTTGGAAGAGTCTTCCTGCTGCTTTCCTTGCAAGCTGACCACCAAGAGACCCACAATCCTTAGTTTCACAACAGTTGCAAGTAGAGCTGGGGCCTTCAACCGGGGACCATCTAGAACAACAAAGCAGATGCTGATAAATCACCATCCCCCCCCCCCCCCAGTATTCCCTATTAGACAAGGAATTGTATGGAATCAGGGCCAAGATCATTATGCGGCATCATTGGGACGGAGGGATAGACTCCTTTGCTGGCTTTTTCTGGAAGGAAGCAAGGTCTTGAGCCTTGTCTGCAAAGAGTGCTGTGGCCTCACCAAATGACACATTCCAGGATTCTATAGCATTGAGTCATAGCAGGTAAAGTTGTATGGAACTCTACAGTGTAGATGCACCTAGAACCCAGACCCAGTCTTGCATGAGCGACTTACGTATTACTTGTCTTGTTGAACAAACGAGCCTTGATCGAAGGCTCGGGATCTTGATCGGCTGCTGTAACTTTCAAGTGGCAAGTGAGATAGACCTAGAGAGCAACAGAAGATAAATTGCTTCCTTGGAGGAGACTCCTGGAAGATGGCTTCATGCCGTACAGTCTTATGACACCACGAACTAAATGCCACTGGTACAGCTAGCTCCTGCATTTAGATTATAATGGAGGCTTGGAAAGTGTTGTTCTTTGGCATGCTCTTGTAGAGAGACTGAATCACAGGACAGCCAGTCAACCTTAATCAGATGCCCAGACCATCTCCATTGCCCCGTTCTGTGTCCAATGAACTGGTCTGTCCACCTTATTGAACCATCTTTTCAAGTTTCCTCCAAGATAAGCATTTCTTTAAAATGTCTTTAATTCTGAGAGATCCCCCCCCCAATCTGTTCAAGACAACCCATTGACTCCAACGCTCAAGCCAACTCATTGACACCAATGCTCAAGCCAACCCATTGATGCCAATGCTCAAGCCAACTCATTGACACCAAAGCTCAAGCCAGCTCATTGATGCCAATGCTCAAGCCAACCCATTGATGCCAATGCTCAAGCCGACTCATTGACACCAATGCTCAAGCCAACCCATTGACTCCAACGCTCAAGCCAACCCATTGACTCCAACGCTCAAGCCAACTCATTATTTATTTATTTATTTTATTTCACAGTTTTCTATACCGAGCTTCTCAATCTCATTGAGGGACTCAGCCCGGTTTCCAGCCATAAAAAACATATACACTCATTAAAATATCATATATCACAATTACAAAAACAACTTTAAAAACACTATATATAAAACTACAGTGGTCAGTCGTCCTATTAAGATGGCTCCAATGCTCAAGCCAACTCATTGACTCCAATGTTCAAGCCAACCCATTGATGCCAATGCTCAAGCCAACTCATTGACACCAAGGTGAAAGCCAACTTTGATGCCCCCCTTCACACCAACACAGAGTTCTACTGGAGGACCTAGAGATTCTTATAGAAAATACACTAATCAAATCTGAAGTGCTATTATTATTATTTATTTCCTGTATTTCTATCCCGTCACTTCTCAACCCCCGAAGGGAGACTCACAACAGCTTTCAATGGGCCCCGTTACAAGGCCTCTACATAACAATTACAATAATAAAACCACAATTGGACATAAATCAGAGTTAAACAATACATAAGCAATCATTAAAAACAGTAAAACAGTCTCGTCAGCCATGTTGAACCCACAAATCTAGAAGGTTGACAATACTTTTGCTGAATGCGAAGTGGAGTCCCATTCATGAAAGAAGGGGAAATAAACAAATCGTAATTCCAAATGGATTTCTCTTTCTCACCAAATCCCGAGGGTCCATTGCAAACCTGAAGGCATCTAGGGTGAACCGGAGTGAGTTCTCCTGGGGTCTTGGGGCCAGGAAGGCTGAACTGGAGTCGGGCAAATTGCCATCGATTAAACAGCTGAAAACAAAAGAAACAATCAAACTCCTTGTCCAGCATGAGTCCGGAGACTAAGGCTGATGGGAGTTCCAGTCTGATAATATCTGCAAGGCTATACATTTCGGCAACCTTATTCTAGCTTCAGTCACCAATCCAGGTCAATGGTGGAGCATCAATGCTTACCCGTTGTAGTCAAGGACTGGATACTGGGGCCTAGAGTCTTTGGCTAGACTTAAGGTAGCCACACAGCTGTCAATTAAAAGTCTCAGAGGCATGTCGTCCTTTGCATTGACATCGGCCTGGACATGGATCACATCTCCAAGCTGGAAACTGCTGGAAGCTCTTTCTGCACTCCAGTCACCTGGAAAAACAACAACAACAACAACAACAACAACATGTGCTGAGTATTCCTTGCCTAAGAAAATCCAATGACAGTGGTTGGAGTTCAGCTTCCCGAATTCTAGATAGTTGACCAATCTGGTTGAGACTTCCGAGAGTTGGAAGTCCAAATACCTGGAGACTAAAGGTTGGGGCCACTGCACCATGACATTCATAGGGCTGCCATAAGTTAGCAAAAGTCTGAATCATTATTTTAAAGGGTTGATTAGAGATGGGAAACCATGAGATAATAATTCACATTTGCTTATATGACTCATGGGGAAGCCACCTGTATACTATACAAATGAAATCCTTCCAGAAGTTTCTCCAGATATTTTGGGTCTCCAGCTCCCATCAGCCTTAGCCAGCATAGACAACGGTCATGCATGATGGAAGTTGTAGTTTAGAATTATTATGAAAGGTTACATCTTCTCCAATCTGGCTTTACAGTATATTCAAGTATGGTACTAGAACAGTGGTTCCCAATCTTTCGTCCTCCAGGTGTTTTGGACTTCAACTCCCCGGAATCCCAGCCAGTTTACCAGTTGTTGGGAATTGTGGGAGCTGAAGTCCAAAACACCTGGAGAACCAAAGATTGGGAACCACTGTACTAAAAGCAACAGTTCCACTTGCCTAAAAGAAAAATAATCTAGCAAAGCATAGGTGGGAACTGTGAAGTTCTCCAGAGCTTGATGGACTTCAAACTCTCAGCACCATTGAATAGGCGGATAAAGCTTTTGGTGAATGCAGTTTCCATCCCTGAAACAAGCAAGGAACATGCAATTTCTATACTTCAGATATAGAACCTGTTGATCAGGTAGAGTTTCTGAAACTACGAGTCCATCAAACTTACTCCTGGTCACCCTACTTTCTCCAGGAGATGGGATCAATAAGCTCTCCTTTGGACTTTTGAGAAGATACCTCTAATTCTATGGCCACTCACCATTCATGAGACGCAAGGAGAAGGCCAGCCCCTGTTCCGCAGAAAAGGTTGAGCTGAAGGGAACCCAAGTTGGCTTGATGATGTTGCTGCTCCTGAAAGAGAAATCTTGGTGCCAAATACAGTTTCCTGAGGAGCCGCTTCTCAACAGGGAGCAACGAGGTGGTCTCTCACCTTGGATAGTGACACTCTAGAGGAACGTCAACTGGGCTGGTCCTGGGAATCACAGGCTCGCTCCCGAGATTCGGGTGGTAGTAGAGGCTGATGGCGTAGACAACGGAATCTGGAGTAACCTGCTTTATGAATAACTTTTCAATTAGTTTAAAGCATAGCTACTTTTTATAGCAATTTTCCAGGAAGAGAAAGGATATCAGAACTTTTCTGGAAAACATTTAGACATACAGATTCTATGTAACGGCATTGAATCCACAAACAACCTAGAGTTACATTGGCTAACAAACGAACAAACAAACAAACAAAAGGAATGACATTTTTCTTTGCATTCACAATACACATACACATCCATTCATCCTCATGCATCCCGATATTTCCACATCCGTTCTCCCTCCGTGGAGAAGCACCTGCTTAAGCCACACCGTTTTCCCTGCAGCCTGCCAACACCCAACACTTTCAAAACACCAGGATGCACCTCTTTCCCTAATATATAATTTTTTTTAAAAAAAGGAGAGATGCACCAAAGTATACCTTTCTCCCGATGGAATCCAATCTTTGGTCCACTCTGTCTGCCGGGGAGAGGTCGCGCCCAAGAGATCGTAGGGAATCAAGAGGCCTCTCACCTGACAGCTCGGCTTCGCCTCCCGAGCGGTGTCGTCCTGGCGGTTGGGACAGAGCAGGATCTGGAGCAGGTGGCTCGGAGTCGATCCGGTGCAACGGCCTTTGTTGTTTGGCAGCTGAGGATTGAGCTTCTTTTGCCAGCCTTGTGGTCTGTCTACTAGGCTTGTTTGATCCAAGAGAGAGAGAGAGAGAGAGAGAGAGAGAAGGCTCAAAACCCGTTTTGGATGTTGTGGGCGCTGGTGGTTCGATTCTAAAGTCAATTCCGATTTTCACAAAAAGAAGTTCAAAACTTTTCAAAACTTCGGATACTTCAGAATTGTTTTGTTAATGGTTTGAAAGTATTATTTCCCTTTTTCATTGGGTGGTCTTTACTTTGAAAGTAGTTGTTTTATTCCAGGAGTGGGGAAAAGCAAGCAGAGGAAATTCCTTTCCTTTCCAGTTTAAAACTGGCTTCTCTGGCTTGAGACAGAACCGGGAAAATCAAATGGAGCAAATTGATGCTTCTTTGGTTTATAACTGGCTTCTCTGGCTTTGAAACTGGCTTGCTTCTCTGGCTTGAGACAGAAGTGGAGCAAATTCATGCTTCTCTGGTTTATAACTAGCTTTTCTGGCTTTAAAACTGGCTTCTCTGGCTTGAGCCGAGGCCAGGGACCAGAAGCGGGGAAAAGCTGAATTATTTCTGACTCACTTCATGAGTCGTAACAAAAATGGCGAAAAAGCTTCAGAAGGACAAAGGGACTTCCGGTTTTCTTAAAAACTTCAAAATTGCTTCAAAAAGGAAATTTTTCCAACTTCATTCTGAATAACGAAGATTCGGACTGGACCTAACCATGCCTACTGTCTACATCTGCCCTGCTGTCAGAGAACTGAGGAAAGAGCAGCTGTCTTGCTGGGGGTGGAGTCGCTTGTGGAGCAATTGGCACTCAGATGATCATTCGAAAGGAGCGTGGTGGAGAATCCTGTGGAGTGGTCGGTATCAGCGTAGTCGAACGTACTGAGAATATGGAGCCAAACATTGACACTACCACTGATGGAGCCAACTGTTTAGGAGGACCTGACTTCTTTTTGGCAGGCTCAGAAGACTTGAAGCTTTAGTAGAAGTGTCCAAGGGAACTGTGAATGTCGAAGGAGCGAGGAACTGTTCGTAGAGGAGGGAATGAAGCCTCGCTTCCCAGTTTTTGTCTCGTCTGTGCCATAAAGACATGAGAGTCTTGGCATGAGCCGACAGTGTGGCCCTCTCCCAGGCACTGGAGGCACTTAGCATGGCCGTCTTAGCAGTGCATTGGGAGCAAGTTTTGAAGCACTTGGTCGACAAGAGGTCAGCATGAACTACAAAGAAGTTCGCAAAGAGCTGCTGCAGCGGTCAAGGGTCCTTTATGCCCTGGAGAGGAGTGGGCAGGGTTGCTGCCAACAACTGAACTGAAAGATATAGAGAGGGAGCTGTCCAAATGCCAGAAGAACAGGATAACTTGCAATAAACTTGGTCAATACAAACAAACACAAGTGTGCATGCGGTTCATTTGTCAAACCAATAGTGCATAGCAGGGAGGTGTTCCAGTCCATGGGAATGGTCATTCACCTTGAAAGTGGGATGCAAGGGAAGTCCCTTAGATGCAGGAGGAGAGGAGGCCATCGGCTCGAAGGGTGGTCCGGAAAGTTGCATCAGGACCAGGCCCACGCTCTTGATGGAGGAGGGAGGTTCTTATGTCCTTGGAGAAATGTTTTTATTTTTTAGTGTGAGGAGAGGGTTGGTTTGTTCTCTTCTTGGATAAGCCATGAGATTGCAGCCAAATAATCCCTTATGGAGGCTAGCCCTTGGTTGTTGTTAGCTAGTGTGAGGAGGAAGTCCTGGTTGGGCGCAGAGGAGTAGGTAAGGACCTTCTTCGAAGGAAAGGTGGAGAAGAGGGAGAGCTTAGAGATGAGAGATTTTTTGTGGCTGGTTCATGGGCTTTCTTTAAGATGAATTATGGTCTGCCTTTAGGAGGCTAGTTGGCACGGAGGTCAAGCAGTTACCCTCCAAGCTGTGAGGTGGAGAGAGTCGATATCTGGATGAGAGACGTGATCGACGTGTGTCATGAGCAAGTTCGGTATTGGTGGAGGTTCAGACATGGTGGAAGCCCATCGGTGGCAGAGGTCCTGACAGTGTTGAAGAGCCAGTGGTGAAGGAGGTAGGTTCTTATATCCTTGGAGAAAGGTTTTTATTATATGGTGTGAGATGAGGGCTGGTTTGCCCTCTTGTTGAATAAGCCATGAGATTGCAGCCAAATAAGCTTATATGGAGGTTGTTGTTAGCAAGTGTGAGTAGGAAGTCCAGAATGTCTTTGGTCGGTGAAGAGGAGTAGGTAAGGTCCTTCTTGAAGAGAAAGCTGGAGAAGTGTGAGAGCTTATAGAAGTCCGATATTTTTGTGGCTGGTTTATGGGCTGCCTTTAGGAGTCTAGTTGGCATGGAGGTCAAGGGGTGATCCTCCAAGCTGTGAGGTGGAGAGAGTCAATATCCAGATGAGAGACTTGGCCGCCGCGTGTCTTGAGCAAGTTCAGTATCGACGGGAAGGCTCGGTGCTGACTGCCGACGAGGTGGAGCAGATTTGGATACCTGTGTGAGTCAGCCTGGCGTTATCAGAATGAAGTTGGAGGAATGCATGGTGATCCTTTCCATCACTCTGGTGATCAATGGGATGTAGAGGAATGCATCTGTTTAGTCCAGGAGGAATGCTAAGGCCCTGGCTGAGCGGGGTCAGAGAATATGGAGCCAAACATTGACGCTACCACTGATGGGGCCGACTGTTTAGGAGGACCTGCCTTCTTTTTGGCAGACTCAGAAGACTTGAAGCTTTAGTAAAAGCTACCAAGGGAACGGTCAATGTTGAAGGAGTGAGGAACTGTTTGTAGAGGAGGGAATGAAGCCTTGCTTCCCAGTTTTTGTCTCGTCTGTGCCATAAAGACATGAGAGTCTTGGCACTGGAGGCACTTAGCATAGCCGTCTTAGCAGTGCATTGGGAGCACGTTTTGAAGCATTTGGTCGACAAGAGGTCAGCATGAACTACAAAGAAGTTCGCAAAGAGCTGCTGCAGCGGTCAAGGGCCCTTTTATGCCCTGGAGAGGAGTGGGCAGGGTTGCTGCCGACAATTGAACTGAAAGCTATAGAGAGGGAGCTGTCCAAATGCCAGAAGAACAGGACAACTTGCAATAAACTTGGTCAATACAAACAAACACAAGTGTGCATGCGGTTCATTTGTCAAACCAATAGTGCATAGCGAGGAGGTGTTCCAGTCCGTGGGAATGGTCATTCACCTTGAAAGTGGGATGCAAGGGAAGTCCCTTAGATGCAGGAGGAGAGGAGGCCATCGGCTCGAAGGGTGGTCCGGAAAGTTGCATCAGGACCAGGCCCACGCTCTTGGTGGGGGAGGGAGGTTCTTGTATTCTTGGAGAAAAGTTTTTATGTGGAGTGAGAAGAAGGCTGGTTTGCTCTCTTGTTGGATATGCCATGAGATTGCAGCCAAATAAGCCCTTATGGAGGCTAGCCCTTGGTTGTTATTAGCGAGTGTGAGGAGGAAGTCTTGGTTGGGTGCGGAGGAGTAGGTAAGGACCTTCTTCGAAGGAAAGGTGGAGAAGAGGGAAAGCTTAGAGATGACAGATTTTTTTGTGGCTGGTTCATGGGCGGTCTTTAAGATGAATTATGGACTGCCTTTAGGAGGCTAGTTGGCACGGAGTTCAAGCAGTTACCCTCCAAGCTGTGAGGTGGAGAGAGTCGATATCTGGATGAGAGACTTGGCCAATGTGTGTCATGAGCAAGTTCAGTATTGGTGGAGGTTCAGACATGGTGGAAGCCCATCGCGGCAGAGGTCCTGATAGTGTTGAAGAGCCAGTGGTGGAGGAGGTAGGTTCTTATATCCTTGGAGAAAGGTTTTTATTGTATGGTGTGAGGTGAGGGCTGGTTTGCCCTCTTGTTGGATAAGCCAAAAGATAGCTGCAAATAAGCTTATATGGAGGTAGTTGTTAGCAAGTGTGAGCAGGAAGTCCAGAACGTCTTTGGTCGGTGAAGAGGAGTAGGTAAGGTCCTTCTTGAAGAAAAAGCTGGAGAAGTGGGAGAGCTTATAGAAGTCTGATGTTTTTGAGGCTGGTTTATGGACTGCCTTTAGGAGGCTAGT
The DNA here is from genome assembly GCF_025583915.1 of Anolis sagrei ordinatus. Taxonomy (NCBI): domain Eukaryota; kingdom Metazoa; phylum Chordata; class Lepidosauria; order Squamata; family Anolidae; genus Anolis; species Anolis sagrei. The sequence goes on along the minus strand of NW_026844367.1, from coordinate 26,633,188 downwards.
TGGCATGGAGGTCAAGCAGTTACCCTCCAAGCTGTGAAGTGGAGAGAGTCACTATCTGGATGAGAGACTTGGCTGATGTGTGTCATGAACAAGTTTGGTATTGGTGGAGGTTCAGACATGGTGGAAGCCCAGCGGTGGCAGAGGTCCTGATAGTGTTGAAGAGCCAGTGGTGGAGGACCCCTAGTGATGGTGGGCAGCCATCAATGGTGGAGTCTTCTGGATGGAGCAAGCTGAGTGATAGAGGAGGCCTCTGGTTGGAAGAGGTTCTGCAATGTAGAAGGCTCCGCCATGGAGGAGGTTCTGTGATTGAGGAGGCCGCTAGATGTTATTTATGTATTGATTGTATGAGGAAGAAACCGAACAGTTGTATTGCATTAAGAAAACAAAACACAGTAGCTGGCCACTTGGAGTGTCTATGGGCTCAGGCTGCATTGCAGTAGGTGGTCTGTGGTTTGCTGTGGTTTCATTGTGTCTAGTTGTGATCCCCAGGTTGTGCCAGTCAGCTTCCGTATGATATTGTTTCTAGCGCCCACTTTTTGCTTGATATTCAGGCAGTGCTTCTTGTAGGTCACAGAACGGTCCAGGGTAACTCCCAGGTAGTTGGGCGTGCTGCGATGCTCCCGTGGGATTCCTTCCCAGGTCATCCTCAGAGCTCGGGATGCTTGTCTGTTTTTAAGATGAGAAGCACACATCTGTGTTTTAGATGGATTACGAATCAGCTAGTTTTCCGTGTAAGAGGCAGTAAGAGCAGTAAGGCAGTAAGGAACAAAACTCTTCATTTGGGGGCTTGTACACAGAGGTGATGGTGATGTTATTAAGCTCTACTGTTATAACCTGACTTGGAGGCCTGGTTTGACAAAGACAGTGCTTCCATACTGTGCATGTGGTCTTTCCGCTACTAAGATCCTTCCTGGAACTTTTGGTCATTTCGGTTGCTTATCCCTGTGTGTTTCTTGAACAAACAGCACATCACATTTCTTATCCCGGCACAGTTCATAGAACAGTTGTTCTTTGGCAGCTGACATGCCTTCAATGTTGATTAAGATTATTGTCATGGTTGGTCTTGAAAAAGTCAGTTGGTTGGTTTGCTTGTTTGGTTGCACGCTGCAAGTCGCTTCTGGTCGCTTCAGGAGTGAGAGAATCAGCCGTCTACGAAGACGTTGCCCAGGGGATGCCCGGATGTTTTGCAATCCTGCGGGGAGGCTTCTCTCATGTCCCCCGATAGATGTTATAGCGCTGCCTCTGATGGAATAGCCTCTGATGGACCGGGCTCTCCAATGGAGGAGGTCTGTGATAATGGAGGCCGCTAGATGTTATAGCGCTGCCTCTGATGGAATAGCCTCTGATGGACTGGGCTCTCCGATGGAGGAGGTCTGTGATAATGGAGGCCGCTAGATGTTATAGCGCTGCCTCTGATGGAATAGCCTCTGATGGACTGGGCTCTCCGATGGAGGAGGTCTGTGATAATGGAGGCCGCTAGATGTTATAGCGCTGCCTCTGATGGAATAGCCTCTGATGGACTGGGCTCTCCGATGGAGGAGGACGGTAAAAATGAGGCCGCTAGATGTTATAGCGCTGCTTCTGATGGAATAGCCTCTGATGGACTGGGCTCTCCGATGGAGGAGGTCTGTGATAATCGAGGCCGCTAGATGTTATAGCGCTGCCTCTGACGGAATAGCCTCTGATGGACTGGGCTCTCCGATGGAGGAGGACGGTAAAAACGAGGCCGCTAGATGTTATAGTGCTGCCTCTGATGGAATAGCCTCTGATGGACTGGGCTCTCCGATGGAGGAGGTCTGTGATAATGGAGGCTGCTAGATGTTATAGGCCACGGGGGCGCCCCACTGGGGAGGAGTGGGTGGGGCCTCTCTCTGCCAAAGAGGGCCCAGATGTTCCCGGAAGGCCTTGTCCAGACGCATCAGACTCCCATCGGTGCGATCCGCAGGGGCCACAAAGAAGAGCAAAGGTCAGTGGCACTGATGTCTACACATCCTCGTCTTCCTCCTCCTCCTCCTCCTCCTCCCATACTTCCTCCAATTCCTCCGGGACTTCCTCCTCCTCCAGGTCTTCCTCTGTTCCCTCCTCTTCTTCTTCTACCTCCTCCTCCTCCTCCTCGATCTCCTCCTCCTCTCTTCCTCCCTCCTCCTTCCTCTCTTCCACCAAATTCTCCTCCACTTCCTCCTCTTCTTCCTTCTCCTCCTCTTCGTTGTCTACTTCCTCCTCAACTTCCTCCACAACTTCCTCCTCCTCTATCTTTTCCTCCTCCTTCTCCTCTTCTTCCTCCTCTTGGTGGTGCTCAAGGCTGGATCTAAACATGGAGGACAAGGTCTGTCTAACAATCCTCCACACTCTCCGAGGCCTAGATCGCTGAAGAATAGGCACAGTTTTCCCCAGCACTATCAAGTGTCCCGGGTCTGGGAGTGAGGCAGCGGTTGGTGCCACCTTGTTGTTTCTTCTCCATGATGGTCTTGGCTCGGTGGCTCTTCTGGGACAAGATTTCTTCCAAGCACTACCAAGTCCTCCAATGCCTCGGAGGCATTGGAGGATGGGGCTACTCTGTTCCTGGTGAGGAACCGGATCCTCCCTCGAGGCATGACTAAAAGAAAACGAGAAGAAGAGAGTTAGAGGGTATATATATTCTATGAAGAAAAACAAAGAACTATACAATTTTGTGAAAGCTCCTCAAGAAAAACGCACACCTTTTCCCCCAATCCCGCCACCTCGCTTCCCACATAGAACCCCATGACCAACAGAAAATACTGTGTTTTCTGGTGGTCTTTGGTGACCCCTATGACACCCCCTCGCGACCCCTCCAGGGGTTGAGAACCAGGTTGAGAACCATGGCCTTAATGGGTCATCCTTGTCCCTTCTTCTTGCAGCCACGAAACCTAGCAGATCTAAAACAGCAATGCGAGTAGGTCAATAGGAACTGCATTGAGCTGGGAGGTATTTTAGGCATGGCGTTTCGATCGGAAAAAGGAGGAAAACATTTACAAACAAAAAACCCACAATATCTGGAGGTGTTTTTTAACCCCTCGGTCTCCCTCCTCCTCCCCCCCCCCTCAAGGAATGGGAGAGACTCACCTCGACACCAACGCAAAGGCCTTGGCACCAAAAACATCAAACCACAAAGCACACTGAAGGCAAAGCACAAATCGCAAACCACCACCTTCCCTATCAACCGACAGGAAAGTGTGAGCTGGGCCTCTCCAGATGATCGAAGAAATTGTGTGGGTTCGTACACAGTGATGCGGTCACACATCCTGCAAGGATTTAGAAGAAAGGTCAAAGGAGGCAGGGAGAGGAGATTGGGGGGCTAGAAGTATTCAACAGCATAAAAAACACCATGAAAAGCATAATAATGGCTTTCTCTGCTGCCATTGGACTAATGTGGTGCCTGACCTTGTGGAAGGACAATGGTTCTTCAGATCCCTCAGTCCAAAGTGGCCTCCTTGGAGACAGTGCAGGAGAGGGAAGATGGCTGCCTCTTTTGGGGCCTAGCTGGGAGAAGGCAGCCTAGAAGGCCTGCAAGGATTGAGCAGAAGGAGGGCCAAAGGAGGCCGGGGTGAGGGGCCGTTGAGGGCCAGAAGGGCTCAGAAGCATCAAAAGGCATCATTCCAATACAATCATGGTTCCTCCCTGCTGTCTTTGGAATGATGCCGTGCCTGGCCTTGGAGAAGGAGAAGGCTTTCCAGATCACCCAGTCAGAAGCTGACTCCTTGGACCCAGCGTAGACGAGGGAAGATGGCTGCCTCTGGGTCTTCAGTTCAGGGTTTAACCCTAAACGCCACCAGGGGCTCCTGTTGAGGCTGGCCAATCAGAAACCATATGCAAAGTTCCTTTCCCTTCTCAGCCACTTGGGAATCTTGGAGAGTTGAGGCTGACCAATCAGAAACCATATAGAATCATAGAATCAAAGAGTTGGAAGAGACCTCATGGGCCATCCAGTCCAACCCCATTCTGCCAAGAAGCAGGAATATTGCATTCAAAGCACCTCTGACAGATGGCCATCCAGCCTCTGGTTAAAAGCCTCCAAAGGAGGAGCCTGCACCACACTCCGGGGCAGAGAGTTCCACTGCTGAACGACTCTCACAGTCAGGAAGTTCTTCCTCATGTTCAGATGGAATCTCCTCTCTTGTAGTTTGAAGCCATTGTTCCATTGCGTCCTAGTCTCCAGGGAAGCAGAAAACAAGCTTGCTCCCTCCTCCCTGTGGCTTCCTCTCACGTATTTATACATGGCTATCATATCTCCTCTCTGCCTTCTCTTCTTCAGTCTAAACATGCCCAGCTCCTTAAGCCGCTCCTCATAGGGCTTGTTCTCCAGACCCTTGATCATTTTCCAGCTTGTCAATATCTCTCTTGAATTGTGGTGCCCAGAATTGGACACAATATTCCAGGTGTGGTCTAACCAAAGCGGAATAGAGGGGTAGCATGACTTCCCTAGATCTAGACACTATGCTCCTATTGATGCAGGCCAAAATCCCATTGGCTTTTTTTTTGCCACCACATCACATTGTTGGCTCATGTTTAACTTGTTGTCCACGAGGACTCCAAGATCTTTTTCACACGTACTGCTCTCAAGCCAGGCATTGTCCCCCATTCTGTATCTTTGCATTTCGTTTTTCCTGCCAAAGTGGAGTATCTTGCATTTGTCACTGTTGAACTTCATTTTGTTAGTTTTGGCCCATCTCTCTAATCTGTCAAGATCGTTTTGAATCCTGCTCCTGTCCTCTGGAGTGTTGGCTCTCCCTCCCAATTTGGTGTCGTCTGCAAACTTGATGATCCTGCCTTCTAGCCCTTCATCTAAGTCATTAATAAAGATGTTGAACAGGACCGGGCCCAGGACGGAACCCTGCGGCACTCCACTCGTCACTTCTTTCCAGGATGAAGAGGAAGCCTTGGGAAGAATCACCCTCTGGGTTCGTCCATTTAACCAATTACCGATCCACCTCACTGTGGTTTTGCCTCACCCACATTGGACTAGTTTCCTTGCCAGAAGGTCGTGGGGAACCTTGTCAAAGAAGGCCTTCCTGAAATCCAGGTACGCTCCATCCACGGCATTCCCCGCATCTATCCAACCTGTAACTCTATCGAAAAAAGGCGATTGTTTCGGGGAATATTTATTATTATTATTTTGGTTTTTTTACATTATTTTTGGGTTATTTTGGATAATATTTGTATTATTATTTTGTTCCGACACACCTTCATATCCAACTTATGAACAAATCTATAGAACCTCTCTTGCTTGTCACTTGGGGACTGTCTGTATTTTAAATATATAAATGAATTTTTTTATAGATATATTGAGATATATAATTGTTATGATTTATGTATTATGATTTATTTATTTATTTGTTTGTTTGTTTGTTTATGATGTATTTTGTTATTGTGTGTTTATTATGTTGTATTATTTGGGGCTTGGCCTCATGTTAGCCACCCCGAGTCCCCTTTGGGGAGATGGTGGCAGGTTCTAAATAAAGTGTATTGTTTATTAGGTTCTTGTAGGTTTTCCCGGGCTATAGGGCCATGTTCTGAGGCATTTCTCCTGACGTTTCGCCTGCATCTATGGCAAGCATCCTCAGAGGTAGTGAGGTCTGACCTCACTACCTCTGAGGATGCTTGCCATAGATGCAGGCGAAACGTCAGGAGAAATGCCTCTAGAACATGGCCCTATAGCCCGGGAAAACCTACAAGAACCTAGTGATTCCAGCCATGAAAGCCTTCGACAATGTATTGTTTATTTATATATTTATCACATTTATATACTGCCCTTCTCAACCGAGAGGCAACTCGGAGCGGTTCACAATTGGCAACCATTTGATGCCTCAACAATTATAACAAATAAAACCATCATAAAATATGGTTAAAAACATTAGCATACAATATAAGAATATAAAAAACGGTCCAAAGCCTTAAAAACATTATCAAGAGCATCTCCATGTCTAGTCATTATTCAACTGCGTCGTCAAGTGGTTTCATGATTTGCTGGGTTAGCAAAGGCTTGTTCAAAAAGCCAGGTTTTCACCATTCTTCAAAAAGTCAGGAGGGAGGGGGCCGATGTTATATCCTTAGGCAGGGCATTCCACAGTCGAGGAGCCACCACTGAGAAGGCCCTGTCTCTCGTCCCCGCCAGACGCATCTGCGAGGAATTTGCCTGTATTGACGTGACGTGGAGCCAGGAGAGTTCCTATAATGGACTGACATTTATCTCCCAATCGTTAGGAATACCTCAATTTCAAGATACATAGAATCATAGAATCATAGAGTTGGAAGAGACCTCATGGGCCACCCAGTCCAACTCCCTGCCAAGAAGCAGGAATATTGCATTTAAATCACCCCTGACAGATGGCCATCCAGCCTCTGTTTAAAAGCTTCCAAAGAAGGAGTCTCCACCACACTCCGGGGCAGAGAGTTCCACTGCTGAACAGCTCTCACAGTCAGGAAGTTCTTCCTCATGTTCAGATGGAATCTCCTTTCTTGTAGTTTGATGACAGATGGGAGCTCATCCCACTCCCCAGATTCGAACCACCGACACTGCGGTCAGCAGACCCGTCAACACAAGAGTTTAACCCATTGCACCACCGGGGGCTCCACATTGAATCAATGGGTTTGATTCACCAGTCAAAAAATAATAATTTAATGCTCTCGTTAGGACTGATTCACCAGTCAAAAAAATAATAATGTAATGCTCTCGTTAGGACTGATAATAGGATTCTGGACATATACATGAATGTACAGCAGAGTAACTTACGGGCAGCAGCGTGACCCAGCACCAGGAGCCCAAAGGGATACAAAGAACAGACCAAGGTTATCTCTTCCTTAGGAGGCTTTTCTTTGTAGCAAAATAATATGGTGGTGCTATTTACAATGACAAGGGTTTCATGACACAAATGAAGTTTGTTATACTTCCTTCTTTGCTTCCACGCTGGGCTTCTTTCTCCTGCAGAAATAGCTTCACTCTCACAGACCCTCTTCTCATACCGAACTTACACAGGAGCTTCACATAGTAACTTTACACACAGCAGTCTTCATACTGAAGCTTCACACATGAGGCCTTCAATCTGGGGCTTCTCTCACCAAAACTTCTCACACCAGGCTTTCTCAAACCGAGGCGAACTAACCCTGAGGCTTTCTCTCACACTGAGCCCTTCTCACACTGAGGGCTCTCTCATGCTGAGGGCTCTCCCACACTAAGGCAAACTAACACTGAGGTTTTCTCTCATGCTGAAGCCTTTCTCCCACTGACGCCTTCTCACACTGAGGGCTCTGTCACAGTGAGACGAACTAACACTGAGGTTTTCTCTTATGCTGAGGCCTTTCTCCCACTGAGGCCTTCTCACACTGAGGGCTACCTTATGCTGATGACTCTCACACTGAGGCTAACTAGCACTGAGGTTTTTTCTCACACTGAGGGTTTTCTCCCACTGAGGCCTTCTCACACTGAGGGCTCTCTCATGCAAAGGGCTCTCTCACACTGAGGCAAACTAACACTGAGGTTTTCTCTCACGCTGAGGCCTTTCTCCCACTGAGGCCTTCTCACACTGGGGGCTCTCTCTTGCTGAGGGCTCTCTCACACTGAGGTGAACTAACAAGTTTTTTTCTCTCACTGAGGCCTTCTCACACCGAGGGCTCTCATGCCAAGGGCTCTTTCACACTGAGGCGAACTAACACTGAGGTTTTCTCTCACACTGAGGGTGCTCTCCCACTGAGGCCTTCTCAGACTGATGGCTCTCTCATGCCGAGGGCTCTCTCACACTGAGGCGAACTAACACTGAGGTTTTCTCTCACACTGAGGCCTTTCTCCCAGAGGCCTTCTCACACTGAGGGCTCTCTCTTGCTGAGGGCTCTCTCACACTGAGGTGAACTAACACTGAGGTTTTCTCTCACGCTGAGGTGAACGAACACTGAGGCCTTCTCACACTGAGGGCTCTCTCAGACAGGCCTCTCTCACATTGAACTAACATCGAGACCTACTAAGCTGCAGGCACGCTTGCCTTATATAGAACCGCAGGTTCCATTGTAGAGGACTTGACTAATAACTCTTTTTCCTCCCCTCTTAGCTCAAGCAGCTGCAGCTACGACATGATCCAGGCGTGTGAAAGCTGAATAACCCCAAACTTAATGGTATTGCACCTGACCATTTCCATCTCCCAATGAAAGGTATTTTGCTCGCTTTATATGAATTGGAGGCGATGTTCCTGCTCTCTGAAGAACAACAAGAAACATCTTCTAAAAGTAGGATTTGGACTGGAAGGAAGTTCCTTCCTCTCTTCACTCTTAATACCATAGAAAATTCAGAAGAGGAGAGTTCCTGGGGATTTAACCTGAGAAGGAAAGGCTTATTGATCCCTGTTGATGGCAGACGCACCCAGATCATTTAGATCAAAGCTTCGGTTTCATTGATTGCCAATTGATTGGACAGGTTTGGAAACGAGTGGGATTGAGCCCACCCTCCATACCCCCCCCCCCCAGACTTGGAATTCTGGCGCACTTAATTATGACTTGGTCAAATCTTTTCTGTCTTAGCATCTCCCCTTTGATTGATGCACATTTTAAAAATGCTATGTAATAATAAAATATATTTTTCAAATGTCGTGGTCTGCTTGAAGGTGGCTCCCTGATCACTCTGAAGCAGACAGTTGACAAGATCTGGACCTCTGAGCTCCATAGTTCTTTATTACGATTCTAACACAATTAAATTCACACTGCGTCCCTTAAGATGCAGGGGGTCAGGACCACTGGGTGGGTCGCAAGGGGGTGTCAATGGGGTCGCCAAAGATCATCAGAAAACATCTATTTCTGGTGGTCGTAGGAACCCCTTTGGCAAAGAAAGCTGAAGATCTCTCTGCCTGTCCTTCTCTTCCTCTTTGGAAACAGATGGCACATCCTCCCATCAAAAGCCCTCCTCTGCTGTGATTGGCAGGCCTCTCAGCCAAGGGGAGGGATGTTTCTGAGACTCCAAGTGGGGAGGGGAGAGCAGGCGTGCTCGGCACATGGCAGCATGGTGCGCATGTGCAGGCGAGGGAGAGCATGCGAGGTTGGACGGAGGCTCACGCCAGACGAGTCCCTTCACGGCAGGGGAGTTTTGTGTGGGAAGTTTGGCCCAATTCTGTCATTGGTGGGGTTCAGAAGGCTCCTTGATTGTAGGTGAACTATAAATCCCAGCAACTACAACTCCCGAGTGTTAAGGTCTATTTCCCCCAAACTCCACCAATGTTCACATTTGGGAATATTGAGTATTCATGCCGCATTTGGTTCAGATCCATCATTGTTCTAGTCCACAGTGCTCTCTGGATGTAGGTGAACTACAACTCCCATACTCAAGGTCAATGTCCATCAAACGCTTCCAGTATTGTGTGTTGTTCATGGGAGCTCTGTGTGCCAAGTTTGGTTCAATTCCGTCATTGCTGGAGTTCAGAATGGTCTTTGATTGTAGGTGAACTATAACTCCCATCAACTACAACTCCCAAGTGTCAAGGTCTATTTTCCCCAAACTTCACCAATGTTCATATTTGGGAATATTGAGTATTCATGCGACATTTGATCCAGATCCATCATTGTTCTAGTCCACAGTGCTCTCTGGATGTAGGTGAACTACAACTCCCATACTCAAGGTCAATGTCCATCAAACCCTGCCAGTATTGGGTGTTGTTCATGGGAGTTCTGTGTGCCAAGTTTGGTTCAATTCCGTCATTGCTGGAATTCAGAATGCTCTTTGATTGTAGGTGAACTATAACTCCCAGCAAGTAGAACTCCCAAGTGTCAAGGTCATTTCCCCCAAACTCCACCAGTGTTCACATCTGGGCAAGGATCAAGTATCAGGTTTTAATTGAATTTAATTAATCTAGAAAAAGAGGCGGACTAGCACTGCGCGACCTATAAAAACATATTCGGACGCCTGCGCACTGACGTGGGTAAAGGAGTGGGCTGCTCTTACCAAAAAGGAAATTCTAAGCTTGGAAGGAGCGGATCTTCGACGAGGCTGGCACGGTTACCTCTGGTACCATCAGGAAAAAGTTGAAAAACAAATCTCAAATCATTTCGTAAGGGAAACTTTATTAAAGGTGTGGGAGAATTACAGAGACAGACTATATACTAAAACAAAATATACAATATATACAATATATACAAAAGAGAGACGCCTTCCAAGAAGTGGCTACATTATAAATTGTTATGAACTGAAAAGAGTAACGATTGGTCATTGAAATCGATAGAATAAATAAGGGCGGAAACAATTTTGTCATGGTTTCAATATTGACACCTTAAGGAAAGCTACAGGGAAGATGTAAAAGATGCAATAAACAATATGGGATTTGGTCATGAAGAGGGAAAATAACAAAAAGGTTATACCAAAAACTTAAAGAATGGAAGACCGAAACAACTGGTGAAAGGAAACATGATCAAATGGGCGGTAGGGGGAATTAAGTCCATTGACATTATGAGACACTAACTTAATTTTCAGAGTCTTTTCCCAGTTTCTCTCTCTGTCTCTGAATTTGCCTTTCCTGAGTCAGAATGATGTTCATTTTTCATTTACATAGATTGCTACTCCTCTTTTTTTTCTCAGCGCTGGAGGAATAGTATAATTTTCCCAAATTTTTTTGTTCTATATGCGTGACATGTTTCTGTGTGATACGTGTCTCCTGCAGATAAATTATATCATACTTTCCTTTTTTTAGACAGGCCAATTTTTTCCCTTTTATTGGCGGAATTAAGTCCATTAACATTATGAGACACTAACTTAATTTTCCGAGTCCTAGGTTTTCCCAGTTTCTCTCTCTGTCTCCGAATTTGCCTTTGCTGAGTCAGAATGGAATGCAAAGTCCTTCGGTGATTTGCTCCTTGGTCTCTTTCTTCTTTTTCTGATACCATCCGTGCCTCTTTGGGTTTCTTCTTCACTTGCTTCATCTTCTATTTTTCCTTTTTGTGGGGTAAATGTTTTAGGGAGGCAACTGTTTCTTCCAGAGTATTTATTTTTCTCTTGAGACCTTCCTGATGGTTTTTAATGATTTTATTTTCTCTTATTAAGTCTTTATTTTCTTGTTTTAGTTTGTCTGTATCTTCTCTTGCTTCTGAAAGTTCTTTCTTGAGGGCTGTCGGCAGCTCTTCTTTTATTTTTCTCTTCATGTCACCCATTTCCTCTTTGATTATAATGTTTTGTTTGTCTTGGTTGTCTTGGATTCTTTGGATTTCTGTTTGTAATTTTAGTATCTCACGCATCACATCTCTGATGCTTAATTCTTCCGGGAGGAAGTCCTTCCTTCCAACCCCCTTCTTTTATCTTTCTTTTTCCTTGTACATCTTATTTTTTTGTGTTGATATCATGTCGTTTATTTTTTGTTTTGCTTTGTTAGTGGTTGTGTTAGTTGTTTTTGGTTGTTTCTTGTTTTCTGATTTATTCTGAGTTTGTTTTGTATAGGGATTTATATAATTCTTCCACTCTATATAAACTTCAGAGTGTTTAACTATTTAAGGTATCTCTTCCCTACACTTCACTCACTTATTATCTTTTCCCTTTCCTTTCCTTTCCTAACTGGGCTGTTACTTCGATGAGGGTATTGTTTGAATTCACTTTCTGTTACAACTCAATTTCTCCCTCCCCCGTTTTCCCGTCTGTCCCATCTATGTGTGTAGTCTGGGCCGGTTTTGTCTCAAGGTGGTTAATTTCTTGTTGTTTACTCACTGTCCCTCTTGCTCTGGTCTCTCTGCTTCTCCTCTCTTTCTTTGGGTCCGTCTTCCCAATTTCGGCTCAGCCGCTGGCTTCCGTCTCTTCTTCTTATTCTTTGGCTCCCTTCTCTTCTCCCGTCTTCACCCTCCCATTTCCTCTCCCCGCCGTTGTGATGCCACTACTTTCGCCTTCTAAACCTCTCCCCTCTTGTTTCTCATCGTCCCGTCCCATCTCTTCTCGTGATATCTGCTTCCTTCTTCCTTCTCCTCGTAGCTGCACCCCACCTTACTCTCTCCTCAACTCCTCAAGTTCTTATTGCCATTCCGGAAGGTAGGTGGGGATGCCGGTGGGAGATACGGGGGTGCAGGGATGTGGGGAGGGTGTGTTTGAGGAAGAGATGATGACAGAGTTGGGAGAGTGTGGGGAGGGAAGGGAGAGTGGTAAAGAAGAAAAAAAGGGAGGGCTCATCGGGTGCCCTTGTCGTGCCTTGCCCTAAAGGACCCGTTAAAGGGAGACCTGTCTGGTCTCTGGCTTGGTCCCTTTGGGTTTGTACCGTTCAGCTTCCATCCGCTGAGCAGGGGAGCCTCGGCTCAACCTAAGGCAGTTTGACCGGGTTAGAAATCTGAGGAGCCTCAGAAATCTTTTTTTTTTTAAATAATCTTTATTGAGATTTCCATATATTAAAAACCACATGAACATTAGAAATACATTCGCTACATATTAACAGTTCATCGCAGGGGGGGGGAAGTATACAGAGGTGAGAAAGGGTGATAGGGTATAGATCAAGAGGGAAATTGGGGTAGAAAATTGAGGGGGGGGGTAGGGGAGAAGAGGGGGTAACATACATAGGAAGAGGGAAGATTGGAGGAAATACAAACTAACCTTACATATCTTTCTAACCTCACATACCCTACGACATGAAGACAAAGACTACATAAAATTAAAAGACTTCCAATTTTGTGACCTATCGGAAATTGTCTTTCGTAGCTTTAGGGGAGACCCCCCTCTGCTCGCTATATGAGGCTGGGGGTCCTCGGTCCCTTTTTCTCTTTATTCACCCTAGTTTTTCAAAAGTTGTTTGTTTTTCTTTGTCCTTATATATCTTGAGTGGTTCCTTCTTTCAAGTACTTTTTTTTCTTTTTCATATTCTTCTACCACTTTCCAGTTTGTATGTTTTATTGGAGCTTCTCTTCAGGTAAAATGTTAATTTGTCCATATTTTTAATATCGCTAAGTTTGTCCAGCCACTGGTCCGCTGTGGGGGTATAATCTTCTTTCCAAACTTTGGCGAGTACGATTCTTGCCGCAGTGGTAATGTATGTGAATATGATATCGTTTTTCCCCAGCTGTAGGTCTTCTTCTATGAGCCCTAGTAGAAAGATTTCTAGTTTCAGAGGTATTTTTTTCTTTAAAATTTTCTGCGATTCTTCTTTTATTGCCTTCCAATATTTGAGAACTATTGGGCAGGACCACCACATGTGGAAGTAACTGCCTGTTTGTTTCTTGCACTTCCAACATGTATCTTTATAGCCTTTGTACATTCGGCTGAGTTTTTGTGGCGTCATGTACCAACGGTGGAAGATCTTGATCCAATTTTCCTTTAGTGAGAATGAGTATGTGTATTTTAGTTTTTTTTTCCAGATGTTCTGCCATTCACGAAGTCTGATTACTCTGCCGATGTTCTTGGCCCATACCACCATACAGTTCTTTATCCCCTCTCTTTCCACCTCCCAATCTAATAGTTGGCTATATATTTTGGTTATAATCTTTTTCTCTATTTTTAGTATTTTGTCCCATACTGTTTCATCAGTCTCGAAGCCCTTCTTTTGGTCTTGTTTGAATGTTTCCCTTATTTGGTAATATTTTAACCATGTTATGTTCCCCAAGCTGTTTGTCAAGTCTTCTTGCGTTTTTAGAGAGTGGATTTTACTATGACTATCATATTCCAGGAGGTCTCTGTAGGTTGGCCATTTTTGCCATCCTAGTAGCCGTCTCTGTTTGGCTTCTACCGACGATATCCAGAGCGGTGTTTTGGTGTAAAACCATCTCTTATATTTATCCCAAACTTTTATTAGGGCCGATCGTATAAAATGGTTGCCGAAGTTCTTTTCTGTGCCTGTTTCCCCATACCACATATAGGTATGCCAACCTACCTTCAGGTTGTATCCTTCCAAACCTAGGGTTTTTTCATTTCTCAATAGTGCCCACTCTTTTAACCATACTAGTGCACAGGCTTCGAAGTAAAGCCTCAGGTTCGGTAACCCCAGTCCCCCTCTTTCTTTTCTGTCTATCATGATCTTATATTTTATTCTCGGTCTTTTCCCGTTCCATATGAATTTGTTTATTTCCTTATTCCACTGATCAAAGACTCGTGTGTTCATTATTATGGGTAAATTCTGGAACAGGTATAAGAACCTGGGTAAGATGTTCATTTTTATGAGAGAGATTTTGCCTAATATTGAGAGATTTAAATATCTCCATTTCTCTAGGTCTTTCTTCACTTTTGCCCATGTTGTTTCATAGTTGTTTTTGTAGAGCTGGGCGTTTTTTGCCGTTAACCAGATGCCCAAATATTTGATTTTAGAGCAGATCTTAAAGCCCGTCATTTCCTTTAGCGTTTCCTGTTTTGTTTTTTATTATATTCTTCGTTAGCATCATTGTTTTATTTTTGTTCAGTTTGAATCCCGCTACCTCTCTAAATTCTTCAAGTTTATTTAGCCACTTCCCTATGTTTTTAATCGGATCTTCCACAATACAAATTAGATCGTCGGCGAAAGCTCTTATTTTATGGTCTTGGTTTGCCAATCTCAGACCTATGACCTCCCTGTCTTCTCTGATTGCTCTTAATAGGGTTTCTAGGGCAAGAATAAAAAGCAGTGGCGAGAGCGGGCACCCCTGCCTTGTGCCTTTGGTAATCGAGATTTTCCCTGATCGTTGTTTGTTGATCTGTATTTTCGCCGACTGGTCTGTGTATATAGCTTCTATAGCATTTTTAAAAAAGTAGCCCATATCTAATTCTGTCATAAGTTGTTTGAGAAATGACCAGCTCAGGTTGTCAAAGGCTTTCTCTGCGTCCAGAGAAAGCCATGCCACCTCTTTCTGGATATTCAGATCATAATATTCTATTGAGTTTATGATGTTCCTTATGTTCTCCTTCGCCCCTCTGTTCGGGAGGAAACCCACCTGGTCTTCCCCTATCCAATCTTTGAGGAAGTTTTTCAGAAATCTGCTGCGTTCGCCATCTTCGCCACTACCGGAAGTGGTTGGTTGTAAAATTCTTGAAATAAAGATCATTAAAAAAAGATATATAAGAAACCATAAATTAAGTTCCTGTTTTGACTCTGGGCCCATCTCCGTGATATCTCTGATTGGGTATGTAAATATTCAGTTTTTGTCTTAATGAACCAACTGATCCCGAGGAAATGGTGAACCATTTCTGCTGCATCAGATTCAGCTTTGCCTTTCTAAAATCAGCAGAACAGAAAGAACTTGGAAGGGAGTAAAGGAGAGCTGCAGGCCGCGTCCCTCCCGTGCAAAACGATGGCGAGGATCGGGCCGTTCAAGGAGGTCGCACCTAAAAAACAAGGTGACCATACAGTGAGGAAACGGGATTCCTGAACCACGTCCCATGATTTCAGCTAGCATCTTGTCACCTCCATGCCATGGTCTACATAATAATAATAATAATAATAATAATAATAATAATAATAATAATAACAATAACAATAGTGATTTTTGATACGAAATCCAGCATATAGATCTCGTTTGCTGTGACATACTGTGCTTTTGTGTCAGTAAAATAATAATGATAATAATAATAATAATAATAATAATAATAATAATAATAATAATAATAGACATTATTAATACCCTGCCACCATCTCCCCAAAGGGGACTCGGGGCGGCTTACATGAGGCCAAGCCCAGTAGTGCAATTACAGTAACATAACAACAATGTAACACAAAAGCATGAAATAAACATTGCAAAAAGATAAATAACAGGAAAAAAAGAAAAAAATGCAAAATGATCCAGAAAAAAATCAAACACAATAAAATCAAACCCATAATAAGGCAAAGAGAACTCTCTAGAGCTCGGTATGGTGTGGGTTGTGGCTCCCACGAACCCGAACCAGCATGGCCACGATGAGAAATACTGGGAGTTGCAATCCCACAATCGCTGGGCATGACCTGTACTTACATGATGGCCTCTTGGATTGGAAGACACGTTTGGAGCCAAGTCACGACCGTACTGCCGTGGGATTCGTAGAGGCGGACGACGAGTGCATCTGCTCTGTCCTCAGCCTGGAAGATACAGCGAGAGGCTGGAGTCTGAAGGGACTTAGATTAAGAACAGGGTGGGAAACAGACTCTTGGACTGCAACTTTGATGGTGGTGTTGTTGTTTTTATGTTTACATATGGTTTATTTGGAGCTCCCAGTGGCGCAGCGGGTTAAACTGCTGAACGTGCTGAGTGAAAGGTTGGCGGGTCGAATCCGGGTAGCGGGGTGAGCTCCCACTGTTAGCCCCAGCTTCTGCCAACCCAGCAGTTCAAAAACATGCAAATGGAAGTAGACCAATAGGTACTGCCTTGGAGGAAAGGTAATGGCGCTCCATGCAGTCATGCCCATGACCACGTGACCTTGGAGGTGTCTACAGACAACGCCGGTTCTTTGGATTAAAAATGGAGGTGAGCACCAGAGTCGCAGAGTCAGACACAACTGGACTACATGTCAGGGGAAAACCTTTACCTTTTATTGGTTATTTTATATGCAGCACACAACGGCTTTTGTGAGCTGTCTCTTCCGTTGTTGTTTATTATTATTATTATTATTATTATTATTATTATTATTATTTTCTTGGGTTTCATCCCTGACTGCACAAGTCTCCATCTCTCAATAAGTAGTTAGCCTAGATAGATTAGACTGAGGGATTCCTCCCCAATTTCCTCTAGCAAGCTCATTTTAAGAAGGGGTTAAGAAGGGGAGTTGCCTTACTCATCTTTGCATGTCACTATCTCCTCCCCTTTTGAATACTTAGGAATGAGATCTCTTTAGGGAAATGCTGAGCTAATTGGGAGACGCCCTAGCACCTCCTGCGTGGGGAATTCAGGGCTATAAATCAGAGGCCGTATTAGTCAGCTTTCGCTGGTAACAACGACCCTGATGCTGATGCTTTCACTCCAATGGAATCTGCTTTGTGTCTGCTGCTAAGGACTTAGTTCACTGCCCGTTGTCTGATGGAAGACGGGGGTTTCTTTTGGGACTTCGTAAGAGACTTCAGTTTGTGTCTGGATTAAGACTTCCTTGCTTTCCTTTGCACTTTTCAATTGCATTTGCTGAAGTAAAGCATTTTTCTTTTACTTTCAACATTGTCTAAAGGCTGTTTTTGAAGGGCAACTCAGGACACGAAGCAAGCCCGTCTCCTCAACACCCATTTCCATATTGTTGGAGAGCAGAGAGATCAAAAGCGATGCATCCAATTCTTCTTGCACCTGGTTGTGATGGGCAAACACCTCCCAAGGACCCTTTGAAGACTTTCTAGATGCCTGTGGCAATATAGTTGGGCACCTCGTCCCTCACTTTCAGCCCAGACATGGCCATGTTGGACAAGCAATGCTTCAAGCCCTTCCGTGCCCACCCACCCACCCTCCCGGCTGCCTTTCGGCCCTGCTGTCCCTCCTCGTCCTAGCACGCCTGACCTGTTTGATTGCCTCCAAAACAACGGCTGGGGACTCCACGGAGAAGGCACTCCAGGCTGGGCCCTGTGCAGAGACGCTCGGCAGGATGTGGAGAGGGAAGTTCAGATTGTATGCCTGGTGGATCACCTGGGCCTCCTGGAAGGAACCTGTCCGAAGAAAAAGCCAGGTGCCGGGGGACTGAAATATTTCTCACTATTGGCACCCTTGCAACCTGCGGGAGCAAAGAGGCCTAAACACTTGTATACAGCAAAGAGTGAAAAGGAACTCTGTTTATTTATTATTTATTTATGTATTTAGAACTTTTGTATCCCGTTCTTCTTTACCTCCGTGGAGGGACTCGGAACGGCTAACAGCAAAAATTCAGTGCACAATAAAAAACATCATAAAAATAACATACACAATAAATAAGTTCTAAAATGCATATGAAAACAATTCATCAAGTTAAAACAACATCCAACTCAGTCCAGAACGTTGTGGTCAACGGCAAAATTCAATGCCCCCAATAACATAAAATATTATTAAAACATTAACATATAATATAAACCATATAAGAAGAATAGAGACAATAAAAACAATAAAACGCAAGTCCTCAGCGTCTCATTAGTAAAATCATTTTCCAGTCGCATCGTGCCATCATTCCAGGGATCTAAAATAACCCTATTCCGCTGCATCTGCAAATGCTTACTCAAAAGGCCAGGTTTTATTTTATTATTTATTTACTTTACTTTACTTCTATACCGCTGTTCTCAGCCCGGAGGCGACTCACGGCGGTTCACAAGACACAGGACACAGCAAAATTCAACACCAATATAAAACAGTTAATAACCTAATCTAATACACAATTAATACACAATTACTATAATAACCATTAACCAAGGTCTCATTACTAAAAACATGATCCAGATTCATCATCCATTGTTCCATTCCTATGTCATTACCAGTCATTGCACAATTATTCGAACGCCTGCTGAAATAACCAGGTCTTTACTTTCTTGCGGAATACCATTAGAGATGGTGCTAACCTAATATCTGTGGGAAGGGCATTCCACAGCCGGGGAGCCACCACCGAGAAGGCCCTATCTCTCGTCCCCTCCAGCCATGCTTGTGACGCTGGCGGGATCGAGAGCAGGGCCTCCCCGGAAGATCTCAAGGTCCTGGTGGGTTCATAGGCCGAGATGCGGTCAGATAGGTAGCTTGGGCCGGAACCGTTTAGGGCTTTAAAGGTCAACACCAGCACTTTGAATTGAGCCCTGTAGCAAATCAGTAGCCAGTGGAGTTGACACAACAGGGGGGTTGTATGCTCCCTGCGTCCCGCTTCTGTTAGAATCATGGCTGCCGAACGCTGGACTAGTTGAAGCTTCCGAGCCGTCTTCAAAGGCAACCCCACGTAGAGAGCGTTGCAGTAGTCTAGGCGGGATGTAACCAGAGCGTGGACTACCGTGGCCAAGTCAGACTTCCCAAGGTACGGGCTCTCTTTGGCTCTCTTTGGGAGTGTTAGGAGGGAGGGGGCCAATCTCATATTACGCTGGTTACGCTGCAGCTTGCTCCACACAGATACAAACTATTCCTGTATACAGCCAACCCAGCTCTGAAACAAGGAGGGCAGCATCTCCTCTCCGCTCCATTGGCCAAGACGTCTCTTGCCTACCTGTGTGCGGCATCACTGCGTAAGTAAACTGGTGGTCACCGATATCTGCAGAGGCGTCCGGAGACTTTGGCGCTCTTAACCTTTGGGGAAGAGTCAAGGGAACAATATAGTAGATGGGTCTTCCAACCTTGTTGATAATAGCAACCTTCCAAACCTTCATGTATGTATCTGCTAACCTTAATTGTATGTGTATGTTGATTTGCTAACCTTTATTGTATGTATATGTTGATTTGCCAGTTCAACCGACCTCTTTGGTGTGGGAGGGGCTACAGACATGTGACTGTACTGACCATGTGCAGACTCAAGGCTCCCTTTTGTTATCAGTATGATTTTGGATTTCAATGTTAGCAGTTCGCTTTCCACCTCGGTGGAGGTGGATGCAGTATGCGTTTGGACTTCAATGGAGACAGTTTGCATTTTGGACTTATACAGGAACAGTTTACTATACGTTTGCATTGAGTACAGTTACACAGTTTATTATTTATTTATTTATTTATTTACTGTATTTGTATACCGCCTTTCTCAGCCTGTCGGCGACTCAAGGCGGTTTCCAACAAAACAGTATATACAATATCATAAAACAATTTAAGAACATTTCAGTTACATAAACCACACAGCATTAAAGACAACATCATTGGCGTCTCCTTATTGTCAAGCATTGTCCAGTTCCATCATCAATTGTCAATTTCCTATATCATTTATCCATATCCGTTACTCTGTGTTTGTAAACGCTTGCTCAAACAGCCACGTTTTGACTTGCTTCTGAAACTTTAAAAGGGAGGGAGTAGATCTAAGCTCTCTAGGGAGGGCGTTCCATAGCCGGGGGGCCACCGCTGAGAAGGCCCTGTCTCTCGTCCCCGCCAAACGCACCTGAGACTAGGTGGGACCGAGAGCAAGACCTCTCCGGACGATCTCAAGGTTCTAGATGGTTCATAAGGGAAGATACATTCGGACAGGTACGTTGGGCAGAACTGTTTAGGGCTTTAAGGGTTAAAACCAAGGTGAAAGAGGAAAGGGCAAAAGCTGGGTTGCAGCTAAACATAAAAAAACCCCAAGATTCTGGCAACAAGAATGATTGACAACTGGGAAATAGAGGGAGAAGACGTGGAGGCCGTGACAGACGTTGTGTTTCTAGGTGCAAAGATGAGTGCAGATGCAGACTGCAGCCAGGAAATCAGGAGACGCTTACTTCTTGGGAGGAGAGCAATGTCCAATCTCAATAAAATAGTGAAGGGTAGAGACATCACACTGGCAACGAAGATCCGCATAGTTAAAGCCATGGTATTCCCCATAATCACCTACGGATGTGAGTGAAGGAAGATAGATGCTTTTGGACTGTGGTGCTGGAGGAAAGTGCTGAGAGTGCCTTGGACAGCAAGAAGATCCAACCAGTCCTTACTTCAGGAAATAAAGCCCAACTGCTCATTGGAGGGAAGGATAGTAGAGGCCAACATGAAGTGCTTTGGCCACATCACGAGAAGACAGGAAAGCTTGGAGAAGAGAATGATGCTGGGGGGAAGGGAAGGAAAAAGGAAGAGGGGCCGACCAAGGGCAAGGTGGGTGAATGGCGTCCTTGAAAGGACTGGATTGACCTTGAAGGAGCCCCTGGGGATGGTGATGGCCAACGGAGCTCTGGCCTGGGATGGTCCATGAGGTCACTGTCAGGATTTACTGAGGTATTGAGATATATTGTGTGTTTTAAATGTAATTCTTGTATTACTAATATGGATGTCACTTAAGAGTGTAATGCTATACTGAAATGTGTATGTTGAGGCTGTGATTGAGTGACCTTAAGATAAGCTCTCTGCTGCTGAGAAAAATTAGGGAGTTAACCACTTGGAGCAGAAGAGCTAAGCAGCTGCAAAAGAACTCTTTTGACTTTCAGTTTTCTTGTGTGTTCCTGTGTGTCGCTCGCTGAAGATGGATGTGCTTTTGCTCTGTGCTTAGTAAACTGAATTTTCCTTGTAACCTGACGTCTCCAGAGTCCATGATTTTACAGAGCTGTATCTGGTGTATCCAGCAATTTCTTCTGTCAAGTTGCGCCTTAGCTTGACAGTCACGAAGAGTCGGAAACAACTGAACGAATGAACAAGAAGAAGAAGAAGATGTATACTTAAAGACTTTGGACTACTGATTAATAATGATGCCCCGTGTTCTCCACACAGAGAAACTATATCCTATCTATAAATGTGCCTGTATGAAGTAATACAAGATGTTTGTGAGTAAACAAGATATGTTCATTTTAAAAGAAGACCCTGTTTTTTTGTCTCTGAGTGCATATTTTAAACTACGAGGTTTCAAGGAAGAGTGTATGTCTTGGGCAAGTGCAATTTCAAAGCTCTGCTAGCTAAGTAGATGTTCTTTGTCCCTGTCAGTACCATTTGAACAGCTGAGTTACCCGTGTGCCATTACATGAATGTTTGCGAACATCACTTTTTCAAAGGATTGACTTCTATAAAAGGAAGTGGTGGTGGAAAAAAGGAAGGAAGTGTATAAAAGGAAGTGGTGGTGGAAAAAAAGCCATGCCATTCCTTGATTCGTGGTTTTCAAAAGGCGGTCTCCAGATGTTCATGGAGATTCACATTTGCCAAAAGGACATGACATCATTTTTCCTTTTCAAAAAGGTTATGAATGCCATTTCCTCAAAAAACTTTGGCAAAACAAAAGCTCTGAGGTCTTTTCCTTCTGCTGGGAGTCTTTCCAACAGACTGCAACTGAGGGAGATGACCTGTGAAGCTTTGACTCTCCATCTGCTGTACTGAACATCAAGGAGCCATTTACATCATTGCTTCTAGTAAATCTACACAGTACACAATAGAGAACAGACTTCTGTTTTGAGGTTCTGTTCTTCGGTGAAAGGAACCCAGCTTTGGAGGATGGAAGACCCTCACCCACCCCCCACCCAGAGAAAACCCTGTATTTATTGGTGGGCCAACCCCCAGAACTCACAAGGAAAGGCTCATCACGTTGCCCCGAACCGAGCAACCGTACTTGCAGTCGTTCAACAGTGCAACCCCAAAGCCATGTTCAGACAGATCCATCCACTTGTGGCTCCACACCTGCAGATGGAAGCAAACCAACTGGAATGAGCAGTCATCCTACTGGGGAAACTGGAGGCTGTTTCTGGTGGGAAACTGGGGGGGGGGGAGGGAGATGGGCAGGAAAAGTGTATAAAAGGAAGTGGTGGTGGAAAAAAGTCAGTAGTGTCTTTCTTTGCTGCAGAGATACAAGCAATATATTCATTTCCAAGCAAAACCGGCTTGTGAGTGATCATTTAATATTGCTATATAAAACCTACAGTCTTACAGAGGCTGGGAGTTACAGTTCAGGAAAAGCATCCTTTTCTCAAATGCCATCTACGAACTGGCATAACAGCAACCTAAAATCCCAGTCTTCCCCTAGACTGACATTCCTGTTACATGTATATTCGGACAGGAGGCACCTGTTGGGAAGGGCTAGGAGTAAGTGGGCGGTACCTCAGGTTCTGTTGAACCCCAACTCCCAGCATTCCTCAACCACTGGCTGTTCCGGCTAGGATCTGCAATACAGGACCATCTGGAGAACCCATGTTGCATAGCCCGGGTGAAAAGGGGCTGAAAGGGTGGGAAGGCCAACCAATGGATAGGATTTCGAGGGAATCTTAGGTTCTAAAATTAGGCATTTATTTATTTATTTGTGCATAGATCCAAAGCCAGATAATCAGAGAATCATACTGATCAATCCAAGGCCAATTCCGACTGTATTGCACAGGTAATTGTGCCGGGCCAAATGCTTGCTCCCAAAGCCAAGTTTTCATTTGTTTGCAAAATGACAGGCAGGAAGGGGCGGATAATCGGTCCTGACCTCAAAGCGGGCCCAGTCCCAGGAGGTGTTCCAATGTGTTGGCCTCTGGAGGTGGCCAAACTGGATCTCGTACGTAGCATTGGGGCTGCGAACCCCGACTGGAAATTCCACCTTGAGGAATTGGTGGGCTTCGTTCCAAGCAACCTACAAAAATAATAATATAGGAAGAGGAAGGAAGTCAAGAGAAGACCACGCACCCGTGAACCCCAGAGGTACACGATCCCTTAGGAGAAGGCCTTCAATGTTCTGAAGATCAAACCTGAGTCTGAAAGCGGACGCAAGGGGAAGCCGTGTCCAAGATGACTTCCTGGGTGAGGATGCTCTTCTGGTTGATCTGCAAGGAGAACTTGGCACTGCCACGCAGACCACCCGACAAGGCCATTTCCAAGGGTTTCAGGAGATGCGTGATGGGTTTCCTGAAAGGGCGTAAGGATGCAGAAGACACCTTACACAAAGTCAAAGCATCGGTCTATCAAGGTCGCTATTACCAACAATAATTGGCCACATCCACTCAATAGAGGAGGTTCTTCAAACCTACCTGGGGATGCTGGAGATTGAATTTGGGACTTTGTGCACACACAGCAAATGATAGTCCACAATAATAATACTACAAGCAGAGGCATACTACCATTGCTCAGACGATTCATTGGAACTTCTGCCACAAATACCATCTGCCTGCGACAACGAACTGGTGGGATCACAAGCCGGAAAGAGTTACAGAAATGAACACGGCAAACTCCTCTGGAACTCATCCAAAAAAAGGGGCTGAACCTCAAACATCCAGTCAAGGGTCTGAACACAAAACTTATTTCCAAACCCTCCTGTTGTCTTCCTGGCATCCTTTACATTACATAGGGCTTCAGCACACCATTCCTTTGAGTTCTCGATTGTCCTCTTGTGCTTGTTGACCTGGCATGGACTCTATCGAATATCGTGTATGAGATCGAATTGTTAGGCCAACCATAATGGCAGTGCTGACTGGAGGATTCTGGGATGTGCAGCAGTAATAATAATAATAATAATAATAATAATAATAATAATAATAATAATAATAATCTGACACAATATGAGGATTTAAAGATCGAACTGCAAAGACTCTGGCACAAGCCAGTCAAGGTGGTCCCAGTGATGATCGGCACACTGGGTGCAGTGCCTCTAGATCTTGGCCTGCACTTAAACACAATTGGCGCTGACAAGATTACCATCTGCCAGCTGCAAAAGGCCACCTTACTGGGATCTGCACGCATTATTTGCAGATACATCACACACTCCTAGACACTTGGGAAGTGTCCGACGTGTGATCCAATACAACAGCCAGAAGAGTGTCTGCTGTGGACTCATCTTGTGGTGTTTCAAATCTAAACACAGTGAAAAATGTGTATGTGTGTATGTGGCAGAGACGTCCACTTACACAAACAGCCTCTGGCCTCTACAAACAGGCTATAGTTCCAAGTACTGAGAAGACTCCAAAGGAACTCCCTCATCTCACATTGCAGGTTATAGTGAGTGCCATGAACATGCAGCCAAACATTGCCAATGTCCTCCCCAAACCCTACGACCCACCACCCAAGGAATGGTTTCATTTGGGGAGAATTACATCCTAGATTTGACATGTTTCCTCCACCACAGGCAGGCATCCCACGGTTCCTTGTGTGGAATTTGCATGACCCTGCCCACTGCCTGTACCTTAACCCCCTCCTACCCTTTCCTATGGCACACAGCAAACACAGACGAATTTCTCAGCAACTGAACAGACTGGAGCTGTTTTGGGGCCTGACTCAACAGGATGGAAGTTGTAGTTCACCTTGCATCAAGACCCCCTTCGAAAATGGATCTGAATTGTCCTTGGCATATGGGAGTTGTAGTTCACCCTTATCCAGAGAGAACTAAACCCAGCCCATGACAGATCTGAACTAAACTTGGCACACACCCCCAACATGGCCAACTACATACTGGCCTGGTTTGGGGAGGATTGATCCATGATTCTGGGAACTGTAGTTCACCCACGTCCTTATGCATTTTCGAATGGGAGCATTCATAAAAAATCAAATCAAAACCTGTCATTTTTCTAATAGATAGTGTTACTAAATGATAACATTTAGTAACTAAATGATATTACCAAACACCTCAAGAAAAACAATGCCGTTTTCAAATAACCCGGGCACCGCCGGGTACTCAAGCTAGTAATAACAACAACAACAACAACAACAACAACAATCTACTAATAGCAAAGCATCTAGTTCAGTTTCCTAAGGTGAAAGTGAAGAGGCTCAAATTGGTACGCATTGGGGTCGTTGCCTGTAAATGCTTGTCCAAAGGAGAGCCCACTCAGTACAGTTCAATTGTTTGAGTGTCGAAACGGAATGAGTCTTACAAACGTCTACAAGCAGTGGCTCTTGGCAAGCAATCCTTGGTTTCCCAGAATCCCACAGGAAGAGCACTGCTTCTTACCTAGTCTCCAAATGATAGTCCATCACATCCCAAGCATCCCAGTACAAAGGAATATCATCAAATATCACAAACTGGTTAGCGCAGGAACCTTCGGGGATGGACTCTCTGGAACAAAGAGACACGGAATCATAATTTGAACTTATTGGTTCTAGATAGCGAGACCTGGACATGTGAAAATATTCTGGATGCAGATGTCAGAGGAACAAACAAAGCAGACTTGTATATGCGTTAGACCAGGCAAACGTCGGCCCTCACTGACTGTGAGGAATTGTGGGAGTTGGAGTCCAAAACACGTGGAGGGCCGAAGTTTGCCCACGGCTGAGTTATACCATATCATCATACAATCTTCTGTGTAGATGCTTACATAGAAGCCAAGTGCCTCTCAGTCAGGTATGTTGCTACAACTCCAAACAGAGTTAAGGTTTAAGGGGAATTGCATGTTTACTGTGTTGGGCGAGTGGGTTTAGTAACAAAAGACCCTCCCCATGAAGAGAGTAACTTATGAGCAGCAGCGTGACTCAGCACCAGGAGCCCAAAGTGAGAAAAAGAACAGAAACACAGAGACCAATGTTCTCTCTTCCTTCAGAGGCTTTTCTTTGTAGCAAAATCATACGGTTGCACTATTTATACAAACAAGGTTTCCGTAAGACAAATAAAGTTCTTTACAGTTCCTTCTTTGCTTCCACGCTGGGCTTCTTTCTCATTCAGATAAACAGCTTCACTCTCACAGAGCCTCCTCTCAGACCGAAATTACACAGGAGCTTCACATAGTAGCTTTACACCCGAGGCCTTCAATTTGGGACTTCTCTCACCGAAGCTTCTCACACCAGGCCCTCTCACACTCTGCCTTCTCATAGACGAAGGCCTTCCTCCCACTGTGAGGCCTTCTCGCAGATGAAGGTCTACCTCACACTGTGAGGCCTTCTCACAAACAAAGGCCTTCCTCACACTGTGAGGCCATCTCACAGACTAAAGCTTACTTCACACTGTGAGGCCTTCTCACAGACTAAGGCCTACCTCACACTGTGAGGCCTTCTCACAGACTAAGGCCTTCCTCACACTGTGAGGCCTTCTCGCAGACTAAGGCCTAGCTCACACTGTGAGGCCTTCTCGCAGACTAAGGCCTAGCTCACACTGTAAGGCCTTCTCACAAACAATGGCTTATCTCACACTGTGAGGCCTTCTCACAGACTAAGGCCTTCCTCACACTGTGAGGCCTTCTCGCAGCCTACCTCACACTGTGAGGCTTTCTCACAAACAAGGGCCTTCCTCACACTGTGAGACCTTCTCGCAAACTAAAGCCTACCTCACACTGTGAAGCCTTCTTACAGACTAAGGCCTACCTCACACTGTGAGGCCTTCTCACAGACTAAGGCCTACCTCACACTGTGAGGCCTTCTCGCAGACTAAGGCCTACCTCACACTGTAAGGCCTTCTCACAAACAACGGCTTATCTCACACTGTGAGGCCTTCTCACAAACTGAGACCTTTCCCCCACTGAGGTTTACCTCAGACTGATGGCTCCTAAGCTACAGGCACACCTGCTTATATAGAACTGCAGCCTTTGCTGAGCCATTGCATCCATTTAACCCTTTCAGTGCTGGGCTCACATTCTTGTAATTAAATTACCTACTTAATTACCTACTTCGCAAAGAATTGTAGACTGGAAGAAACCCCTTCAAAGGACCAATGGCAAATAAAAACAATAGGCGTAATGAATATGGCTGAACTGACTCAACTCCTAACAAGACATCAAGGAACACCAAGGAACAAACAAACTGGCAACCATTTAAGAAATAAGAAAGCATTAATTATCTAAACACAAAAGAACAACGAGATTAGCACAAAGGGAGAAAGAATATGTAAACATATATACTAGATATCTTCTTTTTTCTTTTCTCTTCGCTTTTTCTAAAGGAAGAAATGAAAGGAATGATATCACAAGCAAGGAAGAAGACCGAAAGTACAAAAAACTCAACATTTTATTTTCATATCAAGTAATGAACCACTTTCTTGCGTTTACAGCCGTTATTTAAACCATTAATATTAGAAGATATAATTTTTAAGTTTTGTATAGACATTTTAATCTACTCTACCCTATCCTGACATACTGTGGGATAATTGTGCAATAATTGATTTTAACTGTACCTCTCAGCTTCCATCAGACGCAATGAAGTCATGCGGCCCATCGTATCCAGGCGAACCCAGACGATGCCATTCTCCATGACCACTGAGCCATCGACCTATATGCGAAAACGGAAAGACAAACGAGACCCTTCCATGTCTCCCCAACCTTTTCCAGAGACATCAGACAGTAATGGGAAAACCGAATGCAGGATTATTTTTTAATTTACAACATTTCTATGCCGCCCTTCTCACCCTGAAGGGAACTCAGAGCGGCTTACAATATACATATACACACATATATAAATACACAATACATTATACCATTAGTACAGTACAATATCAGTGCTATACATCACTATATTGTACTATACAATAAATTGTAATATTTATTAAATGTAATATAAAATATATAATTATAATATCATATTATTAGTAGTAGTATTAGTAGAAAGCTGTCTTCATAGACCTCTCAGTGGCTTATGATACTGTAAACCACTGTCTCCTGAGAAAAATGTATAATATCACAAAGGACTACCATCTCTCCCGCCTCATAGGAAACCTGCTACAAAACAGGAGCTTTTTGTTGAGTTCCAGGGCCAGAGAAGCAGATGGCGGAAACAGAAGAACGGCCTGCCTCAGGGGAGCGTGCTTGCTCCATCCATGTTCAACATCTACACAAATGACCAGCCACTGCCAGAAGGGACAGAGAGTTTCATCTATGCTGATGATCGTGCCATTACTGCTTAAGCAGGGAGCTTTGAGATGGTTGAACAGAAGCTCTCCGAAGCTCTAGGTGCTCTTACTGCAGGGAAAACCAGCTGATCCCTAATCCATCTAAAACACAGACATGTGCCTTTCACCTTAAGAACAGACAAGCATCCCGAGCTCTGAGGATCACCTGGGAAGGAATCCCACTGGAGCATTGCAGCGCACCCAAATACCTGGGAGTCACTCTGGACCGTGCTCTGACCTAAAAGAAGCACTGCCTGAACATCAAGCAAAAAGTGGGTGCTAGAAACAATATCATACGAAAGCTGACTGGCACAACCTGGGGATCACAACCAGACACAGTGAAGACATCTGCCCTTGCTCTTTGCTACTCTGCTGCTGAGTATGCATGCCCCAGTGTGGAACACATCTCACCACGCTAAAACAGTGGATGTGATTCTTAATGAGACATGCCGCATTATTACGGGGTGTCTGCGCCCTATATCACTGGAGAAATTACACTGTTTAGCCGGTATTGCACCACCTGACATTCACCGAGAAGTAACAGCCAATAGTGAAAGGACCAAGGCAGAGACATCTCCAGCTCATCCCCTGTTTGGGTGTCAGCCAGCACGTCAACGCCTTAAATCAAGAATTTATTTTATTTATTTATTTATTAAATTTATTTGTATCCCGCCCGCTACCATCTCCCCAAGGGACTCGGTGCGCCTTACATGAGGCCGAGCCAAACAACAACAATACAAGCAATAAAACAACAATACAAGCAATTAAAAAACATAGACAATAAAATAAACAACATTATCAATAAAAACACACAGTTAAAAACAGAGGGGAGGCCAAATGTAAAGTTAAAATTGGAAATATGCTGGGACATGAACGGAAGGTGATACTGGTGTTTGTGACAGGGCATACGAGCAGACTTAGAAAATGTAATGTGCTTTGGAGGACAAAGTACTATGGAATCATTATCTTAGTTTTCTAAGATCTATAGAGACACTCGTTGGAACACCCCAGCAAGCGAGAGTCCAAAAGTGGCAGGCTCAAACCCAGAACCTCAACCAATAGCAGATACCAAATGAGAGACTCCCCCCTGGGCACACAGAAGACTGGGCGACTTGGAAGGCACTGAACAGACTGCGCTCTGGCACCACGAGATGCAGAGCCAACCTTAAGAAATGGGGCTACAAAGTGGAATCCACGGCATGCGAGTGCGGAGAAGAGCAAACCACAGACCACCTGCTGCAATGCAACCTGAGCCCTGCCACATGCACAGTGGAGGACCTCCTTGCGGCAACACCACAGGCACTCCAAGTGGGCAGATACTGGTCAAAGGGCATTTAACCAAATACCAAGCTTGCAAACTTTGTGTTTTGTCTCTTTGTTTTGTTAAAAATGTAATACAAATGTGTGGTTGCTCCTGACACGATAAATAAATAAATAAATAAATAGTAGTATTATACTGTATTATATTATAATATAAATATTATATATACATACAATATATTATATTATATTATATTTATTATATTATTAGCATAGCGCAGGAGACAAGGTGGAACGGGTGTGGGTCGCAGGAGGCTGGGTTCCACAGCTCCCCTCTCCCACAAGGTCGCTATTCAAGGAAAAGGCACAAAACTCGCTCACCTCTTGGGTCACGGTCACTGGATGGCAAGGGGACAAGGACTCCTGGACGGCACAGTAACCCACGCTGGGAACAGTCACTAGAGCTAAGATTAAGAGACAGAAAAAAATATATATATGTTATATTTAGCCTAAACTTGTATAAGGAGCTGGCATAGCGCTTCCAAATATGATGTTTAGAAACCCAAGGACATGAAGCCAAACGGGCACCTAATGTCTCTGCTCCTCCTGCTCCAGCTTTAGCAACGACTTCCGTCCGTTCCCAAGGCAATGTGTTCACCACGAGGACGCTTCCGCCGGCCTTTCCATGGCTTCCCAACTGGTCTCCAAACAAAGACCGCATTGCGTCTTTCAGAAGCTCGGCTCCAGAGCTTCGGATTTCTGGGAGAAAGGAAGAAGCATGCAGATTCAGGGGAGCCCTCTGGAACACAATAAATACGACACAAAGGCCTTGGCCTGAGAGGGATGAGCATGTGCTCTCTGTGCTGAGCTACAGTTATTTATATTATTACTAGCCGCCCCCTGCCACACGTTGCTGTGGCCCACATGGGGGTTCTGTGTGGGAGGTTTGGCCCAATTCTATTGTTGGTGGGGTTCAGAATGCTCTGTGATTGTAGGTGAACTATAAATCCCAGCAACTACAACTCCCAAATGTCAAGATTCTATTTTCCCCAAACTCCACCAGTGTTCACATTTGGGCATATTGAGTATTCGTGTGAGTTTGGTCCAGATCCATCATTGTTTGAGTCCACAGTGATCTCTGGATGTAGGTGAACTACAACTCCAAAACCAAAGGACACTGCCCACCAAACCCTTCCAGTATTTTCTGTTGGTCATGGGAGAACTGTGTGCCAAGTTTGGTTTAATCCCATCGTTGGTGGGGTTCAGAATGCTCCGTGATTGTAGCTGAACTATAAATCCCAGCAACTACAACTCCCAAATGTCAAGATTCTATTTTCCCCAAACTCCACCAGTGTTCACATTTGGGCATATTGAGTATTCGTGTAGAGTTTGGTCCAGATCCATCATTGTTTGAGTCCACAGTGATCTCTGGATGTAGGTGAACTACAACTCCAAAATCAAAGGACACTGCCCACCAAACCCTTCCAGTATTTTCTGTTGGTCATGGGAGAACTGTGTGCCAAGGTTTGGTTTAATCCCATCGTTGGTGGGGTTCAGAATGCTCCGTGATTGTAGCTGAACTATAAATCCCAGCAACTACAACTCCCAAATGACAAAATCATTTTTTTTAGTGAAGGACATACATTGGCCTGATATGTGTCTTGTGTCCAAATTTGTTGTTAATTCCCCCAGTGGATTTTGGGTTATGTTAATCCCACAAACGAATATTTTTATTTTTATTTATATAGATTTATTATTTATTTACAACATTTCTACCCCGCCATTTTCAACCCCCCGAGGGGGGACTCAGAGTGGCTAACACTGGAAACAATGTGATGCCACAATATTACAATATAACAACAATATAGAGCCATAAATACACAATAGATTAAAAACAATAACATTAAATATACAGTCACATAGCCGTTTCCATTATCATAACAATCATATGGTCCAGTTCAATGTCCAAAGTGGCCATAGTGCCTGCTAGTCAAAAGCCTGGCTCCACGACCACAATTTTGGTTCTTTCCTAAAGGAAAGGAGGGAGGATGCCAATCTATTCTCGCTGGGGAGCGAATTCCACAGGCGGGGGGGGGGGGTCACCACTGAGAAGGTCCTGCCACTTGTCCCTACCAGATGCATTTGTGAGGCTGGTGGGACCGAGAGCAGGGCCTCCCCAGTGGATCTTAAACTACAAGGCGGAACGTAGAGGGAGATACATTCGGACAAGTAAGCTGGCCCGGAGCCGTATAGGGCTTTATAGTTCCCCTTGTGGGAGCTCTACTTGAGCTACCGTTTGTCCCTGACAGCAGCACCATTGTTGACAACCTGTCGTTATCTGTGTGTCCCTTCAGACATCAAATGTTAAGTGTTTACATGTTTAAGTTTTAGAATCATAGAGTTGGAAGAGACCTCGGAGGTCATCCCCCATCTGCTATGCAGGGAAAGCACAATCAAAGCACCCCCAACAGAGGGCCATTCAGTCTGTTTAAAGGCCTTCAAAGAAGGAGCTTCTACCACACTCCGAGGCAGTGAGTTCCTCTGTTGAACAGTCAAGAAGTTCTTCCTAGTGTTCAGGTGGAATCTCCTTTCTGGTAATTTGAACCCATTGTTCCATGGAGTCCTAGTCTCCACGGCGTCCTTGCTGTGCGTTTCCCTCTTCCTACCTGCATAGTATCTCATGGCATCCTCGGCTACAAGTTGGATACAACTGCCCGGCAAAACATCATGGAACTGGTTCAGGAGCAGCAATCTGCAACCAGAAGGGAGGAAACAAAAACACAGGAAAGGAGCTGAGATCTAAGAAAAAGGGGAACCTGTCTACCTGTATAGTACAACTAATATAATATAATATAATATAATATATTGTATATATTTAAATATTTTGTATATATTTAAATAATATATTGTATATCTATATATATAAATCTGTTAGGTTGGTTCAACTGGACAGCAAAACTCCACAACCCCCCAACGAAACTGTACCAAAATTGCCATGCCCATAACACAACCCACAAGGTACAAACATATCTACTCAAAATGAAAAACAACACAACACACTCACAAAACAGCAAAACAACAAAACTAAAAAAAAAACCAACGAAACCTAACCAAAATTGCCATGCCCATAACACAACCCACAAGGTACAAACATATCTACTCAAAATGAAAAACAGCACAACAACACACTCACAAAACGGCAAAACAACAAAACTCAAAAAAACCCAACGAAACTTAACCAAAATTCCCATGCCCATAACACAACCCACAAGGTACAAACATATCTACTCAAAATGAAAAACAACACAACACACTCACAAAACAGCAAAACAACAAAACTAAAAAAAACCAACAAAACTTAACCAAAATTCCCATGCCCATAACACAACCCACAAGGTACAAACATATCTACTCAAAATGAAAAACAACACAACAACACACTCACAAAACGGCAAAAGAACAAAACTCAAAAAAACCCAACGAAACTTAACCAAAATTCCCATGCTCATAACACAACCCACAAGGTACAAACATATCTACTCAAAATGAAAAACAACACAACACACTCACAAAACAGCAAAACAACAAAACTAAAAAAAAAACCAACGAAACCTAACCAAAATTGCCATGCCCATAACACAACCCACAAGGTACAAACATATCTACTCAAAATGAAAAACAGCACAACAACACACTCACAAAACGGCAAAACAACAAAACTCAAAAAAACCCAACGAAACTGTACCAAAATTGCCATGCCCATAACACAACCCACAAGGTACAAACATATCTACTCAAAATGAAAAACAACACAACACACTCACAAAACAGCAAAACAACAAAACTAAAAAAAAAACCAACGAAACCTAACCAAAATTGCCATGCCCATAACACAACCCACAAGGTACAAACATATCTACTCAAAATGAAAAACAGCACAACAACACACTCACAAAACGGCAAAACAACAAAACTCAAAAAAACCCAACGAAACTGTACCAAAATTGCCATGCCCATAACACAACCCACAAGGTACAAACATATCTACTCAAAATGAAAAACAACACAACACACTCACAAAACGGCAAAACAACAAAACTCAAAAAAACCCAACGAAACTTAACCAAAATTCCCATGCCCATAACACAACCCACAAGGTACAAACATATCTACTCAAAATGAAAAACAACACAACAACACACTCACAAAACGGCAAAACAAAACACAAAATCCCCCAACGAAACTTAACCAAAATTCCCATGCCCATAACACAACCACAAGGTACAAACATATCTACTCAAAATGAAAAACAACACAACAACACACTCACAAAACGGCAAAACAACTGAGCATGCGCATTGGCGCCCAGCCGCAAGTTCCCTGGCGCGCGCACACAGCCTTCCGGCCAACGTTCCCTCTGCGGAAGCCATGCCCACTCCAAGCCCCGCCGCGCCGCTTCCCGCACACACACACCCCCTGCCGCACACACACACAACCCCACGCTCCATCACTCCCCCCACCGCCGCACACACACACGCAACCCCACTCCCCCCGCTGCCGCACACACACACGCAACCCCACGCTCCATCACTCCCCCCGCCGCCGCACACACACACACAACCCCACGCTCCATCACTCTCCCCTGCCCCAATCTTACCTCCTTTTACTTCACGCCACCTCCAAACCCCACCCCGCCCCTTCCCCCCCTGTCAAAATCCAGGAAAGACAGGAAAGAAGGAAAGAAGGAAGAAAGGGGGGAAGGAAGGGGGAAGGAAGGAAAGTTAGAGAAAGAAGGAAGAAGAAAAGGAAAGGAAAGATGGAAGGAAAGAAAAGAGACAGCAGAAGAGAAAGAAAAAGGGGGAAGGAAGGAAAGAGGTAGAGAAGGAAGAAATGAGAGACAGAGGGAGGGAAAGAAAAAGGGGGAAGGAAGGAAGGAGAGAAGGAAAGAAAAAAGGGAATAAAGGAAGGAAAGAGGGAGTGAAGGAAGGGGGAAGATGTAGAGAAAGAGGGAGGGAAGGAAAGAAGGAAAGAGAGAAGGAAGAAAAGAGACCAGAAGAGAAAGAAAAAGGGGGAAGGAAAGAAAAAAGGGAATGAAGGAAGGAAAGAAGGAGTGAAGGAAGGGGGAAGATGTAGAGAAAGAGGGAGTGAAGGAAAGAAGGAAAGAGAGAAGGAAGAAAAGAGACCAGAAGAGAAAGAAAAAAGGGGAAGGAAGGAAAGAGATAGAGAAGGAAGAGGAGAAGGAAAGATGGGAGGGAAGGAAGGAAGGAGGGAAAGAAGGAGAGAAAGAGGG
This sequence comes from Anolis sagrei ordinatus, assembly GCF_025583915.1. Classification (NCBI taxonomy): domain Eukaryota; kingdom Metazoa; phylum Chordata; class Lepidosauria; order Squamata; family Anolidae; genus Anolis; species Anolis sagrei. The sequence goes on along the minus strand of NW_026844367.1, from coordinate 26,598,473 downwards.
AAGGTTGGCGGGTAAAGGTTGTTATTTCTATGATTATTCTGATGCTATTATTCCTATGAGACCCTTTTAGGGGGAATGGGAGAGGTGTCAGGTCCCAGAGGCAATGCATTGCATTATTGTTATTGTTATGATGGTGGTGAAATAAAAGGAAATAAAAAGAGAAAGAAGGAAGCAAACAGGGAGGGAAGAAAGGCAAAGGAAGAAAGGGGGAGGGAATGAAGGAAAGAGAGAAGGATGAAACCAAGTAGTGAAAGAAGGAAAGAAAGAAAGAGGTAGAGAAGGAAGAAAGGAGAGAAAGGGGGAGGAAAAGGGGGAAGGAATAGGTAGGTACCTCTCTTTCATAATAGTCCAGATATCTACCTCAACTTTGATAAGTTTTACTATAGGCCACAGCAACGTGTGGCAGGGCACAGCTAGTATTGTATATATTTAAAAACATTTAAAAAGAATCTCAAAACCTGGCTTTTCCACTGTGCCTTTGGCGAGTAGGTGCTCAGTATGATTTTTTATATCCCCTCAACGTTTTTGGCTAATGGAGTTCATGCCCTCCAAATAGGATGTTTTTGCCCCATAACTTTAAGGGTTTCATGACTTCCATTTAAACTTCCTGCTCCTATTTTATCTCATTGTAGTCTGTTAATTGTTTTTATTTGGAATATATGGCCCGCTCATTGTCATTTCTATCGTGATTGTGTTTATTGGTATTTTATTTTATTTATTATCATTTATTATTTTAATGTCATTTTGATAATATTGTTGTTGTCTAATGTATATGCTTTGATTTTATTGCTGTATTGTTTTGTCCGGGCTTGGCCCCATGTAGGCCACACCGAGTCCCCGGGGGTAGAAATAAAGTTTATTATTATTTATTATATACATATAATATTGATATTATAATGTAATAAAATATAATACTACTACTAATAATATGATATTATAATTACATATTTTATATTACATGAAATATCACTAATAATATTACAGTATAATATTATAGTACAATCTAGTAATATTTATTTATTATTTATTTATTTAGAGCTTTTTTAACCCAGTCTTCTCGACCTCCGAAGAGGGACTCGGACCGGCTAACAACAGGAAATTCGTACACAAATAAGCTAAAACATAATAACATCATAATACGTTAATACATTAAAGTACATTAAAATGCAGATTAAATAATTACATCAAGCCAAGTCATCAAGGTAAATCACAAATTCATCACCATCCGCCAATGTGGTCAGCAGTTATTGACTCGATCATCATTCTGAGAATGCTATGTTCCAAAGCCAAGATTTTACCAGCTTTCTGAAAGTCAGGAGGGAAGGGGCAGATCTGATCTCCATTGGGAGAGAGTTCCAGAGCCGAGGGGCCACCACCGATAGGCCCTGTCCCTCGTCCCCACCAGACGCGATTGCGAAGGTGGTGGGACCGAGAGCAGGGCCCCTCCAGAAGATCTTAACAACCTCGATGGTTCATAGGGGAGAATCCGTTCGGACAGGTAAACTGGGCCGGAGTCGTTTAGGGATTTATAGGTCAGCACCAGCACTTTGAATTGTGCTCGGAAGCTAATCGGCAGCCAGTGGAGCTGGTGCAAAAGAGGAGTAGTATGCTCCCTGTACCCCGCTCCTGTTAGTAATCTGGCTGCCGCTCGTTGGACTAATTGCAGCTTCCGGGCAGTTCAGAGGCAACCCCACGTGGAGGGGGCACCATATATAATATTAATATTGTGCTATGGTTATAATATATTGTATTTACATTTTACTTGTAAGCAGCTTCAGGGTGAGAATAAATAAACTTCCATATCCATGATACTGATACACGTCAGCCCACTTTGGTTGGGATTCAATGTTTACTTTTAAGCTCTTTTTTTGTATTTATATTTGAATTATTGTATGTTTACTTTTAAGCTTTTTTATTGTATTTCTATTTGAATTACTTCTAAGCTTGTTATTGTATTTATATTCGAATTATGTCATGTTTTATTATTGTATGTTTACATTGATACGTTAATTGTTTAAATTCATATGTTTATTATTATATGTGTAATGCGGCATTGTATGCCATGGATTGTGAGCCACCCTGAGTCCCCCACTGGGGTGAGAAGGGTGGGGGAAAATGTAGTATAATAATAATAATAATAATAATAATAATAATAATAATAATAATAATAATAATAATATGGTTTCACTTTAGGTGAAGGTAAAGGTTTTCCCCGACACTAAGTCCTGTCGTGTCTGACTCTGGGACTCTGGTGCTCATCTCCATTTCTAAGCTGAAGAGCTTCCACCAGAAGTTGACCTAGAGTCACCTTGGAGGTCTCAGAAATGCGAGGCGTATTCCTTGGAGGAATTTTCTAGGTCCTCTACTGCAATTCTGTAGCATCCTTCTGCTGGAAGTTGCTCACTCCAATTAGGTTTGCTGTTAGCCATGGTTTTGTTTCCCTTCCCTAAGCCCAAGAATGCATCCCGCCTAGATCATCAGGGGATCCTACTGCATTTGGTTCATGAAGGTTGAGCACAAGTACGTACTTTAGATGGCCATGAATAATGCACCACAACACTCTGTCCCTCCTGTTTGGTCCACAATGCCCTAAGCACGCTCACCTTTCAGTCTTGTCCCCCCACACAACACTTTGACACACTGCAACTCAAGGTGGGAGAAAYCCAAAGCGGTACCTCCAGAGATGCTGAARCTTTRCYGAAGGGTACCGGAAGGAACTCTTCCTCGAGAGGGCAAGGCTGCCCAGAACCTCCACGTCACGGAGCAGGCGCTCACACTCCCGGTTCCCCTTCTTGATCTGAATTTTTTWWAAAAAATAAGCATARTGGASAAGTTATTACCAAAAATYAGAAAGTCAGGCATTGACAATAATAAGATAACAACCTTTACAAGGAACGTCACTCTGACCCCACAACTCTGGATGATCTCCCCCAGCGGATTCATTTTTTTTTCCTATCTATGTAATCGGGTTTTTTTAATTATTGTATAATACATAGAAACATACCATCTTTGAAAGCAACATTCAAAATACCAGTATTTTCCCCAATCCCGCCACCACCACAATCCCCCCCCCCTCGGAAACAAATAAGTACTTTAGCTGTGTTTATTACAATTGTTCAATCATGAAAATAGTTTTGTTCGACACCGTATATTTATCTTTCCCCTTTATTCTATATATGAGACCCTTCCATTTTGCTTTCCATGTCCTTTTGCTTTGACCCGTCATATAGTAACTTTTCCCTTCGCTAATATAATCTTGAAGAAGGTAATCTGCTAAATATTTGTACCAGGTTTTTGTATCCCATTTCTTGTGGTCTTTCCAGCCCAGGGCCACTGAGGCTTTAATTCCCTCTATCATATGTTTTATTATTTCCTCACTTTCCTTATATTCCCCTTTACTTTTGAATTTCTGAATGAAAAATTGGGCATTATTCCATTCTATCTTGATCCCTAATAGTTCCTCCATTTCCTTCCTGATTATTTCTGGGAACTTTTGGATTTTTTCACATTCCCACCACATGTGGGCATATGTTCCTATTTTACCACAGTTGTGCCCCAGCGGCTTCATGTAAATGTTAAACAAATTGTAACTCTACCCTCAACGTCTCTACCCTCCACCCCCCTATCTACCCACCTTCCCCCATTACCTACTCCTACTTTCCTATACACCTGATATGTTCCCCCTCTTTTAAGTGTATTTCAGAAAAACCTTAATAAATATTAATAAAAAAATAGGCATCACTTCTGCAGGAATGGAACGGCACTCCATGCAGTCCTGCCAGTGGCCACATGACCTTGGAAGTGTCTATGGACAACGCTGACTCTTCCGCTTAGAAATGGAGATGAGCCCCAGAGTCAGGCACGACTGGACTGAATGTCAAGGGGAAAGCTTGACCTTGACTCACCTACCCGTGGGTGGTATATGTGCCGTTATGGAGCTCCAAGAACAATTCTCCCACCCAGGTGCAGAGCTGGGCCTTCTCCTTCTCCAGAGAAGAGAACAGCCGGTCCGGGGACGACATCTGCACCCTGCAAGGCAGAAAGACGCCGTTTGGGGGAAAGCGACGAGAAGGACCACAGGAATCGAGTGGGTTCGCAGGTAACACACAGCCCACTCCGTCCCCCCCCCCCCATACTTCTGTGACCAATAAAAAAAATAGGATATTTGGATACTTATCCTGAAATATGTTGTGCCATAAACTAAAGTAGTGTAATCTCACTGTTGTAGGAAATGAATATTCTCCTGATATTCAAATGTCCTGAATTTTTCTGTGTGCAAGAAACTGTGATATTTTTGTGAGCAGGAAACCTCTTCCGCTTTCTCCAGCGGACCTTAAAACTTAGGGATAGGAGGATAACGGTCTTTCGGACTGTGGTGGAGCCTCCTTCTTTGGAGAATTTCAACAGAGGCTGGGTGGCCATCTGTCAGGAGGGCTTTGAGTGTGGCAAAATGGCGTTGCTTGGATGGTCCTTGGGGTGTGGAGGACATAATAATAATAATAATAATAATAATAATAATAATAATATAACTGCATTCCTTAATAATAATAATAATAATAATAATAATATTTTATTTGTACCCCGCTACCATCTCCCCAAGGGACTCGGTGCGGCTTACATGAGGTTGAGCCCAAACACAACAATACAAGCAGCAATAATAACAATATAAGCAATTTAAAAACATAAACAATAAAATACACAACATTACCAATAAGACAGCACACAATTAAAAACAGTGGGACCAACCTGGGCAAGCCGTCCACATCCTTCATCCTTTGCAGCCGGTCCAGCATGTCCTGCGTTGGGCCGCCACCGCCGTCTCCAAATCCAAAGAGGGCGGCGCTGTGGTTCACACGGCCCTTGTCTCGGTTATTTCTCACCGTTTTTAACATCTAGGAAAAGAGGCCACACAAAAGCGATGCCAGCACGTTTGCCTCGCAACACTTTTCCAGCCCAACGCTCGGCCATTTCGGCCCCGCCCTGGGAGCCCCCCCCCCATTGGGATGCTTTGCAAAGCAAATACTTGGATTTGGGGTTTTTTGTTTATTTATTTACCGTATTTATATCCCCCCCCCCTTCTCAAGGGGACTCGGGGCCGCCTTACAAAGGCAACAATCCCATGCCATGTTATTAACACATTGGTAAATAAACAAAAATGTTAAAACTAAACCCATTGAAAACATTGCACTAAAAGATAAATTAAAATCACATGATCCAAATGGTATTCCAGGGCCGGTCCGAGTCATCGTTATATGAGTTTGTAGTCTCATATTGCACGACTGGTCAGAAGCCTGATCCTACAGCCATGTTTTCAGGTTTTTTCCCCTGAAGGTCAGGAGGGAGGAGGCAGAACGAATGTCACTGGGGAGGGAGTTCCATAGGTGAGGGGCCACCACGAAGAGGGCCCTGTCTCTTGTCCCCACCAGCCGTGCTTGCGAGACCGAGAGCAGGGCTTCCCCTGACGATCTCAGCCTCTGAAGCAGACCATTGAGAGAGAGATACGTTTGGACAGGTAAACTTTAGCCTTATATTATTATTATTATTATTATTATTATTATTATTGAGAAACATCTTCAAACAGGAATAGAGAATTCCCCCCCTCCTCCCTCTCTCTCTCCTATCTCCTTCTCCAAGGTTAAAACTATTATTATTATTATTATTATTATTATTATTATTATTATCACAAACCCCCTTCTGCCTTCATGCAGGGAATGCACAATTAAAGCACCCCTGAAAGATGGCCATCCATTCTTGATAATAATATAATAATAATAGTTTTAACCTTGGAGAAGGAGATAGGAGAGAGAGAGAGAGGAGGGGGGAATTCTCTATTCCGGTTTGAAGATGCTTCTCAATAATAATAATAATAATAATAATTAGTAGTAGTAGTAGTAGTAGTATTATAATCACAAACCCCCTTCTGCCTTCATGCAGGGAATGCACAATTAAAGCACCCCTGAAAGATGGCCATCCATTCTTAATAATAATAATAATAATAATAATAGTTTTAACCTCTGAGAAGGAGAGGGGAGAGAGAGGGGGGGGGGAATTCTCTATTCCGGTTTGACGATGCTTCTCAATAATAATAATAATCACAAACCCCCTTCTGCGTTCATGCAGGGAATGCAAAATTAAAGCACCCTTGACCGATGGCCATCCATTCTTAATAATAATAATAATAATAATAATAATTTTAAACTGTTGGGCCAGGAAGAAGACGTTTAGCTGGGTGAAAACAAGCCATTTTAAAGCGTTTTAAAGACTGGAGTTTGGTTTTGGTTAGTTGTTAGTTTTATCACCAACAGTCAACAACAGAAGGAGAGGGAAGCTTCAGAAGTTCCCTCTGTCCCGTTTGGAGGTTTTTTTCACGTATTGCGCGTATTGCGCAATCGTGTCTGCCATTAACGAATCGATTCGCATATTTACGAAATTTCGTAAATATCGAAATTTTGAAATCATAAATTTCGGAAGTCCTCTGAAATTCGAAACGCTGGCACCCCCTAGAAACGAAGCAAGTTTAGAACCAAATTTTTTCTTGATCGCCCAAACCTACTATGTAGACATGAAACTCACTTATGTTTTATCAGCACCTTATGCGTGTAATCTGAAGGTAGCTTCACCCAACCTTTGACGTGATTTTGTGCAGGAGTGAGTCTCGACTCGAATCAATGGTCAACTGGCTCTTAATCCCCATTAATGTCTTGGATTTAATAATAATAATAATAATAATAATAATACTTTATTTATACCCCGCCACCATCTCCCCAAGGCACTCAGAGCGGCTTACATGAGGCCAAGCCCAACAACACATCCATAAAACAACAAGCAATAACCAAATAAACAATACAATTAATCAATAAACAATACACTTTTTAGTTGGATTGAGCCATCAGAAGAAGGCTTACCAAACCTATTGACCTTTTGCATACTATTCTATGGTGTCTCCCTTTCCTCCTGCCTGTCTGCGAGCGGGGGCCGCACTGCCTTACACCCCCCACCGCGGAAGAAAGTCTTTGGGGAAGGAGGCACGAGACCTCCGCCTTCACGTACCTCCTCCACACGACCGGACAGCCCGTAGGAATCTGCAGGCGGGAAGTGAGCCAGCACCTGAGACCCGTCAAGGCCTTCCCAAAGGAAGGTATTGTGCTGCAAGAAAGAGACCCCCAATGAAGAGCTTGACCTCACAAGCGCTTCCTGCAGCCCCCCATTGCCCACCCTGGCTGGAATGTTCCAGGAGTTGAGGGGCAAAAATAAGGTTGAGGAACTCAAAGAAGCAACGTGTGAGGGAACCGGGGGAGTCTCCACCTCTTCCACCCACTTGGCCCTTTTGCCCTTTACAAGCCCTTCCTGAGTCTGAGCTCAAGTTGACTGCTGCCACGGACAGAATGGGAATGAATGCAAGGCCGGTCTTCCTTGCTGAATTGCAACACCCAGATAAAGATGCAAAAAATGGAAACAGAGAGCAGTGATTGCATGAGAAATAATAATAATGGGTTCTTGTGGGTTTTTCCGGGCTATATGGCCATGTTATAGAGGCATTCTCTCCTGACGTTTCGCCTGCATCTATGGCAAGTATCCTCAGAGGTAATGAGGTCTGTTGGAACTAGGAAAAAGGGTTTATATATCTGTGGAATGACCAGGGTGGGACAAAGAACTCTTGTCTGCTGGAGCTAGGTGTGAATGTTTCAACTGACCACCTTGATTAGCATAAAATGGGCTGACTGTGCCTGGAGCTAACTTTTGTTGAGAGGTAATTAGATGTCCCTGCCTGCTTCCTCTCTGTCGTTGTGCTATTGGTACTGGCTACCAGTATTAAAAAATTGCAACAGCACAACAACAGAGAGGAAGCAGGCAGGGACATCTAATTACCTCTCAACAAAAGTTTGCTCCAGGCACAGTCCCCACCCCCGCCTGTGAAGGAGGTGGGAGCGTGAGCATCGGTTTAACAGCTGAGTGATCCATGTGCCATTACATGAATGTTTGCGAACATCACTTTTTCAAAAGGGTTGACTTCTAACAAGGCCTTTCCTTGACTCGTGGTTTTCAAAAGGTGGTCTCCAGATGTTCATGGAGATTCGCATTTGCCAAAAGGATATGACATCATTTTTACTTTTCCCAAAGGTTATGAATGCCATTTTTCCAAAATCACAGACAGTACAACGTAACCCGCTGTTTTCAAACCAACTCCTTCCCCACCCTCGGCCTCCCAAACCCTAACTCAGATCTCCTCCATTCCACTCTTCCTAACCGCTCTATTTAACACCCCCTGCTATAGTCAGGTCTCTATGACATCCCATGAGCTGTGATTGACGATCTCGAGCTCTCCCGCCCAGCTCCTTGCTTCCTGCGTAACTCACGGGGAAAGAGTTCACCAGGTTCCAGCTGAGCTTCTGGGTCAAGAAACGGCAGATCCCAGACCCGCGCATCATTTGGGGCAGTTGTGCTGAGTAGCCAAAGGTGTCCGGCAGCCAGAACTGAGAAGGGAGGAAAAGAGCAGGTCAAGACATCGCTAGGAACAACAGGACATCGCTGACCCTGGCCGGGGTCCCTGGCCCTCTCCTGCAAAAGTGGCCAAATGCTGTCAGAAAAGCTCCCCGGGGAAGCACAGAAGGAAGAAACTCCCCTTCCTGAATGCAGACATGTTATGGCCAGAAATACCACACACACACACACAATGCAAAAACAAACAATCAAGATTTCTGGCCTGTTTCTGGCCTGGAACTCCCTCCCCAAGGACATCAGGCACTCCCCAACTCTGGCAGTCTTCAGAAGGAGCTTGAAAACATGGATGTTCCAGTGTGCCTTCCCGGATTAAGGAATCCCAAGCAATATGTCCCAAATGCACTTTACGAGAGAGTTAGAATTGTCTGCACACCCACTTACCCCCCAAAATATCCATCCTTGTCATGCCCAGCATTTTAAAAATGTTTTTAACCTTTACATTTGGCCCTGCCAGGTTTTTAAAATTGCGTTGTGATATTTTGTTATTGTTTTTGCTTTGCTATGAGTTATTTATTGTTGTATTGTATTGTTGTGGTTGTGTTTTTGTTCTGATGTATTTTGGGCTCGGCTTCTTGTAAGCCGCACCGAGTCCTGCGGGAGATGGTAGCGGGGTATAAATAAAGGTTTATTATTATTATTATTATTATTATTATTATTATTATTATTATTATTATTATTATTTCCAGACTGCAGAATGAGTGCAGTTGGACACCACTTTAACTGCCAGGACACAACGTTATGGAACCACTCTGAGTCCCCCCAGGGGTAAGAAAGGCAGTATATAAATACTGTAAATAAATAAATACTGTAAATAAAACCATGGCAGCTGTAGTTTTACAAGGTCTTTGGCTTCTTCTTACAAAGAGTGAAAGAGCCTCACCAAATCATAAATCCCAGGGTTCCATAGCAACGGGCCAGGACACTTAAAGTGATCTCAAACTGCATTCCTTAATAATAATAATAATAATAATAATAATAATAATAATAATACTTAATTTGTACTCCGCTACCATCTCCCAAAGGCTTACAAGAGGCCAAGCCCAAATACAATAGTAAAAACAACAGCAACAACAGATAGCAAAATAACTCAGAAAACAAAGCAATAACATTGACAACACACAATGACACAATTAAAAACAATAGCAGGGCCAAATGTAATAATTAAAATTAAAAGTGCTGGGCATGACCAGGTGGAGTGTTTTGGAGGGGGGTGGGCATGCAGATATCCTCGATCTCTGATAAAGTGCATTGGGACTAATGCTAGGAATTTCCTATTCTAGGAAGGCACACTGGAACAACCACGTTTTCAAGCTCCTCCCAAAGACTGCCAACGTCGGGGCCTGCCTGATGTCCTTGGGGAGAGAGTTCCAGAGTCGAGGGGCCACCACAGAGAAAGCCCTATCCCTCGTCCCCACCAATCGTGCTTGCGATGCAGGTGGGATCGTGAGCAGGGCCTCTCCAGATGAACGAAGAGATCGTGTGGGTTCGTTCGTACACCGAGATGCGGTCACGCAGGTAGGCGGGTCCCAAACCGTTTAGGGCTTTGTAGGTAAGCACCTGCACATTGAATTGGGACTGGAAAATGAAAGGCAGTCAATGGAGCTCCTTAAACAGGGGGGTTGACCCCCCCCCCCTGTAAGGAGCACCAGTTAACAACCTGGCCGCCGCCCATTGGACCAATTGAAATTTCCCGGCCGTTTTCAAGGGCAGCCCCACGTAGAGTGCATTACAGTAGTCCAATCTGGAAGTGACTAAGGCGTGGACCACCCTGGCAAGATCAGCAAAAAACAACAACAACAATAATACAAAACAATAAAATAAAACTCATAAACAAAAAATCGGTAGTAAACATCAACAATAACACAATAACATTTAAAAACCTATGGCTGGGCCAAATGCAGTAATTAAAATTTAAAAAATAATGCTGAGCAAGACACACCAGTCACGTACCTCCAAGCACGTCTTGCCAAACTCTTGCTGGAAGAACCTCTGTCCTTGCAGGAACTGGCGCACCATGGATTCCCCGCTTGGAAGGTTCCCGTCCTGAAAAGGATTCACAAACGCAGAGAAGGGACAAGCCTGTCACTCCCCCGTCTCTCCCCACGTCTGGGATGCCTTCCAGGGTGACTCTAGGGCCCTTTCTCTTGGAAACACCCCTGTGTTGAACACCACGCTCCAGTCCAAGTCAAATCAGCAAAGCAGTTTATTGAAGAATACATAGAAAAAGCAGTTCCGCAAAATATTATATAAAAAAACAAAGTCTAAATGTAAGAAACAATCCACAAAATTCAAGGTACAAGAGTAGCATCGAAAGCCAGGAATCATAACCAGGACATTCTTTTTCCCTATATGATAACGGTGGCGAGAATCTCCTATGCCAAACTTTGGAAATTGGACAAAATACCAGAGATTGATGATTGGTTACGTAAACTAAGAGAAATGAGAGACATGGACAAACTGACATTCCTTTTGAAGAATATTTTGGGAAATCCAATTAAAAGGACTGGCTGGAGTCCGGTCGAGGAATACGAAAAAGAACTATAAAGTTAAAATGGAAGTAGAGACTCTTCTGTATTCTTTTTTATGTTTTGTTTTTATAAATACACATGGATTTTTGAATTTATAATGCAAGAAAAGGATGAACTGAAGTGGCAAAGATTGGAAGTCAATGGGACTCTTTTTTTCTATTTTTTCCTCTATTTTTTTCTTTTTCTCTTTTTTCTTTCTCTCTCTCTCTCTCTCTCACTAAAAATTCTTCCTTTTCCCCTTACTTTCCTATTGTTTCAATGTTCCCACACTTTTTCTGTAAAAAATCTAAATACTTTTTCCCTTTGTGGATAATAAAAATCTAGTTAAAAAAAAGAATATCTTTTGAAATTTGGTAGCATGGAAATTTGGAAGCAATAGGAAAGTAAGGGAAAAAGGAAGAATTTTTAGTGAGAGAGAGAGAGAGAGAGAAAAGAGAAAAAGAAAAAAATAGAGGAAAAAATAGAAAAAAGATCAACAGGAAACATGGAAATCCCTTCGAAGGCTTGACTTGGCAAGAGATGTATCCTCAAACATCAACATTGACCAGACTGCCGAAAAAGCCCTCTTGACAGAAAATCATGCCTTCTCCCTTGAGAAACGGATAACGACTTTCTGGCGAACAAGCGCTCTGACCTTGGCAAACTCTGTTGAGCAGCTCTATGTTCACAGAATGTAAATCTCCTATCTATCAACACACTAGTCCGTCCACCTGGAATCTCATCCTCTGAGCTCCTTTTTGACTCTGGCCTTGCTTTCCACTGAAGGGCTTCTCACGAGTTCAGCCTGTGATTGTGTTTCAGGATCAGGGTACTTTGGATGTGGGGAATGATGTCAATGAGGTTCAAGATGTCAATTGTTTGGTCAGTGACATTGATGCAGAGAATGACAGAGAGACACCTGTTCAAAGTGTAGTTTCCCATGAGAATGTTCCTACAGGGTATAGGGATGATGGTTTACTCTCTGAATTGCACCCAGAGAGTTCCCAGGATTTGTGGCTTGAAAACAACTCAGAAAACAGGATTTGGGGTTGAAAACAACTCAAAAAACAGGATTTGGGGCTGGAAAACAACTCAGAAAACAAGATTTGGGGCTTGAAAACAACCTGCAGGAACTAAGCATATAGATAGGCGAGCGGAAATTAGTCAAAACAGACAGGCCGAGCAAGGCCTTCGGTGTTCTGCCAGGCAAGAGAAAAAGATAAGGGCCGCTCAAGGAAAGCGAAACCAGTTTCTGAGTGCTTGGAAAGGCTTAAAAGTTCCAAGCATGGAAAATACAGTCAGATGAAGCATCGTTTAGTTCTTGTCCTCGACGTAGAGAAGCCTTGCTTGGAAAATTCATGCTTAAAAGATTTCTTGTTTCCTGGTCTGGGTTTTGTCTCTTGGGATTACCTGCTCATGACTTGGATCAACGTTTCCTGTTTCTTTGGATTTTGTTAAAGAGTTGTGGACTTTATTTTTTGGCATTGCTGAACTCTACCTTGGACTGATTTGTTCCTGCTTATCTTCTTACCTAATTGGATTTACCTATTTCTTTAAAGTGTTTGTCTTGACTTTGCTGTTTTTACTTAACTTCAATAAAAGGATTGTTTTCCTATTCAACGTGTGGTGTTTTACAGTCAGAGGGTTATTCCTGTCCTGGACTGCAACCCTCACCCACATCTGGGCCCCTCTCTGGAATGTGGCCTTCATGAGAGACTGGGCGCAGAGACCACTCCGTTTCAGGGCTTAAAATCTCCTGCCATCTTGCAGCCCCAGAATTCCCAGAGACATTGAAGGATGAACTACAACAATTTCCTAGAAAGAGGACCTAGAAAATTCCCAGGGAAAAAAATACAATGTTCTCTCTGGTCTCAGCAGCCTGTGTGACACCCACAAAAGTGGGTCCTGGATCCTCACCATTTCCACCCAGGTGCCTCCAACAGGGATGAAACGCCCTTCTTTGGCAAAATGTTGAATCTCAGCATACAATCCAGGATACCACGTCTTCACCCATTCAAACTGCTGGGCCTGGAGGGAAGACGGCCGCCAAAAGTAACGCGTACATAATCTCAGTAAGACTCCACTTCACCCACCCGAAATGCGCCAACCCTTTAAGCTAAGAAATCATCCAAGTCACGCTGAATCACTTTCCCATACAATGCGCTTTGAATAAATTTACAATTGCCTCTCCATATTTACAGATTCAACTTTTGCAGATTTGATTCAAAGGGTGCCTAGAGGAATCTCTAGTGTAGAAGTTTCCAGCACAACTATGAGCACTGAATTGCACGGCAGGATCGAGAGGTTCACAGAACAACGCTCCCTAGGAATTTCAAGTCATTTCTTATTCCCATTTCCCCCACTTTTGCAGGGTCCTGCAGCCCTAACGTCAATCAATGTTGATGGCTGACTATAACTATGAAGTTGCTGTGAGTTTTCTGGGCTGTCTGGCCATGTTCCAGAAGCATTCTCTCCTGACGTTTTGCCCACAACTTTGGCAGGCATCCTCACAGGTTGAGGGGTCTGTTGGAAACTAGCAGAGTTTTTTCTCCCACCCTGGGCATCATTCCACAGATATATAAACCCCACTTGCCTTGTTTCCAACAGACTACACAACCTTTGAGAATGCCTCTCATAGAAGTGGGTGAAATGTCAATAGAGAATGCTTCTGGAACATGGCCAGACAATCCAGAAAACTCAGAGCAACCCGTTTTTGGGGGGGGGGGGTTGTCGTGTCAGGAGCGACCTGAGAAACTGCAAGTCGCTTCTGGTGTGAGAGAATTGGCCGTCTGCAAGGACGTTGCCCAGGGGATGCCTGGATGATTTATCATCCTTGTGGGAGGCTTCTCTCATGCCCCCGCATGAGGAGTTGGAGCTGATAGAGGGAGCTCATCTGCCTCTCCCCGGATTCGAACCTGCGACCTGTCTGTCTTCAGTGGGTTTAACCCACTGCGCCACTGGGGCCCCAGGTGATTCCAGACAAGAACGCCTTCAACAATACATATAATTATTAAGGGTACAACATTTGAACAAATAAATCAATACATAGGGAAGGAATCTACGCTAATGGGGAAACAATTACCTGCTATTTGGACATTTTAATGGAATATGCCTAGAATTGATGGCACTACTGGGCTTGGCCTCATATAAGCCGCCCCGAGTCCCCTTTGGGGAGATGGTGGCAGGGTAGAAATAAAGATGATGATGATGATTATTATTATTATTTATTATTGATTCCAATCAGGGAATCTAGACCTGGTAATATGTGCGAAAGAGATCCTCTCCTACCCTTGAATCCTCTCTCTCTTGCATTCCATCCACAGTGAACTTCTCAATGTCATAGATAACATCTAAAAAGGCATAAAAGAGAGGCATTCCTACCTGTGAGCACACAAAGGTGAACTCTGGGTTTTTCTCCATGAGCCGAACAACCGTGATCCAGCTGCGAGCGCATTTACGAATCGTCTCCTCGTAAGGCCACAGCCAGGCTGAGATGAGAAGTGCAGGCTTCAGTTTGCTGTACTTATTATTATTATTATTATTATTATTATTATTATTATTAAATGTCAGGATATTATAGTTATTATTATTATTATTATTATTAAATGTCAGGATGCACAGCACTGGAAATAGTAAGCCGCCCCGAGTCCCCTTTGGGGAGATGGTGGCGGGGTATAAATAAAGATTATTATTATTATTGTTGTTGTTGTTATTATTAAATGTCAGGATATTATTATTATTATTATTATTAAATGTCAGGATATTATTATTATTATTATTATTAAATGTCAAGATGCACAGCACTGGAAATATAGAGAAAATATAGAGGAAATTTAGAGAAAAACCACTCTGTCCTCTTCTTTTCCAGTCTGAACATTGTTCTCCCCCGAAAATGATCCCTTCGCTTCAGTGTGCGCCCCCAAATCCGGTCCCCTATCCCTGATTTCTCTTCCCCTAGAGCATTCCTCTCACCAGAATCAATGTGGCAGTGGCCCATGGCGTGGACGGTGTGCTGGCTCTCCCCATTCTTCTGCCTGAAGACTGAGCAGGCCACTTCGTGCACCGCAGGGAAGGTCGAAGGGTCGGTCACGTCGCAAAGGTTCACCATCCGATTGGCTGCGTAAAGGGCCTGGAAACTCCGCTGGTTCTCCTCCCCAAGCAGCTATGGAAGAAGGAATGACAATGGCAACCCAAGACAATGCAGAGCGTAAACATATCGGGGCCTCATCCAGCTGGGGTTCATGTGTTGTCCAGCCCTCGTCAAATTCATTAGACCGCCTTCCATCTACAGGACTATGCTCATCTTCATTG
Source organism: Anolis sagrei ordinatus (assembly GCF_025583915.1). Taxonomy (NCBI): domain Eukaryota; kingdom Metazoa; phylum Chordata; class Lepidosauria; order Squamata; family Anolidae; genus Anolis; species Anolis sagrei. The sequence continues at coordinate 26,583,153 of NW_026844367.1, read as the reverse complement.
GGAGATCTTCCAAGACACAGGAAAGAGGGATACCTGACGTTGCAAATAACAGCAAACCCTATATTTCAATTATACTAATTGTACCATATTAATTATACTAGACTTGAGCCAAAGCAGGGTTTCACAACCTTCCTAATGCCACAACCCATTAACACAATTCCTCATGTTGTGTTGACCCCCCCAACCATAACATTATTTTTGTTGCTACTTCATAACTGTAATTTTGCCACTGTTATGAATTGTAATGTCAATATCTGATATGTATGATGCATTTTCATTCCCTGGATCAAATTTGGCACAAATCTCCAATACGCCCAAATATGAATACTGTGGACGGGGAGGATTGATTTTGTCATTTGGGAGCTGTAGTTGCTGGAATTTATAGTTCACCTCCTATAATCCCCGTCTTTGGAACTCACTACCTGGTGAGATTAGGCAAACCCTGAAAGCCGGGCTCTTCCGTTGAGCCTATGGGGAGTGGCCACGTATCCCACTTCTGTTTGCCCTGTCTCTAGTGTTGCCCCTATGACGTACTTTCCCCTGCCCTCATCTGAAAGCCTTCCCCCACCGTTTTACTCTTCCTGGGCTCCCCTCACACTTTTTCTATTGTTTTTTTGAGTGATGGTCACTTGTTGGACTGTTAGGTGTATTGTGTCCAAATTTGGTGTCAATTCGTCCAGTGGTTTTTGAGTTCTGTTAATCCCACAAACGAACATTAAATTTTTATTTATATAGATTATTGTTGTTGTTGTTGTTGTCTGGAATATATGGCAATGTGGAAGGGACCTGAGCTCACAAAATGCATCTTTATTAGATATTGATTAGTCCTCTGACCATATTAACAGTAAAAGACAAAAGACACGTAAACAGAGACACAATAAACACTAATCCCATCCTAATGCTCCTGTAATAGTTAGCTAAATTACATGCTAGTTAGAGATGACAGGAGTTGGAGTCCAGCACCCTCCCAAGGGCCTGGGGGGGGGGGGGGGAACTCCTGCCTTAGGGAATAATAGTAATAATAATAATAATAACAATAATAATAATAATCTTTATTTATACCCCGCCACCATCTCCCCAATGGGGACTCGGAGCGGCTTACATGGGGCCAAGCCCGGACAACATGTTACAGCAAAATAAGACCAAAACATAGACAACAAGCAACATCATCAAAATTACATAGGGAATAAATAAATAAATAACTAAATAAATAAAATCTCTCCTGCAGTTGCCGATAAAAGCTCCCGAAATCCGAAGTGCACCTTGGCCATGTCAAGAAGGATCTCCAAGTCGAGCAGGAGTTGGTGGACATCCCTGTTGTAGACCGCCAGCTCCGCTCTGCGCAAGGAGAACGTCTTGTTCGGATCCGGGGGTGCGATCATGCTCTCCTTGCCGGCTCCAAAGAGACCATTGCAGGCCACCTCCACGTACAACGTCAAGCTGCAAATGAGGGGGGGGGGGGGGGGTGTGTGACAGTCAGCAACCCTCCTTCCTCTGCTTGAGACTACTTTTCCCAACCAGCCGCCCTCAAACGGTATCGAGATTGCAGTTGTGCTGCTGTGTGCTTTCCAGGCAGATTTCTGACTTACAACAACAACAACAACACTTTATTTATATACCGCTCTATCTCCCCGAGGGGTCTCAGAGCGGTTTCCAAGTAACATCATAAAGTAAGCAACATAAACATAAAATGAACAAGACAATATAAGCATACAAAATCACAATAACACATCTTTATTTAAAATATTCCTGCCTGTTCAAGACTTACGGCACTCCAAGGCACACTAATCGCGGGGCTTTCTCAGCAAGAGAGGGTTTGCCTTTGCCTGCCCAAGGTCGAAGCCCAAGCAAAGGTTGAAACCCTGGCCTCTGTAGGAAAGGAGATTCCACCTGAACATGAGGAAGGACTTCTTAGGGCTGTTCAGCAATGGAACTCTCTGCCTCCGTGTCCGGTGGAAGCTCCATCCTTGGAAGCTTTTAAACAGAGGCTGGATGGCCATCTGTCAGGGACACTTTGATTGTGCATGGTTGGACTAGATGGCCCATGTGGTCTCTTCCAACTCTTAGGTTATTTATTATTTTACTCTGTTAATAGTATTATTTTTATTACATTTATTATTTTACTTTATTATTATTATTATTATTATTATTATTATTATTACATTCACATTATTTTACTCTATTTATTATTATTATTGCTTTTCATATTTTCCTTTATTATTGATATTATTACATTTATTATTATAATTATTATATCTACATTATTTTATGAGGGAGAACTTCTCAGAGCTGTTCAGCAGTGGAACTCTCTGCCTCAGAGTCCGGTGGTAGACTCATATAATCTCGTTCAAAGCAAATAATATGGATTATCTGCTTTGATAATCTGGATTATAAGGCAGTATAGAAGGGCCGCAGTGGCGCAGAGGGTTAAACCACTAAGTTGCAGAACTTGCTGACTGGAAGGTCAGTAGTTCAAATCCACATGACGGGGTGAGCTCCCGTCGTTAGCCCCAGCTTCTGCCAACCTAGCAGTTGGGAAACATGGAAGTGAGTAGATAAATAGGTACTGTTGCAGCGGGAAGGTAATGGTGTTCCATGCAGTCATGCTGGCCACATGACCTTGGAGGTGTCTACAGGCAACGCCGGCTCTTTGGCTTAGAAATGGAGATGACCACCAGAGTCCCTGAGTCGGACACGACTAGACTTAATGTCAAGGGGAAAACTTGACCTTTGCCTTTATAGAGGGGCCATAAGAGGTCTTGGGCCCCAAATCAGGGGGAAAGTAGGACCTCAAATAAACGAACAAGAAACAAAAGGAAATCCACCTGCAAGTCTACGAGGACTTCCTTGCTCACCTGTGAGGATCTGTCTCTGTGAGACTATCGGTGAGGATGTAGCTGGTCTTCTCACCTTCGGTGGTCAAGCCCTGAGAAGGACAACAAATACAATAAAATATGTCTGACAGAAAGAGAGGCAGGGACACAGCTCCTGGTGTAAATAAGCCGATTGTTTCATAATCTGCTCACTGCTCTCTTTCCAAAGCAGAAAGGTAGGCTAGTCACCTTTCTGTGGAATTAAAAGCGTTCCACAGGCGGGCCACAACCGAGAAGGCCCCGTCTCTCGTCCCCGCCAAACGCCTTTGCGATGTTGACGGAAGCGAGAGCAGGGCCTCCCCGGAGGATGGGAAACAGAGGCAGATGCATTTGGACAAGGAAGCTGGGCCACAACCATAAAGAGCTCAATGCCAAGCACAAGGGCCAACCAACCCATTAGTCACTCACCTGAACAGGCTGGCCGTCCCTCCAAACCATTCCTTCTCCTTCGCTCTCCCAACGAAGGTGCACCTCTATTCCGGCCCATTCTTCGGGGATACCGAGCTCGGCTTTGAACCAGCAGGTCTGCCACCTTCGCGAAAGGACAGAAGGATGCTCTTTAAAGGCAAACAGTATACAGAATTGGGCAAGCGTTGCACTGGAGACGGGCCTTCGATTTGACTCATACGAGCATTAAGTTGAATCCAAAATCTACCCATTTTATTTTGTTTGCTTTTTCAAGCAGACACTTAAAATTGCTCATTGTCGTTTTGATTACTGGGCTGCCAGGAAAATGATGGGAAACTCAAGGTGCAGCTACACTGGAGGGCGAATGCAGTTTGAGACCACTTTAACTGCCTCAGCCAAGTGCAACTGAAGCACGGGAGCGGCGGCTTCACAAGGTCTTTAGCTTCCTCTGCCCAAGAGTGCCAGTCCCTCACTAAACCACAACTCCCAGGGTTATACAGCATTGCACTGTAGCAGTTAAAGTGGTGTCAAAGTGCATAATTCTACAATGTAGATGAGGCATGGGCCAACTTCGGCCCTCCTTTTGGACTTCAACTCCCACAATTCCGACTGGCTGTTAGGAAGTGTGGGAGTTGACGCCCAAGACACCTGAAGGGAGGGTGGAAGTTGGTTCTATGTGACAAAAGTGAAGTATCCGGGTCGTTATTCTCTAAACAAATACTTACGTCAGACCAAAAGCCTCCCCGACTTTGATGGGTCTGAACTCTTGCCGAATGGCTTCCTCGTACGGGATTCGCTGAGAGGTTTCAAAGCAAGAGAGAGCGGCCAGTGAGCAGGTGTCGCCAAACAGCCTGGAATTAAATAATATAAATCATTAAATAATACACAGCTGTATATTGCAGCCACACATAGGCTGGGTCTACACTGCCATATACTGCAGTTTGGGACTACGTTATCTGGTCGCTCTAGAGCAGGAATGGGCAAACTTGGGCCCTCCCTCCAGGTGTTTTGGACTTCAACTCCCATCATTCCTAACGCCCGGTAGGCTACTAGATATTTTGGGAGTTGTTCTGTCGCGCACTGGGCCTGTAAAGAATTGTCTTTAGAACAGGACGTGCAACCTTTGCCCAGTGGGGAGCCAGGAGGCCCAAGGAGAAGTTCTCTGAGGTTTTCCACCACAAATGATCTTTAGATGGCTTGTGAAGTATAACAAAGTCTTTTATTAATGAACAATCAAACAGAAACTTCTCTTGTCTTCAGAAAGATAAGGATGTCAAAAGGAAGAGGAAGCAGGCTTGTTTTCTGCTGCCCTCAAAACTAGGACTAGGAGCCATGGCTTCAAACTACAAGAAAGGAGATTCCATCTGAACATGAGGAAGAGCTTCCTAACTGTGAGAGCCGTTCAGCAGTGGAACTCTCTGCCCCAGAGTGTGGTGGAGGCTCCTTCTTTGGAGGCTTTTAAACAGAGGCTGGATGGCCATCTGTCGGGGGTGCTTTGAATGCAATTTTCCTGTTTCTTGGCAGAATGGTGTTGGACTGGATAATGGCCCACCATGTGTCTTTTCTAACTCTATGATTCTATGATATGGCCATAAGTTGGAGATATCTTGAGATGTTTTAGATGACCATAAGTTGGAGATTCCATCTGAACATGAGGAAGAACTTTCTGACTGTGAGAGCCGTTCAGCAGTGGAACTCTCTGCCCCGGAGTGTGGTGGAAGCTCCTTCTTTGAAGGCTCTTAAACAGAGGCTGGGTGGCCATCTGTCGGGAGTGCTTTGAACGCAATTGTCCCGCTTCTTGGCCAAATGGGGTTGGACTGGATGGCCCACCAGGTCTCTTCCAACTCTAGGATTCTATGATTCTACGAACTTCCTGACTGTGAGAGCTGTTCAGCAGTGGAACTCTCTCCCGTTGGAGATTAGATCTGCCCTTTCCCTCCTGACTTTCAGAAAGCTGGCAAAATCTTGGCTTTGGAATATAGCATTTGCAGAATGATGATTGAGTCAATAACGGCTGACCACTCTGGCGGATGGTGATGAATTTGTGATTTTACTCTGACGACCTGGCTTTTGTAATTGTATGATCTGTATTTTAATGTATTTTTGTATTAATGTATTATGATGCTATTATGTTTATTCTATGTGTGAATGAATTTTCTGCTGTTTGCCGGCCTGAGTCCCTCTTCGGAGGTCGAGAAGACCGGGTTATAAAAGCTCTAAATAAATAAATAAATACCTACCTCAAAAGATATCGTGTAGACGGGGCCTATCTAGACATGAAATTCATTTTTGTTTTATCTGCACCTTATGCGTGTAACCTTTGACGTGATTTTGTGCAGGAGTGAGTCTCAACTCGAATCAATGGTCAACTGGCTCTTAATCCCCATTAATGTCTTGGGTTTAATAATAATAATAAAAATAATAATAATAATACTTTATTTATACCCCGCCACCATCTCCCCAAGGGACTCAGAGCGGCTTACATGAGGCCAAGCCCAACAACACATCCATAAAACAACAAGCAATAACCAAATAAACAATACAATTAATCAATAAACAATACACTTTTTAGTTGGATTGAGCCATCGGAAGAAGGCCTACCAAACCTATTGACCTTTTGCATACCGTTCTAGGGCGTCTCCCTTTCCTCCTGCCTGCCTGCGAGCGGGGGCCGCACTGCCTTACACCCCCCACCGCGGAAGGAAGTCTTTGGGGAAGTAGGCAGGAGACCTCCGCCTTCACGTACCTCCTCCACACGACCGGACAGCCCGTAGGAATCTGCAGGCGGGAAGTGAGCCAGCACCTGAGACCCGTCAAGGCCTTCCCAAAGGAAGGTATTGTGCTGCAAGGAAAAGACCCCCAATGAAGAGCTTGACCTCACGAGCGCTTCCTGCAGCCCCCCATTGCCCACCCTGGCTGGAATGTTCCAGGAGTTGAGGGGCAAAAATCAGGTTTAGGAACTCAAAGAAGCACAGTGTGAGGGAACCAGGGGACTCCCCACTTCTTCCACCCACTTGGCTCTTTTGCCCTTTACAAGCCCTTCCTGTGTTTGAGCTCAACTTGACCGCTGCCACGGACAATATGGGAATGAAGGCAAGGCCGGTCTTCCTTGCTGAATTGCAACACCCAGATAAAGATGCAAAAAATGGAAACAGTGAGTAGTGATTGCATGAGAAATAATAATCATAATCATCATAATAATACTTTATTTATACCCCGCTACCAAGGGACTCGGTGCGGCTTACATGAGGCCGAGCCCACAATACATCAGCAGAAAACAACAACAACAATAATACAAAACAATAAAATAAAACTCATAAACAAAAAATAGGCAGTAAAGATCAACAATAACACAATAACATTTAAAAACTTATGGCTGGGCCAAATGTAATAATTAAAATTTAAAAAATAACGCTGAGCAAGACACACCAGTCCCGTACCTCCAAGCACGTCTTGCCAAACTCTTGCTGGAAGAACCTCTGTCCTTGCCGGAACTGGCGCACCATGGATTCCCCGCTTGGAAGGTTCCCGTCCTGAAAAGGATTCACAAACACAGACCGTCTTCCAGAGAAGGGACAAGCCTGTCACTCCCCCGTCTCTCCCCACGTCTGGGATGCCTTCCAGGGTGACTCTAGGGCCCTTTCTCTTGGAAACACCCCTGCGTTTAACACCACGCTCCAGTCCAAGTCAAATCGGCAAAGCCGTTTATTGAAGGATACATAGAAAAAGCAGTTCAGCAAAATATTATATTAAAAAACAAAGTCTAAATGTAAGAAACAATCCACAAAATTCAAGGTACAAGAGTAGCATCGAAAGCCAGGAATCATAACCAGGACATTCTTTTTCCCTATATGATAACGGTGGCGAGAATTTCCTATGCCAAACTTTGGAAATTGGACAAAATACCAGAGACTGATGATTAGTTACGTAAACTAAGAGAAATGAGAGACATGGACAAACTGACATTCCTTTTGAAGAATATTTCGGGAAGTCCAATTAAAAGGACTGACTGGAGTCCGATCGAGGAATACGAAAATGAACTATAAAGTTAAAACTGAAGTAGAGACTCTTCTGTATTCTTTTTTATGTTTTGTTTATATAAATACACATGGATTTTTGAATTTATAATGCAAGAAAAGGATGGACTGAAGTGGCAAAGATTGGAAGTCAATGGGACTCTTTTTTTCTATTTTTTCCTATATTTTTTTCTTTTTCTCTTTTTTCTTTCTCTCTCTCTCTCTAAAATTCTTCCTTTTCCCCCTTACTTTCCTATTGTTTCAATGTTCCCACACTTTTTATGTAAAAAATCTAAATAATTTTTTCCCATTTGTGCATAATAAAAATCTAATTTAAAAAAAGAATAACTTTTGAAATTTGGAAGCATGGAACAGGATCAACAGGAAACATAGAACTGGAAATCCCTTCGAAGGCTTGACTTGGCAAGAGATGTATCCTCAAACATCAACATTGACCAGACTGCCAAAAAAGCCCTCTTTGCAGAAAATCATGCCTTCTCCCTTGAGAAACGGATAACGACTTTCTGGCAAACAAGCGCTCTGACCTTGGCAAACTCTGTTGAGCAGCTCTATGTTCACAGAATGTAAATCTCCTATCTATCAACACACTAGTCCGTCCACCTGGAATCTCATCCTCTGAGCTCCTTTCTGACTCTGGCCTTGCTTTCCACTGAAGGGCTTCTCACTGTTGGAGTTCATCCTGTGATTGTGTTTCAGGATCAGGGTACTTTGGATGTGGGGAATGATGTCAATGAGATTCAAGATGGCAATGGTTTGGTCAGTGATATTGATGCAGAGAATGACACAGAGACACCTGTTCAAAGTGTAGTTTCCCATGAGAATGTTCCTACAGGGTATAGGGATGATGGTTTACTCCCTGAATTACACCCAGAGAGTTCCTAGGATTTGTGGCTTGAAAACAACTCAGAAAACAGGATTTGGGGCTTGAAAACAACCCAGAAAACAGGATTTGGTGTTTGAAAACAACCCAGAAAACAGGATTTGGGGCTTGAAAACAGCTCAGAAAACAGGATTTGGGGTTTGAAAACAACCTGCAGGAACTAATGCGCATATAGATAGGCGGGCGGAAATTAGTCAAAACAGACAGGCTGAGCAAGTCCTTCGGTGTTCTGCCAGGCTTCAAGAGAAAAAGATAAGGGCCGCTCAAGGAAAGCGAAACCAGTTTCTGAGTGCTTGGAAAGGTTTAAAAGTTCCAAGCACGGAAAATACAGTCAGATGAAGCATCGTTTAGTTCTTGTTCTCGACGTAGAGAAGCCTTGCTTGGAAGATTCATGCTTAAAAGATTTCTTGTTTCCTGGTCTGGGTTTTGTC
>NW_026844367.1:26507158-26554619 GCF_025583915.1 Anolis sagrei ordinatus | reverse complement strand
GACTAGACTTAATGTCAAGGGGAAAACTTGACCTTTGCCTTTATAGAAGGGCCGTAAGAGGTCTTGGGCCCCAAATCAGGGGGAAAGTAGGACCACAAATAAACGAACAAGAAACAAAAGGGAATCCACCTGCAAGTCTATGAGGGCTTCCTTGCTCACCTGTGAGGATCTGTCTCTGTGAGACTATCGGTGAGGATGTAGCTGGTCTTCTCACCTTCGGTGGTCAAGCCCTGAGAAGGACAACAAATACAATAAAATATGTCTGACAGAAAGAGAGGCAGGGACACAGCTACTGGTGTAAATAAGCCCATTGTTTCATAATCTGCTCACTGCTCTCTTTCCAAAGCAGAAAGGCAGGCTAGTCACCTTTTTGTGGAATTAAAAGCGTTCCACAGGTGGGGGGCCACAACCGAGAAGGCCCCGTCTCTCGTCCCCGCCAAACGCGTTTGCGATGTTGACGGAAGCGAGATCAGGGCCTCCCCAGAGGATGGGAAATAGAGGCAGATGCGTTCGGACAAGGAAGCTGGGCCAGAACCATAAAGAGCTCAATGCCAAGCACAAGGACCAACCAACCCATTAGTCACTCACCTGAACAGGCTGGCCGTCCCTCCAAACCATTCCTTCTCCTTCGCTCTCCCAACGAAGGTGCACCTCTTTTCTGGCCCATTCTTCGGGGATACCGAGCTCGGCTCTGAACCAGCAGGTGTGCCACCTTCGCAAAAGGACAGAAGGATGCTCTTTAAAGGCAAACGGTATACAGAATTGGGCAAGCGTTGCACTGGAGACGGGCCTTCGATTTGATTGATCTGAGCATTAAATCTACCCATTTTATTTTGTTTGCTTTTTCAAGCAGACACTTAAAATTGCTCATTGTCGTTTTGATTACTGGGTTGCCAGGAAAATGATGGGAAACTCAAGGTGCAGCTACACTGGAGGGCGAATGCAGTTTGAGACCACTTTAACTGCCTCAGCCAAGTGCAACTGAAGCACGGGAGCGGCGGCTTCACAAGGTCTTTAGCTTTCTCTGCCCAAGAGTGCCAGTCCCTCACTAAACCACAACTCTCAGGGTTATACAGCATTGCACTGTAGCAGTTAAAGTGGTGTCAAAGTGCATAATTCTACAATGTAGATGAGGCATGGGCCAACTTCGGTCCTCCTTTTGGACTTCAACTCCCACAATTCCGACTGGCTGTTAGGGATTGTGGGAGTTGACGCCCAAGACACCTGAAGGGAGGGCGGAAGTTGGTTCTATGTGACAAAAGTGAAGTATCCGGGTCGTTATTCTCTAAACAAATACTTACGTCAGACCGAAAGCCTCCCCGACTTTGATGGGTCTGAACTCTTGCCGAATGGCTTCCTCGTACGGGATTCGTTGAGAGGTTTCAAAGCAAGAGAGAGCGGCCAATGAGCAGGTGTCGCCAAACAGCCTGGAATTAAATAATATAAATCATTAAATAATATACAGCTGCATATTGCAGCCACACATAGGCTGGGTCTACACTGCCATATACTGTAGTTTGGGACTACGTTATCTGGTCGCTCTAGAGCAGGAATGGGCAAACTTGGGCTCTCCCTCCAGGTGTTTTGGACTTCAACTCCCATCATTCCTAATGCCCGGTAGGCTACTAGACATTTTGGGAGTTGAAGTCCAAAACACCTGCAGGGAAGGCTGAAATTGGCCCATGCCTGTTGTAGATCCAAATAATAATAATAACAACAACAACAACAACAACAACAGTCCTAGACAACTGGGAAGTGTACGACGTGTGATCCAATACAACAGCCAGCAGAGTGATCCTGTCTGCTGTGGACTCATCTTCTTGTGTTTCAAATAATAATTATTATTATTTTATTTTATTTATTTATCATGTCAAGCAAAAAGTGGGTGCTAGAGATAATATCACGGGCACAACCTGAGGATCACAACTAGACACAGTGAAGACATCTGCCCTTGTGTTTTGCTATTCTGCTGCTGAGTACGCATGCCCAGTGTGGAACACATCTCACCATGTTAAAACAGTGGGTGTGGCTCTGAATGAGACATGCCAAATTATCACAGGATGTCTGCACCCCACACCACTGGAGAAATTACACTGTCTAGCCGGTATTGCACCCCCTGACATCCATCGAGAAGCAGCAGCCAGCAATGAAAGGACCAAGACAGTGACATCTCTGGCCCATCCTCTGTTTGGATATCAGCCAGCAATGCCTTAAATCAAGAAATAGCTTCCTAAGATCAACAGAGACAGGAACACCTCAGCAAGCAAGAGTCCAAAAGTGGCAGGCTCAAACCCAGAACCTCAATCAACGGCTGATACCAAGTTGGAGATATCTAGAGATGTTTTAGATGACCATAAGTTGGAGATTCCATCTGAACATGAGGAAGAACGTACTGACTGTGAGAGCTGTTCAGCAGTGGAACTCTCTGCCCCGGAGTGTGGTGGAGGCTCCTTCTTTGGAGGCTTTTAAGCAGAGGCTGGATGACATCTGTCAGGGGTGCTCTGAATGCAATATTCCTGCTTCTTGGCAGAATGGGGTTGGATGAGATGATGGCCCCCCAGGTCTCCTCCAACTCTAAGGTTCTATGATTCTACTCTCTCTTCTGCTTTGGTGAGGCCTGTTTACCTTGAATACTACGTCCAGTTCTGAGCACCACAATTCAAAAGAGATACTGACAATCTGGAGGGTATGCAGAGGAAGAGGGCAACTAGAAGGATCAAAGGTCTGGAAACCACGAATAACCCCTCTGAGGAGCACTTGAAAGAGCTAGGCGTGTTTAGCCTGCAGAAGAGGTTGAGAGGAGACATGAGAGCCATGTTTACATACGTGAAAGGATGTCATAAGGAAGAGGAAGCAGGCTTGTTTTCTGCTGCCCTCGAAACTAGGACTAGGAGCCATGGCTTCAAACTACAAGAAAGGAGATTCCATCTGAACATGAGGAAGAGCTTCCTAACTGTAAGGAGAGCCATTCAGCAGAGGAACCCTCTGCTGCAAGTGTGGTGGAGGCTCCTTCTTTGGAGGCTTTTAAACAGAGGCTGGATGGCCATCTGTCGGGGGTGCTTTGAATGCAATTTTCCTGTTTCTTGGCAGAATGGGGTTGGACTGAATAATGGCCCACCAGGTGTCTTTTCTAACTCTATGATATGGCCATAAGTTGGAAATATCTTGAGATGTTTTAGATGACCATAAGTTGGAGATTCCATCTGAACATGAGGAAGAACTTCCTGATTGTGAGAAGGGCTGTTCAGCAGAGGAACTCTCTGCCTTGTAGTGTGGTGGAGGCTCCTTCTTTGGAGGCTTTTAAACAGAGACTGTGTGGCCATCTGTCTAGGGTTCTTTGGATGCAATTTTCCTGTTTCTTGGCAGAATGGGGTTGGACTGGATGATGGCCCACCATGTGTCTTTTCTAACTCTATGATTCTATGATATGGCCAGAAGTTGGAGATATCTAGAGATGTTTTAGATGACCATACGTTGGAGATTCCATCTGAACATGAGGAAGAACTTTCTGACTGTGAGAGCCATTCAGCAGTGGAACTCTCTGCCCCAGAGTGTTGTAGAGGCTCCTTCTTTGAAGGCTCTTAAACAGAGGCTGGGTGGCCATCTGTCGGGAGTGCTTTGAACACAATTGTCCCGCTTCTTGGCCAAATGGGGTTGGACTGGATGACCCACCAGGTCTCTTCCAACTCTAGGATTCTATGATTCTAAGAACTTCCTGACTGTGAGAGCTGTTCAGCAGTGGAACTCTCTGCCCCAGAGTCTGGTGGAGGCTCCTTCTTTGGAGACTCTTAAACAGAGGCTGTCTGGCCATCTGTCAGGGGTGCTTTGAATGCAATATTCCTGCTTCTGGGCAGAATGGGGTTGGACTGGATGGCCTCTCCCAACTCCAGGATTCTCTGAGTCTATAAATCAAGATGATGATGAGGATGATGATGACACTGCCAGATAATCCCGTTCAGAAAAGATAATCCGGATGTTCTATGGCAGCGTCAAAGCCGTTCTCGTGAATATCCTTTTTAATCTGTTTTGGTGTTGGGAGATAATAAATAATGAATAATAATAATACACTTTATTTATACCCCGCCTCCATCTCCTGAAGGGGGCTCGGAGTGGCTCACATGAGGCCAGGCCCAAAACAATAAAACATAATAAACACACAATAACAAAATACATCATCACAAAGTATTGCAGTTTTGGAGTTGGGTGCCATCTGTACGCAGATGACACGCAGCTCTACTACTCTTTTCCACCTAATTCCAAGGAAGCCCCTCGGGTGCTGGACGAGTTCCTGGCCGCTGTGGCTGTCTGGATGAGGAGGAACAAGCTGAAGATCAATCCCGACAAGACAGAGGTCCTCCTGGTCGATCGTAAACTGGATCGGGGTATAGGGTGGCAACCTGTGTTGGACGGGGTTACACTCCCCCTGAAGTCCTCCTTGACTCTTCACTTATGCTTGAAGCTCAGGCGCCGGCGGTGTCCAGGAGGGCCTTTGCACAATTAAGACTCGTGCGCCAACTGCAACCGTACCTCGTGAAGGCGGATCTGGCTAGGGTGGTCCATGCCTTAGTTACCTCCAGATTAGACTACTGTAATGCACTCTATGTGGGGCTGCCCTTGAAAACGGCCCGGAAATTCCAACTGGTTCAACGGGCGGCGGCCAGATTGTTAACTGGTGCTCCTTACAGGGAGTGGTCAACCCTCCTGTTTAAGGAGCTCCATCGGCTGCCATTCATTTTCTGGTCCCAATACAAGGTGCAGGTTCTTACCTACAAAGCCCTAAACAGTTTGGGACCCGCCTACATGTGTGACCGCATTTCAGTATACGAACCCACATGACCTCTTTGATCTTCCGGAGAGCCCTGCTCACGATCCCACCTGCATCGCAAGCGCGATTGGTGGGGACAAGGGACAGGGCCTTCTCTGTGGTGGCCCGTCGACTCTGGAACTCACTCCCAAAGGATAGCAGGCATGCCCCGATGTTGGCAGTCTTTAGGAGGAGCTTGAAAACGTGGTTGTTTCAGTGTGCCTTCACAGAATAGGAAACTCCAACCACTTTGTCCCAAATGCACATTACTAGAGATCTAGGACTGTCTGCACGCCCTACCTATTCTCCAAAATATCTATCCATTTCACCCGGTCATGCCCAGCTTTTTAAATTTTAACCTTTACATCTGGCCCTGACATTGGTTTTAATTGTGTTGTGTTGTTATTGTTAATGTTATTGCTTGTGTTTTATTTACTGCTGTATTGTTGTTGTCTTGTTTATTGTTGTATTGGGTCTCGGCATATTGTAAGCCGCACCGAGTCCCTCGGGAGATGGTAGCGGGGTACAAATAAAGGTTTATTATTATCATTGCAGGTTCAAATCCTTCGAGTAGTCCCCTTTCTTGATATTTAGTTAACTGACTGTATTCTCTGATATGAGCCTCTCAGAAGAGTTTTAGGAGAAGGCCTTCAGTAGCAAGAGGAGAGCCTTCTTGGTGGTGGCTCCAAGACCCTTTCCAAGAATGACCAGACTGACCCTGTCCCAAGATCAGTTTTCCAGGTGGCAAAGACCTCTTCATTCATGACATTTTGTCACTTGTCTGGCTAGGAGCCCCCCGTGGCGCAATGTCCCGGCAGGACTGAAAACCGACAGGTTGGGGGTTTGTGGATGAGCTCCCTCTGTCAGCTCCAGCTCCTCATGCAAAGGGGACATGAGAGAAGCCTCCCACAAGGATGATAGAAACATCCATTCATCCGAGCAACGTCCCTTGGGCAACGTCCTTGCAGACGGCCAATTCTCTCACGCCAGAAGCAACTTGCAGTTTCTCAAGTCGCTCCTGACACGACAATATATATATATATATATATATCACAAAATATGAAATAACAAATAAAATCAACAATCTAAAACTGCATAATAAAACCAGGCAAATGTACGAGGTAAAATGTTACAGAGTTAAAAGAGGAGATAGGGAGGAAAGCGCATTTGTAGGGGAGGGTGAGCCCAGAGGTGCATCCACACTGGAGAATTAACGCGGTTTGGTACCACTTCAACTGCAGCGGCGCCATGCGACTGAATCCTGGGAGTTGTGGGAGTTGCTTTTTGGCCTTCTCTGGACCAGGCATGCCGCTGCCTCCCCACACTCCCCCTTCCGGGACCCAGAGCGGGATGGAACCGCGTTAACTCTCCCGAGGAGATGGCCTAGGTGGGGGAGACTGTGGCCGAGGGACGAGCCCACCTTCCCCGGAGGTTGCAGTCCAGGAAATAGGCCTCGGAGACGAACTTCTCGGCCCGCTCGAGGGTGGTCCGGCGGTGCTTCAGCAAGGGCGCTTTGGGAGAGAGTCCGGACCCGGCCATGGTTCCCGGGAACACCAGCGAAGGCCCCCTGGCGGTGCAGCACACAAAAAGAGCCGGAGAGCAACGCCGCCGCCGGACACAAGGGTTCCGCCCCCTTCCTCCCTTCCCCTTGGGAGGGAAAGAAAGACAAGATGGAAATAATACAGTATGTTATATTATTAGTACAGCACAATATTAGTATTATGTATTACTGTATTGTACTATGACACTAGACTGTAACACTATCAGTAGTATTACATGTAATGTAAAAATATAATTCTTATATTTATGATTATATTGTATTACATTATAACATTATTATCAGTATTATATGTCTATACTATATATTATATTATAATATTAGTATTATATTGTATTATACCACTATACTGTAATATTATTAGTAATATTACATGTAATATAAAAATATAATTCTCATATTTATTATTATATTGTATTACATTATAGCATTATTATCAGTATTATATGTCTATACTATATATTATATTATTACCACAACACAATATTAGTATTATGTATTACTATACTGTATTATACCACTATACTGTAATATTATTAGTGGTATTACATGTAATATAAAAATATAATTCTTTTTTTTTATTTATCGTGTCATCCGCAACCAGAACATTGTGTTACATTTCTAACAGAGCAAAACAAACAAACAGATAAAAAAACACAAGTTTTGCAAACTTGGTAGCTGATTAAATGTCCTTTGACCAGTATCTGGCCACTTGGAGTGCCTCTGGTGTTGCCGCAAGAAGGTCCTCCATTGTGCATGTGGCAGGGCTCAGGTTGCATTGCAGCAGGTGGTCAGTGGTTTACTCTTCTCCACACTCGCATGCCGTGGATTCAACCTTGTAGCCCCATTTCTTAAGATTGGCTCTGCATCTCGTGGTGCCAGAGCGCAGTCTGTTCAGCGCCTTTCAAGTCGCCCAGTCCTCTGTGTGCCCAGGGGGGAGTCTCTCATCTGGTATCACCCACGGATTGAGGTGCTGGGTTTGAGCCTGCCATTTTTGAACTCTTGCTTACTGAGGTGTTCCAGCGAGTGTCTCTATAGATCTTAGAAAACTATTTCTTGATTTAAGTCGTTGACGTGCTGGCTGATACCCAAACAAGGGATGAGCTGGAGATGTCTCTGCCTTGGTCCTTTCACTATTGGCTGCAACTTCCCGGCGGATGTCAGGTGGTGCAATACCGGCTAAGCAGTGTAATTTCCCCAGTGGTGTAGGGTGCAGACACCCCGTGATAATGCGGCATGTCTCCTTAAGAGCCACATCCACTGTTTTAGTGTGGTGAGATGTGTTCCACACTGGGCATGCATACTCAGCAGCAGAGTAGCATAGCGCAAGGGCAGTTGTCTTCACTGTATCTGGTTGTGATCCCCAGGTTATGCCAGTCAGCTTTCGTATGGTATTGTTTCTAGCACCCACTTTATGTTTGATGTTCAGGCAGTGCTTCTTGTAGGTCAGAGAACGGTCCAGAGTGACTCCCAGTTATCTGGATGTGCTGCAATGCTCCAGTGGGATTCCTTCCCAGGTAATCCTCAGAGCTCGGGATGCTTGTCTGTTCTTAAGGTGAAGGATATGTGTTTTAGATGGATTAGGGATCAGCTGGTTTTCCCTGTAATAGGCAGTAAGAGCACCTAGAGCTTCGGAGAGCTTCTGTTCAACCATCTCAAAGCTCCCTGCTTGAGCAGTAATGGCACGATCATCAGCATAGATGCAACTCTCTGTCCCTTCTGGCAGTGGCTGGTCATTTGTGTAGATGTTGAACATGGATGGAGCAAGCACGCTCCCCTGAGGCAGGCCGTTCTTCTGTTTCCGCCATCTGCTTCTCTGGCCCTGGAACTCAACAAAAAAGCTCCTGTTTTGTAGCAGGTTTCCTATGAGGCGGGTGAGGTGGTCGTCCTTTGTGATATTATACATTTTTCTCAGGAGGAGGCGGTGGTTCACAGTATCATAAGCCGCTGACAGGTCTATGAAGACAGCTCCTGTGATCTGCTGCTTTTCAAAGCCATCTTCTATGTGCTGAGTCAGGTTCAGCACTTGCGATGTGCAGCTTTTGCCTTTCCTGAAGCCAGCTTGCTGTGGAATCAGACATGGGTCTATTTTTTCCATAATTCTATGCAGAATAAGTCTCTCCAGAACTTTGTAGAGGTGGCACAGCAGGGAGATTGGTCTGTAGCTTTTTGGATCATTACGGTCTTTGCCTGGCTTCAAGATGGCAATGACTCTTGCTTTCCTCCAGATTTTGGGGATCTGACAGGATGCAGTGCAGTTGTTCATCAGCTCCAGTAGCCAGCACTTTGCTTTTGGGCCAAAGTTCTTGATTTGTTCCATCCGTAGATCATCCAAGCCAGCTGCTTTGCCATTCTTACATTTATTGAGAGCCATGTCCAATTCAGTAGATGTAAAGGGTTCATGAAGGTTGTTGTTCTCAATCTCTTGTTGTCTGGCTATTGGTTTCTTTCCTACTTTGGTGGCAAGGTTGGGTTTCCCGTTCTTCAAGAGTTGGTGTGCTATCTGATCTGCCTTTATGTTGGCATGGGTATTAGTTTGTGAGGGATCGTTGCTCAGCCGTCTCAGCAGCCTCCACGCCTTCTGGCTGCTCCTGCCCATGTTGACCTCTGTGATCAGCTTGATCCACTGTTCTTTCTTGGCTTCAGAGATGGAGGACACAATGTTCTGCGCTGCCTGAAGAGTCTGCTCACTAAATGGGTCTTCGTTGTGGAGCCTGTAATAGTTTTCCAACAAGGCAGCTGTTTCAGGAGTAATGCCCTGAAGGTAGTTGGTTCTGCAGCCTCTCAGTATCGAGGCCCGTGAGCAGGTTTTCACGATTTCAATAAAATGTTCGTATTCCTCAGGGATTGGCGCGACCGATGTGATCATGTCATCTAACATGTCTGAGAATTTAGTCCAATCTGCCTTTCTGAAGTTGTATCTTCGTTTAAATCGAACTTCCTGAGGCCTTATTGTTGGGAACAGTTGGCATATTATTGGTCGGTGCTGTGTGTTTGGGATTGGTGGTCCCACTAATTTAGTGCATTGCTGTACGATGCTGTCGCTCACAAATAAGAGGTCTGGGTTATAACCTCGGTGCCATCTCCCGCTGTTGTAGGATGGTGAGAGCTTGCTATCATGGATGAGTGATAGTTTGTGCAGTTCAGACCAGGACAGGACAGCCTCTCCATTTTTATCCTCTTGAGCATAGCCCCATACGTGGCTATGGCTGTTGAAGTCCCCAATTACTACCACCCTTTGGTGCCTGTCAAAGTTCTCGGGGGAGGAGAAGCAGAACTCTTCATTTGGGGGCTTGTACACAGAGGTGATGGTGATGTTATTAAGCTCTACTGTTAGAACCTCGATATAGTTTTCTTCATATTCAGTATTATTTATTATTATTATATTGTATTACAGTATTATATTATATGTATACAATATATTATATTATTATATATGTGTATACAATATATTATATTACTACCACAACGCAATATTAGTATTATTTATTACTATACTGTATTATACCAGTATACGGTAATATCATTAGTAATATTACATGTAATATAAAAATATAATTCTTATATTTATTATTATTATATTGTATTACATTATAACATTATTATCAGTATTATATGTGTATACAATATATTATATTATTACCACAGCACAATATTAGTATTATGTATTACTATATTGTATTATACCACTATACTGTAATATTATTAGTAATATTACATGTAATATAAAAATATAATTCTTATATTTATTATTATTTTGTATTACATTATAATATTATTATCAGTATTATATGTGTATACAATATATTATAATATTACCACAGCACAATATTAGTATTATGTATTACTATATTGTATTATACCGCTATACTGTAATATTATTAGTAATATTACATGTAATATAAAAATATTATATTATTTTTATATTAGACCACACCTGGAATATTGTGTCCAATTCTGGGCACCACAATTCAAGAGAGATATTGACAAGCTGGAATGTGTCCAGAGGAGAGCAACTAAAATGATAAAGGGTCTGGAAAACAAGCCCTATGAGGAGCGGCTTAAGGAGCTGGGCATGTTTAGCCTGAAGAAGAGAAGGCTGAGAGGGGATATGATAGCCATGTATAAATATGTGAGAGGAAGCCACAGGGAGGAGGGAGCAAGCTTGTTTTCTGCTTCCTTGGAGACTAGGACGCGGAACAATGGCTTCAAACTACAGGAGAGGAGATTCCATCTGAACATGAGGAAGAACTTCCTGACTGTGAGAGCCGTTCAGCAGTGGAACTCTCTGCCCCAGAATGTGGTGGAGGCTCCTTCTTTGGAAGCTTTTAAACAGAGGCTGGATGGCCATCTGTCAGGGGTGATTTGAATGCAATATTCTTGCTTCTTGGCAGAATGGGGTTGGACTGGATGGCCCATGAGGTCTCTTCCAACTCTTTGATTCTATGATTCTATATATATTGTGGTCTAATCTCTATATAAATAAAAATGTAATGTTCGTTTGTGGGATTAACAGAACTCAAAAACCACTGGGGGAATTGACACCAAATTTGGACACAAGACACCTAACAATCCAATTTATGTATTGTCGAAGGCTTTCATGGCTGGAATCACTAGGTTCTTGTGGTTTTTTTTGGGCTATAGAGGCATTTCTCTTGACGTTTTGCCTGCATCTATGGCAAGCATCCTCAGAGGTAGTGAGGTCTGTTGGAATTAGGACAATGGGTTTATATATCTGTGGAATGGCTGGGGTGGGGCAAAGAGCTCTTCTCTGCTGGAGCTAGGTGTGAATGTTTCAACTGACCACCTTCATTAGCATTTGAAGGCCTGGCTGAGCCTGGGAAAATTTTTTGTTGAGAGGTGTTAAGATGTGCCTGGTTGTTTCCTTTATTTACTGTTATGATTTTAGAGGGTTTTTTTTATTAATGGTAGCCAGATTTTGTTCATTTTCATGGTTTCTTCCTTTCTGTTGAAATTGTCCACATGCTTGTGGATTTCAATGGCTTCTCTGTGTAGTCTGACATGGTGGTTGGGAGAGTGGTCCAGCATTTCTGTGTTCTCAAATAATATGCTGTGTCCAGGTTGGTTCATCAGGTGCTCTGCTATGGCTGACTTCTCTGGTTGAAGTAGTCTGCAGTGCCTTTCATGTTCCTTGATGCGTGTTTGGGCAATGCTGCTGCGTTTGGTGGTCCCTATGTAGACTTGTCCACAGCTGCATGGTACATGGTAGACTCCTGCAGAGGTGAGAGGATCCCTCTTGTCCTTTGCTGAACGTAGCATTTGTTGGATTTTCTTGGTGGGTCTGTAGATAGTTTGTATGTTGTGTTTCCTCATCAGCTTCCCTATGCGGTCAGTGGTTCCCTTGATGTATGGCAAGAACACTTTTCCTCTGGGTGGATCTTTGTCTTGACTCTCGTGGCTTGTTCTTGGTCTTGCAGCTCTTCTGATGTCTGAGGTGGAGTCTCCATTGGCCTGGAGAGCCCAGTTGAGGTGGTTCAGTTCATCTTGGAGGAGGTGGGGTTCGCAGATTCTTTTTGCACGGTCTGCCAAGGCTTTAATGGTGCTTCTTTTTTGACTTGGGTGATGGTTGGAGTTTTTATGTAGATATCTATCTGTGTGTGTGGGTTTTCTGTAGACGGTGTGACCCAATTGTTGAACTGGTTTGCGGATGACTAGGACATCTAGAAAAGGCAGTCTTCCTTCATTTTCTTTTTCCATGGTGAACTGGATGTTTGGGTGGGTGCTGTTAAGATGTTCCAGGAACCCGTTGAGTTCTTCTCCTCCATGGCTCCAAATGGTGAAGGTGTCATCCACATATCTGAACCATATCGTGGGCTTTTTGGTTGCTGTTTCCAGGGCTTGTTTTTCAAAGTGTTCCATGTAGAAGTTAGCTATGACCGGGCTGAGAGGGCTCCCCATAGCTACTCCATCTTTCTGTTCGTAGAATTCATTGTCCCACTGAAAGTAACTGGTGGTGAGGCAATGGTGAAACAGAGCCGTGATGTCTTCTGGGAACTTCTGGTTGATGAGTGCCATGGTGTCTGCTACCGGGACCATGGTAAATAGAGATACCATATCGAAGCTGATCAGTTTGTCGTTGGTATTTAGCTTGAGATTGCTGATTTTTTCTATGAAGTGGGCTGAGTCCTTGATGTAGTGTGTAGTGAGCCCAATATGGCTTTGTAACTGTGCAGCAAGAAATTTTGCTAGGTCGTATGTGAGGGATCCAATGGCACTCACGATGGGTCTGAGTGGGGTGGAGTCCTTATGGATTTTTGGGAGTCCATAAAACCTGGGTGGATGGGCTTCCGATTTACATAGCTGTTGTCGTATGTCAAAGTTTATGGAGGAGTTCTTAATCAGGGTGTTGGTTTTCTTGGTTATTTTGGCAGTTGGGTCTTGCTTGAGTTTTTTGTATATAGTAGGGTCCAGGAGTTTTCTGAATCAAGGAACATGAAAGGCACTGCAGACTACTTCAACCAGAGAAGTCAGCCATAGCAGAGCACCTGATGAACCAGCCTGGACACAGCATATTATTTGAGAACACAGAAATGCTGGACTCTCACACAACCACCATGTCAGACTACACAGAGAAGCCATTGAAATCCACAAGCATGTGGACAATTTCAACAGAAAGGAAGAGACCATGAAAATGAACAAAATCTGGCTACCAGTATTAAAAAAACTCTAAAATTACAACAGCAAAACAGCAGAGAGGAAACAACCAGGCACATCTTAACACCTCTCAACGAAAGATTTCCCAGGCTCAGCCAGGCCTTCAAATGCTAATGAAGGTGGTCAGTTGAAACATTCACACCTAGCTCCAGCAGACAAGAGTCCTTTGTCCCACCCTGGTTTCCCACAGATATATAAACCCTTTTTCCTACTTCCAACAGACCTCACTACCTCTGAGGATGCTTGCCACAGATGCAGGCGAAACGCCTCTAGAACATGGCCCTATAGCCCGAAAAAACCCACAAGAACCTAGTCCAATTTATGTCCTCCACTCAAAAAAACAAAAAACCCCGCAAAAAAACAACCCGGAAATGGACTTTAAACCCCACCCTCCCACACCCCAAAATAGTACACATGTGCAAAAAGACTGCTCTGTCCTGGCTCCCTCCAGCGCGAGGGGAAAGCGCGTGGCCACACTCCCCCAACTGTCACAACGGCAAGAGAGGCAGAAAGGAAGGAGGAGGAGGAGGAGGCCACATTCTCTCTCTCAGGCAGAGGAGCTCCACTCAGTCCTCTTCCTCCCTGGAGAGAGAGAGACAGAGAGAGAGAGAGAGAGAGAGAGAGGCAAGGCGCCCAGCCAGGGAGGCAAGCAGTGCCCGGACTTGGCTGGCTCTCTAGAGAAAAGCCGTCTGTACAGACTTTGGGATTGGAGCCCCTTCCCCTTCTGTTTCCCCTCCTCTGCCTTGGCCTGACTGTCTCCCCTCCCTTCTCCTCAGGTTTGGACCTTCTCTCTCTTCCCCTCCCCACAACTAAACTCTAACTAAAGGGGAGGGGGGGAACTCCAGAGCCAGGGCCAGAAAGAAGCCCCCCACCACATTGGCATCCTCCCAAGCAAAGTGGGCAAGGGACTCACCCGAAGTCTCCCTCTTCCCCTCCCTCTTCCCCTCCCTCTCCCTCTTCCTAAGAAAAAGAGGAAGAGGAAAAGAAAGGGAAAAGAAAGAGGAAACGTGGATTGAACAGGAGATGAAATAAAGATGCATAAGAATGTAGGGACCAGAAAGCTGTGGAAAGGTAGGACAAGAAAGGGGGAGGGTGGGGGGGGCAAGGATCGGGACAGGAAGCGCCCGACAGCGGAAGTGGAAGCAAATCAAGGGACAAGGAGAGTAAAAAGAAGAAGCGAAAAAGGAGAGGAACGAGAAGAACAGGAGAGAGAAAGAAGAAGAAAAGAAAAAGGAAGAAGAGGAGAGAAAGGAGAGGAAAGAGGAAGAAGAAGAGGAAAAGGAGAGGAGGAGAAGAAAAAGGCAGAGTGACAAAGGAGTAGTAAATAACACTGATGCCAAGGAAAGAAAAGGAAAAGTAAAGATTAAAAGGATGATGAAAATGAGATGAAAACGAAAATATTTACACACTTACTTTTTCCACTACTCTCTTAAAATTTCGTATTAAAATCACCCACTATTCCAATCAACTCTTCTCGCTCCCTCTTCTACCATCTTCCCATCATATTCAACATATATTACCCTTATCTACCTCCATATTCCAATACATATCCCTTCTTTTCCCTCCATATTCCACTTCTATTACCCCCGACTCTTCCCAGTTCTTCTAACCGCCCTCTTCCACTCTCTTCCCCTCCTATTCACATTCTCTTCCCCTCCCTCTTCTCTTCATCTCCCAACTCCATAGCACCCTCTCTGTCCAACCATCTTCCCATTCTCTTCCCTTTCTTTCTTTCTTTTTTCCCCCCTTCCCTCCCTCTTTTTTTTCCTTTTTTTTTTTTTCTCTCCCTTCTTCCCTCTCTCCCTCCCTTCCCTCCTTCCCTCCTTCCCTTCTCTTCCCTCCCCTTCTTCCTTCCTTCCCTCCCTTCCTTCTTCCTTCCTTTCCCCTCCCTTCCTCCCTTCCTCCTTCCTCTTCCTCCTTCTTCCCCTCCTCTTCCTCTCTTCCCTCCCTTCTTCCTTCCCTTCCTCTTCTCTTCCTCTTCTTCCTCCTTCCCCTCCCTCTTCCCCTCCCTCTTCCCCTTCTCTTCCCCTCCCTCTTCCCCTTCTCTTCCCCTCCCTCTTCCCCTTCTCTTCCCCTCCCTCTTCCCCTTCTCTTCCCCTCCCTCTTCCCCTTCTCTTCCCCTCCCTCTTCCCCTTCTCTTCCCCTCCCTCTTCCCCTTCTCTTCCCCTCCCTCTTCCCCTTCTCTTCCCTTTACTCTATTATTTTATTACATTTATTTTACTCTATTTATTTTTATTATTACATTTATTATTTTACTTTATTATTGTTATTATATTTATTATTTTACTTTATTATTATTGGAAGGATATGGTTTAATCAAAGTTGGTCAGTCTTATTTTAAATTACAGTTTTATGTAAACATTGAAAAACATTTAACTTACTGTTTCCTCAATTTATTTATTTCTCGTGTCAGGGCAGCCAGTCAAATATATTACATTTCTAACAGGACAAAGCAAACAAACAGAGAAAATACAAAATGTGTGAGTTTGGTAGTTGATTAAATGTCCTTTGACCAGTATCTGGCCACTTGGAGTGCCTCTGGTGTTGCTGCAAGAAGGTCCTCCATTGTGCATGTGGCAGGGCTCAGGTTGCATTGCAGCAGGTGGTCAGTGGTGTGCTCTTCTCCACACTCGCATGTCGTGGATTCCACTTTGTGGCCCCATTTCTTGAAGGTTGGCTCTGCATCTCGTGGTGCCAGAGCGCAGTCTGTTCAGCGCCTTCCAAGTCGCCCAGTCTTCTGTGTGCCCAGGGGGGAGTTTTTCATTTGGTATCAGCCATTGGTTGAGGTTCTGGGTTTGAGCCTGCCACTTTTGGACTCTCGCTTGTTGAGATGTTCCAGCAGGTGTCTATGTAGATCTTAGAAAACTATGTCTGGATTTAAGTCGTTGACGTGTTGGCTGATACCCAAATAAGGGATGAGCTGGAGATGTCTCTGCCTTGGTCCTTTCACTATTGGCTGCTACTTCCCGGCGGATGTCAGGTGGTGCGATACCGGCTAGACAGTGTAATTTCTCCAGTGGTGTAGGGCGCAGACACCCCGTGATAATGCGGCATGTCTCATTAAGAGCCACATCCAGTGTTTTAGCGTGGTGAGATGTGTTCCACACTGGGCATGCATACTCAGCAGCAGAGTAACAGCGCAAGGGCAGATGTCTTCACTGTATCTGGTTGTGATCCCCAGGTTGTGCCAGTCAGCTTTCGTATGATATTGTTTCTAGCACCCATTTTTGCTTGATGTTCAGGCAGTGCTTCTTGTAGGTAAGAGCACGGTCCAGAGTGACTCCCAGGTATTTGGGTGCGCTGCAATGCTCCAGTGGGATTCCTTCCCAGGTGATCTTTAGAGCTCGGGATGCTTCTCTGTTCTTGAGATGAAAGGCACATGTCTGTGTTTTAGATGGGTTGGGGATCAGCTGGTTTTCCCTGTAGTAGGCAGTAAGAGCACCTAGAGCTTCGGAGAGCTTCTGTCTCAAAGCTCCCTGCTTGAGCAGTAATGGCACGATCATCAGCATAGATGAAACTCTCTGTCCCTTCTGGCAGTGGCTGGTCATTTGTGTAGATGTTGAACATGGATGGAGCAAGCACGCTCCCCTGAGGCAGGCCGTTCTTCTGTTTCCGCCATCTGCTTCTCTGGCCCTGGAACTCAACAAAAAAGCTCCTGTTTTGTAGCAGGTTTCCTGATGAGGCGGGTGAGGTGGTAGTCCTTTGTGATATTGTACATTTTTCTCAGGAGGAGGCGGTGGTTCACAGTATCGTAGGCTGCTGACAAGTCTATGTTTCCTTTATTAATGTAATTTTATTGGTATCTATATTTATTTTGTACTAGCTGTGCCTGGCCACATGTTGCTGTGGCCCATTGTGGAGAAATGGGAAAGAAAAGAGGAAGAGGTGGTTTCTAAGCGATCAATACACAACTGAAGTGGCACAGTGTCAACCTAATATACACCCCTTTTCAGTCTCCTCGAGGCCAAAGGGTTATATGGATGTGTGGAAGGGCCCTGGGTTACCTGAGTCCACACTGCCATATAACCCAGTTCAAAGATATTATTATTTTTATAGATGTATAGATATTATTATTATTATAGACACAGATATTATTAATGGCATATAGATATTATTATTATTATAGATGTATAGATATTACTGACATACAGGTAATATTATTACAGATGTATGGATATTATTATTACAGACCTATAGATATTATAGGCATGTAGTTATTATTATTATTATTATTATTATTATTATTATTATAGATGTGATATATCTGTTATTATTACAGAGGTGGTGCAATGGGTTAAAACCCTTGTGGCGACAGGACTGAAGACCGACAGATCGCAGGCTTGAATCTGGGGAGAGTGGAAATGAGCTCCCTCTGTCAGCTCCAGCTCCCCAAATGGGTACATAAGAGAAGCCTCCCACAAGGATGGGAAAACATCAAAACACCCAGGCAATGTCCCCTGGGCAACGTCCTTGCAGACGGGCAATTCTCTCACACCAGAAGCAACTTGCAGTTTCTTAAATCACTGTGGACATGAATTTTTTTTTTTACAGAGGTATAGATATTTTTATTAGTATTGACATAGATTCTTATAGGCATATAGATATTATTATTATTGATATGATATTGCTATTACTATTACAGAGATATAGATATTTTATTATTATAGGCATTAGGCTTGAGCAATCCATGGTTCTAAATGGTTCTAAAGTTCTTACAAAACTAAAGTTCTGGTGGTGAAAATTTCAGAACTCTAACAAAACTTTCAAAATTTAATTATTATTTCATTATTGGTGATTTTAATGACAGAACCAATTAGGAACTGCCATTTATTATGAAATTTTGAGAGTTTTGTTAGAGTTCTGAAATTTTCACCACCAGAACTTTAGTTTTGTAAGTACTTTAGAACCATTTAGAACCATGGATTGCCCAAGCCTAATAGGCATATAGGTATTGTTTTTATAGATATATAGATATTATTGACAGACAGATCTTATTATAGACCCACAGATATTATTATAGGCACCTCGATATTATTATTACAGACATGCAGATATTATTATAGACATGCAGATATTATTGTTATAATAGAGGCGCCCCCTCTAGATATTATCATTACAGACATAGATATTATTATTAAAGACTGATAGATATTATTATTGTAGATATTGTAGCCCAGGGTTGCTATAAAGTAAGCTACTGAAAGGGATCCATGGGCCCTTTCCTTCCTTCTCTCTACTGGTTCGTTCTCTCTCTCTCTCTCTCTCTCTCTCTCTCTCTCTCGGCTGTTGGTTTTTTCCCCCTCGTGCAGGAGGGCGGCGGGGCAAGGAGGGTGTTCTTTGAATGCATGCTTGGTATACGCATTTAGACTTGGGGGGGTTTAAGGACTTTCCAGTTATTTTTTGTTTTGTTTTTTTGAGTGGAGAACATAAATTGGACTGTTAGGTGTCTTGTGTCCAAATTTGGTGTCAATTCCCCCAGTGGTTTTTGAGTTCTGATGGTAGCACAAACGAACATTACATTTTTATTTATATAGATGATTCTCTCTCTCACACACACACAGATATAGTATCATAGATTTGAAAGAGACCCTTAAAGAAGGACTATGATATGTTGCATATTCCAGAGTAGGCAAACCAGACACTCTCCACATCAACACTGACAAAGAAACAACAAGAAATACTGTTTACTCACAAGCATCAAGACATTACATATATTAGAAACCAACACTTTCTCATTACTTTGTTTTCCAGATCACCAGACTGGGCCACAGCAACGCCTGGCAGGCGATGGCTAGTAATGATGTGGGTGTCAACAGGGCCGACTTTAACACGGTAGAAACACAATATTTGGAGGGTTTTTTTTAACCCCTCGGTCCCCCCCCCCAAAGGAATGGGAAAGACTCACCTGGACCGACACCAACGCAGTGATCTCCACACCACGGACCAACGCTGTGGCCTCCACATCACGGACCAATGCGTGGCAGGGGACAGCTAGTATATATAAAGGAGAGATGCACCAAAGCATACCTTTCTCCCGATGGAAGCGTGGCTGAGTTTGGGAGGGAACGGCTGTTGAGGATTCTAGATGGAGCTCTCCTTGGGTTCTTCCAAGTCCTCATCTTCCTCCTCCTCCCATCCTTCCTCTGGAATTACTTCTTCTACTAATTCCAGCTCCTCGAGGTCTTCATCCTCCTCGGCTCCCTCCTCTTCTTCCTCGTGCTCCTCTTCCTCCTCCACCTCCCAGCCTTCTCCAGTTCTTCTGGTATTTCTTCCTCCTTCATGACATCCAGTTCCTCAAGGTCTTCCTGTTCATCTATTTCCTCCTCTTCCTCCTCAACTCCTTCCTCCTCCTCCTCTTCCTCCTCCTCCTCCTCTACTACCTCATCCACTTATCTTCTCTCTCCATTTTCACTTGTCCTTACTCCTCCTTTTTCACCTCCTCCTCCACTTCCTCCTCCTCTTTCTCCTTCTCTTCCTCCTCCTCTTGGTGGTGGTTCTCAAGGATGGGGAAGATCTTCCTGCTCCACATCCTCCTTGGCCTTGGTGGTTCTTGGAGGCGCAGCTGTTTTCCTACGACCACCAAGTCTTCCGATGGATTCGGCAATGGTGCCACTTAGTTCCGTCTCCAGAAATGCAACCGCCCTCGCGGCATGACTGTAAAGAAAATGACAAGAAGAGAGTTAGCAAGGGTATATAGATATTCTATGAAGGAAAAGAAAGAACTTTACAACATTCTTGTAGACGCAGATGTTTGCCTATGACCACCAGTTGTGTCGAGTCTTGCAATGCATTGGGAAACGGTGCTACTTGGTTCTGGCTCCAAAAATGAAGAGGCACAGCTTTCCCGAGCACTAGCAATTGTCTCGAGTCTGGGACTGAGGTTGGCGCCACCTTGTTGTTCCTCCTCCATGGTCTCCTAGGCCTCGATGGCTCTTCAGGAACCAGATTTTTCCCAAGAACCACCAAATCTGGGGCTACTCAGTTCCAGCTCCAGAACCGGAGCCTCCCTTGAGGCATGACTGTAAAGAAAATGACAAAAAGAGAGTTAGCAAGGGTATATAGATATTCTATGAAGGAAAACAAAAACTTTACAATTTTGTGAAATTTCCTCCATAAGAACGCACTCCACACTACACACCAACGCAACGGCCTCCACACAATGCACCAGCGCAACAGCCTCCACACCACATCCTCTTGTTCTTCTCTCTCTACTTTCACTTGCCCTTCCTTCTTTTTCACCTCCTCTTCCTCCACATCCTCCTCCTCTTTCTCTTTCTCCCCCCCCCCCTCCTTCTCTACCTTCTCCTCTTGGTCGTGGTTAAAGAGGATGGGGAAGGTCTTCCTGCTCCACCACATCCTCCTTCGCCTCGGTGGTTCCTGGAGGCGCATCTGTTTCCCTACGACCACCAAGTCTTCCGAGGGATTTGGCCATGGTGCCACTTTGTTCCGTGTCCAGAAATGCCCTCGAGGCATGACTGTAAGGAAAACGACAAGAAGAGAGTTAGCAAGGGTATATAGATATTCTATGAAGGAAAACAAAGAACTTTACAATTTTGTGAAATCTCCTCCATAAGACCGCACTCCTTTTTTCCCAATCTTGCCACCTCGCTTTTCCCACCTGTGAACCCGCAGCCCTGACTCCAGCTGTAAGGTTCCGTTATTTATTATTATTATTATTATTATTATTATTATTATTATTATTTCTCGCATTTCTATCCTATCCTTCTCAACCCCCGAATGGGGACTCAGGATGGCTTACAATGGGCCCCGTTACAAAGCCATTACATAACACAATTAAAACCACAATTAAACATAAAATCATAATTAACAATACATAAGCCATCATTAAAACAATAAAACAGTCTCATCAGCCATATCGTCATTCCAGTCACATCCCTTTAAAGTACTGCTTGCATCTATTGTCCAAAAGCCTGGTCCCAAAACCATGCCTTTACTTTCTTTCAAAAAGCTAGGAGGGAGGTGGCCAATCTTACCTCAGTTGGGAGTGTGTTCCATAGGGAGGGGGGGCACCACCGAGAAGGCCCTGTCTCTCGTCCCTGCCAGGCCCATTTGTGCTGAAATGGGAGCGAGAGCAGGGCCTCCCCGGATGATCTTAGGTTTCGAGGTGGGACGTAGGGGTGGATGCCTTCGGACAAGTAAGCTGGGCCAGAACTGTATAGAGTGTCTAGGACTGTATGATGTATCAGCAAATAATGCATGCAGATCCCAGTAAGATGGCCTCTTACAGCTGGCAGATGGTAATTTCGTCAGTGCTGATTGTGTTTAAGTGCAGGCCAAGGTCTTGAGGCACTGCACCCAGTGTGCCGATCACCCCTGGCACCCCCTTGACTGGCTTGTGCCAGAGTCTTTGCAGTTCGATCTTTAAATCCTCATATCGTGTCAGCTTTTCCAGTTGTTTCTCTTCAATCCTGCTGTCACCTGGGATTGCAACAATATTATTATTGTTGTGTGACCTGGGATTGCAACAATATTATTATTATTATTATTATTATTATTATTATTATTATTATTGTGTGCATCTCCCTAACAAACACAGGGGCAAACTTGTCACACATAACCCCCATGACCCCCTTTACATCCTGGTGAGGTTTGGGGGAAGACAGAGAATGGATGATGGGATTTGTAGTACTTTCAAATCCTTCAGTTCCCACAGACCACTGTGGCCCCCCAAAAAGGCCGATAAAGACCAAACTTGTCACACAGAACACCCATCACCCACTCTACATTCTGCTGCAGTTGGGAGGAGGGTGGACCATGGATGAAGGGACTTGCAGTACTTTCAGTCACTAACTTGACACCACTGTGATCCACACCAATGACTGATCAAGATCAAACTTGCCACACAGAGCTCCATGACCCACTGTATGTCCTGGTGCGGTGTATGGACGATGGATGATGGCACTTGCAGTAACATCACTCACTCCTTGACATCACTGCGACCCACACCAATGACTAATCAAGATCAAAACTGGCACACTGAGCCCCCATGACCTACTCTATGTCCTGGTGCAGTTTGTGGGACACCATGGATGATGGGACTTTCGGTACCTTCACTCACTTCCTGACATCACTGTGACCTTCACCAATGACTGATCAAGACCAAACTTGGCACACAGAGCCCCCATGACCCACTCTACATGCTACTGCAGTTTGGAGGAGGGAAGACTATGGATGATGGGACTTGCAGTACCTTCATTCACTTTCTGAGACCAGTGCAACCCTCATCCAATGACTGATCAAGACATTGGGGGCCACAGTCTGTGGGAGCTGAAGGGGTTGAAAGTACTACAAATGTGTAATATAAAAATATAATTCTTATATTTATTATTATATTGTATTACATTATAACATTATTATCAGTATTATATGTGTATACAATATATTATATTATTACTACAGCACAATATTAGTATTATGTATTACTATACTGTATTATACCACTATACTGTAATATTATTAGTAATATTATGTGTAATATAAAATATAATTCTTATATTTATTATTATCATATTGTATTACATTAAAACATTATTATCTGTATTATATGTGTATACAATATATTATATTATTAGCACAACACAATATGAGTATTATATATTACTATACTGTATTATACCAGTAGACTGTAATATTATTAGTAATATTACATGTAATATAAAATATAATTCTTATATTTACTATTATATTGTATTACATTATAACATTATTATCTGTATTATATGTGTATACAATATATTATATTATTAGCACAACACAATATTAGTATTATATATTACTATATTGTTCTATACCATAAATATAGCCCCCTGTGGCGCAGTGGGTTAAAGCATTGATCTGCTGAACTTGCTGACCGAAAGGTCGGCAGTTCAAATCTGGGGAGTGGCATGAGCTCCCGCTGTCAGCCCTAGCTTCTGCCAACCTAGAAATTTGAAAACATGCAAATGTAAGTAGATCAATAGCTTCTTCGGCTATTTCCTCCTCCTCCTCCTCCTCCTCCTCCTCCTCTTCCTCCTCCTCTACTACCTCATCTTGTTCTTCTCTCTCTACATCCTCCTCCTCTTCCTCCTCCTCTTCCTCCTGCTCTTCCTCCTCCTCCTCCTCTACTTCCTCATCCTGTTCTTCTCCCTCCACTTTCACTTGGCCTTCCTCCTCCTTTGTCACCTCTTCCTCCTCCGCTTCCACTTCCTCCTCCTCTTTCTCTTTCTCCCCCTCCTTCTCCTCTACCTTCTCCTCCTGGTTGTGGTTCGAGAGGATGGGAAAGGTCTTCTTGTTCCACATCCTCTTTCGCCTCGGTGGTTCTTCCAGGCGTATTTTTTTCCCTTCCGCCACCAGGTCCGCCAAGGGATTTGGCCATGGTACGACTTTGTTTGCTCGCGGCATGACTGTAAAGAAAACGACAAGAAGAGAGTTAGCAAGGGTATATAGATATTCTGTGAAGGAAAAGAAAGAACTTTACAATAAGAACGCACTCCTTTTTCCCCAATCCCGCCACCTCGCTTTTCCCACCTGTGAACCCGCAGCCCTGACTCCAGCTGTAAGGTTCCGTTATTTATTATTATTATTATTATTATTATTATTATTATTATTATTATTATTTCTCGCATTTCTATCCTATCCTTCTCAACCCCCGAATGGGGACTCGGGATGGCTTACGATGGCGTGTTGGAGTTCCTTTTGTCTTTTTCTTCTGCTTCTGTGTGTTTATTATCCTTTTCTTCTTTTCCTTCTTCTTCCTTTTTCTTATTCTTTTTTTCTTCTTCTTCCTGTCCTTTTTGTGTGTTTTTCTCCAGCTGTAAGGTTCCGTTATTTATTATTATTATTATTATTATTATTATTATTATTATTATTATTATTTCTCGCATTTCTATCCTATCCTTCTCAACCCCCGAATGGGGACTCAGGATGGCTTACAATGGGCCCCGTTACAAAGCCATTACATAACACAATTAAAACCACAATTAAACATAAAATCATAATTAACAATACATAAGCCATCATTAAAACAATAAAACAGTCTCATCAGCCATATCGTCATTCCAGTCACATCCCTTTAAAGTACTGCTTGCATCTATTGTCCAAAAGCCTGGTCCCAAAACCATGCCTTTACTTTCTTTCAAAAAGCTAGGAGGGAGGTGGCCAATCTTACCTCAGTTGGGAGTGTGTTCCATAGGGAGGGGGGGCACCACCGAGAAGGCCCTGTCTCTCGTCCCTGCCAGGCGCATTTGTGCTGAAATGGGAGCGAGAGCAGGGCCTCCCCGGATGATCTTAGGTTTCGAGGTGGGACGTAGGGGTGGATGCCTTCGGACAAGTAAGCTGGGCCAGAACTGTATAGAGCTTTATAGGTCAGAACCAGCAGGAATAGTTACAGGAATAGTGGTCTAATTATGATTCCTGTGTATATTCCACCTCTCACATTGGAGGGGATGTGGTTTAAAAAGGGAATTTTCAGGTATTTCCCCAATGCCCATATGTCATGATTTACTGCCATATTGACCTATTTCTGCAGTAGGCCTATGTTCACAGAAAATGCTGATTGTTTGTGAAATCAGTGCTCCAAAGAAGTTACTATTCAAGGAGAACAATATATCCGGACAAAACCAGCTAGCTGTTGGCTAGTTAGAACCCCCAAGTTTCCCAGTTACTCTGAAGCCATGTTTGCAACAGACTAACAGAAAAGATACAGTCATGGTCAGAGAACAATGGACCATAGTTATGATATAGTTGTGCCATTGTTAGGATATCACACGTTCTATAATGTCAATCAAAACCATAAACAACAAATGAACAACTGCATAGCTAACTTAGACCAATGAAATGATTTGTCTTTGGGAACCAATGAAAATGTATATTCCATTTACTATAAATGCTCTGCAGCCCCATTGGGGGTTGCGACAAACCCTTTGATTGCATCCCTGTATGCCTGTTTGTCGTTATTGCTATGGCCACGCAATAATAAATAGTTTTTTTGCAGTTTAAAAGATTCAACTTTTGTGGTGTCCATCCTTTTGTGGTGTCCATCTTCTT
Organism: Anolis sagrei ordinatus; assembly: GCF_025583915.1. Classification (NCBI taxonomy): domain Eukaryota; kingdom Metazoa; phylum Chordata; class Lepidosauria; order Squamata; family Anolidae; genus Anolis; species Anolis sagrei. The sequence goes on along the minus strand of NW_026844367.1, from coordinate 26,529,537 downwards.
TCAAGGTGAAAGAAGAAAGCGCAAAAGCTGGGTTGCAGCTAAACATCAAAAAAACCAAGATTATGGCAACAAGAATGATTGACAACTGGAAAATAGAGGGAGAAGATGTGGAGGCCGTGACAGACTTTGTATTTCTAGGTGCAAAGATTACTGCAGATGCAGACTGTGGCCAGGAAATCAGAAGACGCTTACTTCTTGGGAGGAGAGCAATGTTCCAGTCTTGATAAAATAGTAAAGAGTAGAGACATCAGACTGGCAACAAAGATCCGCCTAGTCAAAGCCATGGTATTCCCTGTAGTAACCTACGGATGTGAGAGCTGGACCTTAGGGAAGGCTGAGCGAAGGAAGATAGATGCTTTTGAGCTGTGGTGTTGGAGGAAAGTTCTGAGAGTGCCTTGGACTGCGAGAAGATCCAACCAGTCCATCCTCCAGGAAATAAAGCCTGACTGCTCATTGGAGGGAAGGATACTAGAGACAAAGTGGAAGTACTTTGGCCACATCATGAGGAGACAGCAAAGCCTAGAGAAGACAATTATGCTGGGGAAAGTGGAAGGTAAAAGGAAGAGGGGCCGACCAAGGGCAAGATGGATGGATGGCATCCTTGAAGTGACTGGACTGACCTTGAAGGAGCTGGGGGTGGTGACGGCCGACAGGGAGCTCTGGTGAGGGCTGGTCCATGAGGTCACGAAGAGTTGGAGACTACTGAACGAATGAACAACAACATCCTTGCCCTCCCTATTGGAAAGGGGGCTTCTGCCTTTTTGGGAAATATTCTGGTTTCGTTGCCCCTACAGAACAACCACGTTTTCAGGCTCCTCCTAAAGACTGCCAGCGTTGGGGCGTGTCTGATGTCCCTGGGGAGTGAGTTCCAGAGTCGAGGGGCCACCACCGAGAAGGCCCTGTCCCTCGTCCCCACCAATCGCGCTTGCGATGGAGGCGGGAGCGCGAGCATTGCCTCTCCAGATGATAGAAGAGATCATCGTGTGGGTTCGTACACAGTGATGTGGTCACGCATCCTGCAAGGATTTAGCAGAAAGGTCAAAGGAGGCGGGGAGAGGAGATTTGGGGGCTAGAAGTATACATAAACATAATAATAATAATTGTTTTCTCTGCTGCCAGTGGAATAACGTACTGCCTGACCTTGTCGAAGGAAAATGCTTTTTCAGATCACTCAGTCCAAAGCGGCCTTCTTGGACCCAGTGTAGAGGAGGGAAGATGGCTGCCTCTTTTGGGGCCTAGCTGGGAGAAGGCAACCTAGAAGACCTGCAAGGATTTAGCAGAAGGGTCAAAGAAGGCCGGGGTGAGGGGGCGTTGAAGGCCAGGAGTGTTCAGAAGCATCACGTCCTAGTCTCCAGGGAAGCAGAAAACAAGCTTGCTCCCTCCTCCCTGTGGCTTCCTCTCACATATTTATACATGGCTATCATATCTCCTCTCAGCCTTCTCTTCTTCAGGCTAAACATGCCCAGCTCCTTAAGCCGCTCCTCATAGGGCTTGTTCTCCAGACCTTTGATCATTTTAGTCGCCCTCCTCTGGACACATTGCAGCTTGTCAATATCTCTCTTGAATTGTGGTGCCCAGAATTGGACACAAAATTCCAGGTGTGGTCTAACCAAAGCAGGATAGAGGGGTAGCATGACTCCCCTAGATCTAGACACTATGATTTTATATATGATTTTTCTTCTTATGTTTGCAAGTCTTTGCAAATCCTATATAGATGTAATTATCTATGTATAGAGAGATGTCTAGATAGATATATATGAATATAGATATATTATATAGGGCTTCCAAATACAAGCTAAGGTTCCATCCATACCGGCATATAATCCAGTTTCTGAATCCAGATTATCTGCCTTGAACTGGATTATATGGCAGTGAACACTTACATTATTCAGTTCAGAGCAGTTAATCTGGATTATATGGCAGTGCAGATCCAGCCTGGGATACAAATGTTTTCTGTGGGAATCTTTCTTTTTGTCCAGCCCCGCTCACCTCCTTCCTCTCCTTGGAGTTCACCATACCTGCAAAGTGCTGCCTGATTCATGGAGTCCAGCAAAGACCAATAAGGAAATATTGAAGATACCTGCAAGGTACTACCACACGCACAGAACCCAAAGTCAAAGATCGCCCTGTCTTCAGAGGCATTGAAGGAGGTGGGCTTGCAACCAGCAGAGCCCAAAGTCAAGGCAGTTGCTTGGATGAGCCTCCCTGTCCCAAACAGGTCCCTGTTGACCGTCACCAGGGCCGTAGCCAGGAAAAATTTTTTGGGAGGGGTTGAAATTTGGGGGGGGGGGGGTGGGGTTGAAACCTGCCTCCTAGCTCACGCTGAAGCAAAGAGCACAGCAGGGGGCAGAGCAGCCTTCAATAGCCTGCAGCTCCGCCCCTGTCAACCACCTCCACCAAGTCTGGCCTCCTTAATGAGAGCATTCAACATCCCCCCCCCCCCAACTTGGTTGCTTCACTACTGTTCTGTCGCGCGCTGGGCCTGTAAATAATTGTCTTTAGAACAGGATGTGCAACCTTTGCCCAGCGGGAAGCCAGGGGGCCTAAAGAGAAGTTCTCAGAGGTTTCCACCACAAACAGTCTTAGATGGCTTGAGAAGTACAACAAAGTCTTTTATTAATGAACAATCAAACAGAAACTTCTCTTGTCTTCAGTAAAGTTAAGCAAATGATTCCAAGCTTTTAGGCAACTGGTGAATTCCTAATCTTGCCCACGAAGGACAGGCAACTGTCTTCAATAACTTCTTCTTTAAAGGAAAATCCCCTTTTTAACTTCTCCCAGGCTGACTGTAATCTAACCCTTACTGATGTGGGCTCCGCTACCGGGTCGAACTGCGTCTCAAACGCCAAGTGGACCTACCAGCAAGGCAGTAGATGTTCTCCAGCTGGAGTTCTTTGGTCTTTAGGGCTGTTTTCCTGGAAATTCTTTGGAGACTCTTAAGGCTTTTCTCCCCCGGAAGGTCTTAAGGGTTGAAGCTTTTGTACAGGGGAAGCTTGCACACATCCTATACATAAGCTTACCTTGCTGAGACTAACTAAAAATGGCCCCCTTCCCTTCCCATCTCCCTGGGAAAAGGGGCGGATCCAAATTTAACAATGATGGACAAGTGACTTGCCCTATGACTGCAAACCAAAGGAAGCCACCCTTTTGCAGAATCCCTGAAACTTTGGAATGCATGCAAACATTAAAAAGCAAATAAAGTTGGAGCTCCTGGTACAGCTGTACCAGAACAACTACATCGGCTATTGCTGCAAGTAATGACAGTGTGAATAAATTGTCAATATTTGCTTGAGATAGTGCTTGCAGTTCTGGAGGGACTCTTATTTTTTGCATCTCATAGACTTAGCATGGGGATTTGGTTAACTAGTTAAAATTCATGAGTAAACCAGGTTTTTTTAAAAAAATCTGAAACATTTCGGGGGGGGGGTTGAACCCCTAAAACCCCCCCCCCTCGCTACGGGCCTGACTGTCACCATGACATGCGCCTCCCCACACTGGGCAGTCACTGGATTCAAACTGGATAACGCCCTGGGCTGGGAGATATCCACCCAAGCTGAGGAGGAGGACTCGGCCAAAGAAGAAGGAAAGCCCTTGGGTTGCCTCACGGGAGGTGATGTTCCTGCAGAAGGTCTCCAACCCAATGTGTTCCTTGGAGCCAAATCCTGGGGTGGGGTGGAGTGGGGTGGGGTGGCACAATATTAACTACGCAGCCCAGAAGGACTCACCCCAAACTTGCAAAAAGGGCCATTTCTCTGAGACTATGGAGGACGACCATAAGCCAACTTTATATGGTGAGCTCCAAGATGACCCACACCTGCCTTGAGTCACGGTCAACATTTCCCTTCAATTCTAGCTGCCTGGAAGCAGCATGGAAGGTGTGATCAAAGGGACCGGTTTCCAATGGAGAAGCTGCTTTTTAAAAATAAGTATTGTTATAGTGGAAAGGTAACCTTGATATCTTATTACTCAGGTAGGTTATCTAACTGTAATTCCTCCCTAAAACATACTCTCTCTCCCTTGAGTAAGTTCTATGTACTCATGGCTTTGGACGTAGTTCTCCTGAACGGGAGGGATTCGTGGCTGGAGAAGAAAGTCTTGTGCAATTGGCTGGAACTCTTCCAAGGTAAGAAAGCTCATCTCAGCCAAGGTTGCCCCGACACAAAGGACCTCACCCTTCTCACCAACAGACACGAGGAGAAGGAGGGCTTCTCGTTGGTCTCACAGAACTTACTCAAATCGGGAAGTGTTCGGCTATTTTCAGCTTTGGACTCTGTGCCTGTTTTCGGTCTCATTTACTTCCTTGTGCTTTATTTTCCATTATGTTATATTGTACTGTTTATTTTACTTGATTGGCTCATTTATTTTATTGTGATGTTATTTTGTTGTTTCTATTTTATGTTGCTGTAATGTATCGCTGGGCTTGGCCTCATGTAAGCCGCTGCGAGTCCCCTTTGGGGAGATGGTGGCCGGGTATAAGTAAAGATTATTATTATTATTATTATTATTATTATTATTATTATTATTATTATTATTAGAAACACAACAAGATGAGTCCACAGCAGACACTCTGCTGGTTGTTGTATGGATCACACGTCGGAAACTTCCCAAGTGTCTAGGACTGTGTGATGTATCGGTGAATAATGCGTGCAGATTCCAGTAAGATGGCCTCTTACAGCTGGCAGATGGTAATTTCGTCAGTGCTGATTGTGTTTAAGTGCAGGCCAAGGTCTTGAGGCACTGCACCCAGTGTGCTGATCACCACTGGGATCACCTTTACTGGCATTATTATTATTATTATTATTATTATTATTATTATTATTAGAAACACAACAAGATGAGTCCACAGCAGACACTCTGCTGGTTGTTGTATGGATCACACGTCAGACAGTTCCCAAGTGTCTAGGACTGTATGATGTATCAGCAAATAATGCATGCAGATCCCAGTAAGATGGCCTCTTACAGCTGGCAGATGGTAATTTCGTCAGTGCTGATTGTGTTTAAGTGCAGGCCAAGGTCTTGAGGCACTGCACCCAGTGTGCCGATCACCCCTGGCACCCCCTTGACTGGCTTGTGCCAGAGTCTTTGCAGTTCGATCTTTAAATCCTCATATCGTGTCAGCTTTTCCAGTTGTTTCTCTTCAATCCTGCTGTCACCTGGGATTGCAACAATATTATTATTATTATTATTATTATTATTATTATTATTGTGTGCATCTCCCTAACAAACACAGGGGCAAACTTGTCACACATAACCCCCATGACCCCCTTTACATCCTGGTGAGGTTTGGGGGAAGACAGAGAATGGATGATGGGATTTGTAGTACTTTCAAATCCTTCAGTTCCCACAGACCACTGTGGCCCCCCAAAAAGGCCGATAAAGACCAAACTTGTCACACAGAACACCCATCACCCACTCTACATTCTGCTGCAGTTGGGAGGAGGGTGGACCATGGATGAAGGGACTTGCAGTACTTTCAGTCACTAACTGAGACCACTGCAACCCACACCAATGACTGATCAAGAGCAAACTTGGCACACAGAGCTCCATGACCCACACTATGTCTGGGTGGAGTTTGTGGGCCAATTGACCATGGATGATGGGACTTCCAGTAGCTTCACTCACTTCCTGAGACCATTGCGACCCACACCTATGACTGATCAAGATCTAACTTGGTACCCTGAGCCCCCATGACCCACTTTACCTCCTGGTGTGGTTTGGGTGAGGATGCACCATGGATGATGGGACTTTCAGTAGCTTCACTCACTTCCTGACATCACTGTGACCTTCACCAATGACTGATCAAGACCAAACTTGGCACACAGAGCCCCCATGACCCACTCTACATGCTACTGCAGTTTGGAGGAGGGAAGACTATGGATGATGGGACTTGCAGTACCTTCATTCACTTTCTGAGACCAGTGCAACCCTCATCCAATGACTGATCAAGACATTGGGGGCCACAGTCTGTGGGAGCTGAAGGGGTTGAAAGTACTACAAATCCATCATCCTTTGTCTGTCCTCCCCCATACCTCACCAGGACGTACAGGGGGTCATGGGGGTTATGTGTGCCAAATTTGGTCCAGATCCGTCGCTCGTGCAAGTCTCTGTGGCCTGTGAAAGTGAGAGCCAATCAGAAAGCTGCCACATACACTTCCACCCTTCTGCCCTCCGCATACATACATACAAACAAACATTGACTTTTATTATAGACTAGCTTGGGGACCCGGCGCTGCCCGGGTTATTTGAGAAAGGAATTGTATATCAAGGTTGGTCTTTATCAGTTATTTATATGGCTCGCAGTGGTCTCAGGAAGTTAGTGAAGGTACTGTGAGTCCCATCATCTGTGGTCCATCCTCCTCCAAACTGCTCCAGGATGGAGAGTGGGTCATGGGGGCTCTGTGTGCCAAGTTTGGTCTTTATCGGTCATTAGATGAGTGTTGCAGAGGTCTTGGGAAGTGAGTGGAGGTACTTGAAGTCCCATCATCCATAGTCTGTACTCCCCCAAACCTCACCAGAATGTTGAGTTGGCCATGGGGGGCTCTATGTTCCAAGTTTGGTCTTTATTGGTTTTTGAATGAGTGTCGCTATGGTTTCAGGAAGTGAGTGAACGTACTGCAAGTCCCATCATCCATCGTCCATCCTTCAAACAGCACCGGGATGTAGGGTGGGTCATGGGGGCTGTGTGTGCCAAGTTTGGTCTTGATCGGTCATTAGATGAGGGTTGCAGCAATCTTGGGAAGGGAGTGGAGGTACTTGAAGTCCCATCATCCATGGTCTGTCCTCCAAACTGCACCAGGGTGTAGAGTGGGTCATTGGGGCTCCGTGTGCCAAGTTTGGTCTTGATTAGTCATTGGCGAGGGTCTCAGTGGTCTCAGAAAGTGAGTGAAGTTACTGCAAGTCCTATAATCCATCTCCAATTTTTTCCAAACGACACCAGGACGTAAAGTGGGTCATGAGAGGTTTATGTGCCAAGTTTGGTCTTGATCAGTCATTGCATGAGGTTTGCAGAGGTCTCAGAATGTGAGTGAAGGTACTGGAAGTCATATCATCCATTGTCCATCCTCCTCCAAAACTGCAGCAGGATGTAGAGTGGGTAATGGGGGCTCTGTGTGCCAAGTTTGGTCTTGATCGGACATTAGGTGAGGGTTGCAGCAGTCTTGGGGAGTGGAGGTACTTGAAGTCCCATCATCCATGGTCTGTCCTCCTCGAAAGTGCACCAGGATGTAGAGTGGGTCATGGGGACTCTGTGTGCCAAATTTGGTCTTGATCAGTCAGTGGTCTCAGGAAGTGAGTGAAGTGACTGCAAGTCCCATCATCCATTGACAAATTTTTCCTAACCGCACCAGGATGTAGAGTGGGTCATGCGGACTCTCTGTATAAATTGTGGTCCTGATCCATCATTGTTGGCAGTTGTAATGGTCTTAAGAAGGGAGTGCAGGTATTGCAAGTCCCATCGTCCATGGTGCATCCTCCTCCAAACTGCACCAGGATGTAGAGTGCATCATGGAGACTCAGTGTGCCAAGTTTGGTCTTTATTGGAAATTGGATGAGGGTTGCAGTGGTCTCAGGATTTGAGCAAAGGTACTGCAAGTCCCATAATCCATGGTCCATCCCCGGCCAAACCACACCAGGACATAAGGTGGGTCATGAGAGGTTTATGTGTCAAGTTTGGTCCTGATCAGTCATTGGATGAGGTTAACAGCGGTCTCAGAATGTGAGTGATGGTACTGCAAGTCCCATCATCCATGGTTGCAGTAGGATGTCGAGTCGGTCTTGCAGGCTCTGTGTGCCAAGTCTGGTCTGTATTGGTGATTTTCTGACTCAGCCCCCTCTGGCCTTTTCCTTTCCTCTCTTTGTCAGCTCGGAATCTTTGAATTGAGGCTGGCCAATCAGAGACCATATGCAAATTTCCTTCTCATATCCCCGTTTTTGTCATGAACTCTTTTCTCCACCAGGGGCTCCTCTTGAAGCTGGCCAATCAGAGACCATATGCAAATAGCACCGCTGCCCAGCCAATCGGAATCTTGGAATTTCAGGCTGGCCAATCAGAGACCACAGTGGCAGCCAATCAGAAAGCTAGCACATACACCGCCACACTTTTGTCCTCCTCCACATACAAACTTTCACCTTTATTATATAGATAGATTATTATTATTATTATTATTATTATTATTATTATTATTATTATTATTATCGGAGTACAGATCCCATCCGCGGTGGTTCTGGTTCCCCTTTGTGTTGTAATGAGTCTTTAAGCGGGAGGCTTTCTGTTTGTGCAACTCCTTTGGAAGCCTTCCTCCTCCCTTGGCAGGCCTTCCTTCTCCTCTTCCCTGGGCCTTCTGCCTTGGCTGCCCTGGAATCCCTCCTTCCTCATAGAATCAAAGAGTTGGAAGAGACCTCATGGGCCATCCAGTCCAACCCCATTCTGCCAAGAAGCAGGAATATTGCATTCAAATCACACCAGACAGATGGCCATCCAGCCTCTGTTTAAAAGCTTCCAAAGAAGGAGCCTCCACCACACTCTGAGGCAGAGAGTTCCACTGCTGAACGGCTCTCACAGCCAGGAAGTGCTTCCTCATGTTCAAATGGAATCTCCTTTCTTATAGTTTGAAGCCATTGTTTGCCTCCTAGTCTCCAAGGAAGCAGAAAACAAGCTTGCTCCCTCCTCCCTGTGGCATCCTCTTACATATTTGTACATGGCTATCATATCTCCTCTCATCCTTCTCTTCTTCAGGCTAAACATGCCCAGCTCCTTAAGCCACTCCTCATAGGGCTTGTTCTCCAGACCCTTGATCATTTTAGTCGCCCTCCTCTGGACACATTCCAGCTTGTCAACCTCTCTCTTGAGTTGTGGTGCCCAGAATTGGGCACAATATTCCAGGTGTGGTCTAACCAAAGCGGAATAGAGCATGGGGAGCATGACTTCCCTAGATCTAGACACTATGCTCCTATTGATGCAGGACAAAATCCCTTTGGCTTTTTTTGCCTTCCTCCTTGTCAAAGTCGTAACGATGATGAGGATGAGGATGATGTGTGCAGAAGCTTCATTTTGTATTGCTACACCCCCCCCCCCCCCCCCCCAAAAAAAAATCTTCCTAAACAATAATCCCAAGATGCCCTGAGGCTGGGGCCTCTCTCTCTCTCTCTCCTTCTCCCTCTGTGTCTCCTGGAAGTGGAATGTGTTTTGTTCTCCTATAAATAAGTCCCTTTGCAGCCCACTCGCTTCTCTTTCTCTTAAAGAGCTGCTCTGGGTTGAGATGCTCGTTGCTATGGCGACAGCGTCCTGGCAACCGCTCCCAGATGCTGGTCCTGATGCTGCTGCTGCTTCTCCATCCTCCTCTTTCCTTACCAGCCAAGCCGAGAAGCGAAAGGAAAAGAGAGGATGCTTTTGGGGGATGCATGGATGGAGGCCTGCCTTCCTCTTGAGCCTTGAGGGCCGTGCTTCCCGGTGATTTCTGCCCCTCCTTCCCTGCTTTCCGACCACCTCCGCCTTTTTTTCCCCGCAGGTGAGTTGGCGCGCGGTTGCACGACACACGCAGCACGTTCTCCTGCACGCTCTTGCACATTGGTCGTGCGATGGGATGGGTGAGCCCTTGGGAGCCTGCCGGATGGTCCTGCTACCCTTCGGCCAGGTCTTCCCGGAGGAGCGCTTCTCCCTTGACATCAGCAGCGACGACGGGCAGCACGCGCACTGCTACCACCAGCCCTGCGCCGGGTGCACCTGCGGGGTGCTCTGCTGTGAGTAGCTGGAATGCATGGGTGGCCGCCACAGCAGCAGCAACAGGAATAATAGTAATCCTAAAGAGCCTTCCTTCCAATCAGCAATTCTTCCCACTCAGCCCTGGCCTTGCCTCCTCCAAGGAATCGGACCTAGGCTCCCGGGAAAGGAGGCCGGCCTGTATCCATAGGGCTCTAAGCTACAAAAGGAGAAAAAAGCCAGCTAGATCATCATAATCATAATAATGCATTAGCAATAATATTAAGAATAATAACAATAACAATAAATTTCAGTTTGAGTCCCCTTGTGGCGAGAAAGAGCAAGGCAATAATAATAATAATAATAATAATTATTATTATTATTATTATTATTTATTTATTTATTTATTTATTTATTTACTTTGCTTGTATACCGCAGTTTCTCAGCCCGTAGGCGACTCAACGCGGTTCACAACAAGAGCAAAAAGACAATCATAACAATATACAATTAGGGCTGAGAGCGGCGGTCAACAAATGCAATAAATAAATAAATAAAAACCATTAAGAGCATAATATACAAAGTAATGACACATCACTAACAACACATTAACGTCTCGTAACTAGAATCGTGATCCAATTCGTCGTCTATAATAATGCATGAATAATAGTAATACTATATAATAACTAGCCGTCCCCTGCCACACATTGTTGTGGCCCTCGTGGGGGTTCTGTGTGGGAAGTTTGCCCCGATTCTATCGTTGGTGGGGTTCAGAATGCTCTGTGATGGAGGTGAACTATAAATCCCAGCGACTACAACTCCCAAATGTCAAGATTCTATTTTTCCCCAACTCCACCAGTGTTTACATTTGGGCATATTGAGTCTTCGTGTAAAGTTTGGTCCAGATCCATCATTGTTTGAGTCCACAGTGATCTCTGGATATAGGTGAACTACAACTCCAAAACCAAAGGACACTGCCCACCAAACCCTTCCAGTATTTTCTGTTGGTCATGGGAGAACTGTGTGCTAAGTTTGGTTCAATTCCATCGATGGTGGAGTTCAGAATGCTCTTTGATTGTAGGTGAACTATAAATCCCAGCAACTACGACTCCCAAATGTCAAGATTCTATTTTCCCCCAACTCCACCAGTGTTTACATTTGGGCATATTGCGTCTTCATGTAAAGTTTGGTCCAGATCCATCATTGTTTGAGTCCACAGTGATCTCTGGATGTAGGTGAACTACAACTCCCAAACTCAAGGTCAATGCCCACTCAACCCTTCCAGTATTTTCTGTTGGTCATGGGAGTTCTGTGTGCCAAGTTTGGTTTAATTCCATCGTTGGTGGAGTTCTGAATGCTCTTTGATTGTAGGTGAACTACAAATCCCAGCAACTACAACTCCCAAATGTCAGGATTCTATTTTCCGCAAACTCCACCAGTGTTTACATTTGGGCATATTGAGTCTCCGTGTAAAGTTTGGTCCAGATCCATCATTGTTTGAGTCCACAGTGATCTCTGGATGTAGGTGAACTACAACTCCAAAACCCAAGGACACTGCCCACCAAACCCTTCCAGTATTTTCTGTTGGTCATGGGAGAACTATGTGCCAAGTTTGGTTCAATTCCATCGTTGGTGGAGTTCAGAATGCTCTTTGATTGTAGGTGAACTATAAATCCCAGCAACTACAACTCTCAAATGACAAAATCATAATTTTTTGAGTAATGGTCACTCCTTGTGTTGTGAGATGTTTTGCTGGCAAATTTGGTATGATTTCGTTCATTGGTTCTTTTGTTTTTAAGATATATCTGGAAGTGTCCTTGAGAGAAAAAGCAGAATAATAGTAATACTACTACTACTACTACTACTACTACTACTAATAATAATAATAATAATAATAATAATAATAATAATAATAAAAAAAAATATCACTTTGCTGAGGCCTCTTCCCTGGAATAATAACTTTTAGAAAAGCACGAACCTTTTAGAAATCATAATCTTTTATAAAATGGCTTTTATGTCCTTTTAGAGAAGAGTCAAAAACTCATTTGAGTAGAATGCTGTTTCTCAAGTCATGCCTGACACACAAAAAATTGAGTAGAATCTTCTCAAGTGGTATACAACCAAATGTAATTATGCAAGGCAATTGGCTTCAGTTGTTAGACTGAACAACCTGTTGTCTCTGATCTGTGAGGAAACAGATAATATGCCAGTGCATAAAATGCCATTGTTTCAGAAGTGTTTTTCAGTGCCCAAAATATACCTACTGTCCAATAAAACAACTAGTTTTATATCATGCACTCAAGAGACAAAATAAAGTAGACTTTGGTAAAAATAACATATTTAGTTTACTCACGACCTTCATTTGTTCAGCATTTCTTAGGCGATCCCTCGTAGTCCGAGGATGATGGTCCTCCAAGTTTGGTGTCCTGGCGGTGGGTCTGTATGTGGCTGTGGAGCCCTATTCTTGATCTGCATCTTCTCCCGCAGTGAGGGCATTGGTTTCCAGGTGGAAGACGGTCCCGGTTGGGATTAGCATGATGTGCCTTCCTCTTGGCACGTTTCTCTCTTTCACTCTCCATTCGTGCCTCTTCAAATTCTGTAGCACTACTGGTCACAGCTGACCTCCAGCTGGGGCGCTCAAGGGCCAGGGCTTCCCAGTTCTCAGTGTCTATGCCAGAGATTTTAAGGTTGGCTTTGAGCCCATCTTTCAATCTCTTTTCCTGCCCACCAACATTCCATTTTCTGTTCTTGAGTTTGGAGTAGAGCAATTGCTTTGGGAGACGGTGGTCGGGCATCCAGACAACGTGGCCGGTCCAGCGGAGTTGATGGCGGAGGACCATCGCTTAGATGCTGGTGGTCTTTGCTTCTTCCAGCACGCTGACGTTTGTCCGCCTGTCTTCCCAAGAGATTTGCAGGATTTTCCGGAGGCAGCGCTGATGGAATCGTTCCAGGAGTTGCATGTGACGTCTGTAGACAGTTCATGTTTCGCAGGCATAGAGCAGGGTTAGGAGGACAATAGCTTTATAGACAAGCACCTTGGTATCCCTACGGCTGTCCCTGTCCTCAAACACTCTCTGCTTCATTCGGAAAAATGCTGCACTCGCAGAGCTCAGGCGGTGTTGTATTTCGGTGTCGATGTTGACTTTGGTGGAGAGGTGGCTGCCAAGGTAGCGGAAATGATCAACATTTTCTAATGTTACACCATTAAGCTGTATTTCTGGCATTGGAGAGGGGTTGGATGGTGACTGCTGGAAGAGGACTTTGGTTTTCTCGATGTTCAATGACAGGCCGAGCTTCTTGTATGCTTCTGCAAAGGTGTTTAGAGTGGCTTGTAGATCTTCTTCTGAATGCGCACAGACGACGTTGTCATCAGCATACTGGAGTTCTATAACCAATGTTGTTGTAACCTTGGTTTTGGCTTTCAGTCTGCTGAGGTTAAACAGCTTGCCATCTGTCCAATAGATGATTTCCACTCCGGTGGGAAGCTTCTCGTCAACAAGGTGAAGTATCATAGCGATGAAGATGGAGAATAAAGTTGGGGCAATAACACATCCCTGTTTGACACCAGATTCCACCTTACATGGGTCACTTTGGGAGCCATTGCTGTCCAAAACTGTTGCCATTATGTCATCATGGAGGAGCCGGAGGATGTTCACAAATTTGTTAGGGCATCCAATTTTTTGGAGGATGGTCCAGAGTCCACTGCGATTCACTGTGATGAATGCCTTTGCAAGGTCAATGAATGCCATGGACAGAGGTTGATTTTGTTCCCTGCATTTTTCTTGGAGCTGAGGTTAGAAGGGAGATATCTCGATAGTTTCCGCAGTCTGTTCTTTCCCCTTTTTTGAAGAGGGTGATGATGGTGGCATCCTTGAAATCTTTGGGGGTGCTCCCTCCCTCCATCCCAGTGACTTGTGTGGGAGACGTAGCCCTGAGTGGGAGAACACCTATCGGCTGCAGCCGGATGAAAGGAATCGGCACCTGTCATGTTGCTAGGGCTCTACCTTGTTTAGGTAGAGATGAATCAAACTCCCAGTTTTAACAAACAGTTTAATTAAAACAGCACGTACTTGCCTGGCTGTTTTTATAGTCCAAAATATAAAACACAAAAATAGCATGCAGCTACAGAATAAACAAAAACTGATAGCAAAAATAACTTCATAGTCAAAAGGGTCCAGTCCAATGGTCAAATGCTGAGAGTTCAATAAACAAAGTCCAGGGATCAAGAGTCTATACCAGGGGTCCTCAGAGGGCCAGGGCACAATCACTCAAACTGTTGGAGTTTTTTTTTTTTTTTTTTTTAGTGGGCTGTATGCGGCCCGCCGAGGGCATTTCTCCGGCCCGCGCGGCCTGGCCTGGCCACGCCCACCCGGCGCCGCTCCGCCAATTGCGGACACCCTCTGCTCCGGCCGCTCTGCCTGTGTGGGAGGGAGAAGCCTCCCAGGTGGGTCCTCTGCAGAGCAGAGCGGCTGGAGCAGAGGGTGTCCGCAATTGACGGAGCGGCGCTGGGTGGGCGTGGCCAGGGAACGCCGGCGTGGTGAAGGCAAGTGAACTACAACTCCAAAACTCAAGGTCAATGCCCACTAAACCCAGTATTTTCTGTTGTTCATGGGAGTTCTGTGTACCAAGACTGGTTCAATTCCATCATTGGTGGAGTTCAGAATGCTCTTTGATTGAACTATAAATCCCAGCAAATACAACCCCAAACGCCACCAGTGTTCACATTTGGACATATTGAGTATCAGTGCCAAGTTTGGTCCAGATCTATCATTGAGTCCACAGTGATTTATGGAGGCAGGTGAACTACAACTCCAAAACCAAAGGACACTGCCCACCAAACCCTTCCAGTATTTTCAGTTGGTCATGGGAGAACTGTGTGCCAAGTTTGGTTCAATTCTATCATTGATGGGGTTCAGAATGCTCTTTGATTGTAGGTGAACTATAAATCCCAGCAACTACAACTCCCAAATGTCAAGATCCTATTTTCCCCAAACTCCACCAGTGTTCAGATTTGGGCATATTGAGTATTTGTGCCAAGTTTGATCCCAATCCATCGTTGTTTGAGTCCACAGCGATCTCTGAATGTAGGTGAACTACAACTCCAAAACAAAAGGACACTGCTCACCAAACCCTTCCAGTATTTTCAGTTGGTCATGGGAGAAATGTCTGCCGAGTTTGGTTCAATTCCATCGTTGGTGGGGTTCAAAATGCTCTGTGATTGTAGTTGAACTATAAATCCCAGCAACTACAACTCCCAAATGACAAAATCAATTTTTGTGTGTGTGAAGGACATACATTGGGTTGTTAGGTGTCTTGTGTCCAAAATTGGTGTCAATTCGTCCAGTGGTTTTTGAGTTCTGTTAGTCCCACAAACGAAAATTACATTTTTATTTATATAGAAGTGTGGGTTTTTGGTTTTTGATTGGGGGGAGGGGTTGCACTGCAAATAATATATGTGCAGAGTGCATAGGAATTCATTCATTTTTTTTTTCAAATTATAATCCGGCCCTCCAACAGTTTGCGGGACTGTGACCTGGCCCTCTGTTCAAAAAGTTTGGGGACCCCTGGTCTATGCCGTAGTCAAAAGCCAGTCCAAAGGTTCAAGGTTCCAGGATTCCAAGATTACAAGAGACAGGTCAGGATTATTATTATAAATGGCATGCTGATGCTTTTATGTCAAGCCATTTTGAGTCTTCTTCAGGAGAGATAAAGGGGGTATAAATAAATACGGTGTGGTGAATGAATTAGAACCAGACATCCTGAGGAGTGAGGTTGAATGGGCCTTAAGAAGCATTGCTAACAACAAGGCAGCAGGAGACGACGGGATCCCAGCTGAACTGTTTAAAATCTTAAAAGAGGATGCTGTCAAGGTGATGCATGCCATATGCCAGCAAATATGGAAAACACAAGAATGGCCATCAGACTGGAAAAAAATCAACCTTTATCCCCATACCAAAAAAAGGGAAATGCGAAAGACTGCTCAAACTTCTGCACAGTGGCCCTTATTTCTCATGCCAGTAAGGTAATGCTCAAGATCCTGCAAGGAAGACGCCAGCAATACATGGAGCGAGAGTTGCCAGACGTTCAAGCTGGGTTTAGAAAAGGCAGAGGAACAAGAGACCAGATTGCCAATATCCGCTGGATAATGGAGAAAGACAGGCAAGCAAGAGTAGAGACATCACACTGGCAACAAAGATCCGCATAGTCAAAGCCATGGTATTCCCTGTAGTAACCTACGGATGTGAGAGCTGGACCTTAGGGAAGGCTGAGCAAAGATCGATGCTTTTGAACTGTGGTGTTGGAGGAAAGTTCTGAGAGTGCCTTGGACTGCAAGAAGATCCAACCAGTCCATCCTCCAGGAAATAAAGCCCGGCTGCTCACTGGAGGGAAGGATACTAGAGACAAAGTTGAAGTACTTTGGCCACATCATGAGGAGACAGCAAAGCCTAGAGAAGACAATGATGCTGGGGAAAGTGGAAGGCAAAAGGAAGAGGGGCCGACCAAGGGCAAGATGGATGGATGGCATCCTTGAAGTGACTGGACTGACCTTGAAGGAGCTGGGGGTGGTGACGGCCGACAGGGAGCTCTGGCGTGGGCTGGTCCATGAGGTCACGAAGAGTCGGAGATGACTGAACGAATGAACAACAACAAAATAAATACAATAACAATAATACTAATAGGCAGGAATTTTGGGTTGCCAACCCACCCGAATGCAAAGCACCCGTCTTATCTGTTGCCAGACATGCGTGTGATGCTTCTCCCCACTTTGCGGCCTCCCTGCGTCTTCTCTGCCGAAGCCCCTTCCTTCCATCTGTGTTCCTGCGCCATCTGCGCGCCATATTGCCTTGCTTGCCTACCTGCCTGCCTTCCTTTCTTCCTTCCGCCAGAACATCTTCTGCCAAAGCCAGTGGGAGTTTTGGCATCTTTGGAAGAGAAGCAAAGAGCCAAGAGACTCAAAGCGGCTTGACATAAAAGCATCAGCAATTTGGTGCAGCCATGGAGAGTGAGATCTGAGCCATGGATCACCAGAACCCAGGACTGGGAGCCAAGTCTGTTAAGCGGGGATTGGCTCCAAAGCCCGACTGGCCTGAGAGTTTGTGTGCTTGGCAAGCGGTAGGAGGCCTAATCCGATGAAATGAAGCTCATCAAGTTGGAGAAAAGTGACTGAAGTTTTGATTAGAGTCGGCTGAAGTGATGCCAGCATGCAGTAATCTTCCAAAAATAAACTCCATGCAGTCATGCCGGCCACATGACCTTGGAGGTGTCTACGGACAACGCTGGCTCTTCGGCTTAGAAATGGAGATGAGCACCACACCCCAGAGTCAGACATGACTGGACTTAATGTCAGGGGACTACCTTTACCTTTTACTCGTACATTGTGCAGCAAAACAAGCATTTCTATACATTTCAGATTCAAAGTTCCCGTCGCCCCAGGTGGTCCCGGTTTCGCTGTGATTTGCTGAGCCGGCATGACATCAGCAGGACTCTCTGTGGAGGTGGGCGTTCAGCACACCTCAGCCAATGGGAGAGCGCCAGCCACTTCCGATGCAGAATTACCTCTGTCCAATGGTTGGAGAGGGGCTGGCGGGTCCCTAACAAAGGGGTGAAGAAATTACTTGTGATGAGATTAAATATCAATATGTTAGAGACCCTAAATTGGGTCTTCTTAGGTCCACATCACGGGAACACTTAAGGAAGGTGACAGTCCCAAAAAAGATCAAAAAACAAGGTTTATTTTAGTTTCTTCATGAAGAAGACGCTAGAAAAAAAGTGGGCGCTAGAAACAACATCATACGAAAGCTGACTGGCACAACCTGGGGATCACAACCAGACACAGTGAAGTCATCTACCCTTGCATTATGCTACTCTGCTGCTGAGTACGCATGCCCAGTGTGGAACACTTTGGCAAGTTTATTCGATGCTTAGACCATAGGTCCTTCACATACAAGTCAAGGCAAATAAATAAATACATGAACACCAGATTATCAAGTACAATATAAAATACACAATAAAATCCTATAAATCATTAAAATGCTACATATATCGATGGCAAGATGCACCTTTAAAATACTACATAATGTGTAGACTCATACCTGCGTAATTAAAAAACCAAGTAAAAAAAATAGATACAGCATTATTAAAACTACATAAACAGCCACTATTAGTTGAAAGCATCCCCAGCGCAGTCAACTGTAATATCAGAGATTAGTTTTGCCCGGATTTTCCCGGCAAAAAGAGAGACCTTTTGAGTAACCACGGGGTTAGTGTCAGCCAAGAGATAGAAAATCTTTTCGGACACAGTGTTGGTCTGAAAGAGGTGAAGAATAAACCCGAGTATTTTGGTTCTTGGATCAGAATACAAAAGGCAGAAAAGCAAATAGTGAAGCAGATCCTCAATTTCCGGGGCCCCGCAACAGTGTGGAACACATCTCACCACACTAAAACAGTAGATGTGGCTCTTAATGAGACATGCCGCATTATCACAGGGTGTCTGCGCCCCACACCACTGGAGAAATTACACTGCTTAGCCGGTATTGCACCACCTGACATCCGCCGGGAAGTAGCAGCCAATAGTGAAAGGACCAAGGCAGTGACATCTCCAGCTCATCCCCTGTTTGGGTATCAGCCAGCACGTCAACGACTTAAATCAAGAAATAGTTTTCTAAGATCTACAGAGACACTCGCTGGAACACCTCAGCAAGCGAGAGTCCAAAAGTGGCAGGCTCAAACCCAGAACCTCAATCAGTGGCTGATACCAAATGAGAGACTCCCCCCTGGGCACACAGAAGACTGGGCGACTTGGAAGCGCTGAACAGACTGCGCTCTGGCACCACGAGATGCAGAGCCAATCTTAAGAAATGGGGCTACAAAGTGGAATCCACGGCATGCGAGTGCGGAGAAGAGCAAACCACTGACCACCTGCTGCAATGCAACCTGAGCCCTGCCACATGCACAATGGAGGACCTTCTTGCGGCAACACCAGAGGCACTCCAAGTGGCCAGATACTGGTCAAAGGACATTTAATCAGCTACCAAACTTGCAAATTTTGTTTTGTGTCTGTGTTTGTTTTGTTCTGTTAGAAATGTAATACAATGGTATGGTTGCTGTTGACACGATAAATAAATGAAGAAGACGGACAGCCTGGCAGCATATGCAGATGCTACCCTTCAAGTGACTGCCATGCCCCTCCTCTTTTTCTGCTGACTTTTATACTCAAGTAATAGGTCATGGAAATTACTCTCTTTCTAGCCCCTCTCCCTTGACCTTTTGATGGAAAGTACCTTCTTGTACCTGCAGACTCTGCGCTTAACCACAACCTTTGAACTTAACCACAACACAACTTCCGACCTCTACATGTCACATCTTGTTTCTTAAAAACATTTTCTTCCCTGTTGCTCCTTTTCTACAGAGAAAAGGCATGTTTCTATTTTGCTGTTAATTTCATTCAAAGCCCCTTGCTTAGCATTTGCAAATTTCACTCAAAGACCTTTTCAAATAAGGGCCTAGTGTCGAGATCCAGGGAAGTCCTGGTCCCCTTCTCTTCTATTGTGCCTTGGTCAGACCATGTTACCTGGAATTCCCACTGTGTCCAAGTCTGGGCACTGCTATTGAAGGGAGATGTTGAGTCTAAGCTGGAACGTGTCCAAAGGAAGAGGGAGATCTGTGCACGATGCGTTGCGGAAACAGAGTGTCGACTTCTTCCGTGACGGCTTCAGAAAACTTGTTAATTGTTGGCAGAAATGTATCCAATTGTCTGGTGATTATGTGGAAA
Source organism: Anolis sagrei ordinatus (assembly GCF_025583915.1). Classification (NCBI taxonomy): domain Eukaryota; kingdom Metazoa; phylum Chordata; class Lepidosauria; order Squamata; family Anolidae; genus Anolis; species Anolis sagrei. The sequence goes on along the minus strand of NW_026844367.1, from coordinate 26,510,071 downwards.
AGTGAATAGAGGTAGTTAAAGAACACATTCTAAGGATTATTTCTGCATTTGATTTATCAAAATATTCCCATCCAAACCGAAGTAACGAAGGTGGAGGCATTACTTTTCATTCAAACCTCGTATTTTTACATGGCCCTCATTATATCTCTTCTCCGCCTTCTCTTCTGCAGGCTAAACAGGCCCAGCTCTTTAAGCCGCTCCGTCCTCACAGGGCTTGTTCTCCAGACCCTTGATCCTTTGAGTCGCCCTCTTCCTCTGGACACTGCATTCTGTCGCACGCTGGGCCTGTAAAGAATTTCCTTTAGAACAGGACGTGCAACCTTTGCCCAGCGGGAAGCCAGGGGCCCAAAGAGAAGCTCTTAGGAATTTCCCACCACAAACAGTCTTTAGAGGGCTTGTGAAATATAACAAAGTCTTTTATTGAGGAACAATCAAACAGAAACTTCTCTTGTCTTCAAAAGGTTAACAAATGCTTCCAGGCTTTTGTGCAACTGGTGGCTACTAACTGTTACTTTACTTTAAAGGAAAATCCCTTTCTAACTTCTCCCAGGCTGACTGTGAACCTAAACCTAACTGATGTGGTCTCCACTACCGGGTTGAACTGCATCTCAAAGCACTGAGTGGACCTACCAGCAAGGCCTGTAGTCTCTTCAGCTGGAGTCCTTTGATATTCAAAGCTGTTTTTCCCTCCGAAATTCCTCAGAGCTTTAGGGCTGTTTCCCTGGGAATCTTTGGGGATCATTGGATGCTCTTAAGACTGTTTCCCCCCGGAAAGTCTTATGGGTTGAAGCTTTTGCACAGGAGAAGCCTGTACACGTCCTGTACATTAGCTATCCTTGCTGAGACTGACCAAAATGGTTCCTATCCCTCTCAGAGCCTGAACAGGGGGCGGAACCAAAGCTTAATGATGATGGACGGGTGGCCTGCCCTATAACTGCAAGTTTTAACAGGAAGCCACCCTTTTGCAGAATCCCAAGCCTTGGATTGCAAGCAAACATTTACTACAAAGCAAATAAAGCTGGAGCTTGTAGGGCTGCGTCTTACAACAGGGAGGAGGGATGAAAAGACCACTTGTACATTACACTGTTTTTGCTTTGTTCCGGGAGCTCAAAAATTGGGTTGTTGTAGGCTATATGGCCATGTTCTAGAACAGGGGTCCTCAAACTAAGGCCCGAGGGCCAGATACGGCCCTCCAAGGTCATTTACCCGGCCCTCGCTCAGGGTCAACCTAAGTCTGAAATGACTTGAAAGCACACAACAACAACAACAAGAACAATCCTATCTCATCAAACAAAAGCAGGCCCACACTTCCTATTGAAATACTAATACATTTATATTTGTTAAGATTGTTCTTCATTTTAATTATTGTATTGTTTTTAATTGTTTTTTGCACTACAAATAAGATGTGTGCAGTGTGCATAGGAATTCATTCATGCTTTTTTTTCAAATTATAATCTTGGCCCTCCAACAGTTTGAGGGACTGTGACCTGGCCCTCTGTTTAAAAAGTTTGAGGAACCCTGTTCTAGAAGCATTCTCTCCTGATGTTTCACCTGCCTCTTTGGCAGGCATAGAATCATAGAATCAAAGAGTTGGAAGAGACCTCATGGGCCATCCAGTCTAACCCCATTCTACCAAGAAGCAGGAATATTGCATTCAATCACCCCTGACAGATGGCCATCCAGCCTCTGTTTAAAAGCCTCCACCACACTCTGGGGCAGAGAGTTCCACTGCTGAACGGCTCTCACAGTCAGGAAGTTCTTCCTCATGTTCAGATGAAATCTCCTCTCTTGTAGTTTGAAGCCATTGTTCCGCGTCCTAGTCTCCAGGGAAGCAGTCTCCCTCATCCCTGTGACTTCCTCTCCCATATTTATTAGGGCTGGGCGGTTTTGTTTCGTTAATTCGTAATTCGTTAAAAATTCGTTATTTTTTTTGTTAACGAAGCGATAACGAACCATTCTGGAGCAACTTAAAAACGAAATGAATTTTTCAATTCGTTTTGTAAATGCTTCGTATTTCGTTATGTATTCATTTCGTTATTGGTTTGAGGTTGTTTCGTTATTATTTCCGCATGTCTGGGGCAAGTTTTATAGTTGTTTTTTGTTTAATTAGTGAAAAAAAATTATAATATCACACCAACAGTCAACAACAGAGGGAGAGGGAAGCTTCAGAAGTTTTTTTAGCGTATTGCGCGATCGCGGCCGCCATTAACGAATCGATTCGTTATTGTTTCGTTATTGTTTTGTAATTTTTTTTACCATTTACGAAATTTCGTAAATATCGAACTTTTTTTAAGGAAAATTTCGGAATTCTTTTAAATATCGAAACGCAAAAAACCCCAAAAAACGAATCGATTTTAGAAACAAATTTTTCCGTTGTTACCCAGGCCTAATTATACATGGCTATCATATCTCCTCTCAGCCTTCTCTTCTTCAGGCTAAACATGCCCAGCTCCTTAAGCCGCTCCTCATAGAGCTTGTTCTCCAGACCTTTTATCATTTTAGTCACCCTCCTCTGGACACATTCCAGCTTGTCAATATCTCCTTCAATTGTGGTGCCCAGAATTGGACACAGTATTCCAGGTGTGGTCTGACCAAGGCAGAATAGAGGGGTAGCATGACTTCCCTAGATCTAGACACTATGCTCCTATTGATGCAGGCCAAAATCCCATTGGCTTTTTTTGCCGCCACATCACATTGTTGGCTCAATCCTAGCTTGAAAATCATTTGTGATCTTTTGAAAGGCATGTCTAGCAGTATACATGGCTCAACATGCCGGGGGGGGGGGGGGCGATGGGGCTTCAGGAACCTGATTAGCCTCTGAGTGACATAATAATAATAATAATCCCACCTCACTACCTCTGAGGATGCTTGCCATAGATGCAGGTGAAACGTCAGGAGAAAATGCCTCTAGAA
>NW_026844367.1:26452158-26502158 GCF_025583915.1 Anolis sagrei ordinatus | reverse complement strand
GCTGCCCTGAAACTGTCAATCACTGCTGGCTAAAAAATTTAGCCTTGGCTCACCTTCCAAACAAAACAAACACTCAGAGCAGCTAGTCTCAAGCACACACTCAGATTTCTAATGCACTCTAAGAGAAGGCTTACCAGAAGCAAAGGGAGCAAAGATGGCTTCTTGCTTCCTCAACTTCTGTGGGAGCACAACCAGATAGAGAAATGTTAGATTAGATAGGTAGGTAGGTAGGTAGGAAGGATAAAAAGATAGATAGACAAATGGATGGATGATAGGAATAGATAGATAGGATAGAAAGGTGGACAGACAAATGGATGGATGATAGGCGAGATAGACAGATTGGATAGGATAGATGAATGGGCAGGGGAGAGAAAGAGAGGGACAGATGAATGGACAGATGATTGGATGGATGGATGGATGGAGAGAGAGAGAGAGAGAGAGAGAGAAATGAATGGACTGATGATAAGAATTGATAGATAGGATAGCAGCAAGGAACGCATCCCAAAGAGATTCCTAATAGGAATAAGGGAAATGCATGTTTCTCTATTGCTCCCAATGGTCGTGTTTGTTATGGTAAACAGCTAGAAAGCCGTGCCGGTTGTGCATTGTGTCCTTGTGGTTACCTTTCTCAAGGCCTGTCTCTTTCTTGCTTGCCATAGGCGTGTCCGGAACCTCCCCCTGCACAGCCATGCGCTGACGGCGGTGCCCTTGGGCTCAGCGCGGCTGGTGGACCAGCTGGAGGACCGCATCTTGAGCCATGAGAAGACCACGGCGGCTCTGGTGGAGCATGCCTTCCGCATCAAGGAGGACATTGTCTGCACTCTGCACCGCATGCAGAACAAGGGCGGTGGGGACCGGCTGGCCCGGCAGCTGCTGGAGGAGCACATCCGCAACATCACTGCCATCGTGCGCCAGCTCAACCGAGACATCGAGGTATGGGGACAGCCAAGCAGGGCTTCTCTAAAGGCAAGGCATTGTTGTAGCCTGGACAGATTCTGAGTGTTCAGAAGATGAGGCTGGGGATGCTGGGAATGGTTCAGAGGGCCCAGAGCTTTCACTACCACTTATTTGGCTAAATTAAAGGTTTAATTAATTAAATTAGTGTTCTTTTAAAATATATATATATTATTGGTTTTCTTAGAATACATCAATACATCAATACCTTCAATACTCTTATATTCCATCCTTAATTCATTACATCAACTATAAGTGTGTATATATCTTGTGTGTGTGTGTGTATCAATCACCTCTGTGCCCCCCCCCTTCCGAGCCACTTCAATTTACACTCTCTTCCCAAAATACAATTTCTTCTTGTGGATGTAATTTCCCGTCTACTTCTTTTAAGCCATTCTCAATAATTTTTTCCAAACTTTATCAAAGTCGTTTTCCTTCCATACCCCTTTCCTGACTCTTGACCTACATGTCAATTTATCGTTTATTGCTAGCTTCCATAGTTCTTTATACCATTCTTCAATTGATATATTTATCAGCTATCAGTAATCTTGCTGCAGTTAACATGTTATCTATTGCATCTTTCTCTGTTTTTTTCCCAATTTCTTAACATTATATAGTGACAACAATGCAATGCTTGCACTTTTTCCTATCTTCATATCCATTATAGCTTCTATCTCTCCAAATACTTTCCCCAAAATTCATTTACGTATTTACATTGCCACCACATATGTATATATGTACCCACCTCCTGCCAGCCTCTCTAACATTTTTTGGTGGCATTCCTATTAATATTTGCAATCTTTACTGGTGTTAAGTACCATTCCCAAACCAATTTATAATGATTTTCTTTAACATGTATCGATAAATTCTTTAAATATCTTTGATCCCATAATTGTACCCAATCCGCTTCTTTTATTCAAATCCCTAGGTCTTCCTACTATATCTCTCTTAGTGTTGCGTCCTTAATTCCCCCCCCCCCCCTTAATATCAATTTTTATCTTATACAATTTGCTGGTTATTCCTTTCAGCTTATGGTATCCTCCCGTAGCTCTACCTTCTGTTTAAGGAGCTCCACTGGCTGCCGTTCATTTTCCGGTCCCAGGTTCTTACCTACAAAGACCTGAACAGTTTGGGACCCTCCTACCTGCGTGACTGCATTTCTGTGTACGAACCCACACGATCCCTTCAATCATCTGGAGAGGCCCTGCTCATGCTCCCACCGCCATCGCAGGTGCAATTGGTTGGGACAAGGGAGAGGGCCTTCTCGGTGGTGGCCCCTCAACTCTGGAACTCACTCCCCAAGGACATCAGGCATGCCGCAACTTTGGCAGTCTTTAGGAGGAGCCTGAAAACGTGGATGTTCCAGTGTGCCTTCCCAGAATAAGGAAACTCCCCGCAATATGTCCTCTAAATGCACTTTACTATGGATCTAGGAATGTCTGCATGCCCCATCCCTCTCTGAAAATTCATATTTCATCTGTTCATGCTCAGCATTATCTTTAAATTTTAATTATTAATTTGGCCCAGCCATAGGTTTTAAATGTCGTTGTGTTACTGCTAATGTTTATTGCTTATTTTTGTTATGAGTTTTATTGTTTTGTATTATTTCTTGTTATTGCTTTTATTATTGATGTATTGTGGGCTCGGCCTCATGTAAGCCGCACCGAGTCCCTTGAGAGATGATAGCGAGGTATAAATAAATTATTATTATTATTATTATTATTATTATTATTATTATTATTATTATTATTATTATTGCTTCCTGTCTGAATGTAGAGCTCTGTTCCCTCTCTTCCTCCTCTTCTCCTTCTCCTCCTTCTTCCGCTTCTGTCCAAAAGTCTTGAGTGTGCTTTCAGAGGCCAAGAGAGTTAGGACTCGGTTCCCAAAGGGAGACCCCCTCCTTTTGCACATGAGCCATATTTCACCTGCAACGACAAAAGTACACTTGCACCTCTTGTTTGAAGCTTGGCAGAGAGTATTTTTTCTTCTGCCATAAACTCATACACGTGCAGATTCTCTTGGGGTGTATCACTAAATGACAGGCAGCAGCTTCTCAGTGAGAACAGAGGGGGATAAATAAAGTTAGTAGTAATAATGTTATAGAGCTAAAATTTAGGGGTCTTTGCCAGGAGGCAGAGACCAATTAGACTCATCAAAGAGTTCTTTTTTCCCTGGCGAGACAGAGAAGCATCCCATATTTTTCCCTGATTTCCCAATGAAAAGTCTCACCAGTTGAAGAAGAGCCATCGAAGTATAATGCGATTCAGCTGAAACCGGATGCAAAGCTGCAATCTTTCGCCAAGCTAAGCATGAGGAGATTACACCAATGCAGTCATATTTATAGTAAATTCAAATTTGCAGATTTCAAACCCCCCGCCCCGACTTCTCTGTTGTTCCCTGCCATGATTGGGCGATGGGTTCCAGTGGTCCGTAGGAACCAATGGGGAGACCTCTGCCACCTGGTGGCGACAGCCAATCAGGAGAAATGGAGGCGGGAAGAGGGAGCACAAAGGAATCTGGGAAAGGGGTCCTTAAACAAAGGAATGCCATGTGCTCTTGTGAGACAAAGGGTCAACATGTGTCCTGATCCTTCCTGGCTGTGAGACAGGGGAACAATGATGGCAGCCTGAGGTTAATGCTAAGTAAACAAAGCAGAGGGGAAGGTTTCCCCTTATCTTACAGAAACTTTTGTCAAACAATGCTTTACTCTAGTGGGCCACCTTCCGAGGCTAGAGATAAGAATCTCCTTCTTTTATCCATGCAAAGGTGTCTTTGACGGGAGGTTTCAGTCTTTTGTTTCTGAAGGCCAGGGGGTTCCCTTACATATAGAAATTATACACAGGGAAATCACATGCAGCTATCTTCCCATCCGGGACCCCAGAGAGAGATTAATAATACCAATTATAAAAAGCAGACGATATCAGGACACAGCATGAATTCATAAGTTGTCTTGAAGAAAGTTCATGGGTAGAGAGCGAGTCCTTGAAGAGAGTGAAGTCCAGGAATGTAGCAGAATTCAAAAAGCCACCAAAGGGAGTCTATGGAGTTCCACTGGGTCAAGACGCAAAGCCCTGCAGCGCTGGGATGGAAGCCGGTCCCATGGTCCTTGGAAAACTACAGCTCTCTCTCTCGAGAGAGAGGCAGAGACCCTGAGGTCTAGCCATTCCCAAAGTTTCATGGGGTCCTCATTGTTTGTGAAGGCCTTGACAAATTGACCAAGACTTAACCCCTACTGTGCAGTCTGGTACCTTTGTCCTTTGCAGAACTATAAGTCACTATCCCTTATTTGGGGGGGGGGGGTGCTTGACATCATTAATAGTAATAATTCCTTCCTTGCTTCCTGCCTGCCTGCCTCCCTCCCTTCCAGATGCTGCAGGAGCAGATCCGGGTCAGGGACAGCCTCAGTTACGGGACCAACTCCACCCTGAAGAGCCTGGAGATGCGCCAGTTGTCCGGCTTGGGAGACCTGCGGGGCCGCGTCGCCAGGTAGGTAGCGGGCCACATCTAGAAGGCTTCTCTCCCTCCGCCGTCTGTCCACTGGAATGGGACCCAAAGGGAATAATAATCATCATCATCATCATCATCATCATCTATATAAATAAAAATGTAATGTTCGTTTGTGGGATTAACAGAATTCAATAACCACTGGACGAATTGACACCAAATTTGGACACAAGACACCTAACAAACCAATGTATGTCCTTCACTCAAAAAAATGATTTTGTCATTTCGGAGTTGTAGTTGCTGGGATTTATAGTTCACCTACAAGCAAAGAGCATTCTGAACCCCACTGACAATAGAATTGGACCAAACTTGGCACACAGTTTTCCTGTGACGAACAGAAAATACTGTGTTTGGTGGGCAGTGTTCTTTGGTTTTGGAGTTGTAGTTCACCTACATCCAGAGATCGTTGTGGTCTCAAACAATAATGGATCTGGACCAAACTCTACACGAATACTCAGTATGTCCAAATGTGAACACTGGTAGAGTTTGGGGAAAATAGAATCTTGACATTTGGGAGTTGTACTTGCTGGGATTTATAGTTCACCTACAATCACAGAGCATTCTGACCCCCACCAATGATGGAATTGAACCAAACGTGGCACACAGTTCTCCCATGACCAACAGAAAATACTGGAAGGGTTTGGTGAGCAGTGTCCTTTGGTTTTGGAGTTGTAGTTCACCTACATCCAGAGATCACTGTGGACTCAAACAATGATGGATCTGGACCAAACTCTACACGAATACTCGATATGCCCAAATGTGAACACTGGTGGAGTTTGGGGAAAATAGAATCTTGACATTTGGGAGTTGTAGTTGCTGGGATTTATAGTTCACCTACAATCACAGAGCATTCTGAATCCCACCACCGATAGAATTGGGCCAAACTTCCCACACAGAACCCCCATGACCAACAGAAAATACTTAAGGCCATCCAGTCCAACTCCCTTCACCAGGGCAAGAAAACGTAATCAAAGCCCTCCTGACAAAGAGCCCTCCAGCCATAGATATAGATAGATATATATGATTCAAACACACAGAGATATAGTATCATAGATTTGAAAGGGACCCCTAAAGAAGGACAACTATATGTTGCATGTTCCAGAGTAGGCAAACCAGACACTCTCCACATCAACACTGACAAAGAAACAACAAGAAATACTGTTTAACAAGCATAATTATATATATTAGAAACCAACACTTTCTCATTACTTTTATTTCGGATCACCAGACTGGGCCACAGCAATGCGTGGCAGGGGATGGCATATATATAATATAATAAATAATATAATCATATTATATAACATTTTGGATTGGTCAACCCATTGTGTGCAGTGTTGGTTTTGACCTTCAGGGCCCTACAGGATCGCATTCTTCCATACAATCTGCCCTAACACTTAATAGTCTAGCTTATTGTTGACATGCAGCCTGAAAGACAGTTGCATCTGTTAAGTAGGAAGTTTAGGTACCTCTTTATGAGGGGATGCTAATTTAATTAATTTACAACACCATAAAAACTTCTAGCAGTGTGCATAAGAATGAGGAAGTACTCCATCAAGGACTCGGTGTCACAAATGGATGGTGAAGTGGCAGCTCCCCCTGTGGCTGGAACCAAGCATATCCTCATGAAGCCAGAAAGCTTTTTAAGCCTCTTCTGCTGTGTTTTTCAGTGTTTTTATGAGTGATGGTCCCTCGTTTGCCTGATAGGTGTATTGTGTCCAAATTTGGTGTCAATTCATCCAGTGATTTTTGAGTTATGTTAATCCCACAAATATTACAAATATTACATTTTTATTTATATAGATATATAGATTTTCACCTTCCTTCCCTTCCCTTACCTGGCTGCAGGTGCGATGCGGGATTGGCCCGCTTGTCGGCTGAACACAAAGTCACCTACGAGAGGCTCCAGAACCTGAGCAAAGACCAGCAGGCGACGAAGCTGATCTTGGAGTCCAAAATTAAAGAAGCCGAGATTCAGGTATAGGCAGAGTTTGGCTTAGAATAGATAGACCGGTATGGCATTGAGTTACACCTACTCTTGAGTGACCAAAGTCAAGATCCCTGGAATGGCTTTTGAGCAGAGGCTGGGTGGCCATCTGCCGGGAAGGCTTTGATGTGGCTTTTCCTGAAGAAAGAGAGAAGGGGGTTGGACTGGACGGCTCTAGCTCGCGCGGGGTCTCTCCCCTCATTCTAGGCTTTTAACTGGGAATACGTTTTAACTGAAATTTGAAAATACTGTTTATATTTAATTCTGTTTTAGTGTTTGTATATTTCTATCTTTTAAATTGTATGCTGATGCTTTTTATGTTAAGCCGCTTTGAGTCTCCTGCGGGATATAGAGGTAAAGCGGGGTATAAATAATAATCATCCTCATAATAATAGATACATAGCCGCTTTGAGTGTCCTTTGGGGGAGATAAAGTGGGGTATAAAGAAATACAATAAATATAACAACAACAACAACAACAACAACAACAACAACAACAACAACGTGAGGTGGCTTGCGTGTTCCAATGAACCTGCAGGTATTCCCATCGGAGTCATGCACTTCCGGGAGGGGGGGCGCACACAGAGGCGGCCCTAGGTAATTTTCAACGGTAAGCAAACAGTATTTTGGCGCCCCCGCCCCCCAACCAATCACCGATATATATTTTCTGTTCGTCGTGAGAGTTCTGTGTGCCATATTTGGTTCAATTCCATCATTGGTGGAGTTCAGAATGCTCTTTGATTGTAGGTGAACTATACATCCCAGTAACTACAACTCGCATATGTCAAGGTCTATTTTCCCCCAAGAGCGCCTCAAGAGCGTCCCTGGGCAAAATCAACTATACTGCAAATGCTTACTTTGCGTAATGGGTTGAGCCGCCCCTGAACACACATTGGAGGAGCACATGTTCAGTGTAGCAATCCAGAGCAAGAAACGAGGCCCTAAGATAACTATCCACCACACTTGACTGTGAAAAAAACAATCCTTTTTTATTGAAGAAAAATGGTTACAAAATAAAGGAAAAATGCAAAGTCAAAAGCCACAGCAAAATCAGCAAACATGAATTTCCATGAACAAGATGAAAACCCAAAGCCACACTGTAAAATACTGGAACCTGTTAGCAATCCACTAACTGTACTTGATATCCTAGAAATCTTTCAAGACGATGGCCAGGGAAACCGGGAGAACTGCCAAGGTCTTCATCAATCTGAAACGATGCCTGAACTGAGAAAGTCAGCCCAGCGGAAGGCACTTAAAGCTGAAGAATTGATTTCGTGAAACGCCTCCCTGCTTTGAAGCCGTTGTTTGTATTTCTTTTAATCTGGAAGACCTTCGCAAGCTGAGTGATTTACTTCTGTCTTGCCAGATCTGGCCCCTTCTATTCTCATTAAGGTTCCCAGGTGCAGAAGGGAGTGAAAGGTCATGGCTTCCCTCTGAAACATTCTCATGAACACTGGTACTTTCATTTTCCAAATCTACAGAAGTTTCTTCCTCACTAATTTCAGGAGCATTGGCATCAAGAAGTACATTTTCATTAGCATCAGGAAGTACATTTTCATTAGCATCAGTAAATATATTTTCATTAGCATCAGGAAGGACAACCAGAGAATCAGGGTCAAGTTCAAACTCAGGCTGAACCCCAACACTCAATTGTTTCAATGTAGCCAGACTTACAGGGGTGTAGTCTCTCCTGGGCAGGGGTCTTCCGGTACCTCCCCTCCATTACTGTCTATGGAAGGGAACAAATATCACTTAAATACGTAAATGAAATTATTTAAATATTAAATTACCAAAACAATAATAAACACTAAACTAACCTAGGAATCCGCTATTGCAACACATTGTACGCAGATGATGTCCAACTCTGTCACTCCTTCCCACCTACTACTAAGGAGGCTGTCCAGGTCCTGAACCGGTGCTTGGCCGCTGTGACGGTCTGGATGAGGGCGAACAAATTGAAATTGAATCCAGACAAGGCAGAGGTACTCCTGGTCAGTCGCAAGGCCGAACAGGGCATAGGGTTACAGCCTGTGTTGGATGGGGTTGCACTCCCCCTGAAGATGCAGGTTCGCAGCTTGGGTGTGATCCTGGCTCATCGCTGAGCCTGGAACCCCAGGTCTCGGCGGTGGCCAGGGGAGCTTTTGCACAATTAAAGCTTGTGCGCCAGCTGCGCCCGTACCTTGGGAAGTCTGACTTGGCCACGGTAGTCCACGCTCTGGTTACATCCCGTTTAGACTACTGCAACGCTCTCTACGTGGGGTTGCCTTTGAAGACAGCTCGGAAGCTCCAACTAGTCCAACGCTCGGCAGCCATGATACTAACAGGAGCGGAGCGCAGGGAGCATACAACTCCTCTGCTGCACCAGCTCCACTGGCTGCCGATTTGCTACCGGGCTCAATTCAAAGTGCTGGCGTTGGCCTATAAAGCCCTAAACGGTTCTGGCCCAAGCTACCTATCCGAACGTATCTCTGCCTATGAACCCACCAGGACTTTAAGATCTTCTGGGGAGGCCCTGCTCTCGATCCCGCCTGCATCACAGGCACAGCTGGTGGGGACGAGGGACAGGGCCTTCTCTGTGGTGGCCCCTCGGCTGTGGAATGCCCTTCCCATGGACATTAGATCAGCCCCTTCATTAATGGTGTTTCGAAGAAAACTAAAAACCTGGCTATTTGAACAGGCGTTCGGATAAACAGTGCAATGAATACGATGAATATAGGTAAACGGAATTACGGATGACAAATTGGATCACGATTCTAGTTACGAGACGTTAATGTGTTGTTTATTGATGTGTCATTACTTTGTATATTATGCTGTTAATGGTTTTTTAAATATTGTATGTTGTTAGGATTGACTTTTTGCTCTTGTTGTGAACTGCGTTGAGTCGCCTACGGGCTGAGAAACTGCGGTATACAAGCAAAGTAAATAAATAAATAAATAAATCCAACAAAGGGGCTTAAGACCAGTAGAAAAAAAGGATTAAGACTAAGTGTGTTCCAATCGGCTTGGAATACACCAAGCTCATTCTGACTTCTCTTAGTGTTGCTCCCTGGGTTTTGCGGCTCTTTTCCTTGCTGTTTACCCTTCCTTGCCTACTGTTTCCTATCTCTCATGGCTATTTTGCCTTTTTCTGGAAGGGGCCCAGTGTCTCAGGTTGATAACAGCAGAGGAAGGAACGACAATCTCTTCTTCCTTTCCAGATTTCCCACCTGTTGAACAGGATAGAGACCTCCATCATACAGCAGGAAGCCAAGCTGAAGTTCACCTACAAAGAGAGCAACCAGCAGCTGCACCTTCTGGACACAAAGTGAGTGTCGCTGGGCCTAGTTTTGCAGAGATGGAGACCTACTCACCTCTGCTATAATATTATATTTGGGAAGCAGAACGGGAAGTGTAACATTTCACTTTGGAAAGGTCCACCGTAATGACCCAATGGGGCTTCCATGTTCAGAGAGAGCGGAGACACAGAGGCTGGAAAAGAGCACAAACTCATTCCAATCTTTTCCTATTGTTATTGAAATAAGTTATCAGCCACCAGAGGGCAGTGTAGGTCCATCGTTCAGCACACTGTACTCCCTTATTTATTTAGTAGCTGTACCCTGCCACGCGTTGCTGTGGCCTATAGTAAATCTTTTCAAAGTAGAGGTAGATATCTGGTCTATTATGAAAGAGAGGTACCTACCTATTCCTTCCCCCTTTTTCTCCCCTTTCTCTCCTTTCTTCCTTCTCTACCTCTTTCTTTCTTTCTTTCCTTCTTTCGCTCCTTGGTTTCATCCTTCTCTCTTTCCTTCATTCCCTCCCCCTTTCTTCCTTTGCCTCCTTTCTTCCCTCCATGTTTCCTTCCTTCTTTCATTTTTTATTTCCTTTTCTCCTTCCTTCTTTACCTCTTTCCTGCCTTTCCTTCCTTTTATTTTTCTTTCCTTTCTACTTTCTCTTCTTCCTTCCTTCAGTACCTCTTTCTTTCCTTTTCTGTCCTTCCTTCCTTCCTTCCTTCTCTTCCTCTTTCCTTCTTCCTTTTTTCTTTTCCTTCCCTTTCTCTTTCTTCCTTCTCTGCCTCTTTCCTTTCTTCCTTCCTGTGGTTTTTGTTTCCATTCTTCCTTTTGTCTGTCCTTCCTTCCCCCCTCTTTCTCTTTCTTTCTCTTCCATCCCTCTTCATTTCCTCTTTCTCTCTTTTCTTCCTTCTCTACCTCTTTCCTTCTTTCCTTCCCTCTTTGCTTCCATGTTTCCTTGATTGGGCCCGCCGGGGCGAAGGAAGGGGGCGTGTCTTACCGGAGGGGGGTGGGAGGAGGGAAGGATTGACTCAGGGAGGGAAGGGGTGGTGGTTTTGACAGGGCGGGGCTTGGAGGCGGCGTGGGCAGGGTAAGATGAAGGAGGGGGAGGAGGGGGAGGAGGGCAGGGGAAGGAGGGGCCGTGGTGTGGGGTGCTCGCGTGGGCGGGGCGATGGGAGGATGGGGCGTGGCTTGCGCGGAGGGAGCATTGGCCGGCAGGCCATGTGCGCGCGCCAGGGAACTTGCGGCTGGGTGCCATTGCGCATGCTCAGTTGTTTTGTCGTTTTGTGAGTGTGTTGTTGTGTTGTTTTTTATTTTGATTCGATTTGTTTGTACCTTGTGGGTTGTGGTAGGTGCATGGGAATTTTGGTTAATTTTCGTTGGGGGGGTTTTGAGTTTTGCTGTCCCGTTGGACGCCCCTTACAGATTTATATATATAGATGGTGTCAGGGGCAACCAGACAATTGTATTACATTTCTAACAGAACAAAACAAACAAACAGACAAAAGACAAAGTTTGCAAGCTTGGTAGTTGATTAAATGTCCTTTGACCAGTATCTGGCCACTTGGAGTGCTTCTGGTGTTGCCGCAAGGAGGTCCTCCCTTTTGCATGTGGCAGGACTCAGGTTGCATTGCAGCAGGTGGTCAGTGGTTTTCTCTTCTCCACACTCGCATATCTTGGATTCAATTTTGTAGCCCCATTTCTGAAGGTTGGCTCTGCATCTCGTGGTGCCGGAGCGCAGTCTGTTCAGCACCTTCCAAGTCGCCCAGTCTTCTGTGTGCCCAGGGGGGAGTCTCTCATCTGGTATCAGCCATTGGTTGAGGTTCTGGATTTGAGCCTGCCACTTTTGGACTCCCGCTTGCTGAGGTGTTCCAGTGAGTGTCTCTGTAGATCTTAGAAAACTACGTGGGGTTGCCACGGCAGAATATCAAGGCAGATAACCCACAATATCTTTGTTGAACTGGGTTATGTGTGTCCACATTGCCATATAATTCCGTTCAATGTGGATTTTATACAGCTGTGTGGAAGGGGACTCGGTTTGTCTTGTAGACTTGGTAAGTGATTAGATTAATCCTCCCAGGGATGTTTGAGGCTGGTCTGGGGCCTGAGACCCAGCTAAGATATGTCAGTTACAAATGCATATTTATTGTTATTATTAGAGGAGGGGGGAGTCCCTTTTTCAATGATGCTATGTGCCTGACCGTCTTTCCTGAATGCTGTCCCACTCAGGTTGCAGGACGCCATCGATTACCTGAGCGCCCAGATCTCTTCAGCGCGCAGCTGGGTGGAGCAGGAGCAGGGCCGCTTCCAGAAGGAGTTTGCAGAGAAGGTGGACCGGCTTTCCCTGGCCATCAAAGAGAAGAACGTACGCACAGGTTACACCTAGGCTGTATGTGCCCAATGCAAGCCCTGCAGGCTGAATCCAACTCTCCACACCCTTCGATGTGGCCCCCCTCCGAAGTTGGCCCTGGGCCAACTTTGGCCTTCCTTCCTTAGAGAGATGAGCCAAAACTAACAAAATGAAGTTCAACTGGGACAAATGCAAGATACTCCACTTAGGCAGGAAAAACAAAATGCAAAGATACAGAATGGGGGACAATGCCTGGCTTGAGAACAGTAGGTGTGAAAAAGACCTTGGAGTCCTTGTGGACAACAAGTTAAACATGAGCCAACAATGTGATGTGGTGGCGCAAAAAAAGCCAATGGGATTTTGGCCTGCATCATAGGAGCATAGTGTCTAGATAGGAAGTAATGCTACCCATGCTCTATTCTGCTTTGGTTAGACCACACCTGGAATATTGTGTCCAATTCTGGGCACCACAATTCAAGAGAGATATTGACAAGCTGGAATGTGTCCAGAGGAGGGCAACTAAAATGATCAAGGGTCTGGAGAACAAGCCCTATGAGGAGCAGCTTAAGGAGCTGGGCATGTTTAGCCTGAAGAAGAGAAGGATGAGAGGAGACATGATAGCCATGTATAAATATGTGAGAGGAAGCCACAGGGAGGAGGGAGCAAGCTTGTTTTCTGCTTCCCTAGAGACTAGGATGCAATGGAACAATGGCTTCAAACTACAAGAAAGGAGATTCCATCTGAACATGAGGAAGAACTTCCTGACTGTGAGAGCCGTTCAGCAGTGGAACTCTCTGCCCCGGAGTGTGGTGGAGGCTCCTTCTTTGGAAGCTTTTAAACAGAGGCTGGATGGCCATCTTTCAGGGGTGATTTGAATGCAATATTCCTGCTTCTTGGCAGAATGGGATTGGACTGGATGGCCCATGAGGTCTCTTCCAACTCTTTGATTCTATGATTCTCCATTTTAAATTGCTTTTATATAACATCATATTTTCTGTTTATTTATGGATCATGGTTTTGTGTTGATTTAATATTTTTGTTTCACTTTTATATCAATTTCGTGTTATTGTTTTGTTGATTTAATTTTAAATCGGTTATTTGTTTACTACTGTTTATTGTTTGCATTGTTCACATTGTTGTCAGCTGCTCCGAGTCCCCTCAGGGGACGGGGCGGGATGTTAATAAAGCTTATTGTTATTGTTATTATCATTATTATCATCATCTTTCCCGGGGCTAAAAAAAAGGCATCTTGTAAGTGTACGCAGAGTTAGCATTAGCCAAAAGGCAAAGGACCTTTCATCTTTAATCTGAAACCCGGGAGGGAGGGAGGGCCGAAGTTGGCCCACACCTGCATTTCATCCTTTTGTAATGGAAAGGGATATGGAGGGCTGGGGATGGGGATGCCCAATGGCATAATAGCCTGGGTCTGGTTCCACCCAAAGCCCAGTTTGCCTTTGCCAGAAAGGGAAGCTCCCCCTTGACTTTATCTCTTCTTAATACTTTTGCCTGACCTTTCCAGGAAACAGACAGCCGGGCAATCGAGCGGCAGCTGTGCGAGATCCGGGGAAAGCTGGACCGCATGGAGGACCTGCAGCAGAAGGCAGTGGCGGTGGAAGGAGGGCACGGCAGCGGGGTCAAGGCAGCTGGAGAGCGCATTGAGGGGCAGCTGGCCGCGCTCCAGGCCAACCTCAACCAAGACATCAAGGGGGTCAAGGCTGAGGTCAATGCTGGTAAGAGCAAAACACAGTGGAGAACAAGGGGGGGGGGGAGTGTTGCACTTGAGCCCTGAAACACCTCTTCACCACAAACCACACTCTGTCCAGGTTATCCAATAAATAAGAGTTTATTAAAAGAAGAGTAGATAAAAATAAGCAAATTCAAAAGAGAATATCAAAGTTCAAGGGTTGTTTTCAACATAGCCGAGAGTCCAAAAACTATTCAAATCACAAAGTCACTCCACAGAGATTTCCAAAGACAAGAATCCAAGGCAGGCAACCTATGCTACACATGAACAAGAAGCAAGAATAATTTAGAAACTTGAATACATTAATTCCAGGAACATAGGACCAAAAACTGAGAGCTCTTCACCGGAAGGCAAAGTTGCTCTCACAAAGATTATATCAGCAGGAACCACTTTAAAATGCCTCGGTCCCTCCCATAACATCATTTCTCCCACACCTCCCTTTTATCTCCTTATCTCTAAGTGTTCTGTCACGCGCTGGGCCTATAAAGAATTTCCTTTAGAACAGGATGTGCAACCTTTGCCCAGTGGGAAGCCAGGGGGCCCTGTGCTGTTACACCCAGATGCTTTATAAAAAAAAAAACTATGATGTGCTGTCCCTATGCCTGGGCAAACTGCTGGGGCTTTCTTGAGAAAATTGAGATAATCAGCAATTGAGTCTATTGCAAGTTCTGAACATCAAAAAGGGATATTTATTTCAAAGTCTTGCAGACTTGGTACGGTTCTTTCAAGGTTGCAATCAAACAGTCAATAGATAAAATCAAACAGATATTCCCTCTCTCCCTTCTCCATCAGCCACTGTGTCGGCCTTCTCCAAGTGGCAAAGGGTCCAGGAATCCCTCACCCTAATCCAGAGCCTCTGTCTTTAGAAAGAACCAATCTTTCCCTATCTATCTAGGCTTAAGTCTAGCCTTGGAAAAAAGCAATGCAGTCTATCTCCCTATAAACTCTATAAAACTCAATTCTATTCTATCTATGACTCAATTTAGCTACTCTAACTATAATACCTTAATTCTCAATTATTCTCAATTCTTAATTAAACTTATCTCAATTAAGCTTGTCTAACTATACTATCTCAATTGTTTTTGCGGTGATTTGTCGAAGCTACCTTTTCTTGGCCTCCAGCACATCCAATTGCTTCTTTAGAACTGATCAGGGCAGGGAGATTCTAAAATGGAGAGTCTCCCCAGGAGGAAGGGCGGGCTCTAAGAGCTGCTCCCTAGGCCAATCACTGCAAAGAGTGTGCAGACAGGTTTTTTCCCGCCTTTGGCTGCAAACTCCAGGCCCTGCAAGGCTGCAGCAGCTTCTAAGAGAAAGGCAAGGGGCAGCCACTTCAAGCAACCAAAAAAGCATTGAACCAGTCTCCTGGGAGACGGAACAGGCCCAAAAGAAATTCTCAGAGGTTTTCCACCACAAATGATTTTTAAATGTCTTGTGAAGTATAACAAAGTCCTTTATTAATGAACAATCAAACAGAAACTTTTCTTGACTTCAATAAAGTTAACCAAATGCTTCCAGGCTTTATGCAACTGGTGAATTCCTAATCTTGCCCACGAAGGACAGGCAACTGTCTTCAATAACTTCTTCTTTACTTTAAAGGAAAATTCTCTTTTTAACTTCTCCAAGACTGACTGTAATCTAAGCCTTACTGATGTGTCCTTGCCCACGAAGGACAGGCAACTGTCTTCAATAACTTCTTCTTTACTTTAAAGGAAAATCCTCTTTTTAACTTCTCCAAGACTGACTGTAATCTAAGCCTTACTGATGTGGGCTCCACTACCGCGTCGAACTGTGTCTCGAAGCACTGAGTGGACCTACCAGTAAAGGTTTAGATATTCTCCAGCTGGAGTTCTTTGGTCTTTAGGGCTGTTTCCCTGGAAATCTTTGGAGACTCTTAAGACTGTTTCCCCCCGGAAAGTCTTAAGGGTTGAAGCTTTTGTACAGGGGAAGCTTGCACACGTCCTGTACATTAGCTTTCCTTGCTGAGACTGACTAAAAAATTGCTCCCTTCCCTTCCCAATTGCCCTGACCAAGGAGCGGGACCAAAACTTAACGATGATGGATGGGTGACTTGCCCTATGACTGCAACCAAAGGAAGCCACCTATCTGCAGAGTCCCTGACTGCAAGTAAACATTTAATACAAAGCAAATAAAGTGGGAGCTCCTGGTACAGCCGTACCAGCACATAAGCCTCTGGAAAAAGCATGTCCATCTTGTTGCATTATTTGTCCCCACAATTCCAAGCACCTTAACCTAAGGTCCTTCCAGACAGGCCCGAAATGCACATGATCTGATCCCAGGTTTTCTGCTTTAAACTCATATAATTGGAATAAACAGAAAACCTGGGATCAGATCTTGGGATATAGGGCCTGTCTGGAAAGGCCCGTAGGTAAACATTTGTCAACTTGCTCCCCCCCCCCCCCCGGTGCTTTAGACTCCAACTCCCAAATCGGTAGGCTGTTAGGAATTGTGGGAGTTGAAGTTCCAAACACCTGGAGGGCCAAAGTTGACCCATGCCTGCATTTACAACCCAGGAAGAAAACCATACATGTCTTACAATTTCTTCATATGTAGGACATGTAATTAATTGCAAGAAGTGGCTAGGCCTCTCTTATTTGTCGCTTGCAGGGGGGTCGGTAATGCCATCTTCCTTCCAAGAAGACCGACTGACTTGTCCCTTCTCTCGCCTATTATTATTATTATTATTATTATTATTATTATTATTATTATTATCATTATCATTATCATTATTATTATTATTATTATTATTATTATTATTATTAGCTGTCTCCTACCACGCATTGCTGTGGCCCAGTCTGTTGATCTGGAAAATAAAGTAATGCGAAAGTGTTGGTTTCTAATATATGTAATTTCTTTATGCTTGTAGGTAAACAGTATTTCTTGCTGTTTGTCAATGTTGATGTGGAGAGTGTCTGGTTTGCCCACTCTGGAACATGCAACATATAATTGCCCTTCTTTAGGGGTCCCTTTCCAATCTATGATACTATAACTCTCTGTGTGTGAATCATATCTATCTATCTACCTACCTATCTACCTAGTATATCTCTATCTATCTATCTATCTATCTATCTATCTATCTATCTATCTATCTATGGCTGGATGGCTCTTTGTCAGGAGGACTTTGATTACGTTTTCTTGCCCTGATGAAGGGAGTTGGATTGGGTGGCCTTAAGTATTTTTTTGTTGGCCATGGGGGTTCTGTGTGGGAAGTTTGCCCTGATTCTGTTGTTCGTGGGGTGGTTCAGAATGCTCTTTGATTGTAGGTGAACTGTGAATCCCACTGACTACAACTCCCAAATGTTAAGGTCTATTTTCCCCAAACTCCAGCTGTGTTCATATTTGGGCGTATTGAGTGCTTGTGCCAAGTTTGGTCCAGATCCATCATTGTTTGAGTCCACAGTGCTCTCTGGATGCAGGTGAACTACAACTCCCAAACTCAAGGTCAATGCCCACCAAACCCTTCCAGTATTTTCTGTCGGTCATGGGAGTCCTGTGTGCCAAGTTTGGTTCAATTCCATCGTTGACGGAGTTCAGAATGCTCTTTGATTGTAGGTGAACTATAAATCCCAGCAACTACAACTCCCAAATGACAAAATCAAAATTGTTTGAATGAAGGACATACGTTGGGTTGTTAGGTGTATGCTGTTCAAATTTGGTATCAATTGGCCCACTGATTTTTTTAGTTCTGTTAATCCCACAAATGGACATTACATTTTATTTATATATGATGTTATTGTTTATTGTTTGCGTCTTCGGTTTGTGTTTTTGGTTTTCTTTATTGTAATTGTCATTTGGGCTCGGCCTCATGTAAGCCGCTCCAAGTCCCAATTGGGGAGATGGTGGCGGGGTAACAAATAAAGATTATTATTATTATTATTATTATTATTATTATTATTATTATTATTATTATTATGGGTTGTTGTAGGTTTTCCGGGCTATATGGCCATGTTCTAGAGGCATTTTCTCCTGACGTTTTGCCTGCATCTATGGCAAGCATCCTCAGAGGTAGTGAGGTCTGTTGGAACTAGGAAAAAGGGTTTATATATCTGTGGATTGACCAGGGTGGGACAAAGGACTCTTGTCTGCTGGAGCTAGGTGTGAATGTTTCAACTGACCACCTTGATTAGCATTTAATGGCTTGGAAGTGCCTGGGGGAATCTTTCTTTGAGAGGTGATTTGATATTATTATTATTATTATTATTATTATTATTATTATTATTATTATTATTATTATCCGCATCCTAATATTCCCCTTTCCTGCCTGCCAGGCTTTGCGGCTGTCTATGAACACATGGGATCCCTGCGCGAGGCCCTGGAGAAGAAGATGGAGCGCGACAAGGAGGAGCTGCAGGGCCAGATCCAGCCCGCCAAGTGAAGGACCGCCTTCAGAGAATGCTGCTGCAGAACCAGGGATGGACGTGGATGCAAAAACAGAAACACTCTAGAACCCTCCAGAACCCGCCGTGGGATCCACGGTCACCATCATAATGCAAAACCTTTTGGGAAAGCAAGCAACCTTTTGGGCTTTTAGATTCTGCTATTTCAACAGACTTGGCTATTCCTTGCAGTTGACCAGGTGATGCTGCAGCAGACAAGACTAAGGCCATTGCAGGCTGCCCCTACATCAGGCATGGGAAATTTTTCAGGAATTGTGGGAGCTGAAGTCCAAAACACCTGGAGGGCTGGAGTTAGCCCTTGCCTGCTCTACATTCAATACTTGAAAAGAGGAGAAACATTGGGAAGCACTTTCTAAATATTGTCGAAAGCTTTCATGGCTGGAATCACTGGGTTGCTGTAGGTTTTTTCGGGCTATATGGCCATGTTCTAGAGCAGTGTTTCTCAACCTGGGGATCGGGACCCCTGAGGGGTTCGCGAGGGGGTGTCAAAGGGGTCGCCAAAGACTATCAGGAAACAGAGTATTTTCTGTTGGTCATGGGGATTCTGTGTGGGAAGTTTGAGCCAATTCTTTCCTTGGTCAGGTTCAGAAAGCTCTTTGGTTTTAGGTGAACTATAAATCCCAGCAACTACAAGTCCCAAATGTCAAGGTCTATTTTCCCCAAACTCCATCTGAGTTCATATTTGGGCATATGGAATATTTGTGCCAAGTTTGGTCCAGATCCATCATTGTTTGAGTCCACGGTGCTGTCTGGATGTAGGTGAACTACAACTCCCAAACTCAAGGTCAATGCCCACCAAACCTTTTTAGTGTTTTCTATTGGTCATGGGAGTCCTGTGTGTCACCTTTGGTTCAACTCCATCATTGGTGGAGTTCATAATGCTCTTTGATTGGAGGTGAACTATAAATCCCAGCAACTACAAATCCCAAATGTCAAGGTCTATTTCCCCCAAATTCGACCAGTGTTCACATTTGGGCATATTGAGTACTCGTGCCAAGTTTGGTCCAGATCTATCATTGTTTGAGTCCACACTGTTGTCTGGATGTAAGTGAACTACCACTCCAAAACTCAAGGTCAATGCTCACCAATCAATCCCTGTATTTTGGTTGTGGGCATTGTGTGTGCCAGGTTTGGTTCAATTGCATCATTGGTGGAGTTCAGAATGCTCTTTGATTGTAGGTGAACTATAAATCCCATCAACTACAACTCCCAAATGTTAAGGTCTATTTCCCCCAAATTCGACCAGTGTTCACATTTGGGCATATTGAGTACTCGTGCCAAGTTTGGTCCAGATCTATCATTGTTTGAGTCCACACTGCTCTCTGGATGTAGGTGAACTACAACTCCAAAACTCAAGGGCAATGTTCACCAATCAATTCCCGTATTTTGGTTGTGGGAATTGTGTGTGCCAGGTTTGTTTCAATTCCATCATTGGTGGAGTTCAGAATCATAGAATCATAGAATCAAAGAGTTGGAAGAGACCTCATGGGCCATCCAGTCCAACCCCATTCTGCCAAGAAGCAGGAATATTGCATTCAAATCACCCCTGACAGATGGCCATCCAGCCTCTGTTTAAAAGCTTCCAAAGAAGGAGCCTCCACCACACTCCGGGGCAGAGAGTTCCACCGCTGAACGGCTCTCACAGTCAGGAAGTTCTTCCTCATGTTCAGGTGGAATTGCTCTCTGATTGTAGGTGAACTATAAATCCCAGCAACTACAATTCCAAATGACAAAATCAATCCCTTCCCCAACTCCACCAGTATTCCAATTTGAGCATATTGAGTATTTGTGCCAAATTTGGTCCTGTGAATGAAAATACAATCTGCATATCAGATATTTACATTACGATTCATGACAGTAGCAAAATCAGTTGTGAAATGGCAACGAAAATAATGTTATGTTTGGGGGGTCACCACAACCTGAGGAACTGATTTAAGGGGTCGCGGCATTAGGAAGGTTGAGAATCAGTGTTCTAGAGGCATTCTCTCCTGACATTTCACCTGCATCTATGGCAAGCATCCTGAGGATGCTTGCCATAGATGCAGGCGAAATGTCAGGAGAGAATGCCTCTAGATCATGGCCATATAGGAACTGAATTAAGGGGTCGCGGCATTAGGAAAGTTGAGAATCACTGTTCTAGAGACATTCTCTCCTGACATTTCGCTCACTACCTCTGAGGATGCTTGCCATAGATGCAGGCAAAATGTCAGGAGAGAATGCCTCTAGAACATGGCCATATAGCCCGAAAAAACCTACAACAACCCACTTTCTAAATGTCTGAAAGCAGGATATATATGTGCGATAGAGCCTTTTAAGCAGGGGCTGAATGGCTATCTGTCAGGAGGGATTGGGTTGTGTCTTTTTTATGGCAGAACCGTGTTGGGCTGAATTTCCTTGAAGGGGGTTGGACTGGATGGCCTTTGGGGATTCCTAGGGTTATAGGATTCTATCTACCTACCTGCCTACTGCACTTATATCCCGAATTTCTCACCCCAAAGGGACTCACAAAAAAGGCACAATTTGATGCCACATATACATACATAAGATAAAAACCAATCATATACATTTAAGACCAAATAATTAAAACATGTCAATCTTAAAAGCCAATCAAATTAAAACCATTGGACCCAAAGGCATAATTCCAGGAGCCATTCCGGTGGCAAATTGCACTCTTCCATAGTCACGTATTGCACTGAGAGCCACTCTTCAAAGGCTTGGTCCCACATCCACGTCTTCACCCTCTTTCTCAGTGAACCTCAATCTTCCTAAAGCCGCGACTCCTTAATACAGTTCCTCGTGTTGTGGGGACCCCCAACCCTAAAATTATTTTCGTTGCTACTTCTTAACTGGAATTTTGCTGCTGTTATGAATCGACATGTAAATATCTGATAGGCAGGATGTATTTTCATTCTCTGGACCTTGGGAGTTGTCGTTGCTGGGATTTATAGTTCACCTACAATCAAAGAGCATTCTGAACTCCACTAGAGATAGAACTGACCCAAACTTGGCACACATAATGCCCATGACCAGCAAAAAGTAATGAAAGAGGTAGATGAGCATTGGCCTTGAGCTTGGGAGTTGTAGTTCACCTATCTCCAGAAAGCACTGTGGACTCAAACAATGATAGATCTAGACTAAACTTGGCACGAATACTCAATATGCCCAAATG
Source organism: Anolis sagrei ordinatus (assembly GCF_025583915.1). Classification (NCBI taxonomy): domain Eukaryota; kingdom Metazoa; phylum Chordata; class Lepidosauria; order Squamata; family Anolidae; genus Anolis; species Anolis sagrei. Next base: position 26,480,773 of record NW_026844367.1, on the reverse strand, counting down.
TGAACACTGGTGGAGTATGGGGAAAATAGACCTTGAAAATAGACCTGGGATTTATAGTTCACCTACAATCAGAGAGCATTCTGAACCCCACCAACGATAGAATTGGGCCAAACTTCCCACACAGAACTCCCATGACCAGCAGAAAATACTGTGTATCCTGATGGTCTTTGGCGACCCCTCCAACACCCCCTCGCGACCCCCCCCCCCAGGGCTCCCGACCCCCAGGTTGAGAAACATTGCTCTTTCTGAAGGTGAGGAGGGAGTTCCACAGCGCAAGAAAGGCCGGCCAGCCCGGTCTCACATCTCCACCAGTCCGAGGGGGCTCGTGCCGATCTTCTCTAGAGGTCTTTCAGCAGGGGCGGGTGGCTCTCTCTCAGGAGGGATCGGGTGGGGAATCTCTCCATCTAGGATTCTATCATACAAATAATCTTTGATTAATGATGATGATGCTAAGAGTCTCCTTCTCTGGAGTTTCCTAAGCAAGAGCTGGGTGGCCCTCTGTTGGGAGGGATCGAGTTGTGTCTTCCTTTATGGTACTTACTTACTAACTTAGGTGATCCCTCGTAGTCCGAGGATGATGGTTCTCCAAGTTCGGTGTCCTGGGGGTGGGTTCGTAGGTGGCTGTGGAGCCCTATTCTTGACCCGCATCTTCTCCCACAGTGAGGGCATTGGTTTCCAGGTGGGAGGCGGTCCCGGTCGGGGTTGGCTTGACGCACCTTCCTCTTGGCACGTTTCTTTCTTTCGCCCTCCATTCGTGCCTCTTCAAATTCTGCAACACTGCTGGTCACAGCTGACCTCCAGCTGGAGCGCTCAAGGGCCAGGGCTTCCCAGTTCTCAGTGTCTATGCCAGATTTTTTAAGGTTGGCTTTGAACCCATCTTGTGATCTCTTTTCCTGCCCACCAACATTCCGTTTCCCGTTCTTGAGTTCGGAGTAGAGCAACTGCTTTGGGAGACGGCGGTCGGGCATCCATTATGGTAGAAGGGGGTTGGACTAGATGGCCCACTTTGTGGTCTCTTCCAACTCTAGAATTCTATTATGATTATGATGATGATGAAGCAGGGGCTGGGTGGCCATCTGTCGGGAGGGTTTTGTTTGCGTCTTCCTTCATGGAAAAATCAGGTGGAACTGGATTTCCCCCAGGATCTTTTCCCAATGAGGGTTCTAGAATTATACAGCGTGAGGCAGCATAACTTCCTTTTTAAAAATGCGCGCCATCCAGTCGGTTGAAGACGTAGCAGAGTGCTAGTGGTCTCGTTCGAGAGGCGGCCCTAGGTAATTTTCAACGGTAAACAGTATTTCCCCCCCTCCCCAAACCAATCACTGATATATATTTTCTGTTCGTCATGGGAGTTCTGTGTGCCATATTTGGTTCAATTCCATCATTGGTGGAGTTCAGAATGCTCTTTGATTGTAGCTGAACTATACATCCCAGTAACTACAACTCACTTATGTCAAGGTCTATTTTTCCCCCAAGAGTGCCTCAAAGCGCCCCTGGGCAAAATCAACTATACTGCAAAGGCTTACTTTGAGTAATGGTTGAGCCGCCCCTGGGCAGGAGTATAAAGTTTTGTCCTGACACAGTTCAGTCACCATCCTGCGTTGGAACAGTGAGGAGTGTGCTTTTCCCATTGAAGCCTACTTTCCGAGCGGATTTGGAGTGGCTGGCCTGCTCTCCAGATTTGGCCCCTTGTGATTTTTTTCTATGGGGTTTTTTGAAATCCCGTGTTTATGTGAACCATCCAAGGACCCTACAAGGTTTGAAGACCAACATCGAGGTAGAAATTGCCAACATAACGCCTGCTATGCTGGCAAGAGTCATGACAAAGGCCAGAAATTGGTTTACTCAGTGTATGGAGAATGGGGGACGTCACCTACCTAATTTGATCTTCAAAACTACGTAAAACAAAACTTTAGGTATGCGGCTACATTATAAAAAAAAAATTCTGATTCATACAATGAGTTTTATTAAGTTTTGAAAAAAGGAAGTTATATTGCCTCACCCTGTATTTGAAAATAATAGTAATTGTGATGATGGTGGTGATGATGGAGTCGCCTCCTTTGTAGCTTGAAAGTAAGGGCCGGGTGGCCATCTGTCGGGAGGGATTGGGTTGTGCATTCCTTTTGCTTTTGGACATTCTGCCCCATCTGTAACCCACCCCAAGTCCCTTCAAGGAGATGGTGGGGAGGAAGAATTAAGTTGCTGCCCTGTTTGTGATGATGGTGATGATCAGGGCGACTCAACCCATTACGCAAAGTAAGCATTTGCAGTATAGTTGATTTTGCCCAGGGACGCTCTTGAGGCACTCTTGGGGGAAAATAGACCTTGACATATGCGAGTTGTAGTTACTGGGATGTATAGTTCACCTACAATCAAAGAGCATTCTGAACTCCACCAATGATGGAATTGAACCAAATATGGCACACAGAACTCCCACGACAAACAGAAAATATATATCAGTGATTGGTTGGGGGGGGGGGGGGCGCAAAATACTGTTTGCTTACCGTTGAAAATTACCTACGGCTGCCTCTGATTATAATTTATGGTTGGAGGGGTGGGGCTCCGTCTTCGGAGGCTCTTCTCATTCTATTATTATGATTTTGAAGAAGGGGCCGGGTGGCCAACTGCCGGGAGGGGTCAGGTTGTGTTCCGAGTTTTAATCCAGCGAATCTACAGCCATAAAGACTTTTTGAATGTGGACTCTTTATCTCGGAAATCAAAACCGGGCAAAGGGGGGAGGAGGGGGGAATAAACAATGTGCATCGTTTTCCTGTAAATATCTGATTTTGAAAGAAATCCTTGAAACCAGAATTAAAACATTTGGCGTTTTCACACAGAGTCTATGTGCTTGTCTCATTCACAGCGTGAGGGAATATGCTGTCTGCAGTTAAAGGTCACTTCAACTGCTAAGGTTACCCTGGGAGTTGTAGTTTGTTGGGACCAAAGCAGAGAAGGCAAGAGGCCCTGGAAGAAACCACAAGACTCATCATTCCCTCACATGGAACCTGGGCATGGAGAGGCGATATCGGGTCCCTCGCATGAAGTTTGGACTTCAACTCCCAGGTGCCTCGGATGCTTTGGCCAAAACTTTTTTTTTGTCGTGTCAGGAGAGACTTGAGAAACTGCAAGCCGGATCGTAAGCCAGATCGGGGTATAGGGTGGTAACCCGTGCTGGACCGGCTTGCACTCTCCCTGAAGTCACAGGTTTGCAGTCTGGGTGTCCTCCTGGACTCATCACTTACGCTTGAAGCTCAGGCGTCGGTGGTGGCCGGAAGGGCCTTTGCACAATTAAGACTCATGTGCCAGCTGCGACTGTACCTCGTGAAGTCGGATCTGGTCAGGGTGGTCCATGCCTTAGTCACCTCCAGATTGGATTACTGTAATGCACTCTATGTGGGGCTACCCTTGAAAACCGCCCAGAAATTTCAATTGGTACAATGGGCGGCAGCCAGGTTACTAACCTGTGCTTCTTACAGAGAGAGGTCAACCCTCCTGTTTAAGGAGCTCCACTGGCTGCCGTTCATTTTCCGGTCCCAATTCAAGGTGCAGGTTCTTACCTACAAAGCCCTGAACGGTTTGGAACCCGCCTACCTGCGTGACCGCATTTCTGTGTACGAACCCACACGATCTCTTCGATCATCTGGAGAGGCCCTGCTCGCACTCCCACCTCCTTCGCAGATGGGAAGAGGGCCTTCTTGGTGGCGGCCCCTCGACTCTGGAACTCACTCCCCAAGGACATCAGGCATGCCCCAACTCTGGCAGTCTTTAGGAGGAGCCTGAAAACGTGGTTGTTCCAGTGTGCCTTCCCAAAATAAGGAAAAGTCTCAGCAATATGCCCTCAAAATGCACTTTACCACTGATTTAGGACTGACTGCGTTCCCTCGTCTCTCTTTGAAAACCCTATATCAGCTATATCCTACCTTGTTCATACCCAGCATTATTTTATAAATTTTAACTATTACATTTGGCCCGGCCATAGGTTTTTAAATGCTTGTGTATTACTGTTTATTGTATAAATGTAAAAATGGCAAAGCCACTGGCCTGGATGATCTACGGATGGAACAAATCAAAAAACCTTGGCCCAAAAGCAAGGCGCTGGCTGCTGGAGCTGATGAACAACTGCACGGCATCCTGTCAGATCCCCAAAATCTGGAGGAAAGCAAGTCATCGCCATCTTGAAGCCAGGCAAAGACCGTAACGACCCAAAAAGCTACAGACCAATCTCCCTGTTGTGCCACCTCTACAAAGTTCTGGAGAGACTTATTTTGCATAGAATTATGGAATATATAGACCCCTGTCTGATCCCACATGGCTTCAGGAAAGGCAAAAGCTGCACATCGCAAGTGCTGAACCTGACTCAGCACATAGAAGATGGCTTTGAAAGGCAGCAGATCACAGGAGGTGTCTTCATAGACCTGTCAGTGGCTTATGATACTGTGAACCACCACCTCCTCCTGAGAAAAATGTATAATATCACAAAGGACTACCACCTCACCCGCCTCATAGGAAACCTGCTACAAAACAGAGCTTTTTTGTTGAGTTCCAGGGCCAGAGAAGCAGATGGCGGAAACAGAAGAACGGCCTGCCTCAGGGGAGCGTGCTTGCTCCATCCATGTTCAACATCTACACAAATGACCAGCCACTGCCATAAGGGACAGAGAGCTTCATCTATGCTGATGATCGTGCCATCACCGCTCAAGCAGGGAGCTTTGAGACGGTAGAACAGAAGCTCTCCGAAGCTCTAGGTGCTCTTACTGCCTATTACAGGGAAAACCAGCTGATCCCTAATCCATCTAAAACACAGACATGTGCCTTTCATCTCAAGAACAGACAAGCATCCTGAGCTCTGAGGATCCTGGGAAGGAATCCCACTGGAGCATTGCAGCGCACCCAAATACCTGGGAGTCACTCTGGACCGTGCTCTGACCTACAAGAAGCACTGCCTTAACATCAAGCAAAAAGTGGGCGCTAGAAACAATATCATACGAAAGCTGACTGGCACAACCTGGGGATCACAACCAGACACAGTGAAGACATCTGCCCTTGCGCTATGCTACTCTGCTGCTGAGTACGCATGCCCAGTGTGGAACACATCTCACCACACTAAAACAGTGGATGAGTGGCTCTTAATGAGACATGCCGCATTATCACGGGGTGTCTGTGCCCCACACCACTGGAGAAATTACACCGTTTAGCCGGTATTGCACCACCTGACATCCGCCGGGAAGTAGCAGCCAATAATGAAAGGACCAAGGCAGAGACATCTCCAGCTCATCCCTTGTTTGGGTATCAGCCAGCACGTCAACGACTTAAATCAAGAAATAGTTTTCTAAGATCTACAGAGACACTCACTGGAACACCTCAGCAAGCGAGAGTCCAAAAGTGGCAGGCTCAAACTCCAAACCCAGAACCTCAATCCATGGCTGATACCAAATGAGAGACACCCCCGTCGGGTCTTCAGTCCTGCGGGCACAGGGGTTTAACCCACTGCGCCACCAAGGACTCCAAAGGCCGAGAATCCGAGAACGCGCAGCCCTTCAGCCGCCTTTCATAGAATCAGAGTTGGAAGAGACCTCATGGGCCATCCAGTCCAACCCCTGCCAAGAAGCAGGAATATTGCATTCAAATCACCCTTGATAGATCGCCATCCAGCCTCTGTTTAAAAGCTTCCAAAGAAGGAGCCTCCACCACACTCTGGGGCAGAGAGTTCCACTGCTGAACGGCTCTCACAGTCAGGAAGTTCTTCCTCATGTTCAGATGGAATCTCCTCTCTTGTAGTTTGAAGCCATTGTTCCGCGTCTCCAAGGAAGCAGTAAACAAGCTTGCTCCCTCCTCTCTGTGGCTTCCTCTATATATTTATACATGGCTATCATATCTCCTGTCAGCCTTCTCTTCTTCAGGCTAAACATGCCCAGCTCCTTAAGCCGCTCCTCATAGGGCTTGTTCTCCAGACCCTGGATCATTTAGTCACCCTCCCTATGACATATTCCCTTCTCATATTTATTCATGGCTATCATGTCTCCTGTCAGCCTTCTCTTCCTCAGGCTAAACATGCCCAGCTCCTTAAGCCGCTCCTTAAAGGGCTTGTTCTCCAGACCCTTGGACATTTGAGTCGCCCTCCTCTGGACACATTGCAGGTTGTCAACATCTCTCTTCAATTGTGGTGCCCAGAATTGGACACACTATTCTAACCAAAGCAGAATAGAGAATGGGTAGCATTTGCTGAGGCGGGAGAGGCAGGAGTGGGCGGGGCCTTGGCCTGGAGCTTTGGACTTCACCTCCCAGAAGCCTCGGCAAAGGCAGCGAACGGCGGAGGATGCTGGGAAATGGAGTTTGAAGGGAAGCAGGCGTGGCCTTATCCTCCTTTTACCTCAGAGTAATACTGGACTTCACTTCCCAGAAGCCTCGGCAGAGGCAGCGAACGGCGGAGGATGCTGGGAAATGGAGTTTGAAGGGAAGCAGGCGTGGCCTTGTCCTCCTTTTACCTCAGGCTTCCAGAGTAATACTGGGCTTGCCCTCCCAGAAGCCTCAGTCTCAGCGGGAATGCCGGGAATCGTAGTCCCGGGGCGCTGAGGCGATTATCCGGGATGCCTTCGGCGGCGGAGCGGGAGGAGGGCGGGCGGCGCCTCTGCGGCTACCTGGGCCACCTGGAAGGCCGGGGGCGGCGGCGGGGCTTCCGGAGCCGGTGGTGGGCCTTCGAGCCGCGCCGCTGCGCCCTCCTGGCCTTCCGCAGCCCCCGAGACGAGGCCCAGGCCCGCCCGCCCCTCGCCAGCCTCGACGTGGCTCGCGCCGCCTTCGCCATCGCCGCCCCGCCAGAACAGGACGGGGAGCGCGGGGAGGAGGAGACGGAGGGCGAGGGCGAGCAGGAGGAGCGAGAGGAGCAGGCCGGGCCCACCGCCTTCGAGGTGCACGCGCCCGGCGGGGGAGTCGCCGTCCTCAAGGTAGGCCAGGGAGAGGCCTGTGGGCAAGGCCGGAGGAGGGATGGGGCCTCTTCCCCTCCAAGGCCGCACCTTCCCCTGGAAGTAATGACCAGAAAGCACTTGAGGATCTTGGCCATCATATGGCCAAGGCGAGGTCTCATTCCCTTCAAGTAACGACGAAGAATAGTAACTGGGCAGAATCGAGACAGGGCCTTTTCTGTGGTGGCCCCCCGGCTGTGGAACGCCCTCCCAAGAGATCTTCATTTTTTCTGCCAAAGTGGAGTAGCATGCATTTGTCACTGTTGAACTTCATTTTGTTAGTTTTGGCCAATCATCTCTCTAATCTGTCAAAATCGTTTTGAATCCTGCTCCTGTCCTCTGGAGTATTGGCTCTCCCTCCCAATTTGGTGTCGTCTGCAAACTTGATGATCCTGCCTTCTAGCCCTTCATCTAAGTCATTAATAAAGATGTTGAACAGGACCGGGCCCAGGACGGAACCCTGCGGCACTCCACTCGTCACTTCTTTCTAAGATGAAGAGGAAGCATTAGTGAGCACTCTCTGTGTTCGTCCACTTAACCAATTACAGATCCACCTCACCGTAGTTTTGCCTAGCCCACATTGGACTAGTTTCCTTGCCAGAAGGTCATGGGGGACCTTGTCGAAGGCCTTACTGAAATCCAGGTACGCTACATCCACGGCATTCCCCGCATCTACCCAGCTTGTAGCTCTATCGAAGAAAGAGATCAGATTAGTCTGGCATGACTTGTTTTTGATAAATCCATGTTGACTATTAGCGATGACTGCATTTGTTTCTAAGTGTTTGCAGACCGCTTCCTTAACAATCTTTTCCAGAATCTTGCCCAGTATCGACGTGAGGCTGACCGGACGGTAGTTGTTTGGGTCATCCTTTTTTCCCTTCTTGAAGATTGGGACCACATTGGCCCTCCTCCAATCTGCTGGAACTTCTCCCGTTCTCCAAGAACTCTCAAAGATGGTTGCCAATGGTTCCGAAATGACTTCCGCTAGTTCCTTCAATACTCTGGGGTGTAGTTGATCTGGCCCTAGGGACTTGAACTCATTAAGAGCGGCCAGGTATTCCTGGACGACTTCTCTCCCAATTTAGTGTTGGATGTCCTCCAATCCCTCATCCACTCCATCTTGCTGAGGTTGAAGACTCTCTTTTTGTGAGAAGACCGAGGCAAAGAAGGCATTAAGTAGTTCTGCCTTTTCCCTATCCCCTGTCAGCATTGCCCCATCTTCTCCTCGAAGAGCTCCTATCGCCTCCTTGTTTTTCCTTTTTCTACTGACATAAGAATAGAAGCCCTTTTTATTGTTTTTAATGTCCCTGGCAAGCCTGAGCTCGTTTTGTGCTTTAGCCTTGCGGACCTTTCCCTACAGGTGTTGGCTATTTGTTTGAATTCTTCTTTGGTGATTTCTCCCTTTTTCCACTTCTTGTGCATGTCTCTTTTGTGTCTTAGCACAGTTAGAAGTTCTTTGGACATCCATTCTGGCTTCTTTGCACTTGTCCTATTTTTTCTCTTTGTTGGCACAGTTTGCAATTGTGCCTTGAGTATTTCACTCTTGAGAAATTCCCATCCATCCGTAACTCCCTTGTCTTTTAGTATCTGTGTCCACGGAATGCTGCTCAGCGTTTCCTTCATTTTTTGGAAGTCAGCTCTCCTAAAGTCCAAAATGCGGGTTTGACTTGTCTTAGTTTCGGCCTTCCTTTGTACCTCAAATTGCAGGAGCACATGGTCACTTGCCCCTAAGGATCCTACCACTTCGAGTCGCCCCTGGGCTGAGAACAGCGGTATATAAGCACAGTAAATAAATAAATAAATAAATGTGGGCCACAGCAACGTGTGGCAGGGGATGGCTAGTAAATAAATAAAACTACAATCAGCAAGTGATTATTATTATTATTATAACTTTATTTGTACCCTGCTAGCATCTCCCGAAGGACTCGATGCGGCTTACATAGGCCAAGGCCTCAAAACACAATACAACAATACAACACCTAAAGCAAATTAAAAACAGTTAAGCAGTATAAACAACAAACAATAAACAATACATCAAGACACTATAAAACTGGGCCGGGCCAGAGTAATGGGTACAAGATTAAAAGTGCTGATGTGGCAGGAGGTATGTAGGATTATAAAGTAAGTGCAGTGTGCGGTGTGCAGCAATCTTAGTTCTACTAAAGTGCTTCTAGGACTTGGTATTGGAGATTCCTAATCTGGGAAGGCACATCGGAACAGCCAGGTCTTCAAGTTCTTTCTGAAGACTGCCAATGTAGGGGCCTGTCTAAGATCTCTTGGGAGGGCGTTCCAGAGTCGGGGGGCCACCACAGAAAACGCCCTGTCTCGATTCTGCCCAGTTACTATTCTTCGTCGTTACTTGAAGGGAATGAGACCTCGCCTTGGCCATATTATGGCCAAGATCCTCAAGTGCTTTCTTTTTTTTTTTGTAATTAATTTTTATACCATTTTCTTTTACAGTGAAAGAGGGAGAACAATTATTGTGATAGAAAGTTGTGAAGTTTAGACAGACCGTGGGGGATAAAATAAAGGGTAGGCGGGGTAAGAGAGGTAGGGAGGTAGAATAGAAGTAGAATAGAAGGGATAAAGGGGAGGTAGGAATGGGTGGAGAATGGGATGGGGGTCAGACGAATGTGTGCATCACTTCCGTTCAGTCCGCAAAGGAGTGATTATCTCGTTGTATTGTTCCTTTTTCCTGTTCCTTGCTGTCCTTGCTCTTCTTACCCATCGACTTTTAAGTGTCCAGTTTGAATTTGCTTTTCAAATATTCTTCCATGTCCTTCCAGCTTATTTGTTACTGAGTTCTTCTATTTGACTCGATAATCTGTCACAAATTCTGAAATCTGTTATTTTCTTTATCCAATCTTCATTAGTTGGAATCTCTTTACTTTTCCATTTCTGGGCTATCAATATTTTGGCTGCCGACGATAAATAAAACAAAATTTTTTCTTCATTTTTCTTCAGACCTAAATCTGTTATGTTCAATAAATAATATTCAGGTTTGAGCTCAAACTTTGTTTTAATAATGTTTTGTGTATGTAAATGAACCATCGTCCAAAATTTTTTAATCTTCTTGCAATTCCAATACAAATGGAAATAGGTTCCAGCTTCCTTTCCGCACTTCCAGCACTGCGTATTGTTATTTTTACTAAATTTCGCCAATTGTACAGGTGTCAAATGCCATCTATAGAAAACTTTGTGCCAGTTCTCTACTATGCTGCTGGCTCTAGTGTATTTAAGCTTGACCTTCCATACTTGTTCCCATTCGCTTATTAGTATAGAGTGGCCTATATCCCTGGCCCACTTGACCATATTTTCTTTTACTATTTCCGTTTCAGTATTCCACTCTAACAGGTTTCGATACAAGATTCTAACCAGCTTCTTATCCTTTTTCATAATTATATCCCAACACGTGTCCTTTTCGCTAAATCCCACTTTTAGATCTTCCTTTAAAGTTTCTTTAATTTGTATATATTGTAGCCAATTTAGTTCTTTATCTTCCCTCTTTAATTCTTCCATAGACCTCAGGTGCCATTCATTGTTGATTTTAACCAATAGTTGCCTGTAATTAAGCCATCTACTTTTCGGTAACTCTCTTTTATGATATGCCTCTATTGGCGATGTCCACATGGGTATTCTGGGGTAAATGATGTCTTTATACTTGTTCCAGGTCTTTAGTAGGGGGCCTCTGATGTAATGATTAGTAAAGTTTTTTTCTATCCTTGCCTTTCCATAGCTTAGGTAAGCGTGCCACCCTCTTCTAATGTCATAACCTTCTATAGTTAATATTTTTTTTTGCTCCAGGGTAGCCCATATTTTCACCCATGATAGGGCACAGGCTTCAAAATACAGCTGCATGTCCGGCATGGCCAATCCTCCCCGACTTTTGGCATCTGTGAGATTTTTAATCTTAATTCTGGCTTTTTTCCCCTCCCATATAAAATTTAATATTTGTTTGTTCCATTTTTGGAAACATGTATTTGTCTTAATAATTGGTGTCATCTGGAACATGAAAATCATCTTGGGTAATACACTCAATTTTATGGCTGCGATCTTTCCTAGTATAGATAGATTTAAATATTTCCAGTTGTTGAATTTCTTTATTATATTACTCCAGGTTTTTTCATAGTTATCCTTAAACAGATTCATATTTGAAGCCGAAATTACTATGCCTAGATATTTAATTTTATTGACCACTTCAATTCCAGACTTCGAAACAATCTTTACCTTTCTTTCTGCCTTAACATTTTTAGTAAGAATTTTTGTTTTATTTTTGTTTATCTTAAATCCTGCTAGTACACCAAATTTTTCAATTTTAGATATCCATTTTTCAATAGTTTCTAATGGAGACTCCATAATGCAGACCACATCATCTGCGAACGCTAAGGTTTTGTATTCTTCTGATCTTATTTTGAGGCCTCTTAGCTCTTTATCCTTTCTTAAGTCCTCCAATAAAACTTCCAACACCAAAATAAACAAAAGAGGGGAGAGAGGGCACCCTTGCCTTACCCCTCTTTGTATTTCCACTTCCTCTGTTCGCAGGCCATTGATTAGTACATTTGCTGTTTGTTTGGAGTACATTGTCTTTACCACATTCATTATAGGGTAGCCTATATCCATTTCCCTCAACAAGAGTAGTAGGAAGTCCCAGTTCGTGTGGTCAAAAGCTTTCTCCGCATCGAGAAAAAGCAGACCTACTTCCTTTTGGTGGTTTTTTTCGTAATACTCTATGATGTTAAGGAGTGCTTTCTGATCATTACTGGGGGTTCTGTGTGGGAGGTTTGTCCCAATTCTATCATTGGTGGGGTTCAGAATGCTCTGTGATTGTAGGTGAACTACAAATCCCAGCAACACAACTCCCAAATGTCAAGATTCTATTTTCCAGAAACTCTGCCAATGTTCACAATGTTCACATTTGGACATATTGAGTATTCGTGTGGAGTTTGATCCAGATCCACCATTGTTTGAGTGATCTGCACAGTGATCTCTGGATGTAGGTGAACTACAACTCCAAAACCAAAGGACACTGCCCACCAAATCCTTCCAGTATTTTCTGTTGATCATGGGAGAACTGTGTGCCAAGTTTGGTTCAATTCAATCGTTGGTGGGATTCAGAATGCTCTTTGATTGTAGGTCAGCTCCAAATCCCAGCAACTACAACTCTCAAATGACAAAATCATTTTTTTTTAGCAAAGGACATACACTGGGTTGTTAGGTGTCTTGTGTCCAAATTTGGTGTCAATTCATCCAGTGGTTTTTGAGTTATGTTAATCCCACAAACGAACATTACATTTTTATTTATATAGATTTAAGATTTATTTGAAACATTTATATTCCACCCTTCTCACTCCGAAGGGGACTCCGGGCGGAGCACAGCATATACACGGCAAACATTCAATGCCAGGACACAGATTTATACAATACATCTTCTTATTTATATAAATAAAAATGTAATGTTCGTTTGTGGGATTAACAGAACTCAAAAACCACTGGACGAATTGACACCAAATTTGGACACAAGACACCTAACACCACAATGTATGTCCTTCACTCAAAAAAAAAAATGATTTTGTCATTTGGGAGTTGTAGTTGCTGCAATTTTTTTAGTTCACCTACAATCAAACTGAACCAAACTTGGCACACAGTTCTCCCATGTCCAACATAAAATACTGGAAGGGTTTGGTGGGTAGTGTCCTTTGGTTTTGGAGTTGTAGTTCACCTACATCCAGAGAGCACTGTGGACACAAACAATGGTGGATCTAAACCAAACTCCACACAGATACTCAATATGCCCAAATGTGAACACTGGTGGAGTTTGGGGAAAATAGAATCTTGACATTTGGAAGTTGTAGTTGCAGAGATTTGTAGTTCACCTAAAGTTATTATTATTATTATTATTATTATTACTATTATTATCCTGTATCTTATTGTCCTTGTTGAAATCCATTTTGTTAGTTTTGGCCAATTGGCGCTCTCATCAGTTAAGGTCATTTTGAATCCTGGTCCTGGCCTCTCCCTCCCAATTTGGTCCCATCTGCACACTTGATCAGCAGGTCCTCTAAACCAGGGGTCCTCAAACTAAGGCCCAGGGGTCATTTACCTGGCCCTAGCTCAGGGTCAACCTAAGTCTGAGACAACTTGAAAATACACAACAACAACAACAACAACAATGCTAACTCATCAGCCAAAAGCAGGCCCACACTTCCCATTGAAATACAAATAAGCGTATATTTGTTAAAACTATTCTTCATTTTAATTATTGTATTATTTTTAAGTGTTCTTTGCACAACAACTAAGATATGTGCAGTGTGCATAGGAATTCATTCATGTATTTTTCAAATTATAATCTGGCTCTCCAACAGTTTGAGGGACTGTGACCTGGCCCTCTGTTTAAAAAGTTTGAGGACCTCTGCTCTAAACCTTCATCCAAGTCATTAATAAAGATGTTGAGTCCCAGGACTGAACTCTGCAGCACTCCACTAGACAACCTTTTGCTCTGATCCAGTTGCTGCTTGGCTTTTCAGTCAAGCAGCAGAGAATGTATGCAAGTTTTGCAAGGTGCAATTGCACAACTGCTGAGAAGGAAGCCTGCCTCTTCCTTCCTGCCTTGTGGGGCCCACTTCCAGAGAAGACACCTGGTGTTAGATTGCGGCCACTGTTAGAAGCCTGCTTAGCCAGAGTCATTGACCAAAAGGCCCCGAAGGCACCACATCGTTGGACTTGTCCTTGGAAGCCAACCAGAGTCTGTCATGGATGAGGGACCACCAATGAGTCCTGGTTGCGGGAGGCAGTTCCTTTCAGAGGAGGCCTGTTGGCAGGTGTTTCGATCAGACTCTGTGCTTAAACCAGGCTGTTAGGAATTGTGGGAATTGAACAGTCGATGGGCTGTTAGGAATTGAAGTCAAAAACACCTGGAGGAGGGTCAAAGTTTACCCATGCCTTCCTTATGGTTTCTGACCTGCATCCAGTTCTATAAGGAAACAAAATCCTATAATGGCTAGACGGGGGCATCCTACAGGAATAAAACAATCCCACCTTTGTTCCAGCTTTCTCTAACTCACATGCTTTAATTTTCCTAAAGCTTATTCATAGCTTTAAGCCTGCATCATGGGATGTTCTCTCATTTATTATTCTGTAGTACAGTGGTTCTCAACCTTCCTAATGCCACGACCCCTTAATACGCTTCCTCATGTTATGGTGACACCCAACCATAAAATTAGTTCATTGCTACTTCATAACTGTCATTTTGCTGCTGTTATGAATATTAATGTAAATATCTGATATGCAGGATGTATTTTGATACGCTGGACCAAATTTGGCACAAATACCCAATACACCCAAATTTGAATACTGGTGGGATTGGGGGAGGGTATTGATTTTGTCCTGTGGGAGTTGTAGTTGCTGGGATATATAGTTCACCTACAATCAAAGCGCATTCTGAACTCCACCAACAATGGAATTGAATCAAACTGGCACACAGAACCCCCATGATCAACAGAAAATACTGGAAGGGTTTGGTGGGCATTGATCGTGAGTTTGGGGAGTTGTAGTTCACCTACATCCAAAGAGCACGGTGGACTCAAACAATGATGGATCTGGACCAAACTTGGCACAAATTCTCAATATGCCCAAACGTAAACACTAGTGGAGTTTGGGGGGAAATAGACCTTGACATTTGGGAGTTGTAGTTGCTAGGATTTATAGTTCACCTACAATCAAAGAGCATTCTGAACCCTACCAACGATTGAATTGGGCCAAACTTCCCACACAGAACCTCCATGACCAACAGAAACACTGTGTTTTCTGGTGGTCTTTGGTTACCCCTCTGACACCCCTCGCGACCCCCCCAGGGGTCCCGACCCCCAGGTTGAGAAACACTGCTGTAGTACATAGGAGCTGCCAGAGATGAGCAAGGAGCATTTAAAGATACATCGTTTTGTGTGAGTGATGTCTCACTAGTTTTCAGTGAGAAGCTGAGGCGATCTTTCCTTGCAGAAAGTAACCCAAACTTTAGTTCTTGGCTGAAAATTTGCTTTGATTGTGTTTGGAAAAAAGATATTGTTCTCCTTCCACCAGCAAGCAGGACTTGGGTTGAAAATCTATGTCACAGACAAATCTATGTCAGATAAGGTTGTATTTCTTGATCTTTTCTCTTATGGTATGATGTGTTTTTAGTTTGTCTTGATCTTCTGCTGTGTGTGGTATGACCACATACTGTTTACTTGTCCACAGTTTCATGTACAGGCAATCCCCAAATTATGAACAAGATATGTTCTGTAGCTTAAGTTATTAAGCTGAATTTGCATGTAAGCTGGAACAGATATATTCCTTAAGTATCATTCCAGTAATATATATCTACATCTTTTAGCTTTGGATAGCATAGGGAAGAGTGAGCTCCCCTGTGGTGTTTCCTTTGCCACCTGCGCTCACTTTCTGTCCCTGTGAGAATTGGATTTTGGAAAATGTGGCTTATTGTGGAAACAAGGTTGGGGAGGAAGTGTCAGTGGAGACCCCATCTGTTTATGTCCCGTTAAGGCAGTGTTTCTCAACCTGGGGGTCGGGAACCCTGAGGGGGTCGTGAGAGGGTGTCAAAGGGCTCGCCAAAGACCATCAGAAAACATAGTATTTTCTGTTGGTCATTGGGATTCTGTGTGGGAAGTTTGACCCAATTCTATTGTTGGTCGAGTTCAGAATGCTCTTTGATTGTAGGTGGACTGTAAATCCCAACAACTACAATTCCCAAATGTCAAGGCCTATTTTCCCCAGACTCCACCAATTTGGGCATATTGAGTATTCGTACCAAATTTTGGTCCAGATCCATCATTGCATGAATCCACAGCACTCCTCTGGATATAGATAAACTGCAACTCCCAAACTCAAGGTCAATGCCTACAAAACCCTTCCAGTGTTTTCTGTTGGTCATGGTAGTTCTGTGTGCCAAGTTCGGTTTAAATCCATCGCTGGTGGAGTTCAGAATGCTCTTTGATTATAGATAAACTATAAATCCCAGCAACTTCAACTCCCAAATTACAAAATCAATCCTCCCCCCCCCCCGCCCCAACCCCACTGGCATTCACATTAGGGCATATTGGATATTTGTGCTCAATTTAGTAAAATGAGAGGTATCAAGTAGCAACGAAAACAATATTATGGTTGGGGGTCACCACAACATATGGAACTGCATTAAGGGATCACGACATTAGCAAGGTTAAGAACCACTTCCTTAAGGTGCTCTGCCTCGACATATTTGAGAATGAGGCACCACCAGGACTTCTGAGTAACTGTACACCAGATTGTGCCATTAGTCAGGCATGGTGCAATGCAACCGTTTAACAACCGGTTTCCTCTTAAGTTGTGGGTTTCCCCGCTCCAGTCTGTTTCCAAAACTACCAGGAACATGCGGTCTCTTCCCAATCAGAATATCTGCTTTTCCTAGAGTAAATGCCTGCCTCGGGAAGCTCACCTTCAGCCTTTGTTTTCTACCTCAGACTCCTGTGGTTGGAGGGCGTTGATTGGCCTTGACCTTCTTTGTTGTGAAAGGAAGACAAATTAGTCAGCTGCAACGTGAGCTAGAAATTATTTCCTGTTGTCATTGTGTTTTTGTCGCTTCAGGAAATGTCTTTATTTGGCATGTGGATCCCTTGCCCTTTTTTGTAAAGGCAACTTTTAATGTGTAAGTGCCATCGAGATGGGTTTACCTTTGCTGAAGATATTTCAAGAGAAGTTGTGCAACTAATTTGAGGATCTTGTGTTGGGGAGAAGCTGGGCCCGATGCCCCCCGGTTCTAACAATTACCCAAGTCTTTCTGGAAGTCTTCCTCTCCCCTTGCAATATACTCAGAGTGCTTTTTTTCTCCTCCGTTGCAGGCAGCCACGCACCAGGACATGACGTACTGGCTGCAGGAACTCCAGCAGAAGCGGTGGGAATATTGCAACAGCCTGGATGCAGCCAAGAGGCTCAGCCGCACCTCCCCGACGCCATGCGACCCTTCTACAGGACTGGTGGCCAGAGACCAGACTGGTAAGCTGGCTTGAAAGGGTGCAGAGAAAGTGTCTGAATTGCACCACTGCTCGTTATTGCATCTCACCTTTGCAGATCACCTTCAGTCCCAATCTCATGTCTTCTCCATTACTCTGCCATCTTCAAGCATCAGAGGCTGGTTTGGGAAGTTGAGCCCCCCTTTGCACACACAGATCAGGTCAGAAGGGGAGGTTGTGCCAGTCTGAAAGGCTGCATTGAAACGCTTTCCCCTTGAAGGCTGCCCCCCTCTCATTCCCACTTTGAGCAATGGAAGCGGAGCAGAAGAAGAAGGGCTTTTGCGCCCATAGACCTCTGTCCTGTTGTGAATCCTTAGGAGTTAGCGTGTTGAATCTGCTCCATAACAGACTTTAAACCTCGAAAGGAAGCCTTAAGGATATACTTATTTAATAGGGGCCTGGTTTGCCACTTGCAGGTCATACTTCAATTTGTATACATTTGTAACAGGCCTCTTCTGCAGTGCCATAGAATCCAGATTATCAAAGCCTATAATCCACATTATGTGCTTTGAACTGGGTTATATGAGTCCACACTGCCATATAATCCAGTTCAAAGCAGATAATTTGGATTTTATATGGCACTGTAGAAGGGCCCACAGTTTCTTTTTAGAATATGAAACTTTGGAAAGAAAACTTTAAACTCTGATATCTTGGTTATATTATTATTATTATTATTATTATTATTATTATTATTTGATACATAACAAGATTAGTACAAAGGAAACAAGTTCACTATGCTGGCTTTTGTATTTGATCACATGCTGGCCACTTCCCAGGTGTCTAGGAAGTTTATTATTATGTTTATTGTTATTATGTTTATTTTTCCCCTCCTTTTTCTCTCCACAAGGAGACTCAAAGTGGCTTACACTAAAAGCATTTCTTTCTCTGAGGCTTTTGCAGTAGATTCTGTTTGTAAACTTTTCAAAATCATTTGTTTCATTTTTTAAAATAGTTTTGTAGGTGACATTGAATTATTGAATATAAATAATCCTGGAGACAGGAGCCCCCCGGTGGCACAGTGGGTTAAACCCCTGTGCCAGCAGAACTGAAGACCGACAGGTCACAGGTTCGAATCCAGTGAGAGCGCGGATGAGCTCCCTCTATCAGCTCCAGCTCCTCATGCAGGGACATGAGAGAAGCCTCCCACAAGGATGATAAAACATCAAAACATCTGGGTGTCCCCTGGGCAACGTCCTTGCAGACGGCCAATTCTCTCACACCTGAAGCGACTTGGAGTTTCTCAAGTCACTCCTGACATGACCAAAAAATAAATAAATCCTTGAGATATTTTTTCTAACATTACAGCAGTCTCATTTATCCAACATGAACAGGTCAGCGTTGGATAAGCAAAAATGTTGGATAATAAGGAGGGATTAAGGGAAAGCCTATTAAATGTCAAATGACGTTATGATTTTACAAATTAAGCACCAAAACATCATGCTTTAAAACAAATCGACAGAAAAAGCAATTCAATACACGGTAACATGATGCAGTTATTGCTGTCTTTACAAATTTAGCAGCAAACCATTGCAATGTATTGAAACAGCTGTGAGGATCCTGCATTGCATAATATTTTATTTCATATATTTATATCCCGCCCTTCTCCCCACAAGGGGGACTCAGCGCAGCCTCACATGCGCATCAGAGGATCCTAACAGCATAATTACAATAAAAATTACAATTTACAATAAAATCATTTTAAAACATTATACTACATCATCCGTAAAATTTAACAATAAATTAATAGATTAACGTGCCAGTAAAACTAAGCTGAGCTGGGAGAATCCGTATCGCAAAATCCAAATTTCCTTTTCGTATTGCCGCTGGCCTCTAAGTGAACCCAGAGCCAGGTCTTCAGTTGTCTTCAGTGGTCAACCTGATATCCTTAGGGAGAGTTCCACAGACGGGGGGCCACTGCCGAGAAGGCCCTGTCTCTCGTCCCCACCAACCGCATTTGCGAGAGTGGTGGGATCGAGAGCAGGGCCTCTCTTGATGATCTTAAGCTTCGTGATGGTTCATAGCAGGAGATATGTTTGGACAGGTAATGTGGGCCAGAACCGTTCAGGACTTTAAAGGTTAAAACCAGCACTTTGAATTGTGCCCAGAAGCTAATCGGCAGCCAGTGGAGCTGGCGCAACAGAGGATTGGTACACTCCCTGTACACACCTCCAGTTAACACCCTGGCCGCCCACCGCTGGACTAATTGGAGCTTCCGAGAAGTTTTCAAAGGCAGCCCCACGTAGAGAGCATTGCAGTAGTCTATTCGGGATGTAACCAGAGCGTGGACCACTATCCAATAATACAGAACATTGGATGAGCAAGGGTTGGATAAGCAAGACTTGACTGTACTTGCAAATATAGGTGTTTTTCTTGTTTTGCTGCTTGTCCTCAGTGTGAAACAAGAAGGCCCATTCATGCTCACTTTCCTTTTAATGTTCATGTTTACCAAGAAGTGGGCAGGATATGTAAAATACAGCAGAGTGTTTTGTATGGGGACCATTGTGCTATTCATGTGGGGTAAATTATTCTAATTGGAAAATCCCTTTTCTCTGATTTTGTAATAAATGCTGTGCTTGTGTTGTCTTTCCTTCTGGCTTCATTCCCAGGATTGTGTGAATTTATGTAGGGAGAAGTGTACTTTGTAGTATTATGTATACTGAAGGATTTGCTTTCATTCATGGGACACCTCAGTCATATTATCCGATCATTCAAAATTAAATTGCTGGTCAGTCGAAAGGCCGAACAGGGCATAGGGTTACAGCCTGTGCTTGATGGGGTTACACTCCCCCTGAAGGCGCAGGTTCGCAGCTTGGGAGTGATCCTGGACTCATCGCTGAGCCTGGAACCCCAGGTCTCGGCAGTGGTCAGGGGAGCTTTTGCACAATTAAAACTTGTGCGCCAGCTGCGCCCGTACCTTGGAAAGTCTGATCTGGCCATGGTGGTCCACGCTCTGGTTACATCCCATATAGACTACTACAACACTCTATATGTGGGGTTGCCTTTGAAGACTGCCCAGAAGTTACAACTAGTCCAATGAGCAGCAGCCAGTCTACTACAGGAGCGTGGTACAGGGAGCATACTATTCCTCTGTTGTGTCAGCTCCACTGGCTGCCAATCAGTTTCCGAGCACAATTCAAAGTGCTGGTCCTGACCTATAAAGCCCTAAACGACTCTGGCCCAATTTACCTGTCCGAACGGATTTTCCCCTATGAACCATCAAGGTTATTAAGATCTTCTGGAGGGACCCTGCTCTCGGTCCCACCACCCTCGCAATCGCGTCTGGTGGGGATGAGGGACAGGGCCTTCTCGGTGGTGGCCCCTTGGCTCTGGAACTCTCTCCCACTGGAGATTAGAACTGCCCCTTCTCTCCTGACCTTTAGAAAGCTGGTGAAAACTTGGCTCTGGAATTTAGCATTCGATTAGTGAGTCAATAACTCTTGACCACACGGATAGATGGTGATGAATTGTGATTTCATTCTGATGACTTGGCCTTGTGTAATTACTTGATTGTATTTTAATGTATTTTATGTATTAGTGCATTATGTGGTGTGATTTTAAACTATTGTTATGAATAATTTGTTGTGAACCGGCCTGAGTCCCTCTGCGGAGGTCGAGAAGACTGGTATATAAAAGTTCTAAATAAATAATAAATAATAAACTCGGCACTTAGTTATGCCTAAATTTAAATTAAATTGTTGCACATGTTATTGATGAAACAAAGTCTTTGTTGGTAAAAGTGCACATAGGAGTTTAGGCTGCACAAAACCCTTCCATTGAAGAGATGTGTTTAGACAGGCCTGATAAACCTGAGCGTCTCATGCTAGTTATGGCCTGCAAAGTGCTGAGGAAACGCTACCCTTGACCCAAAGGTGATAAATCAATCTGCATGGAAAAATTGAGCGTAAACAAGGGCAGCTTGTTTACGCGGGCCTCTTCCTTGACATGGCTGCGCCATCTGAGTCTCTGTTCTTAAAGTAAATGACTGGACCCTAGATCCCCTTGGCATCTTATTTAAGGTGCAGCCAGCCCTCCACATTTGTGGGTTTCACTTTATGAATTTGGTCATGATGTCTTTTCTAAGCGTTTCTGGGTGCTCCAGTAGGACTCTGGAAATTAACCATAAAGTTTGCTTTGGTCCTCCACCATTAGTCTGTGGTGACCTACTAGCCATCAGGAATGGGGTCAGGAAACTTGCAGGGGGGAATGTCACATTAG
Source organism: Anolis sagrei ordinatus (assembly GCF_025583915.1). Lineage (NCBI taxonomy): Eukaryota > Metazoa > Chordata > Lepidosauria > Squamata > Anolidae > Anolis > Anolis sagrei. Next base: position 26,459,562 of record NW_026844367.1, on the reverse strand, counting down.
AAATCTCTTGGAACAGGCAAAGATCCTTTGCATCAGAAACAGTGTTTTCTTGCCTTCAGCCCACAGTTGTATTTTCTTTGCCTTCAAACTTTTGCCAGTTCAGCGACGATGATTGTCTGTGACACACAATATGGATAATGGGTGTCCAGAGGTCTTGATTTCTTCCAAGCTGGAAAATCACATCCTAGATGGACTACTTCTTTTACGCATCTACCACAAAAGCATTTTTGTGGCTTATGTGCTTATGGTTGTCATCCTCTGGAGAAAAGAACTCACAGAAATGCAGTATGGCTCTGCATTCATTCCCACCATTTAAAAAAGGGACATGCAAATGGCCAACAAAGCAAGCTCGAGCTCACTTTGAGGTGTCAGGAGAGGCTGATTGACTCAATCCGGAAGATTCCTGCTAAATCCACTCCTTTTGCAGAGTGTGAGGTCGTTCTATGTCATGGAAAAGTTTGAAGGTGTGCCTGCAATCTTCAACTTGCTCACTTTGAAACAGAGATTTCTAGAGGCATGTGTTGCTCCAAAGATATTGTGTTTGTCTTTGAAAGGTTGGCCGTATGAAAGGTATGGGGCTGATGAGGCTGGTGATGTGAAGTGCCGGTTGCTGCTGGTGTGTATTATTAATGAATAGCGGTGTGCCTTGCCCTCAGATGTAAATCTCCTGCCCGCAAATGCCTCGGCGGAGAGAGCCAGGAACGTCCTTGCAGTGGAGACTGTGCCCACGGAGCTGGTGGGAGAACAAGCCGCCTGCCATCCAGCCCCCGGCCAGCCCAGCGCTATCAACTTCTCCCTCAAGCAATGGGGTGCTGAGATCAAGTGAGTATGGTTTGTGGAAGTGTGTGTTGTGTTCCTCGATACCTGACACATTTGAAACACATGCCGCTGTAGCACGACAGGTCTTCTTCTGTCGAGTTAAAACCAAGCCAGGGAGGCAGGCAATGCCCCGTCTTCTCCACGTCCCAGATTCAGAATTAGTGTATTTGCTCGTATCTAATGCTCATCTTAATTGGCTTAATTGGTTCACCAAAATTAGGCTGCGTGTTAGATTGGCGTAATGCAGTAATCTTGGTCCTGAGCTAAAGCAAATGGGGAAGCTGTTTCAGAGGTGCCTGGAGCTTCTATTTAGGAATGTCACCTCAAATTTAATGGCCGTGTATGATGGATTCCCTAACTGTTAGGCTAGGAAAAGTCTAAGAAAGTAGGCCTAGGAAGTTCGGCAGCCATTTTGGAAAGGGTACCGGGGGCATCCATGTTAAATCTCATTTCCTGAAGGGGCGTGCTTAGGTACTTGGAGGGAAATGAGAGGAGTTAGTGATTGGCTGGGAGAGAGTGGGCAGAGCTTAACTGAGAAAAGGAAAAAAATGACTTTAAGGGGACGTTTTAAAACCCTGTCAGAGAGATTGAATCTAGGGGTGAAAGGAGAAGGAGCTAGGAGTTTGGTGTGGAGAAGAGTAGTGAGAGAGGCCTGAAGTGGTCAGTTAGCTAGCAGAGATAGCTAGTGAGAAGATTACAGCTATTTGGGAAGGATAGCTGGGGAGTTGAGAGACAGATCCCAAAAGAAAAGGACTGCCTGTGTGGAGTTTGGGGTTATTTTCAGAGAAGAAATCCTGTCAGTAATCTCTGGAGGGAGAGAGAAGTGTTACTTGCAACTAAGTTTTGGAACTGCTTAAAGAAACCACACACTTTTAAGACAATCTTTCAAACCAACTAAGCTTAATGCCTATTTTGTTCATGGTCTCTTAAATAAACATCATTGTTTCATTGTTCATAACATCTGCGTCACGTGTGCCTCTGTCTGAAGTTCTAAAACAAGTTTTCCTGCAGTAATCAAGAATTTAATGGTGGCAGCGTATATTTCAAAGTTGTAATCTCTTCAATGTTACCTCAGTGCACAGGCCTGAGTGCGAATCCAGCACATTCTAGCCAGAAGATACCTGAAATAAGCCAAGGGCTTTTCATTGCTTTTAAGTTTGGTGGGTGCCAGAGATCTTTCAAAAGGTTTTTTTGGCCAGAAGAAAGTTCCAGCTTTCATAACAGCTTTTTGTTTTGGCTTTTAATTAAAGAAGCCACTTTCTATTACATATTGGTGTTCAGCCTTTGGGGACTTATAGCCCAAATAAAGCCTCTATCTTCACACCGTGGCTATGCCACCCTGGGCTTTATAGTTTGGTGAGCCACTAGCATTCTTGGCAGAGGAAGCTCAAGACTTTGTAAAGCTACATGATTTCGTAACATTGAGACAGGGCAGTTAAAGTGGATTCATTCTACATCACAGATGCAACCAAGGTTTTCCTTTTCCATTGCTGGAAGCTTTGGTGCTCTAACACTTTTGTTTTTAAAGAAGGAATCCTAATCGGGCAGCAACTGTAATGTGCACCTTTTTTCAGCCAAATTACAAAGAGTGCATTTTTTGCTGCTGGACATTACATTCACCAACAAATTTTTATTTTTATTTTTATTTTGGTTTTAGGGTTTTGAAAATTGAGGTGCGCATTAGATTCGATAGCACATGAGACTCAGGGAAATAGCTCTTTTTGAAAGGGACATGCAGACCACATGCTTGGGTTCCTCCGGCTTAACAGACCCAGATAATTGAAATACTGATCTCGCAACAAGTGCCGTCAAAGAGGACACCCCGGCCTTTGTGTGCTCTCTTTCTGAAAAGGGGTATTGTCACCATTGTGCAGCCCGCCAGGCAGCTGAAATCACTGTTTTGACCTTGGCCGGCTTTTGGCAACAGCCTCGTCTGGTCTTGCTTCTTTCAGCGCTCTGCTCAGCAGCCCTTCCTGCCTTTGGAAAGGTTGCCCTGGGAGGGATCCCTCCATTTATGCCCAGCTGCAGCAGTACAAATGCATCTGTTTCCATGGGTTTGAGCCTTCCCTCCTGGCTCTTTCCCCACATAATTACAGACCAAGGCATATGCAGGTCAACAGTTGCCTTGGCAGCTCTGGAAAAACAAGGTCCACTTCCTCCCGATCACTTCAGTGTGACTGATAGTGTCCCTGTCCTCCCCCCAGCCCTGTTACGCAGTTGCGCAAAAAGACATTCAAAAGAAGAGCTGTGGCTCTGAATACGCACTACAATTTCCCCTGTTCTTCTCAGTTTGACCACAGAAAATGTCCCCTGTGGCTTCAGAACCACTGGACCTTGCAACCTGTTCATAGAAGGCCCTGAGCTATTTCTGCGTCTGCAGTTTGAGTGCCACACTCGTCATTTTAACACCTTTTAACTCTAGGATGTGATTCTGATGTAACACTGAACCAAAGAGGTGAACAGTAACGCTGCAAAGGAACTTCAACTCCGGGTTGTTGTAGGTTTTTTCGGGCTATATGGCCATGTTCTAGAGGCATTCTCTCCTGAAGTTTCGCCTGCATCTATGGCAAGCATCCTCAGAGGTAGTGAGGTCTGTTGGAACTAGGAAAAAGGGTTTATATATCTGTGGATTGACCAGGGTGGGACAAAGGACTCTTGTCTGTTGGAGCTAGGTGTGAATGTTTCAACTGACCACCTTGGTTAGCATATAATGACCTGACAATGCCTGGAGCAAACTTTTGTTGAGAGGTGATTAGATGTCCTTGTTTGTTTCCTCTCTGTTGTTGTGCTGTTGTAATTTTAGAGGGTTTTTTTAATACTGGTAGCCAGATTTTGTTCATTTTCATGGTTTCCTCCTTTCTGTTGAAATTGTCCACATGCTTGTGGATTTCAATGGCTTCTCTGTGTAGTCTGACATGGTGGTTGTGAGAGTGGTCCAGCATTTCTGTGTTCTCAATAATATTCTATGTCCAGGTTGGTTCAGGTGCTCTGCTATGGCTGACTTTTCTGGTTGAAGGAGTCTGCAGTGCCTTTCATGTTCCTTGATGCGTGTTTGGGCAATGCTGCTGCATTTGGTGGTCCCTATGTAGACTTGTCCACAGCTGCATGGTATATGGTAGACTCCTGCAGAAGTGAGAGGATCCCTCTTGTCCTTTGCTGAACGTAGCATTTGTTGGATTTTCTTGGTGGGTCTGTAGATAGTTTGTATGTTGTGTTTCCTCAGCTTCCCTATGCGGTCAGTGGTTCCCTTGATGTATGGCAAGAACACTTTTCCTCTGGGTGGATCTTCGTCTTTATTCTCGTGGCTTGTTCTCGGTCTTGCAGCTCTTTTCTGATGTCTGAGGTGGAGTCTCCATTGGCCTGTGATTCCGGCCATGAAAGCCTTCGACAATACATTAACTTCGACACCAATTGCATACCAGTTTGTGATGGTTTATCTTCTTGGAGGCCGTTGTCTGCGTCCATTAGACCCCACTTTTGTGGCTCCCAGAGCCACCTCAAACAAATCTTGGCATGATCTTTGCCCTCCTTAACCATGCGGAGTCCCATTGAAAAGCCCATCCTCCTTCCAAACATGCCAGAACCCTGTACTATACTATCCCAAAATACTTCCTTTTTTCCTCATACATGATGCAGTATGATTTCCTGGCATCATTTTGAGCTGGAAAATGGAGCTAAATGGAATTACGGTGGGAGGATGTCTTGGGGGAACTTTGGGGAATGCATGGATGTGACACAGTTGTGTCAGGCACAAGAGAGCCCTCCAACGTTTTGTTTCATGTTCTTTGTGTGCATGTTTCATGTTTTTGTTTTGTTTCATGTTCTTTGTGTTCTTTGCCCCCTCCCCCCATGTGCAATGGGAAATTGCTGCTAAATGTGAAAGAAATAAGGTTGAACACTGTGAAAGCCACCCACTACATGGCTACCAGCCTCCTCCCAGCAGACTCAAATCAAGGAAAGGTTTTATGAGAACTACCATTCCTCTTGGCATCGCCTCAGTAACAGCAAGGGTATCCCTCTGGGCAGCTAAACCAGGGAATCCCAACTGGATGGCCACCCACAAGAGAGGGTCTTCCTCCAGGGGCAAACCAGGAATGGGCAACTTGGAAGTGCCTGAACAGACTCAGAAGTGGAGTGGGCAGATCAGAAGACAAACTGGCAAAATGGCACAACCTAAAAGAATCCCACACCTTGTGTGACTGTGGAGCAGAACAGACAACTCTGCATCTATATGGTTGTCCACTGTGCCCTGCCTCATGTACAGAGGAGGAATTGTTGGAATGCTGTTGCCGTTGCCCATTTTTGGTCAACAGATATTTAGCCACCTGTGCGCCTTCTATTTTTATCAGTTTTATACTAATTTATGCAATGCTTTTGATACAAAATAAATAGATAAATGTGTGCGGGATTCTGGAGTTTTCCTGGCATATAGATGCAAAGCAAGGCAAGAGGAGTGGCTCCTGCTTCTTCCTCTGGACCTGGGAAAGGATGTGGAGAAGGAGCAGAGGCAGCTCTTAGGCGTTCCATCTGCTGAGTTCCCCCTCCTTTGCCATTTGCCCACAACATCAGGCCTTCTCCTTCAGCTCTGCAGCAGTTTTGTCACGTGCAAACCAGCCGATAAGGCTGCCGTCATATGTTGCAACAGCTGCTGAACCATGCTAGGAAGCCCTTCACAGAGAGAAGAAGGGTGTTCGCTATTCTCAAGGGCACGGCCCACAGATAATAATGCACAATTGTCACATGGGCCCAAGGAGGAAACATTGGCTGTTTTGTTTCTGATTATTCAGAGTTAAAAAAAACACCCTGGAAACTCTGCGGAGTGGAGCTGGAAGGAGGTCCCTCCAAGAAACACAGTGCACTCCAGTAACCTTCGAGCAGAGCAATGGCAGCCTGAGATTTTGCAATTGGGACTTTTGCTTTCAGAACGGAATTTGCCTCTTTGGTGGTTTACTTCCCTCACAAGTTGTCAAGCTGTCTTTCAGTCACTTTCTTGGCTGTTTGGAAGACCTGGTGTGTGGACTGCGGTTTTGCATCCATTTTTAGAAACAGGAGAAGGCTGTTTCTGTGTCAAACCTGGACTTGAAATGAAGAAAAGGGTTCCAGTTTGTAGTTCAGTGGATAAAATGTAGATCTGGGCTGTGTTTTGTTCTGGATGGAATATGGGACGCTGGTGGATCTTGGTTTTCGGTTTTATTTTTGAAACACTGCAAACTTCTTAAGCACCAAACTGGAGAATGAGCGATAGAACCGAAGCTTTTGCCCGACTAGTGAGATATGTTTTGCGCATTCTTCTGTGACAGTTGTTTTATTGCTTATTGCTCATTCTTCACATGAGTTTGAGTTCATCCTGAGAATCTTAACCGAAAGGCAAGGAAGCTTTTTGAATGTGTGTTTTGCTTTCAGGGTTCTAGGACAAGCAATCCTGTCTAACATGACAAAAATTCCAGTTAATTGCTGTAAGCGGGTTTCCTGCTTTGATGGGGTTCGGAAGCAAAGGAAATTAATCTTGGAAATACAGCTGCTTTGCCTCCCACCGTTTCTGTATGCTGCCCATGTATGCTGCCTTTTTTTCAATGGCACACAACATTTCTTTGAAGAGCGATGCAAGGTGATTTGCTAAGTCTTCGGGACTTGAAAGCTATAACCACGTTTACCTTCTGTCCTTTGCAGGAATTCTGTGTCTCATCTGAGACCGGGGAGAGGAAGCGGTGAAAACCGCAGGAGCATTTTCTATACCGAAGAGTGGGAGATGCTGGATCCCACGCCAAAGGATCTGGAGGAGTCGGTGGCTCAGGAAGAGAAGAGGAAGCTTGCAGCAGAACCCAGCAAAGGTGCTGGACATTCATCCACCTAATAATGCAAGCATTTTCTTCCTATGCTTCTGTACCCATTGATGGATATGTTCCTGGTTGGATTGCTCTTATGTGAAATTGTGAATACAACCAAATGCCATTAAACTCTTCCCTCACTTCTGGTCTACCACAGAGGTGCATTGGAGGGCCTAGAGATTCCTAAAAAGATATCCTTTCTAGGGATTTTCTAGCTCCGCCAACACAATTCCGGGCTTAAGCTTCTAGGACAGTGATGGACACTTTAGAGCTTGGTGTGTCAAAACTCTCCAAAAAACTGAGCATAACTCAGGTAGGGTGTCACTTCGAGAAAAAAAAATATAACAAAAATATATTATTGTAATATATAACTGTATTTAATAAACAAAAAAACTAATTATTTAACTTACCTGCTTTTTTCTATAATTCCATATATCTCGACATTATAGAAAAATGCTGGTGCAGGAGTCAAGGATGAAATGTTCTTCTCGGGGTGCGGCCCCATTCTTCTGTGTATGCAGCCAAATGAGGTTGCGTGTCATCGAAAATGGCTACGTGTGTCAGTGCTGACATATGTGTCATAGATTCGCCATCATGGTTCTAGGAGAAGTCTATCATGGAGAACCTGACTAATACCATATTGATTCAAGTGTCACGAGCCATTGAATGTCATGTGCACCTCAATTTTTAAAACCTAAAATCAAAACAAGTATTTGCTGCTGCACAAAAAGCAGCAAAAAGTGCTGTCTTTGTAGTT
>NW_026844367.1:26165532-26451945 GCF_025583915.1 Anolis sagrei ordinatus | reverse complement strand
CCCCCCCCCCCCCCCGTTTAGGATCCCTTCTTTAAACACAAAAGAACACCAAAGCTTCCAGCGAGGGAAAGGAAAACTTTGGGGTGCATCTAAGCTGCAGAATGAATCTTCTTTAATTGCTTTGGATCAATGCCATGGAATAATGGAGGCTGCAGTTTGACAAGGTCTTGAGCCTTCTCTGCCAAAGGATGCAAATGCCTCACCAAACTACAAATCCCAGCAGCCGACATAATTAAATCAGAAATGGTGTCCCTCAAAGAGGAGCTCCTGATGCGGCTTCCCACTAATTCTCAAAAAAGGTGAGCATTAGATTTGCATAAAGAGGGCATGAAATGTGTTTCCTGAATTTGAGAAGCCTTCCATTTGTTCAGTTCTTTTGTGGGAAATCTTGTGGTTGGTCTGGGAACAGCCATAGGAAACCTGTGCTTCTTGTGTTCAGATTGAGCCCTCGTTTTGCTCTAATATGATATCAAGACCATGCCTGGTCTCAGGCTCCAAAAGGAGAGCCTAAACTGGCAGGCAGTTGAACAACCTTAAAAATGTATTTTTTTTGTTTGGTTCTGCTTAGATCTAATGACCATGCACGGGCATGTAGGGTAACACACCGGCAATTCGCTCAGAGTTTGATCTGAACTGGGGAAAATGTGTATCCCATTCCTCAGGACTGAGCGGTGCGGCGTTTCCATTTGATTTTGGTCGCATTCCCCACAAAGCCAGGCGCCCCTTGAAGGACATGATTGGGCCCAGCAAGAACCGGAACAGCGCGGAGTCTCCTCCCATTGAGTGGAACGGGAACAAGTTTGCTTCCGAAATGCAGCTGAAGTTCCAGAGCCAGCAGGAGGAGCTAGAGGGGCTGAAGAAGGAGCTGGCCAGCCAGAAGGTACTTTTGAGTTACACAGAGCATGGAGCCTTCAAGCTGGAAGGGAGGGAGCACAAGGGCAGGGCCTTCAAAGGAGGGGTTGATTCCATTCTCGAACAGGTCTTACAGTTAAGACAGTCTTCCTCATGTTTGGGTGGCTTTTTCTAATTTGAATGCACTGAGTCTTCTTCTCATCTCTGGAACAGCAGAAAAGAAGCTCACTGTCTTCTACCCAGCCCGATTCAAGTATGAGTTCTAAACTCACATCCTGTGTTTTAATCTCTGTCCTGTGTATTTAATATGTATTTTATAGAAATACATTTAAATAGGCGTGTTTATAGAATTTTTACAATGGTTTTGTTCTGTGACCTGCCTTGAGCCATGAGGAGAGGCGGGTAAGAAATATATTATTATTATTGTTGTTATTATTATTATTATTACTATTACGAGGGGTATTTTTTAAGTAAGGTCCATTTGAACATAAGTACACAACGAAAGTTTATTTCAAAAAAGTAAATTTATTTTCAGAAAGTACATACTTCACTCTATTTTTCGACATAGTTGCCAAGTTTGTTCAAACACTTATCATACCTCTGAACCAATTTTAAAATACCCTCTTCATAAAAACTTGCCGCCTGCTCCGATAACCAAGAGTTAATCAAAGAAGGGAGCAGTCCTCATCATGGATGTTGTCACGGCCATCTTTGAATTGTCGTACCCACTTACGCACTTTGCTTTCACTCATAACACTATCACCGTACATTTCACAAATCTGTCGATGAATTTCTGCAGCAGGCAGGTTCCTTGCTGACAAAAACCGTATCACTGAGTGAACCTCACATGTGGCGGGTGAGTTGATAGTCTTAAACATTTTAAAGCACAGAACAGAATCGTGCAGGTTAGCTACAGAGCGGAAACTGAGCACAGTTGTTTCCGAGGCATGCCGGTACACGACGCACGCACTCGTTGTGGTATGAGTGCAAACTACTAGTGTCTACAACAAAACGGACCTTACTTAAAAAATACCCCTCGTATTATTACATTGCATCCCTTCAGGTATTCAATGATAGTTTTACATTCACCTCTCAGTCACCCCAAATTCAAGATACCCAGTTTCCTATGTCCTTCCTCATAAGACTTGCTTTCCAGATCTTTGTCCATCTTTTTCTTGACTTGCTTTGCTCAGAACTGGACACAGGGCTATTATTATTCCAGGTGAGGCCAAAGCAGAAGAGAGTGGGAGTAGGACTTTCCTCAACCTGGACACTAGGCTCCAATTGAATTCTGCTCCCATGTATTTGAAGAAGAGAAATGCAACTATTATTTATTTATTTCATACATTTCTATCCCGCCCTTCTCCCTACAAGGGGACTCAGAGCGGCCTCACATAAGCATTATCGATGCTTACAACATATACATCAAAGAATACAATAAAACAGTAAAATCGTCTTAAAACATCAAACACATCAGCCAATACATTCATTTACCAGATTATATTAAAATGCCAGTAAAACCAAAAATCAAACTGGGAAATCCAGTGTCACAACCCAAATTCCTTTCCTATTGTCATTATCATCTAATCAAACGCCTGGCTGCAGAGCCAGGTCTTCAGTTGTCTTCTGAAGGACAGGAGGGAGGTGGCCAACCTGATCTCCTTAGGGAGGGAGTTCCACAGACGGGGAGCCACTGCCGAGAAGGCCCTGTCTCTCATCCCTACCAACCTCGTTCGCGAAAGTGGTGGGATCGAGAGCAGGGCCTCTCCTGACAATCTTAAGCTTCGTGATGGTTCATAGTAGGAGATACGTTCGGACAAGTAGTCTGGGCCAGAACCGTTCAGGGCTTTAAAGGTTAAAACCAGCACTTTGAATTGTGCTCGGAAGCTGATCGGCAGCCAGTGGAGCTGACACAACAGAGGAGTCGTACGCTCCGTGTACGCCGCTCCAGTTAACAACATGGTTGCCAACCGTTGGGCTAATTGAAGCTTCCGAGAAGTTTTCAAAGGCAGCCCCACGTAGAGAGTGTTGCAGTAGCCTATTCTGGATGTAACCAGAGCGTGGACCACCGTGACCAAGTCAGTCTTCCCAAGGAACGGGCGCAGCTGGCGCACAAGTTTTAATTGTGCAAAAGCTCTCACGACCACTGCCGAGACCTGGGGTTCCAGGCTCAGCGGTGAGTGCAGGATCACTCCCAGACTGCGAACCTGTGTCTTCAGGGGGAGTGTAACTCTGTCTAACACAGGCTGTAACCCTATCCTCTGTTCGGCCTTTTGACTGACCAGACTTTTCTGTCTTGTCTGGATTAAGTTTTCAATCTGTTCGCCTTCATCCAGGCCAACAGAGCAGCCAAGCACTGGTTGAGGACCTAGCTTTCTGTATTGTACTGTCATGCTGATGCCACCCAGAATGTGTTTTCCCCTTGTGCCCAGCATCTGTCCCTTTCTCCCTTTCTAGGAACTTGTGCGGCTCCTGCAGCAGACGGTGAGGTCCTCCCAGTACGACAGATACTTTGCCGGCCACCTCTGCGATGACGGGCCTCCTAGTGAGAAGCTGGAGCTGCTCCACCAGAAGGATGGCCAGATCCTGGGCCTAAACAACCAGCTGGAGAGGCTGACCCTGGAGAAGGACAACCTGCAGGCCGAGATTCGGGGCCTGAAGGGCACGGTGGGCGAGCTGAACGAGCAGCTAAGCATGCTGATGGAGACCATCCAGGCCAAGGACGAGGTCATCGTGAAGCTGTCCCGGGAGCTGAGCGAGGGAGAGGCACAGGCCGTTTCCCCCTCTTCTCAGGGAGGGGCCACACCCAGCCCCTCGCCTTCCTCCACAAACCGAGACCCAGAGGAGCTCAACAGGCTGAAGGTAAGGGCATGGAACCCATTATAGGGGGCAGGTGGGCAGACCTTCTCAGAATACAGGCTGTCCCCAAGTGACAAACGTGTTGTAGGTCTGTTCTTAAGGTGAATATGTATGTAAGTTGGAACAGGGACCTTTGTTAAGTATCACGCCAGCCACACACACACATACATAGAGGCAGTCCTCAAGTGACGAACAGAAGGGGTTCTGTAGGTTTGTTCTTAAGGTGAATTTGTATTTCTTCTTCATGGAGTCTGTGAAATACGCACGTATAGGTTATCTTCTGTGCATGCACAGATGTTCGGAACCTTCTAGATCTTTTAGATCAGTGTTTCTCAACCTTCCTCATGCCACGACCCCTTAATACAGTTCCTCATGTTGTGGTGACCCCAACCATAAAATTATTTTTATTGCTACTTCAGAACTGTAATTTTGCTACTGTTATGAATCATAATGTAAATATCTGATATGCAGGATGTATTTTCATTCACTGGACCAAACTGGGCACAAATACCTGATACAGCCCAATTTGAACATTGGTGGGATTGGGGGTGGGGGTGGGGATTGATTTTGTCATTTGGGAGTTGTAATTGCTGGGATTTATAGTTCACCTACAATCGAAGAGCATCTTGAACTCCACCAATGATGGAATTGAACCAGACTTTGGCATACATAACTCTCATGACCAACAGAAAATGCTGGAAGAAGCAAAGACCACCAGCACTGAAGCAATGGTCCTCCGCCATCAACTCCGCTGGCCTGGCCATGTTGCCCAGATGCCCGACCACCGTCTCCCAAAGCAGTTGCTCTACTCCAAACTCAAGAATGGAAAACGGAATGTTGGTGGACAGGAAAAGAGATTGAAATATGGCTCAAAACCAACCTTAAAAACTCTGGCATAGACACTGAGAACTGGGAAGCCCTGGCCCTTGGGCACTCCAGTTGGAGGTCAGCTGTGACCAGCAGTGCTGCACAATTCGAGGAGGCACGAGTGGAGGGTGAAAGAGAGAAACGTGCCAGGAGGAAGGCGCGTCAAGCCAACTCCGACCGAGACCACCTTCCACCTGGAAACCAATGCCCTCACTGCGGAAGAAGATGCCACCTACAGACTCACAGCCACCTACAGACTCACAAGAATTCTGATCTTGGAAGACTATCCTATTTAGCCAATGAGGGATCGCCTAAGTAAATAAGTAAGTAGTTTGTAAGTAATACATGAACCAGAGCTTGCTCCTTACTAAGGTGCCCTGCTTTCTCTCACAGGGCTGCTTCGGTTTTTGAAGTGTCGCGAGACGTTTGTTGGTAGTAGTATCTCTTCTAGATTCCTCTGATGTTGTCAGTGTCTTTTCAGTCCTGTGTCTCTGGGTTCATCCCCTTCTTTCTTTCTGGGTTGGCAGGACAGTCTTCAGGGTTATAAAACCCAGAACAAATTTTTGAACAAGGAGATCTTGGAGCTTGCTGCCTTACGAAGAAATGCTGAAAACAGAGAAAGAGACTTGATGGTAAAGGTCAGTCAGAAGCTGCCGCTCATTTTGAAATGTGTAATAATTACCCAAAATGCAAATTTTAAAGAATCAAATCCTTTTAGTTGTGTCAGAAGAATGAATGAGCTGCATTGGCTGTGACATACTAGAAGTCCAGACATCTCTGGGCCCATTCTTGATTATTTAGCGAAAGAGGAACATAGTATTGGGATGTTGTAGGTTTTCCGGGCTATATGGCCATGTTCTAGAGGCATTTTCTCCTGACGTTTTGCCTGCATCTATGGCAAGCATCCTCAGAGGTAGTGAGGTCTGTTGGAACTAGGAAAATGGGTTTATATATCTGTGGAAAGACCAGGGTGGGACAAAGGACTTTTGTCTGCTGGAGCTAAGTGTGAATGTTTCAACTGACCACCTTGATTAGCATTTAATGGCTTGGAAGTGCCTGGGGGAATCTTTCTTTGAGAGGTGATTTGATGTGCCTGATTGTTTACTCTCTGTTGTTTTGCTGTTGTAATTTTTGAGTTTTTTAATACATAGTATTGCTATCCTTTCTGTTTTGCTACTACGCTAGATGTTCTTTGTCATTTTGGGGAACTGTGAACGATTCAGGAGATATAGGTCAATAAACGGTGTACACACAAATAGAATAGAATAAGTTTATTGTCATTGTACATCGTACAACAAATTAAATGCCATTCCCAATCACATTATATATGTATTAAATTACAAAACAAAGCACCCCTCCTTCTACATAGGTTTTTAAATGCTGTATGTTATTGTTTATTGCTTATTGTGTATTTTTTTAGTTTTATTTCAACTATTTGTATTGATTATTTGTTATCGCTTTTGTTTATTGATGTGCTGTGGGCTTGGCCTCATGTAAGCCGCACCGAGTCCCTTGGGGAGGTGGTAGCGGGGTACAAATAAAGTTTTATTTCATTTATTATTGTTATTATTATTATTATTATTATTATTATTATTATTATTATTATTGGGTTGTAGGTTTTTTTGGGCTATATGGCCATGGTCTAGAGGCATTTTCTCCTGACGTTTCGCCTGCATCTATGGCAAGCATCCTCAGAGGTAGTGAGGTCTGTTGGAAGTAGGAAAATGGGTTTATATATCTGGAATGACCAGGGTGGGACAAAGGACTTTTGTCTGCTAGAGCTAAGTGTGAATGTTACAACTGACCACCTTGATTAGCATTTAATGGCTTGGAAGTGCCTTGGGGGAATCTTTTGTTGAGAGGTGATTTGATGTGCCTGATTGTTTACTCTCTGTTTTGCTGTTGTAATTTTTGAGTTTTTTAATACTGGTAGCCAGACTTGGTCATTTTCATTGTTTCCTCCTTTCTGTTGAAATTGTCCACATGCTTGTGTATTTCAATGGCTTCTCTGTGTAGTCTGACATGGTGGTTGTGAGAGTGGTCCAGCATTTCTGTGTTCTCAAATAAAATGCAGTGTCCAGGTTGGTTCATCAGGTGCTCTGCTATGGCTGACTTCTCTGGTTGAAGTAGTCACCAGTGCCTTTCATGTTCCTTGATTCGTGTTTGGGCACTGCGTTTGGTGGTCCCTATGTAGACTTGTCTACACAGAGAAGCCATTGAAATCCACAAGCATGTGGACAATTTCAACAGAAAGGAAGAATCCATTTTTTGTTGCGACTTCCTAACTGTAATTTTGCTAATGTTATGAATTATAATGTAAATATCTGATATGTAGGATGTATTTTCATTCACTGGATCAAATTTGGCACAAATACTCAATATGCTCAAATTTGAATACTGGTGGGGTTGGCGGGATTAATTTTGTCATTTGGGAGTTGTAGTTGCTGGGATTTATGGTTCATTTAAATTCAAAGAGCATTCTGAAGTCCACCAGCAATGCAATTGAACCAGACTTGGCACACATAACTCTCATGACCAAGAGAAAATACTGGAAGGATATGGTGGCATTGACCTTGAGTTTGGGAGCTGTAGTTCACCTACATCCAGAGAGCAGTGTGGACTCAAACAATGATGTATCTGGACCAAACTTGACATGGATACTCAATATGCCCAAATGTAAACACTGGTGGAGTTTGGGGAAAATAAACCTTGACATTTGGGAATTGTAGTTGCTGGAATTTATAGTTCACCTGCAATCAAAGAGCATTCTGAAGCCCACCAATGATAGAATTGGGCCAAACTTCCCACACAGAACCCCATGACCAACAGAATATACTGTGTTTTCTGATGGTCTTTCGTGACCCCTCTGACACCCCTCACGACCCCCCCAGGGGTCCCGACCCCCAGGTTGAGAAACACTGTTCTAGAGCACAGTGGGAGAAAGTCACCAGCGGTTTTTCATTCAGTTGTTGGTTCCTTAAAGGTCTCAGATAATAATACCATCTCTGCTGGGCCCTCTTCACCAACAAAGCCGCTGTAGGAACGCTGCCCCAGGACAGGTCCTCCTTAACAAATTCCGTGATGCTCATGCTAAAATTCATGAATGCACAGCAAAACAAGTGTCTGTTTGAGATGGTATCTTTACTATATTTTCCACAGTACACCAGCCTCGAAGCCAAGCATTGCCAAGTGGAGAGCAAATACCTGATCCTGCTGCAAGAGATGAAAGCGCCTGTTTGCTCTGAAGAGCAGAGCCCTCGCCACGAAGTGGTGGCCCAGCTCCTGGAAGACGCCTTGCGAGCTGACACCAGCGAGCAGCCAGAGGTCTTCAAGCCCCATATAGTCAGGTCAGCACATGCTCTCGCTCCCTTCCTGTTTGGGAGGGAGTCTTCCATTTTGGCTCTGGAGCTGCAGCCATGGATGTACTCAGTGGCATTTGTTTGACTCTCTTTTCCACTCCCTGAGCTGCAGATAATCCAGCCTTTTTCCCAATATGAAATCCAAATGTTTTTTATGTGCTGCCATCTCATATTATATTGGTTCTGTGGAAGCCATAGCAATGCCAGGGTGATTTCAGATGATCTGTATTTCTGATTCTGTGCCCACCATTGTTGGAGTTCTGGATCAGTGCTGGCAAAGTAGAGAGGTGGACCATTGGTTCTATCTGCATAACTCAAATCTTATTGAGTTATCCCACTGGCTCAAAACTCTGCATTGTGTAAAACAACATAACTTTAGAGCCCAGAATGACTGTCACCAGGAGAATCCAGAACTGCTGGTCCAGAAAAAGTTTTCTCAGAAAACCAAGTATGGCATTCATACTGAGGCTACCAAATTTGCTTTTATTTTACAGTTTGGGTCTAGGTTATCTGCAGGGCTGATTTTTCCCAGTTGGAGCTCTGAAAAAAGGATTTCCTTCCTTCCCATCACTTTCAGAGCCATTATTATCGTGACGTTAATTAGAGTTTGTGAGTTTATTTTCAAGTTATCTGTCGACTTACGCCACAAATATCATAACTTTGTAACTTGTATGAATTGTATTTTAATGTATTGTATATTGATGATGTATATTGTTTTATTTTATTGTATTGAAACCTATGTTGTTGTAGGCCGGCCTGAGTCCCTCCTCAGAGGTTGAGAAGACTGGGTTATAAAAACTCTAAATAAATAAATAATGATGATGATGATAGTGATAATAACTTCTTATTTTATTTCTTACCTGCCTCTCCTTGTGGATCGAGGCGAGTTACAGCTTAAATAAAACAGATAAACATTGTAAAAAATCGATAAATACACATATTAAGATGTATTTCTATAAAATACTTATTAAAATACATGGAACAGAGATTAAACACAAGACACAAATTTAGAATTCATGCTTCAAACTGGCTGGGTAGGGATTTGGAGCATTTGCATATTGCCTCCCTGGCCTGCATGGTACCCAAGGCAATGCACAACAAGAACAACATATAGGTAGAAACTTCAGTAAAGAAACTGCAATTACTCTTTAAAAATAATCCTAGACCAAGGCAGTAAGATGACCAGAGTAATACCAACTTCATATTAGTTAACATCATAACAGCATCACTCTAAAAGGCTATCTGTGTATCACATGTGGCCCTCAAGACATTGCTCAGACTCGAGCTTCCATTAGCTCCTGCCAGTGGGGCCAGGGGTTGGGGATACTGGGAGTTGGGGAGTTAAAAGGCCACAGATGATAATCCAAGGGTGTTGTAGATTGAGTGTGCTGATTTACTGCACACCAGTCGTTTCCTCTTGTGCTTCAAACCAGAGATTGGCTTTCTAACATCCCTCGGACTCCATGAAGCACAGATGAAGCACTGGCAGCACGCTGGCCCTGACAAAGCTGGCCCCGAAACCAGCCTAACTGGCCCTAAAGGCAACTCTGGTTTAGAGCCAGTTAGGCTGCTTTCAGAGCCATTTTTGCCAGGGCCGGCGTGCTGCCAGTGCTTCATCTTAGTCAATCCAGGCCCGATCAGGCGCGCTTTCTTATTCAGAGCATGTCGGTTGGTTAACCGCTTTGGCTTAATAAAGGGTTTTACAGTGCAAGGGAGCAGCCAGCGGGGATGGAAATAAATCAGCACCAAATGCTTGGAAAGGCATTGCCTTGAGTGGCATGAGGGCCTCTGCAAACCAGCGCGTGGCTTGTACATTTCATTTGCGCACTGGCATGGTTAAAGCCATGGTCCGGCTGACCTTCGATGTCGCATTGCTTTTCTGAATGTTGCAGTCTTTGGATGAGTGGAGGTGTCCAGTTGACGTGCCATATCCATGGCTTGAAAATATTTTCCACCTCACAAAAAAATCCCTAACGCTAACCCTGATTTGGCTATTGTAGGTAACGTATGTAAGTCAGGCAGCCAACTTGTCATTGTGCCTCCAAGTAGACTCTCCGAATTACAGAATCCTAGAGTTGGAAGGGACCCACAATGGTCATCCGATTCAACCCCTTTCTTTCTGCCAGGGAGCAAGAGGCAATCCAAGCCCTCTTGACAGATTTAAGCCTCTGCTTAAAGCCTCCAGAGAAGGAAGAAGCCCCCCCATTTTTTTTCAAAGGAGTAGTTCTGTCAAACAGCTCTTACCATCAGGAAGTTCTTCCTAGTGCAGTGATGGGCAACCTTTTGTAGTTAGTGTGTCAGAATTTGCCAAAAACCTGAGCATAACTTGGGTGGGGTGTCACTTCAAGAAAAAAAAATGGCAATATTTATAGTTTAAATAAGAAAAATGTATAATCCACGCTGAGTTATAAAGTGAACAATGCTCAAATGTGCAGATGTTAAATTTGTAGAGCCTTTTACAAATTTAAGGATGGAATTAGTTTGGCTCTTATAAGGTGTACTTCTCTGTGTCTGCGTGTCATCAAAAATAGCCATGCATGTCAGTGCTGACACGAGTGTCATAGGTTCACCACCACGGTCCTAGTGTTTAGGTGGAGTCTCATTTCCTGTAAATTGACTCCTGAGTCATGATGATGATGATGATGATGATGATGATGATGATGAGTTCCTTGTGGCTCAGGCTGGGTACAGCATGATTTACATCCCTGATCTCCATTGGTGAATTCCCATCAGGTTCCTTTAGCCTTTTCTCTCTAAAGCAGTCATGGGCCAACTTTGGCCCTCCCTCCAGGTGTTCTGAACTTCAACTCCCACAATTCCTAACAGAAGATGGCCTGTGCCTACCCTAGAGGAAGCTTGCCACAGCCTTCCTTTGAGACTGAGAGAGTGTACCTTGCTCAGATTTGAGCCTTGGCCTCCTAGACTCCTAGGCTAGTGCTCTCTATCATTCCTAATACTGGTGCTGCTTTCCTTTTGCACAGCGAGTACGACATCTACGGCTTCCGAACGATCCCAGAGGAAGAGGAGGAGGAGGCGCGGCTGGAGGCCAAGGTGCGGGCGCTGGACCTGAAATCCCTCTCACTGGCAGAGCACCAGGAGATGTCGGTGGGCGTCAAGTGGGAGAACTTCCTGGCTGGGACCCTGCATCGGGAGATGTCACGCTCGCTGGAGCTGAAACAGCTGGTGCGCTCGGGGATCCCGCATGCACACCGCTCACAGCTGTGGAAGTGGTGCGTGGGGCTCCACGCCAAGAAGTTCCGGGCCAGTGCCGACCCGGGCTACTTCCAGAGCTTGCTCCAGAACGCCCTCAGGAAGCAGAACCCGGCCTCCAAGCAGATCGAGTTGGACCTGCTCCGCACACTGCCCAACAACAAGCACTATTCCTCCCCAGCCTCTGAAGGCATCCAGAAGCTCCGGAATGTGCTTCTTGCCTTCTCTTGGCGGAACCCGGACATCGGCTATTGCCAGGGGCTCAACAGGTAGGAGGCATTCGCCGAGAGGCCTGAATTGCATGGCTTCACACTTGCAGTGTGTGTGTGTGTGTGTGTGAAAGGGCTGCGTTAATGAGCTGATCGTATGTATCCAGCAGTTCGGAGAGCAATGTGTGCACACTGTGAGGACGTTTCCTTGTTTTCCTGGACAGGTTGGCAGCCATTGCGCTCCTCTACTTGGAGGAGGAGGATGCCTTTTGGTGCCTTGTGACCATTGTAGAGGTCTTCATGCCCCGGGACTATTACACGAAGACTCTGCTGGGCTCCCAGGTATGATGCCTGAAAAGCTGGCCAGGGGTTCGGTGTGTGTGTGAGCCCTTGGGGTGCAGTTAAAGCAGCCAGGCAAAGCTAGGCTGGCCCATAGCTCCCTCCCCAGAGACCTTTCTAACACCCCTTGAGACCTTGTGGTGCTGAATGAAAGCAGATGCTGGCTACACTGTCATGGCTAGTACTGACAACAAGGAGCTGGAGGAAAGATTACGTCTCTCAGCCTTCGAGCTGGGCTCAAATACAGAGCAAGAGCAAGTGCAGTTAGAGACCAAAGAGGTCACTACTTTGGAACAGGAACAACGGCAACCCCAAGTGGACAATGGGAGATTTCCCTCTCCTCTTGGGATAGAGCAAGGGCAGGATCGGGACTTTGAGTTGGGAGACCAGGGGTTAAGTGCTCCAGACTGACTACAGCAAAGGACAGCTGGAATTCAAATACAGAGATACAGTCCTTTGGCTGAGATGAGGGCCAGCCAGTAGGAGCATTTTGAGAGCTCTGCATAAATGGCTGGAGTCTGGAATAGCTAGCTGTTGGTAGCAACGTTGCTTTTGGAGCTGCAGCTACATTTCTGTGAGAAAACTGAGGGTCTGTCTGTAACTATCTCTGGAGACATATTGCTGTGCCTCATCTCTGGAGAACAGAAGGGAAGGTGAAGCTGAGCTAACTCTCTGACATAGGCAAGGAGGTGTGTCCCTGAGAGGTATCAGTCTCACAAACAGGAAATAGCCCCATCCGAGAGTCCAGTCTCCACAGTGGTTGCCATTTTAGAGTTCTTCCCACACTCCCGAGGCCGAGGCATTTTTGTCTGTCTCACCTGCCGCTTACTCTCCTTCTTCCTTGCAGGTGGACCAGAGGGTCTTCAAGGACCTGATGGGCGAGAAGCTGCCCCGCCTGGCCACCCACTTTGAGCTCCACCGGGTGGACTACAGCCTCATCACCTTCAACTGGTTCCTGGTGGTCTTCGTGGACAGCGTGGTCAGTGACATCCTCTTCCGGATCTGGGACGCCTTCCTCTATGAAGGACCCAAGGCAAGCGCCGGCCTCCCTGCCCTCCCTTGGCACTCAGAGCTCCTGCTACCATTCACTCACCTGTCATTTCCCCAAGAGAGAGAAAGTTGGGCAAGAGTAGGAGCAGTAGGCATATAAAAACAACAACAGTAGAGAGAGATTTTCCAATAGAAATAAAAATAAGCTGGACTGGTGCATGAACACTAGGGAAATAATGATAATATTTATCTATAGATATAGATATATAGATTGATATTGATAGATATTTCCCAATAAAAATAAATATAAGCTGGACTGGAGTATTAGCAGTAGAAATATAATAATAATAGTAATAATAATAATAAATAATAATATTTATAATAGTAATAATAGTATTTATAGATATAGATATATAGATTGATATAGATAGATATTTCCCAATAAAAATAAATATAAGCTGGACTGGAGTATTAGCAGTAGGAATATAATAATAATAATAATAATAATAATAATAATAATAATAATAATAATAATGGTATGTAGATTTTTTTCCCCAATAGAAATAAATGTAAGCTGGACTGGAACATGAGCAGCAGGATGATGATGATGATAATAATAATAGTAATAGTAATAATAATAATAATAATAATAATAATAATAATAGTAGTAAAGAAAATGCAATGAAACAATGGAAAACTGAGTTGTTTGTGGGCAATGAAAGCTATGGAATTGTTAACATCAGGAGAGGAATTTTCCAGAGCAACTCTCTGTCACCATTGTTATTCATCATTGCAGTGATCCCGCTGTCAGTAATTCTACAGAAAACAAAGCTGGGCTACCAAACAGCAAGAAATTCACCAACAGTTTCCCACTTGCTGTACATGGATGATCTAAAGCAGGAGTCCTCAAACCTTTTGAACAGGGGGCCAGTTCACTGTCCCTCAGACTGTTGGAGGGCCGGACTGTTGGCTCGTGGTCGACAAAAACTCTTTTCATAGAATCCTAGAGTTTGAAGGGACCTCTAAAGGCCATTTAGTCCAACCCCCTTCATTCTGCCTTCTTGCAGGGAAAGCACAAACAAAGCACACCCAACAGATGGTCATCCAGCCTTAATATTAATAATAGAGTTGGAAGGGAGCTCCTACGGCCATTTAGTTCAACCCCCTTCATTCTGCTTTCTTTCGGGGAAAGCACAATCAAAGCTCCCATGACAGATAGCCATCCAGCCTTAATATTAATATTAATATCAATAATAATAGAGTTTGAAGGGAGCTCTATAGGCTATCTAGTCCAACCCCCTCCTGTCTTCATGCAGTATAGTACGCAGCGCTCTCTGGACCATCCTCTACAAAATCGGGTGCCCAAACAAATTTGTGAACATCCTGTGGCTCCTCCACGATGACATGATGGCAACAGTCTTGGACAGCAGTGGCTCCCAAAGTGACCCATTTAAGGTGGAATCAGGTGTCAAACAGGGATGTGTTATTGCCCCAACTCTATTCTCCATCTTCATCGCTATGATACTTCACCTTGTTGATGGGAAGCTTCCCACCGGAGTGGAAATCCATCTATCGGACAGATGGCAAGCTATTCAACCTCAGCAGACTGAAAGCCAAAACCAAGGTTACAACAACATCTGTTATAGAACTCCAGTATGCTGATGACAATGTCGTCTGTGCGCATTCAGAAGAAGATCTACAAGCCACTCTAAACACCTTCGCAGAAGCATATGAGAAGCTCGGCCTGTCACTGAACATTGAGAAAACCAAGGTGCTGTTCCAGCAGTCGCCAGCCAATCCCTCTCCAATGCCAGTAATACAGCTTAATGGTGTCACATTAGAAAATGTGGACCATTTCCGCTACCTTGGCAGCCACCTCTCCACCAAAGTCAACATCGACGCCGAAATACAACACCGCCTGAGCTCTGCAAGTGCAGCATTTTCCAGAATGAAGCAGAGAGTGTTTGAGGACCGGGACATCCGTAGGGATACCAAGGTGCTTGTTTATAAAGCTATTGTCCTCCCAACCCTGCTCTATGCCTGTGAGACGTGGACTGTCTACAGACGTCACATGCAACTCCTGGAACGATTCCATCAGCGCTGCCTCCGGAAAATCCTGCAAATCTCCTGGGAGGACAAGCGGACAAACGTCAGTGTGCTGGAAGAAGCAAAGACCACCAGCATTGAAGCGATGGTCCTCCAACATCAACTCCGCTGGGCCGGCCACATTGTCCGGATGCCTGACCACCGTCTCCCAAAGCAGTTGCTCTACTCCGAACTTAAGAACGGAAAACGGAACGTTGGTGGACAGGAAAAGAGATTTAAAGATGGGCTCAAAGCCAACCTTAAAAACTCTGGCATAGACACTGAGAACTGGGAAGCCCTGGCCCTTGAGCGCTCCAGCTGGAGGACAGCTGTGACCAGCAGTGCTGCAGAATTTGAGGAGGCACGAGTGGAGGGTGAAAGAGAGAACCGTGCCAGGAGGAAGGCGCGTCAAGCCAACCCCGACCGGGACCACCTTCCACCTGGAAACCAATGCCCTCACTGCGGAAGAAGATGCAGAGCAAGAATAGGGCTCCACAGCCACATACGGACCCACAAGGAAATCCATAATGGAAGACCATCTTACTCGTCCAACGAGGGATCGCCTAAGTAAGTAAGTAAGTAAGTACCTCCTGGGCCTGGAAGTCAGTCAGTCTGTCTGTCAGCCAGATGAGCAGGTTGCTGTGAGCAGAGGTCCTCCTCTGCTGCCTCGTCTGCAGCCTTCGCTTGCTGCTTACGCCAGCTCAGGTCTCTGCAGGTCAGCACAGGTCTGCGGAGGCCTGCCCTGGCGTAAACAGTGAGCAGAGGATGCAGCCGAGGCAACGGAGGAGAACCTCCGCTTGCAGTGGTCTGCCTGCCTGACTTCCAGGGCTGCACAGGACAGCACTGACTGCAAGGCCTGCGCTGAGCTCCGCAGCTGGCGAGCGCACCCGCCCCTTCCAACAAGGCTTCCAGTGAGATCGCCTCTGGCCTCTATCTTCAGCCTCCAGGAGCAGCGCGGCCCGACGTTCCGTTGGGCCCCAGATGGGCCCAGGAAGGAAGGAAATAGTATGAGGAAGAGGATCCTCAAGACCTTGGCCTGCACTTAAACACAATCGGCACTGACAAAATTACCATCTGTCAGCTGCAGCTGCAAAAGGGCACCCTACTGGGATCTGCACACATTATTCACCGATATATCACATAGTCCTAGACACTTGTAAGACTGTAGGTTTTATATAGCAATATTAAATGATCACTCACAAGCCGGTTTTGCTTGGAAATGAATATATTGCTTGTATCTTTGCAGCAAAGAAAGACATGACTGACTTTTTCCCACCACCACTTCCTTTTATACACCTTTCCTGCCCAACTCTCCCCTCTTCTCAGTTTCCTTATTAGAGCTTGTTGCATTACATGTTCCAATACAAGGCTTCCAGCGCCCTCTGCTGGCTTCAAAATGTCACAGAGAGAAAACTGAGGCAGCCAGGATGATTCAGTCAGGATGTCACGGAGGAAATTTGTGATGTCTTCATGCTGTCAGAAATTGACTCCTGACATCCGACATGTGATCCAATACAACAGCCAGCAGAGTGATCTTGTTTTCTGTGGACTCATCTTGTTGTGTTTGAAATAATAATATAGAAATGTAGCTATAGATGGATGTTTACCAATAGTAAAAATAAGCAGGACTGGAGCATGAGCAGTAGGAATATAATAACAACAACAATAATGGTGATGATTATAATAGATAAGTAGAGAGAGTGGGGGGGGGGGGGATTTCCCAATAGAAATAAATATAAGCCAGACTGGAGCATGAATAGTAGGAATATTATTACTATTACTCACCTCTCCTTGTGTCTCTTGCTCATGCCCCACTGAAGATGAATTAGCATAATTGCAAGTACCTTAATGAAATAGATTGAAAACATAATAAAACCATACAAAATAGTTAATAGATTTATTTAAGTAAAAATAAATCATTTCATAGATTACATTCCAAGTTTCTCCAGAAACTAATGGGGTTCCCTAGATGTGTACCTTGCTAAGTATTGAGACAGGGAAACCACTCTTGAAACCATGCAATGGACTAGAGCCATGCAATTTGGGCTGCACATGCATGTTCAAGCAGACACCGATAGCTATATTCCCTCTTTGTTATCAAATTGTTTTATTTCAGAATAGCATTCTTGGATTCTCAGAAAAATTGAAGCAATTGGCCTACCTTTAAAAGCATTCTTAATGGTCACAAATGTGGAAGCCTGCAAGTCAGTCAAGAGCAGACTTTTGGATCTTTGCTTCCATTATCTGACCCTTGCAGCAAAGACAACTTGTTCGCCTACTATGCCATTTATTCCATACGAGTGTAGTATTTTATTATGGCAGCTTATTATCTTTGCATTTTGATTAATCCCATCCAGATGGGAACTTTGGCGACTGCAAGATCCAGTGTATTACCCTCAGCTCTTTGGGATGGAATTCCTCCTCGATGGGTCGCTCAAGCAGCGGGAAACCTCAAAGACGGCCTCCTGATGAATCACATTTAGTCCCCTCTTCTTTGACTCTTCCAGGTCATTTTCCGGTATGCATTGGCACTCTTCAAATACAAAGAGGAGGAGATCTTAAAGCTGCAGGATTCCATGTCCATCTTCAAGTACCTCCGGTACTTCACCCACACGGTCCTTGACGCCAGGTAAGGAGGCTGAGAGGATGGAATACAAAATGACATGCACAATGTGTGGGGATAAAGCTTCTAGAGTCGGCATGAGCCAACTGGGGGTCTCTCTCCAGGTCAGGGGTCCTCAAACTATGATGACAAGAGGTCATGAGAATTTGGCCAATAGGCTGATTAGGAAACATATTCATGGGTTCCCTGCTGTTATAGTAAGCCTGTTACCCATGCTACAACATGCTTGAATTCAAAATTTCATCTATTTGTAATTTTTTTTTGTCGTGTCAGGAGCGACTTGAGAAACTGCAAGTCACTTCTGGTGTGAGAGAATTGGCCATCTGCAAGGACGTTGCCCAGGGGACGTCAGGATGATTTGATGTTTTTATCATCCTTGTGGGAGGCTTCTCTTATGTCCCATCTATTTGTAATTAGAAATAAATTTTCACAATATATAAAATAAATGTTTCACAATATTCCCATGTAAACTATAGCCCGGCCCTCCACCAGTCTGAGGGACAGTGAACTGGCCCCCTGTTCAAAAAGTTTGAGGACCCCTGCTCCAGATGTTTTGGATATAAATAAATGAAAAAATGTCCTGGGAAGCGATGTGCCCGCTGTCACCATCTGGTGGCTGTTATCTCTTTCTTTCTCTTTCTCTTTTGCAGGAAGCTGCTGGGCATTGCCTTTGGGGACCTGAACCCCTTCCCCTTGCGTCAGATCCGCAACCGCCGGGCCTGCCACCTGGAGAAGGTGCGTCTGGAGCTGCTGGAGCTGGAGGCCATGAGGGAGGACTTTCTGCGCGAGCGCGAGACCCACCCAGAGAAGAGGGACCTCATCAGCGACGAGGACGAGGACGCCTAGTGCCGGGCTGGGTCTTGTCCTTCTTCTCTCCTTCAAAGCCATATTGCAGGGCACGCTTCCTCCTCCCACATTGGAACCCACAAGTGGCAATCCGCAGGGCGGACATCCACATTGAGCGCTTCCTTGCTTTGCACAGAGCACTTCCCTGACTTTATGTCTCAAATGTGCAGCTGAGCTGCCTTCTTGGTTCTGTCTTATTCTCCTCCTTTCCTCAGGTGTCCTTTTCTACCTTCTTTAGCTCATTGCCTTATTCTTCCTTCATTCTTCCTTCATTGCTTGTGGCCTGTGTCACAAGCAAGCCTCCACTTCCTAAACCTTCCCCTGAACAGGGCACCATGTTCTCGACGGTTTATCCTCGCTCCCCTTTCCTCGTCACCTTTGAGTGTTTAAGCTTCCGCATCAGCCTTTGGTTGCTTGAGGGCAGCCTATTCTTGTTGAAGCATAATCCAACTATTGACATGTATCGAGTGTGTGTGTGTGTGTCTGCTTCTTGGCAGGGGGTTGGACTGGATGGCCCATGAGGTCTCCTCTCCTCTCTCTCTCTCTCTCTCTCTCTCTATATATATATATATACACACACACACAAGGGGTATTTTTTAAATAAGGTCCGTTTGAACATAAGTACACAATGAAAGTTTATTTCAAAAAAGTAAATTTATTTTCAGAAAGTACATACTTCACTCTATTTTTCGACATAGTTGCCAAGTTTGTTCAAACACTTATCATACCTCTGAATCAATTTTAAAATACCCTCTTCATAAAAACTTGCCGCCTGCTCCGATAACCAAATCGTCTTTAATCAAAGAAGGGCGACCGGAGCGGTCCTCATCATGGACGTTGTCACGGCCATCTTTGAATTGTCGTACCTACTTATGCACTTTGCTTTCACTCATAACAGTATCACCGTACACTTCACAAATCTGTCAGTGAATTTCTGCAGCAGGCAGGTTCCTTGCTGACAAAAACCGTATCACTGAGTGAACCTCACATACGGAGGGTGAGTTGATAGTCTTAAACATTTTTAAAGCACAGAACAGAACCGTACAGGTTAGCTACAGAGCGGAAACTGAGCACAGTTGTTCCCGAGGCATACCGGTACACAACTCATGCGCTACTGTCTACAATAAAACGGACCTTACTTAAAAAATATATATGCATGCATACATACTTCAGGTCGGGGAGGCTGCCTGAAGCTGATTATTTTTGCCAATAACTTCTCACACTTCCCATGAAAGAAAAGAGTAGGAGCGGGGAGGAAGGAGAGGGGAGTCCGAAAAAGCTAATCCTGTCTCTTATTACGATTAGTCGGCAAATGTCAGGTGGAACTTGCAGGGAAGATTGATTATCCAAACTGCAACTTGCACAGAAGATTATCACTGTCGTTATCATTATTATTATTTGATGGCAGTGTCTCCTTGACCTGATGCTCTGAAAGACACCAGAGCATCCCTGACGCTCTGAACCCAACTAAGCCCTGATGCTAGGACTTCTCTCCCATCCCTTTCTTGGGGACTTTGCCTTGAGAAGCACGCCTTTGTTAATGGCAGCAGGTGGGTTGACAAGGCAATTGGTTAATCCTAGTGAAACCCATTGAAGTGGGGCAAGTTGGGCCATGTCTCCTGGAGAACGTCTCAGGAGGTGAATCTAACATCCCTTTTGCCTTGAAATCTCCTCTTTGGTTTGCCTGAACGAGCGTGAAGCAAACAATAGCAATGTGTCAATTCCTTTGAGGTGAATGGTTTGTTTTATTGGTACCATTGTGAGTATATTTAAACATGGCCCTTGAAGGCCTCTTGAAGGTGGCGGGCGGAGGAATTCCAGATGATCCTATCACTGTGAACTTTGCAAAATTGTGTTGCCTTCAGTTTGCCTGAATGAGTGTGACGCACACAAAAGCAGTAATGAGCCCATTCCTTTGAGGTGAATGGCTTGTTTTGTTTGTGTCGTGAGTATATTTATGGGTGGCCCTTGAAGGGTCTCTGGAGCAAATACAGCCCCCAAGTGCCTGAGGGTTGCCCCTCGTGGCCTAGTTGCACTTTCTCCTCTTTCCTGAGCTTGGTGTCTCTTCCTGTGATGCAAAAGCAGCAGCAAGAACCCTTCTTTGCCATCTTCCCGTCCTTCCTCCATCCATCTTGGCTTTTACTATCTTCTTTGCACCCTTCGATATCACTGTATCTCACTTTTAACTTCTGCAACAGCACGCCACGTGCCTGGAAAACCTCCCTGGATCCTTGTGTGGATCGGAGCCATTTCCCTTTTCTGATATGCCCTGCAGTGTGTTGTCAAGCTGGCCTTTGGTGGCATTCTTTGCAGCACAGTGTTGATGAGGCCTCAATAAGACTGGTCCAACGTGAACACAATACACTGTTTTCCTTCAATAGGGAAGGAGATATCTCAGAGGACAGCTTTTGGGTGCTGCCCCCACTATTTATTTGCCTTTTGTCCCCAGAAGCCTTTGCTTTCATGTTTTGGTCCCACTTCAGGCCAAGGAGAGCTCTTCTTCAAAATGGGAAGTGATTCTGTGAGAGGAAGAGGAAAACCAAATGGGGAAAAGGCTTCACAGTTTGATTTGTTTATTCTTCGTTGCTTGTCCCTGGTTTCAGGGGAAATCATTTCAATGTCTCAATGTCTCAGTTTGGATTTCCATCCGTCCATCTACAATCTCTTGTTTGCTAAAAAAGAAAGGAAGCCACACAGGATGCGGTCAACGGTTCGTCAGGATAGAAGCTTCCAAACTGGGCGACGTTGTTCCTCCCTTTTTAATCCCAGTGACCCCTTTCTTTGCATCGTTGCCCATACTATAGTATCCTTACCTCTGGCACATTCCCGTATCTTAATTTTTTGGAGGAATCTCTGGTCCAGAAAAGTTATAATCGAGGCCACCGGGACCTCCTGCAATGGCAGGACTCCTTTGGGGAGTGAATCCCAGTCGCTGCCTTCAGACATTCAGTACTCAGTCAGTGTGACTCAGTTGCATTTGGCCTAATTATACCGGTTCCTCCTGAAGATCCTCAGATTTGGATTCCTTTGTTCCTTTGATAGCGGAGAGGATCTATCCATTTCCGCTGCAAGAACAGACTCCTACAACCCGCTCTTTTGCCAGCTGCAAGGACAGTTTGCATCCATTCCTATCCTACTTAATGCAAACCCTTGCTTTCTGCAAAAAGAACAATATGGTGACTTGAAAACAACTCTACGGAACAAGCATGAGCCAACTTCGGCCCTTCTTACAAGTGTTGGGCTGCAACTCCCACAATTCTGAACAGGAATTGTAGGAGTTGCAGTTCAAAACACCTGGAGGGAGGGTCAAAGTTGGCCCATGTCTGCTATAGAACCATTCCTTGCACCTGGATTCATATGGATGGATTGGAGCCTCTTCAGTGCTGGACCAAACGCAAAAAGAAAAGCTCAGAGATGTGAATGACTGGAGATGGGCCTTTCCTTATGGACCAACTCTCCTTTTGGGGCCTTTTTGGGGTCTCCTTTATTTCTACAGTATGTTTTTTTTTCTAAATAATCTTTTGGTAAAGAATTCAGAGACGTGTTACATATCATATATGCGGCGTATGCATGTCCTCTGTTTTAAGTATTCACTTCGGCTTCTTTGGGCCGGATCCTCAGCCACACAGAGGGTCCTGTTGAAGGCAGAAAAAGGATCCTGTGGCTGCACCGCTCACATTTGCTGAAACAGCAATACACACACACACAAATGTATTCAGTCTATAGCTGGTCTCAGGATCATTTTGCTGGGCACAATGAACACATGCTTTGCACAAAGTCCTGCTAAAATGCAGGAAGCTTTTCCTGGAAGGACTTCATAGAGAAGGTGTTACCAGGCTTGGATTCGAAATGCTGTTTCCCCCCACTTTTTTTGCTGGATTTACCTTTGTATGTATTAAGGACCAAGGGATTGCCAATGTGTTTCCTTGCCTCTCTCCCAAAGGAAGCCCAGCTGGTCTCTCTTCTCAGTATTTTATACTCCTCCATCGTTTTTTGTACAGGAAATCTTTCTTGTTGGAAACAAGGCGATGACATGTAATGCAATGAAAAGGTTCCCTGGTTTTGTCGGGAATCATTGCACTGCAAATCAGGCAATAAAAACAATGTTCTATTACCCTTGAGTTCAGCATCTTCATTAAATTGGGACCGACAAACCACCCTGGCATTGGATTGCCTCTTCCTTGCTTTTGTCAAACCAAAACTAACAATATTACTTCACCTACAGCCCAGGAACTGTTGCCCTGTAGTACTGAAAGCCCTTTTCACCCAGCACCACTGTGCCGTCACACCCAGACCCTATAAAATAAAAACTAAGATGTGCTTCTCTCTTTGTCTGGGCGGACCGCGAGGGTCTTTCTTTAGAAGCTTGAGATTTTATTTTATTTATTTATTTGACTTGTATACCGCTACTCCCAATTTGGCTCGGAGCGGTTTACAGCAGTAGATTAAAACATTACAATTAACTTTTAAATACAATAAAAACAAGAACAGACATAGTCCCGAGTTATTCACCCATCAAAAGCTTGTCGGAAGAGAAAGGTTTTACAGGCTTTCCGAAAAGCAAGTAGGTCTCGGATTGTTCGGGTTTCCACTGGCAAGGCATACCATAAATAAGGGGCTACAATCGAGAAGGCTCTCTGCCTAGTAGAGGACAGATGATAAGTCCGGATTTTGGGGACTTCAAGCAAATTTTGGTCTTTGGACCGAAGTAATCTCAAGTGGGCCCTCAGGTACGCCGGCCCAAGACCATATAAGGCCTTAAAGGTTAATACCAGCATCTTGAAAGTAATCCGGTACTCAATTGGTAGCCAGTGCAGCTGTTGTAGAATTGGGGTGATACGACACCTCGCCGGCACCCCAGTGAGAAAATGAGCCACCGCATTTTGCACCAGCTTCAGTTTCCGGATCACTGACAAAGGAAGGTCAATGTAGAGGGCATTACAGTAGTCCAGCCTCGAGATGACCGTCACATGGATCACCGTAGCCAGGTCGTTCCTAGATAGGTAGGGAGCCAGTCGCCTAGCCTGACGTAGATGAAAAAACGCAGATCTGAGCAACTGAGGCTACTACAGGTTTTGAACACCAAAACAGAATATTTATTTCTCAAAGTCCTAGCAGACTTGGCACAGCTTGTCAAAATTAC
Source organism: Anolis sagrei ordinatus (assembly GCF_025583915.1). Classification (NCBI taxonomy): domain Eukaryota; kingdom Metazoa; phylum Chordata; class Lepidosauria; order Squamata; family Anolidae; genus Anolis; species Anolis sagrei. Next base: position 26,428,563 of record NW_026844367.1, on the reverse strand, counting down.
AAACAAAACAGTCAGTTGGTGAAACCATAGAGATGATCTTTCTTTCCTTCAGTTACTGAGGTAACTTTTCCCCAAAAGGTAGAAAATATCCTGAGATCCTTTCACCCTAACCCTGAGCTGCTATGGTTAGAAAAAACAGGTTTTTCCCTATCTATAACTCAAGGTTAGCTTTGGAGATGAGGTAATGCTCAATAATATTCAATAACTTTTCTATATCTCAATTGCTCTACTATCTATCTATCCCAATTAGCTTCTTTATCTATATAACTCAATCGTACTTACAATGATTTTTTCAGAGCTACCTGCCTTGACCAACAGCACATCTGAAGCTTTCTTTCTGTACTGAAGGAGGCAGGGGAGATTCCAAAATGGAGATCTCAACCCAGGAAAAAAGGCGGTCCCTAGATCCAAAGAGATACTTTTCTAAACCAATAACTGCAGAGGGCCTGCAGTCTGGCTTTGCAGACTCTGATACTGTTTAACTTCCAGGGTGCTCTACATGGAGTTGCCTTTGAAGAATGTTCAGGAGCTTTAAATGGTCCAACGGGTGGTAGCCAGGTTGCTAACGGGAGCAGCACTCAGGGAGCACACAACTCCTCTGTTGTGCCAACTCCACTGGCTGCCAATTTGCTACTGGGCACAATTCAAAGTGCTGGCTTTAGCCTATAAAGCCCTGAACGGTTCCACCTCAGCTTACCTGTCCGAACGCGTCTCTCCTTATGAACCATCTCGGAGCTTAAGATCATCTGGGGAGGCCCTGCTCTCGATCCCGCCTTCATTTCAGGTGCGATTGGCGGGGACAAGGAACAGGGCCTTCTCAGTGGTAGCCCCCTGGCTATGGAACTCCCTCCCCAGAGATATTAGATTAACCCCCTCCCTCCTGACTTTCTGAAAAAAGCAAGGTTTTGGAAATGCAGCGGAATAGATAACATGAAACTATGAATAATGAACATGGAATGGCCAGACGATGCTACTGGAAAACGATTTTCCAGGATCACCAGTGACTACATGTTTTAATGGGTTTTATATATTTTTTAATTGTTATGTTGATTGTTTTAATCATGTTTTTATGAATGCAGAGCATCGAATTGTTGCCAATCTGTAACCCACCTTGAGTCACCTTAGGGTTGAGAAAGGTGGGCTATAAATGCTGTGAATTAATTAATTAATTAATTAAAATATCACAGCAAACAAGTATAAACAAGATTTTAAAAAACACATAAAACAAATAACTATTCATATGAGAGTTATCATAGTATTAGCGCTGTTGTTATTAATCATGTCAAACAAAAAAATATTCATATGACAGCCAGCATGGTTTGGTAGGGGATGGTATTATTATGATTGTTATGGTATTATTATTATTATTATTATTATTATTATTCACATCAGGCAAATAACTATTCCTATGAGAGCTGGCATGGTATCTTATTATTATTATTGTGGTGATTGGTGTCCCAGGCATTCCCTCCCGGGAAAACGGTCCTTCCAAGTCACGCCTCTTTCTTTGCTTCCTTCCTTCTATTTAAAGGCTGACCTTTGGGCGCTACATTGCATTGGGTTTGGCCCAAGCTCTGAAGCCTCAGCTGCAACCATTTGTTGGCCTTGGCAGCCTCTACATTTTTCAGGCTGAACTTACTATTATTATTATTATTATTATTATTATTATTAACTTTATTTATACCCCGCAAAATTTCCCAAAGGACTCGATGCGGCTTACAAAGGCCGAGGCCACCAACAGCAACAACAACATACAATACACAGTAAAACTCATAAGCAAATAATAAAACATCAAGCAAAACAATAGAACAATAAAACAATGACACCGTGACGCAATTAAAACCTAGGGGCCGGGCCAAATGTAATGGACAAAAATTAAAAGTGCTGAACCTGACAGGTAATATAGAGGTATTTGGCGGTAGGTGCAATGTGCAGATAATCCTGAATCTCTAACAAAGTGTTTTTGGGACTTGAAGCCAGGAGTTTCCTATTCTGGGAAGGCACACTGGAACAGCCAGGACTTCAGGCTCTTCCTAAAGACAGCCAATGTTGGGGCCTATCTGATGTCCTTAGGGAGAGAGTTCCAGAGTCGGGGGCCACTACAGAGAAGGCCCTGTCCCTCGTCTCCACCAAACGCGCCTGCGATGCAGGTGGGATCGTGAGCAGGGCCTCTCCAGATGATCGGAGGGAGCATGCGGGTTCATAAACGGAGATGCGGTCACTCAGGCAGTTCCCAAACCGTTTAGGGCTATGTAGGTGAGTACCTGCACCTTGAATTGGGACTGGAAAATGAACGGCAGCCAATGAAGCTCCTTGAACAGGAGGGTTGACCTCTCTCTGTAAGGAGCACCAGTTAACATCCTGGCCACCGCCCGCTGGACTAGCTGAAATTTCCGAGCCGTTTTCAAGGGCAGCCCTACGTAGAGCGCATTACAGTAGTCCAATCTAGAGGTGACCAAGGCATGGACCAGATCAGCCTTTACGAGGTACAGTCGCAGTTGGCGCACGAGTCTCAATTATGCAAAAGCTCTCCCAGACACCGCCAACGCCTGAGCCTCAAGCGAAAGTGATGAATCCAAGAGGACACCCAAACTGCGGACCTGTGACTTCAGGGGGAGTGTAACCCCGTCCAGCACAGGTTGCCACCCTATACCCCGATCCGGTTTTCGATTGACCAGGAGGACCTCAGTCTTGTCGGGATTGATCTTCTACTCACAGGCCATGGATGATGATGATGATGATGATCTAGACACATAATAAAAATGAAAATGTGTATTTGTGTATGTGTCGGCATGTCTGATTACACAGGCAGCCTCCCACCTCCACAAACAGCATTAAACCACAGTACTGAGGATCCACCGAAAGCACTTCCTCCAAGGACAAGGCAGGTTACAATCGGTTTGGGAGTGTATCTCTCTCCATGAACCAGCCCGAGGTCTTAGATCTTCGGGGGAGGCCCTCCTTTCGCTCCTGCCAGTATCACAGGCCCGTCTTGTGGGCACAAGGGAGAGAACCTTCTGTGCCCCCCCCCCCGCCACGAACTCTGAAACTCATTGCCCGGAGAGATTAGGAAAACTCCCACCTTAGAAACCTTTAAAAATAATCTTAAAACCTGACTTTTCCGTTGTGCCTTTGGAGAGTAGCCACACAACCTTACTCTATTGCTCCCCTCAACTTTATTGTCCCTGGAGTACACTTCCCCCCTTGTATGAAGCCCTGTTTTTTACAATCCTGTTTCTTTATGAGCTCTCCCTCGCTCGTCTTTTATCTCATCCTAAATTTTATGCACAAACTGGGCCACAGCAACGCATGGCAGGGGATGGCTATATTTATCGTGTCATCAGCAACCATACCATTGTATTACAATTCTAACAGAGCAAAACAAACACACAGATTAAAAAGAAAAAGAAAAAAAAACACAGATTTTGCAAATTTGGTAGTTGGTTAAATGTCCTTTGACCAGTATCTGGCCACATGGAGTGCCTCTGGTGTTGCCGCAAGAAGGTCCTCCATTGTGCATGCGGCAGGGCTCAGGTTGCATTGCAGCAGGTGGTCAGTGGTTTGTTCTTCTCCGCACTCGCATGCCGTGGATTCCATCCTGTAGCCCCATTTCTTGAGGTTGGCTCTGCATCTCGTGGTGCCAGAGCGCAGTCTGTTCAGCGCCTTCCAAGTTGCCCAGTCTTCTGTGTGCCCAGGGGGGAGTCTCTCATCTGGTATCACCCATGGATTGAGGTGCTGGGTTTGAGCCTGCCACCTTTGGACTCTCGCTTGCTGGGGTGTTCCAGTGAGTGTCTCTGTAGATCTAAGAAAACTATGTCTTGATTTAAGGCGTTGACGTGCTGGCTGATACCCAAAGAAGGGATGAGCTGGAGATGTCTCTGCCTTGGTCCTTTCTCTATTGGCTGCAACTTCCCGGCGGATGTCAGGTGGTGCAATACCGGCTAAGCAGTGTAATTTCTCCAGTGGTGTAGGGCGCAGACACCCTGTGATAATGCGGCATGTCTCATTAAGAGCCACATCCACTGTTTTAGTGTGGTGAGATGTGTTCCACACTGGGCATGCATACTCAGCAGCAGAGTAGCATAGCGCAAGGGCAGATGTCTTCACTGTGTCTGGTTGTGATCCCCAGGTTGTGCCAGTCAGCTTGCGTATGATATTGTTTCTGGCACCCACTTTTTGCTTGATGTTCAGGCAGTGCTTCTTGTAGGTAAGAGGTATATTAATAGGTAATTAATATAATGTAATTAATAGGTAATTAATATAATGTAGGTGTATTAATAAATAATAATAAAAAATCATATATAATAATAGAGGCTGCTGGTGATGTGAGAAGGCGGCGTTTCCTGCGCCTGCCTGCAGGGGGCGCGCGGGAGCGAGCCAGGAGCCACCGCCCTCTCCGGCTCCTTTACTCGCGAGAGTTTGTAAGTGGCGGGCGAGTCTCGCGCGACTTGGGTGGCCCCGCCCCTCTCCTCCTCCTGGTTGACGAGACGCCGCCGCTGCCGCTTCTCATTCTGTTTTCCGGCGGAGGAAGGAAGGAAGGAAGGGAGGGAAGAAAGAAGGAAAGAAGGAAAGGAGGACGGCGACAGGTGAGGAGGAAGAAAGGGAAAAGGAAGTGGAAGGCCCCCAAAACCTGAGGGAAAAGGAAGGCAGGGAAAGGGCAGGGCTGTCAGGGATCTTGGGCCTCTCAGGCCTCTCCAGGATCAGCAGCATCATCACCAGCCAGCATAGATTGTTTTTTTTCCAGTCAGTGTGGAGATAGCATGGCTTTTTTTTTCATATTTCCCCCCGCCACGCGTTGCTGTGGCCCACACCTTCTGTGTGGGAGGTTTGGGCCAACTCTGTCATGGTGTGCTTCAGAATGCTCTGTGATTGTAGGTGAACTATAAATCCCAGAAACTACAACCCCCAAATGTCAAGATCTATTTCCCCCAAACACCACCAGTGTTCACATTTGGGCATATTGAGTATTCATGTAGAGTTTGGTCCAGATCCATCATTGTTTGAGTCCAAAGTACTCTCTGAATGTAGGTGAACTACAACTCCCAAACTCAAGGTCAATGCTCACCAAACCCTTCTAGTATTTTCTTTTGGTCATGGGAGTCCTCCGTCCCAAGATTGGTTCAATTCCATCATTGGGGGAGTTCAGAATGCTCTTTGATTGCAGGTGAACTATAAATCCCAGCAACTACAACTCCCAAATGTCAAGATCTATTTCTCCAAAACTCCGTCTGTGTTTATATTTGGGCATATGGAATATTCATGCCAAGTTTGGTCCAGATCCATCATTGTTTCAGTCCAAAGTGCTCTCTGAATGTATTTATTTTTGTCGTGTTAGGAGCGACTTGAGAAACTGCAAGTCGTTTCTGGTGTGGGAGAATTGGCCGTCTGCAAGGACGTTGCCCAGGGGACACCCAGATGAATTGATGTTTTTATCATCCTTGTGGGAGGCTTCTCTCATGTCTCCGCATGAGGAGCTGGAGCTGGTGGAGGGAGCTCACCCGCCTCTCCCTGGATTCGATCCATGCTCACCAAACCCTTCTAGTATTTTCTGTTGGTCATGGGAGTCCTGCGTCCCAAGATTGGTTCAATTCCATCATTGGTGGAGTTCAGAATGTTCTTTGATTGTAAGTGAACTATAAATTCCACAACTACAACTCCCAAATGTCATCTATTTTCCCCAAACTCTACCAGTCCTGCCGGCACAGGGGTTTAACCCACTGCACCACCGGGGGCTCCGCTCTCTGAATGTAGGTGAACTACAACTCCCAGACTCAAGGGCAATGCTCACCAAACCCTTCTAGTATTTTCTGTTGGTCATGGGAGTCCTGCGTCCCAAGATTGGTTCAATTCCATCGTTGGTGGGCTTCAGAATGCTCTTTGATTGTAAGTGAACTATAAATTCCACAACTACAACTCCCAAATGTCAAGGTCTATTTCCCCCAAACTCTACCAGTGTTCTCATTTGGGCATATTGAGTATCTATGCCAAGTTTTGTGGGGTTCAGAATGCTCTTTTATTGTAGGTGAACTATAAATCCCAGCAACTACAACTCCCAAATGACAAAATCAATTTTTTTGAGTGAAGGACATACATTGGGTTGTTAGGTGCCTTGTGTCCAAATTTGGTGTCAATTCGTGCAGTGGTTTTGATTTCTGTCGATCACACAAACGAACATTACATTTTTATTTATATAGATTTCAGTCAGTGTGGAGATAGCATGGGCTATTTCTACGCTGTATATATCGAGTGCCTTTCCTTTTCTATATTATTATTATTTCAGTTTATATGGAGGAACCCCCGGTGGCGCAATGGGTTAAACCGCTGTGCCGGCAGCACTGAAGACCGACAGGTCGCAGGTTCGAATCCGGGGAGAGCGTGGATGAGCTCCCTCTATCAGCTCCAGCTCCTCATGCGGGGACATGAGAGAAGCCTCCCACAAGGATGACAAAACATCTGGGCGTCCCCTGGGCAACGTCCTTGCAGACGGCCAATTCTCTCACAGCAGAAGTGACTTGCAGTTTCTCAAGTCACTCCTGACACGGCAAAAAAAAAAAGTCTATATGGAGATAGCATGGCTTATTTCTTATATATCTAGACATAGTAAAAGTTTCCCCTCGACATGAAGTCTAGTCGTGTCCAACTTGGCTAGACTTCATCTTGGTGGTCATCTCTCTTCCTAAGCTGAAGATCCAGTGTTGTCCGTAGATGCCTCCAAGGTCATGTGGCCACTGGCATGACTGCATGGAGTGCCGTTACCTTCCCGCAGAAGCTGGGCCTAATAGCGGGAGTTCACCCCGCTCCCTGGATTCGAACCGCCAACCTTTCAGTCAGCGAGTTCAACAGCTCAGCGGTTTAACTCGCTTTGCCACCGGGGGCTCATTATTATTATTATTATTATTATTATTATTATTATTATTATTATTATTATTATTTCAGTATGTGTGGAGATAGCATGAGCCATTTCACATATATCTTTATCTATGTCTATATACATCTACCTACCTATATATATACTAGTTGTCCCCTGCCACACGTTGCTGTGGCCCAGTCTGTGTATATGTGTTTTGTGTGTGTGTATATGTGTGTTTGCTTGTATATATGTGGTTTTGTGCATGCGTTGTAATGCATTTTTTTTGCCTTTCACTGTGTTTTTCAGTGTTTTTATGAGTGATGGTTACTTGTTGGCCTAATAGGTGTATTTTGTCCAAACGTGGTGTCAATTTGTTCGGCCCTTCTATTCTTAATATTATTATTATTATTATTATTATTATTTCGGTCTGTGTGGAGACAGCATAGGTTATTTCACACAAAGACACATACACATCTGTGTGTCAGGATAGATTGACAGATTTCACGCTGTGGAAATAATACAATTATAAAACAATAATTATTATGTAATTATGAGTTATTTTATTTCATATATAAATAATCATGCCTTCATTGCCACTCATGCTAACAATGGTGGGGTTTTGGTTTTTTTTGTAATAATAATAATACAATATAATAACAATAAAGCTGACATGATACAAGGATTTAAAGATTGAACTGCAAAGACTCCGGCACAAGCCGGTCAAGGTGGTCCCTTGACCTTGGCCTGCACTTAAACACAATTGGCACTGACAAAATTACCATCGGTCAGCTGCAAAAGGCCACCCTACTGGGATCTGCACGCATTATTCGCCGATACATCAGGTAGTCCTAGACACTTGGGAAGTGTCTGACATGTGATCCAATGCAACAGCCAACAGAATGATCTTGTTTGCTGTGTACTAATCTTGTTGTGTTTCAAATAATAATAATAATGCCTTCGTTACCACGCTGCCAATGGCGACTTTATAGATAATAACAACAATAATACAGTGTACAGTAATAATAATATATTATAATAATAATAGTAATATATATAAATATATATGTTTGTGAAATATATAAAAGGCCATATTCTTCCATCTGTGTGGAAATCTTATTAGGAATTGATGCGTTAATTGCAGCAGGAGTCATAGCATTAGTGGTAATTACCTTTTTATTGATATTATTATATTTCATTTATATATCTATATACCTTTTATCTATCTATCTATATATACAGCCATACATCTATATAAGAGGAGACCACATCCCTCAGTCTGTGTGGAAATAATATGGGTTATTTGTGTGTGTGTGTATGAATGAAATGATATATATTTTGTAATATATATTTAATTAACATATATATTTGTCTATTTCATATGTATTTTATATATCACACACACATATATATCATAAGCTGCCTTGAGTCGCCTTCGGGCTGAGAAAAGCGGCATAGAAATGCAATAAATAAATAATATGAGGCAATATTCTTCAGTCTGTGGCAATATTATTATTGGAAGTGTCAGTAGCAGCAGTAGTAATAGCATGAGTAGTAACCTTATGGCCAAAGTGGTCCATGCCTTAGTCACCTCTAGACTGGATTACTGCAATGCACTCTACGTGGGGCTGCCCTTGAAAACGGCTCAGAAATTTCAGATGATCCAACGGGCGGCAGCCAGGTTGTTAACTGGGACTCCTTACAAGGAGCGGTCATCCCTCCTGTTCAAGGAGCTCCACTGGCTGTCATTCATCTACCAGAAGCAATTCGAGGTGCAGGTTCTTACCTACAAAGCCCTGAACGGTTTGGGACCCGCCTACCTGCATGACCGCATCTCTGTATACGAACCCACACGATCCCTTCGATCATCCAGAGAGGCCCTGCTCTCGATCCCACCAGCATCGCAGGTGCGATTGGTGGGGATGAGAGAGAGGGCCTTTTCGGTGGTGGCCCCTCGACTCTGGAACTCATTCCCTAAAGACATCAGACAGGCTCCAACTCTGGCAGTCTTCAGGAGAAGCTTGATGACGTGGCTGTTCCAGTGTGCCTTCCCGGAATAATGATCCCATAGCACTTTGTCCTCCAAAGCACTTTACATTTCTCTAGGCCGGCTCATATGCCCTTCCACAAACACCACTATCACCTTTTCGTCCATGTCCCAGCATTATTTCCAATTTTAACTCTACATTTGGCCTTCCCACTGTTTTTAATTGTGTGTTGTCGTATTGATAATGTTGTATATTTTATTGTCTATGTTTTTATTTTAATTGCTTTTATTGTTGTTATTTTTGCTTGTATTGTTGTGTTTGGGCTCGGCCTCATGTAAGCCACACCGATTCCCTTGGGGAGATGGTAGCTGGGTACAAATAAAGTGTTGTTATTATTATTATTATTATTATTATTATTATTATTATTATTTATTATACACACACACACACACGAAAGCTTGGGTACCAGGAGGTGCCCAGGTTATCTGAAAAAGACACTGTTTGTTTTGGGGTGTTGGGTGATATAAATTAATTTATTAGTAACACTAGTTCTTAAGTTCTCTGAATGCATACTTGTGGAGAATACTGTACCTGCACAGGCTCTTCCCAAGCTGTTTACTTTAAATTTTTGGTGGTAGCCCCGTCCATTCCTCCCACTGACATAAAAGGCGCTCCGGCTCCTTGCTCCTCAGTGCTTTTTCTTCCGCCACAGCAGCTCTTTCGAACTCCTCGCGCTATGTCGACCAAGAGGTTCAAGAGATCTATCCCATTTTTTTCAAAGATACTGGACTCTGATGGCTACGCAAAATGCCTTCTCTGCCTGGGAGAGTCACACATAGTGAGCTTGTACTGCCAGGCCTTTATGGTGCAGGCAAGAAAGAATAGAGTCACTCGCCTTTGGGCCATTCTCTACCAGCAGGCCTTAGCCCCATCCATGGCAACACAGCCGTCGACTTCAGGCTCGACAAATGCATCGGCGAAGGTTTTCACATCATCCCCGCTGATGGCTTCAAAGGCCTCTAAGACTTTCAAGATCATGAAGCCTCCGCCCTGACCCTCATCGACGTCAAGCTTGATGACGTGGGCAAGGTCTTCTTGATCGATCACGGTGCCACCATCATCAGTCTAGTCCGTGATGACCGCTTTCAGGAGGGCCCAGAAGGAAATGAAGAGGGCAGAAATGGAGGTATCAATCCAGCCCCTCCTATTCCCAAACCTGCCAACACTGGGAAAGGCTTTCAAATCCCTGTACAAGCTACAGAAGCAAGGCATCACAAAGAGGAAGAGGCCTGCTCCATCGCTGCCACTGTTACTGGCAAAGCAACCACCGACCTCTGAAGCCTCTTCACACCAATCCTCGCCAATTCAGCCTGTACAGGCTCTGCAGTTACCATCCTCTTCCAAGTCCCAGTGGGAGACAATGTCGAATGGTGAGATTCCAGATTCACCACAGAGCCGACTCACACAGTCATTCGAGTCCCTCTCCAACCTCCGTCCCCAGCTCCTTCAACCGCAACAACTCTTCCCGCTACCAGAGGCATCACCTGAGAAAAGACGGCAGATGTGTCTGGCTAGAGAAGCGACCGCGGCTACACCAAGACTGTCTTCCCAAACATCCCGGTTGTAGAAGGTGTGGCCACAACCTCCTCCTCCCCTTAAGACCCCAGATGAGGACGACATTGAAGCAGATGGTGTCGAGTCAGTCTGTTCAGAGTCCTCTCCCTTGGTCTCGACCTTTCTCCGGATCAAGAAAACTATCTGGTGGATCCTCCTTCTCCTACCAATAATGTAAGGGCATTCACAGAGCAGATGCTCCAAATGGGAGAGGCCCTTGGGCTTGAGGTGAAGCAGTCTGCAAAAGAGGTCACAAATCCAGTCTTCAGATGGGTACAGGCCCAAGCCCCATGAGCAACCTCCTTCCCTTCTTGTCCTATCTTCTGCATGTGATCAAGGCACCATGGAAGAATCCATCCTCCAGCCTGCCTACATCGAAAAAGATCGAGGCCTGGTACCGGATCCATGATGAAGTCCTAGAGTGGTTGAAGCACCATCCTGAAGCAAACTCTATGGTAGTCAAGACTGCCCAGTCCTCAGAGAAACAAAATGCAACATGTTCAGACCGAGAGGGAAACCGTTTTGACTCTGTGGGCCGAAAACTGTAGTCAGGCATGTCCCAGCTGGCCAAGATGGCCACGGTGGTCCATGCTCTTGTCACATCTAGGTTAGATTACTGCAATGCCCTCTACGTGGGGTTGCTTTTGAAGCTTCAAATAGTCCAGCGAGAGGCATCCAGGTTAATAACTGGAGCAGTGTACAGGGAGCACACAACTCCCATGTTACGCCAGCTCCACTGGCTGCCAGTTTGCTACTGGGCACAATTCAAAGTGCTGGCTTTGGCCTATAAAGCCCTAAATGGCCCCAGCCCAATTTACCTGTCTGAACGCATCTTCCCATATGAACCACCACGGAGATTAAGATCTTCTGGGGAGGCCCTGCTCTCGGTCCTGCCACCATCACAGGCACGTTTGGCAGGGATGAAAGACAGGAATGAGAGACAGGAACTCCCTTTCTAATGAGATCAGGTCAGCCTCCTCCTTCTTGTCCTTTAGAAGGATGATAAAAACTTGGCTGTGGGACCGAGCCTTTGGGACTGTGCAATGAGGCAGCGGTAGGAACCCTTAGTATGCCAACCAAATTTGAGACAGTTTTAAGTAGAGAATTTTAACGTCAAGATAAGTGATTTTAATGCTTTTGTATGTGTATGGTCTAGTATGTTTCGGCATTGAATGTTTGCCGTTTATATTTTGTGCTCCGCCCTGAGTCCCCTTTGGGGTGAGAAGGGCGGAATATAAATGCTTTAAATAAAAAAATAAACGACGGCATCTGCATGGGAATATATAAAGAAATGCTCTGGGAATAGGCCCAAGTTTTCAATGATAAATGTTCAGATCATGATAGGACAGTATTGAACATTTTAAGGCAAGAAGTATTCTCACTTGCCCATCACCAAATTCATATGGCTAAGCACACCGGAGATACAGCAGGCAAGATATTAGCCCACAGGATAGCCATACGCCGACATGCCTGACTCCATTCCTCTGGTCTATTGACAGCTTCAAGGCAAGTCAGTGAGGACTTACCATTCACTGCCCAGACAAAACGTTGAGTTTGACAACATGCAATACAGGAAAAAGTCGAGACCTTACTTCTCAAGGGCGCCATATGACTGACACCCTTGATGGAAGATACTGTGGCTTCTCAAGATGCTTCACCATTCCCAAAAAAAGATTGCGGCCTGTGCCTAATACTCGACCTTCAGGACCTAAATTCCTTCCTGCTGCCAGAGAAGTTCGGACTGGTGTCGGTGTCATCCATCCTTCCTCTCCTTGCCAGAGGAGACTGGTTTGCTACAATAGACTTGCGCGATACCTGCTTCCATGCCAGCATCCATCTGGCACACAGAAGGTTCCTCGCCTTCAAGCTAGGTCCCCAGACCTTTCAGTTCAATGTCCTTCCTTTCGGACTTGCAGCGACACCGGGGGTCTTCACAAAATGCATGTTGGTAGTAGCGACCCACCTTTCCCAAAGCGGTATCGTCATCTTCCCTTATCCCAACGACTGGCTTCTGAAAGCAAAATCCCCATTCCTGCTACAAGAGCAAGTCATGCTCAAACTAAAAACGCTGGACTCTAGGCCTTCGCCTGAACCTATAAAAGTTCATTGATGCAGGGTGAACTACAATTCCCACTTGGGTGGGTTGGTCCCCTCACAAACACCTCCAGTCTGTTGTGTTGGTCACCAGGGTTCTGTGTGCCATGTTTATTTATTTATTTGCCTTATTTATACCCTGTCTTTCTCTACCGCAGCAGGGAGACTCAAGGTGGTCCAGATCCATCATTGGTGGGGTTCAGAGTGCCCTGGGTGCAAGGTGAACTACAATTTCCATGTGAGTAGGTTGGTCCCTCCACAAACGCCTCCAGTATGTTCTGTTGGCCATCAGGGTTCTGTGTTTGAAGTTTGGTCCAGGTCCCTCATTGGTGGGATTCAGAGTGCTCTGGGTGCAGGGTGAACTACAACTTTCAAGTGGGTAGGTCAATCCTCCCAGAAACACTTCCAGTATGTTCTGTTGGTCACCAGGGATCTCTTTCTGGGTTGGTCACCAGGGTTCTGGAGCCCCTGATGGCATATTGGCTTAAACTCTTGTGCCAGCCGGACTGCTAAACTGCCGGCACAAATCCATGGAGAGTGAGTTGAGCTCCCTCTGTCGGCCATGAATGACGGACCTAGACCAAACTTGCCACACAGACTCTCCATGACGTTCTTTACACCCTGGTGAGTTTTGGGAATTGTAGTTCACCCTGCCCCCAGAGAATATTCCGAAGCCCCAATGGTGGATCTGTAACACACATAGCACACTGAACCTTGATGATCAACAGAACATACTGGAGAGGTTGGGAAGGGAATGACCTACCCACGTAAGAGTTGTAGTTCACCTTGCATCCAGAGCACTCTGAACCTCATCGATAACAGATCTGGACCAAACTTGACAATGGACTGACCTGGACTGTGATTTCAGACTTGCGTGATTTAAACAATATTTTAGTAATTTTATGCCTTAATTGCTTGCATCATTTATTACTGTTGTTGGCATTGAATGAATGTCTGTTGTGAAGCTGCCCTGAGTTTCCCTCTGGGGTGAGAAGGATGGGATACAAATATGTGAAATTAATAAATAAACTTGGCACATAGACCCAAGATGCCCAACTATGTATGCAGGCGGAGTTTGGAGGTGATTGCCCTGGGAATCTGGGAGTTGTAGTTCACCTGCATCCAGAGAAACTGTGACCCTCACTGAGAATGGACTGGAACCAAACTTGGCACAGAGAAGCCCCATGACCAACAGAAGATACTGTAGGGGTTTGTGGGAATTTATTTATTCATTTATTTAAAACATTTATATTCCGCCCTTCGCACTCAGGGCGGAGCACAGCATATACATGGCAAACATTCAATGCCGGGACACAGATTCACATACAATACATAAACATTAAAAAGCATTTATCAAAATATTAAAATACACCATTTAAAACCGATCTAGTCATCCACGTCAAATCATTGGCCCTGTCATCTTTCCTATTGCTGCTTTATTGCTCTGTCCCGAAAGCTTGGTCCCACAGCCAGGTTTTTACCATCCTTCTAAAGGACAGGAGGGAGGGGGCCGACCTGATCTTACCAGGAAGGGAGCTCCATAGCTGGGGAGCAATCACCAAGAAGGCCCTGTCTCTTGTCCCCATCAATCGTGCCTGTGACAATGGCGGGACGGAAAGCAGGGCCTCCCCGGAGGATCTTAATCTCCGCGATGGTTCATAGGGGGAGATGCGTTTGGACAGGTAATTTGGGCCGGGGCCGTTTAGGGCTTTATAGGCCAAAGCCAGCACTTTGAATTGTGCCCGGTAGCAAACTGGCAGCCAGTGGAGCTGGCGTAACATGGGAGTTGTATGCTCCCTGTATGCCGCCCCAGTTATTAACCTGGCTGCCTCGACACTTCAAAGGCAACCCCACGTAGAGTGTGTTGCAGTAATCTATCCTAGATGTAACGAGAGCGTGAACCACCGTGGCCAAGTCTGACTTCCCAAGGTATGGGCGCAGCTGGTGTACAAGTTTTAATTGTGCAAACGCTCCCCTGGCCACCGCTGCAACCTGGGATTTCAGGCTCAGTGATGAATCCAGGAGAACTCCCAAGGAATTGACCTTGATTTTGCAAGTTGTAGTTCACCTGCATACAAAGAGCACTGAACTCAGCCGATGTTGGATCTAGACCAAGCTTGGCACACAGGATTGACCTGCGGTTTCGGGGATTGTAGTTCACCCACATCCTTATGCATTTTATAATGGGAGTATTCATTAAAAAAAACAAAAAATAAAAAACTGGCTTTTTTACTAATAAATAGTATTATGAATTAACTAAATGATATTTCCTAACACCCCAAAACAAACAATGCCTTTTTCAAATGGCCTGGGTATCACTGGGTACCCAAGCTAGTTATTTAATAAATATGAATTTTAAAGGACCTACCTATCTATTTATTATAGGAGGAGGCCACAGCTCTTTGTCTATGTGGAGATAGCAGTCATTTCATATATACATGGAGGTGGGGGTGGGGGGGATTTTATATCTAAGGAAAGGCCAAGGGTGGCCCTAAGGCTGTTAGGAAATACAATATCGTATTATTATATTAGGCATTATTAGTATTAGCCTTTGTAGTAGCAGCATTAACAAGCAAACAAAAAATTATTGTTTTATTATCATCATTATTAGAAGGAAGTAACAAGCCTCAGGTTGTGTAGAGATTTTTTTTTTATTATTATTATTATTATTATTATTATTATTATTATTATTATTTGAAACACAACAAGATGAGTCCACAACTCTGGCAACAAGATGTGCCAGAGTCTTTGCAGTTCAAGCTTTAAATCCTCATGTTGTGTCAGCTTTTCCAGTTGTTTCTCTTCAATCCTGCTGTCGCCTGGGATTGCAACATCGACGATCCACATTGTTTTTTTTATCACGATTGTGTGGTCAGGAGTCTTGTGCTCCAAAAGTCTGTCCGTCTGAATTCGAAAGTCCCAGAGTAGTTTGACGTGTTCATTTTCTGTAACTTTTTCCGGCTTGTTATCCCACCAGTTCTTTGTCGCAGGCAGAGGGTATTTGTGGCATAAGTTCCATTGAATCCTCTGAGCAACGGTGTTATGCCTCTGCTTGTAGTCTGTCTGCACGATCTTCTTGCAGCAGCTGAGGATGTGATCTATTGTTTCATCTGCTTCCTTGCAGAGTCTTCATTGTTGTCGACATTTCAATTTTGGCTTTGATGGCATTCAACTGATTGCATTTTATGGTTTGTCCATTTGGCATCTCTATGCCCTCGCTGTGTGTAATTTTCCCTTTCTTTATTGCCACTGTGGCACATTTGTCTAGGCCGAACTCCATAATGATGTCAGTGCTGAAGATTCTGACTGTGTTGGTCATTGACTGGATTTTAGTTTCTGATTTTCCTTAAAGCTTTAGATCATCCATATACAGCAAGTGGGAAATTTTGGTGAATTTCTTGCTGTTTGGTAGCCTAGGTTAGAATTAGACAGTGGGATCATTGCAATGATGAACGACAGTGGTGACAGTGAGTCGCCCTGGAAAATTCCTCTCTTGATGTTAACAGTTCCATAGCTTTCATTGCCCACAAACAACTCAGTATTCCATTGTTTCATTGAACTTTCTAATACTTTCACAAAATGTAGACATTTGATAATCCAACAATGTGGCAGTGAGTTAATTATTTTTTTTTTTGGTAATCAATCCAAGTTGTATAGAGGTTTATTTTGCTGCTTTTGCAATTCTCCAGTATCATTTTGTCAATTAGAAGCTGATCTTTCGTGCCCCTACTTCTTTTATTGCCTTTTTGTTCTACTGGCAAGATTATTTTCCTCCAAGTAATCCTGGATTTGATCAGCTATTATGCCTGTTAGCAGTTTGAACATTGTAGGCAGACATGTTATTGGCCTGTAGTTTCCTGGTATTATCCCTTTTGTTGGATCTTTCTGTATCAAATATGTCTTCCCAGTTGTTATCCATTTGCTGATGTTTCCAGTTTGCAGCATCTCATTGAATTGTTTGGCCATTTTTGAGTGCAGGTTAATCAGATAGTTAAGCCAAAATCCATGCAGTTGATCACTGCCAGGTGATGTCCATTTCTTGACTTGCGTCACTCTTTCATTGATAATTTCTGTTTTTATTTCCAAGGTTCTCATTTTATTTTCTAAAAATTCATTTTCAAAATCTTTTATCCACTCACCTTTTTGTTGTAACCTTTTTCTGTTTTGGTGTGTGTGTGTGTGTGGGGGGGGGGGGGTTATTATTCTTTGATGGGTTTCTCTTAGAATCTCTGTAGGCTGGCAATGACTTGAAGGCACCCAACAACTACGTCCATGTATAAATACAGTTTCTATGATTGAAGCAGAGATATGCCTTCAGTTGCCACTAGAAACCTGCTTTCATTTGGGCTCAATTTGTGCTACCTGTGTGAGATTAATTCCCAGAGCCTTTGCAGAAAATGATTACACTATGGAGCACTAAGATTTTTGTTCCTGGGTTATAAATGTCATTTCCTATTTTTTTCCCATAAAAAGTGGAGAAAGTGTATTACATCACAACAATTTTGTTTTAGCACAGTTTGCTATAGTTTTCAATTAATATCTCATCATCAAGTCTCATCGTTTGTGGCAGCCACCAAAATGAAGCTTTTGGAGTAGAACAACTATTTTTGAAGCAAGGACTGCGCAATTAAACAGGAAATAACACTTTCAAACCAGGAACAGAATTTTTTCCAAATTTTGTAATATAGTGTTATCATCTGCCCTGAGATAACTACCTCTGCTATCATGTTCCTCTTGTGTTGCTTCTGTTTGTCATGGCTGCCATACCTTTGCCTGTGCGCACTTTTCAGCATTTATGTTTTGTAGAAGATGCCTGTTTTGCCACTTCTGCCGATGACTAAGGGAAATGGGCTGAAGAGTCTCCTGAAGCTTTCCCTGCCCTTCATTCTCCTGTTTCCCCATCCTTTCCTTCTCTTTAAGCATATCTACTACTCATTTCCACTGAATTCCAAGGAAGCCTTCCAGACCTTGAACCAGTGTCTGACATCTGTGATGGACTGGATGAGGGCTAACAGGTTGAAGCTTAATCCAGACAAGACAGAGGTCCTCCTCGTTAGTCGTGGGGCCGACCGGGGTATTGAGCGGCAACCTGTGCTCGATGGGGTTACACTCCCCCTGAAGGTGCAGGTCCGTGGCTTGGGGGTCCTCCTGGACTCAACGCTGTTGCTTGATGCTCAGGTGTCAGCGGTGGCAGGGAGGGCCTTTGCACAACTCAAACTTGTGCGCCAACTGCGACCATACCTCGTGAAATCTGACTTGGTGGTCCAGGCCTTACTTACATCCAAACTGGACTATTGCAATGCGTTCTAAGTGGGGCTGCCTTTGAAGACGGCTCGGAAGTTTGAACTGGTACAACGGGCGGCAGCTAGGCTCCTTATTGGAGCAAACTATAGGGAGCATACAACACCCCTATTAAAACAGCTTCATTGGCTGCCGATAAGTTGCCGAGCCAAATTCAAGGTGCAGGTCATGACCTATAAAGCCCTAAACGGTTCAGGCCCCGCCTATCTCCACGAATTTTGCAGGGGGAAGAGGCAGCCACAGGTGTTTTGGACTTCAACTCTCATAATTCCTGACAGCCGGTAGAAGAAAACTCCTCCCTCTCTGCAGCTAGTCAGTCCAGAGCAAAACAAGACATAAATCAGCCTTGGCAGACTTGGTGGGATTTCCAGACATGTCTCAGAAATTGGATAGGGTCTTGCATTATAATGCCAAGTCAGGACTATTTATTGAACCATCTAGTGCAAGAATGGGCACACATTGGCTCCCCCTCCAGATGTTTTGGACTTGGAATTGTGGATGTTGGAGTCCAAAGCACCTGGAGAGCTGAAGTTTACCCATTCCTGCTCTAATGTGACATTGATTTCTGATTTTCTTGGGAGTGTATGGGGCATCCCAGACAACACTTGGCATCCTGTTATTGGTCGGTGAATGGTCTCAGTTCCAAACCATTGGGAGTCAACGTGAGCCTTCTCCATGATGCAGGTCATCTCTTGAGGTTGTGGCCATGGCCCAGTGGTGAACATGGCATTGTGAGACTTGGCCAGGATCGCTCTCATAGGAGCGGAGAGATCAAAGGAGGACAAGGTAAACACTGTTGTAGTGGTGGCTGTTTGAGTTGGTGACGGGAGGCGGAGAGGTTTCATCCTTGAACCCCAAAGCTGTGGGAGCTGTTGACTGAGCCAGGCCAGGTGAAAGGCCTCCTGTGATGGGTCCAGTGTCATCAAGCCGGCTGGAGTGTTTCCAGGCAACTCTAGCAAGAGTGTTCCTTTCTGGAACACTGGAGATGAGGGACAGTCGTATTTAAAGAGCCTATCTTGCCCATGTTTGTTTGCGCCGGGGGCACAGTCTGGTGTCATTGTGCTGGCGCTCGACATTCCGAATGCACTTTGTGTTGATTATGCAGAGGAGCATTACATAAACTGATGAACCATGCTGCCGGTGAGACAAGAGCCGAAGGTTCTTCTGAACCAGACTTGAATCCCAGTTGAAGGTTGTGAGGCCATTGTGGGTCATGGTTGGGACAAAAAAAACAGAAGAAGCCTGTGAAAAGTTTTCCACAACAGGCAGTGTGGACCTTTGCGAGGGATTCCTTGGCTGAACGTGTGAGAGGTTGCGCTCCGTTAAACCCCATTCTGGTCATAAGGCAGCCACAGACTGGAATCAGTTGTTTGAGTCTCCAACTCCCAGAAATCCCTATTGCCAGCTTGTCCAACATCCAGGAATTCTGAGAGCTGAAGTCCCAAACACCCGGAGGGCCACAAGGCTGACATCATTGCACTAAATCAGGCGGGGGAAAACATTGGCTTTCCCTCCAGGTGTTTTGGACCTGAACTCCCACAATTCAGGAATTGTGGGAGCTGAAGTCCAAAACATCTGGAGGGGGAGCCAATGTGTGCCCATGCTTGCACTAGATGGTTTAATAGATAGTCCTGACTTGGCATTATAATGCAAGACCCTATCCAATTTCTGAGACATGTCTGGAAATCCCACCAAGTCTGCCAAGGCTGATTTATGTCTTGTTTTGCTCTGAGCTGACTAGCTGCAGAGAGAGAGGAGTTTTCTTCTATTTCTTCAGAGATTGCCCAAGGGCCCTTCCAGACATGCTCTATATCCCAAGATCTGATTGCAGGTATTCTGTTTATCTCAGATTATCTGGCAGTGCAGACTCATGTAATTCAGTTTAAAGCGGAAAATCTGGGTGGAAGAATTCTTAGTTTTGTGAATCCTGCCAATGAAGGTGTGGCCACCATGTGTCTTTATTAAAACAGAAGTAATCTCTTTATTTTACCGAGGAATCCAAGTAATCTTAGACAATCGAAAGAGCAATGATGACCCTTTTTGGGGTGGTGGGTAGGTTTTAGTAGGGGTATGTGGGCCAGGACATACATGCCTGTGACAAGGAGCACATGCACAATGGCAGCTGAGTGGAGTGTGGGCTTCCATTGCACTCCTCAAAGCATGTGGTGTTCCCAGAAGATATTTCTGGCACATTTTTCTGACTGACTGGAGAATCAGCAGACTTTTTTGACAGCATATCAGCACCCATCTGGGTCTTAGACTAGTGTTTGCGGGTGATAAGGTACTAAAGTCCAGCATTTTTTGTGGAGTAAAATGCCCTAAAAGCTGTGCATGTTTGCAGAGTGACAGAACTTTGTAATTGGGTGTGCTCTTTGGTGAGGCCTTGCTCATGCTTGTAAACACTCGCTGTAGGTTTTTTCATTTGGTTTGCTATTTGTGCAAGGTTTAATAACCTAAAATCGAGAGACGCACAACCCGGAAATAGGAAAATCTGATGTTGTCAATGAGAAACTTCCAGTGCCGAGTGACCACCACATGCTTTGGCTGTGCAAGTGCTCTATTGTGTTAAAACTGTAATTTTGTTCTTATTGCTGGGTGCTGTTGCTTAGCATTGTTTTCTGGAATATGTTCAGCTACATCCTTGCCTGCACCATCAAAACGCTCCCCAAAACGACCGCTTGCCTGGGCTTCTCTTCACGCTCTCGCCAAAGCCTTTCTGTAGTAGGAGCGTGTTTTCGGTTGCAGGCCTCATGTAGCGGAGCATGGTAGATTTAAAGGCAGTGCACGTTCATCCTGTGAAATTTATTTGTCGTGTCAGGACAACCAGTCAGATTATATTACATTTCTAACAGAACAAAGCAAACAAACAGACAAAATACAAAATGTATGAGTTTGGTAGTTGATTAAATGTCCTTTGACCAGTATCTGGCCACTTGGGGTGCTTCTGGTGTTGCTGCAAGAAGGTCCTCCATTGTGCATGTGTCAGGGCTCAGGGTGCATTGCAGCAGGTGGTCAGTGGTTTGCTCCTCTCCCCACTCGCATGTCGTGGATTCCACTTTGTAGCCCCATTTCTTAAGGTTGGCTCTGCATCTCGTGGTGCCAGAGCGCAGTCTGTTCAGCGCCTTCCAAGTCGCCCAGTCTTCTGTGTGCCCAGGGGGAGTCTCTCATTTGGTATCAGCCATTGGTTGAGGTTCTGGGTTTGAGCCTGCCACTTTTGGACTCTGGCTTGCTGAGGTGTTCCAGCGAGTGTCTCTGTAGATCTTAGAAAACTATTTCTAGATTTAAGTCGTTGACGTGCTGGCTAATACCCAAACAGGGGATGAGCTGGAGATGTCTCTGCCTTGGTCCTTTCACTATTGGCTGCTACTTCCCGGCGGATGTCAGGTGGTGCAATACCGGCTAAGCAGTGTAATTTCTCCAGTGGTGTAGGCATGTCTCATTAAGAGCCACATCCACTGTTTTAGTGTGGTGAAATGAAGACACTGTGAAATGAAGACCTTTTTTTGTCAGCACAATGCAAACCCTTCCAAAGAAAGTGTTCTATGTTCGGGAAGGGATTCCGCACATCCTCCTTTCTTTCCTTCAGATACATGTTGTGATCTGTTGAAGTGGAAATGGGGGATTCTTGGTTTCTGCTGAATGCAGAAAGCAGTGGCTCTGAGTTGAGCATGCAGTTGCAATCGGTTGGAAACTGCATTGAAGCGAAAGGTCACAGGGATTCTTGTTCATTCCAGCCGCTGTGTTCTTCTATGGGGCAGTGCAAGCCAAACAGACAGATTCTTGTCTTCTGAGTCTTAAATGTTGACACTTGGGGAGATGGCAGAAAGAGCGAAAGAAAGAGGAATGGGGGTGGGGGTGGGGGGGGGGTGAGTGTCAGCTAATGGCATGGCAGGTATATTTAGGGATTCAGTGGGTAGCTTTCGTCATATGTGGCTGCCACTGAGAATTGTCACTCTCTCCTTCTCCCTGCTTTCCCCTTAACAATAAGATCTGACAAGTGTGTACGATGTCATCAGCATGGATGTGAACATCTCAGTGTGATCTCATCATGTTGCATTTTTGTTCTTCCAGGCCTAATAATAATAATAATAATAATAATAATAATAATAATAATAATATCTGTGCACATAACTCAAAAATACATCACACAGTCCTAGACACTTGGGAAGTGTTCGACTTGTGATTTTGTGATATGAAATCCAGCGTATATATCTCACTTGCTGTGACATACTGCGTTTTTGTGTCAGTAAAATATTAATATAAGTAAGAGAAGGAGGGGGAGGGGACTGGCTTTTGTCTGTTTCCCTTTTGCCTTCTGAGAAGCAGCATCTCAAAAATGAAACTGCTTCCTGCAGACAGAAAAGCGACCCAGTACCTGAAACACTGGAGTGCCTATCAAATTGAAATATGGAGACAAGAATGTGTACTAATATTAGCATGCCCAGTTTTTTATTTATATGTTTTAAATGCAATCTACTTCTTGTGCTCTTTGCCTTTATTTTTTTCTTTCTTTACTTATCAGGATGGACCGTTTCCAACTTTCAATATTGATTTCTTTCACCCCTTTGCCCTTATTTTTCTGAGTGCTCTGCTAACCAAAAAATCCTTCTTAATGACCCTTTCTGGAATGATAAAGCATGCTCAGGTGCACAATATATGTTTTTATTTACTACATTTGTATGCAGCCTTTCTGCCAAGGTCCTGAAAGTGATTTGCATATACTAACGGCTTGCGATATGATAAGGAATAGGCAGAAAGGAGTTAAATACAGAGATCTAGATGCCCTCTCTTTCATACTTGTGATGTGGTGGAGCATCATATTGATCACATGGGAGGGCTGAAAGATCCCATTGATCTTGCTGTCTCAGTACAGTGTTGTGAGCTGCACATGTGTACAATCCCCTCCTCTCTATGTGCTATTTTGCTCTTTTTTCCACTGTTGGCCATGGCATAATTGGAAGGTATTGCATTGTGCTGGGTTGTAGATGGGTTCTTCAACGGTTTGGGACCCATCTACCTGCGTGACCGCATTTCCGTATACGAACCCACACGATCTCTTCGTTCATCTGGAGAGGCCCTGCTCACGATCCCACCTGCATCGCAAGCACGATTGGTGGGGACGAGGGACAGGGCCTTCTCGGCGGTGGCCCCACAACTCTGGAACTCCCTCCCCAGGGACATCAGGCATGCCCCAACATTGGCAGTCTTTAGAAGGAGCTTGAAAACGTGGATGTTCCAGTGTGCCTTCCCACAATAAGGAATCTCAAGCAATAGGTCCCAAATGCACTTTATGAGAGATTTAGAATTGTCTGCACGCCCACCTATCCCTAAATATCCATCCTACTTCTCTTGAACAAATTTTAATCATTACATTTGGCCTTGCCACAGGTTTTAAATGTGTTGTGATGTTATTGTTATTGTTTTGCCTTGTTATGAGTTATTTATTGTTGCATTGTGTTTTATTGATGTATTTGGGCTTGGCCTCTTGTAAGCCGCACCGAGTCTTGCGGGAGATGGTAGCGGGGTATAAATAAAGGTTTATTATTATTACTATTATTATTATTATTGTGTCTGCAGCACTGAGTTTGTGAGTGGAGCTGGGAAAAACCAGGCCTCAGGGCCTCCCCAACCCATATGGCTAGGAATGAAAGGAGAAAGGTGATTGCGTACGGTTTAAAACTATTCATGGCTTCAGTGTGGACCTATTTCTGCCTAGTACTCACCTGGTGAGCCAACAGATGCCTATGGAATGATACAAGCAGGGTCTCGATTCCTGTGTTTCCGTCTGATAGCAAAACAGGGCTGCGCCTCCCACCAGGCTCCTTTTAATGGTGGAGAAACAAAGGCTTTCCTTTCCCGTCTCCTCCTGGTTTCCCCACAGCTTCCCATATTTTCCTTGACATCAAGGTTTGATGGCCATTTCCTGGCTGGTGGAAGCTCATTGCATCTCTGGTAAAATGGCAACAACATTTGTTTGTGGTGTCAGGAGACTTTGTAAGAATTGCATCCTAGAAATGCACATAAGGTGTTATGAAAAAGACCAAAGAATATGCACGCTGATTCATCATATCTTCTGCAAGTCATGGAGGGGAGATGAAAGCCAGTAATCTGCCAGGCCTAGTTTTTCCCGTAATATTGGGCAGGATTCTCACCTCTCTGTCCTCTCTCATGACAGAAATGAGGTAATGAGTCTCATCCTGGTTGAGCTTTTTGAGAACTGGGCTGCCTATCCCTTACTGCAGCGTTGCTATAGCAATGTATATGTGGCAGTGGCTCATCCTGCAGTAAGCTTGGCATGACAGCGGTTTGCATGCAGGGCACACGGGAAACAGGCACAGAAATTATTGCTGGTTGTAAGCTGCTCTGAGCCCCACTTTGGGGGTGAGAAGGGTGGGATATAAATGTTCGGAATCTATATAAATAAAAATGTAATGTTCGTTTGTGGGATTTAGAGAACTCAAAAACTACTGGATGAATTGACACCAAATTTGGACACAAGACACCTAACAGCCCAATGTATGTCCTTCACTCAAAAAATTGATTTTGTCGTTTGGGAGTTGTAGTTGCTGTGATTTATAGTTTACCTACAATCAAAGAGCATTCTGAACCCCACCAGCGATGGAATTGAACCAAACATGGCACACAGAATTCCCATGACCAACAGAAAATACTGGAAGGGTTTGGTGGGCAGTTTCCTTTGGTTTTGGAGTTGTAGTTCACCTACATCCAGAGATCACTGTAGACACAAACAATGATGAATCTGGACCACACTCTACACGAATACTAAATATGCCCAAATGTGAACACTTGTGACGTTTGGGGAAAATAGAATCTTGACATTTGGGAGTTGTAATTGCTGGGATTTGTAGTTCACCTACAATCACAGAGCATTCTGAACCCCACCAACGATAGAATTGGACCAAACCTCCCACACAGAACCCCTATGACCACAGAGTGGGCCGCAGCAACACGTGGCAGTGGACAGCTAGTAAAAAATAAAAAATAAAGTGCTCTGGCGGTGTAGGCTGGCTGTTGTTGCCCCTTTGGGATTGCTAATTGACAAAGGAGCCACTTGTTTCTCTGTGCGGGGTGTATATTTTGCACTGGCTGCCCTGCACTTGCATATATTTTGCGTTTTTATTTCAAGCTTTGTTTTATGGCAAGAAAATGATAAAATGAAGATTGAGAATTCTCATTTCTTGTTTCCTTACCATAAAACAAATAAGAACTTTGCAGTCTTCCTTCTTAATTTGTGCAGGTTTGAGTCCTATTCATTTGATATTACACCTTTCCAATAGTTTTGTTAATCTTTTCAAAATGAGAGTTGTCTGTCAGCAGAATGCATGCCTCTCCTCTCCTTCCCCTTTCCCACCAGACTGTCATTTATCTCTTAAGCCAGTGTTTTTCAACTTGGTGGTCGGGACCCCTGGGTGGGTCGTGAGGGGGTGTCAGAGGGGTTGTCAAAGACCATCAGAAAACACAGTACTTTCTGTTGGTCATGGGGTTTCTGTGTGGGAAGTTTGACCCAATTCTATCAAGGGTGGAGCTCAGAATGCTCTTTGATTGTAGGTGAACTATAAATCCCAGCAACTACAACTCCCAAACGTCAAGGTCTATTTTCCCCAAACTCCACCAGTGGGCATATTGAGTATTATTCGTGCCAAGTTTGGTTCAGATCTATCATTGTTTGAGTCCACAATGCTGTCTGGATGTAAGTGAACTACAACTCCAAAACTCAGGGCCTGTGCTCACCAAACTCTTCCAGTATTTTCTTTTGGTCATGGGAGTTCTGGGTGCCAAGTTCGGTTCAATTCCATCATTGGTGGAGTTCAGAATGCTCTTTGATTGCAGGTTAACTATAAATCCCAGCAACTATAACTCCCAAATGACAAAATCAATCCCGCCCCCAACCCCACCAATATTCAAATTTGGACGTATCAGGTGTTTGTTCCAAATTTGGTCCTGCATATCAGATATTTACATTACGATTCATAACAGTAGCAAAATTACAGTTATGAAGTAGCAACGAAAATAATTTTATGGTTGGGGGTCACCACAACATGAGGAACTGTATCAAGGGGTCGCGGCATTAGGAAGGTTGAGAACCACTGTCTTAAGCCTTGGTTTCCTCCAGAAAAAAAATCTGTTCACTTCTCTGGAACCTAATTTTGGGTAGCTTCTTTTGAGATTTCTGCCTTGAGAACCTGACTCTGCTGTCTTGTGCCTTTCTACTCAGAAATACGACCCAAGAGGTTAGGGACATAGATAGGTTTGCAGCTTTAAAAACCCAGTTCAGTACAAGTTTGACTTACATCAGCCTCAGGGAAATCCTGAGCTGATGACATAGCAAATTGGGAAGCACAAATGTAAGGCAATGCCATTGAAATAAAAGGTTATATGTCTAATTCAGGCAAACTTCTGCTCTCCTGGTGGTTTGGACTTCAAGTCCAAAACACCTGGAGGGAGGGCCAAAGTTGGTCCATGCCTGATCAAGTTATATTTTCTTTTTTTTAATAATAATTTTTATTCATGATTTTTTCATTGACAATAAAAACAGCTTAGAAAGGGAGGGAAAAGCATTGGGGTGTGGGAAAAAAGAGGGGGACGAGGGAAGATAGGGGTAGGGAAAACACTTAAGGGCGGGTGTTCTTCCGTCTCTCACCATATAAGCATTTACAGTAAATATTTCTCTAGTCTCTTCATTTCCTTGGTAGTGGGTCTGTGTAGATGAGTTTTATTCTCGTTGTTATTTCTGTTCTATACGAACCCATATAGGAGTACTTTATTTTCTTTCAGCCAGGTGTTTAAGGGTGTCCAATTCATCTTCTTCATATGTTTATTGTGAGTTTCTGCCAGTAAATATGTCAGTTTGTCCATACACATTATGTCCATAATTTTCTTTATCTATTCTTCTATCTGTGGCCTAGTTTCCTGTTTCCAAAACTTAGCGTAGACTATTCTTGCCGCCGTAATCATATAGGAGTAGATCCTGTCTTCGTTAATATTCCACTGTATATCTATCATCCCTAGGAGAAAAAAATCTGGTTTGGATAGGATTTTCTTTTTTAGTACTTTTTGGCAAATTTCTGAAATCTCCATCCAATAAGATCTAGCTATTTCACAGGACCACCACATATGTGCAAAGGACCCTCTGCAATTCCCACACTTCCAACACCTATCATTCACATTTTTATTGAATTTTCCTATTTTATGTGGAGTCATATACCATTGGTAAAACATTTTAATCCAATTCTCTTTAAGATCGTACGCATAGGTATAGTTCATTCTTCTATTCCACATTATTTCCCAGTCCTCTAGCGGTATTGCTCTTCCTATATCCTTTGCCCATTTGATCATGCAGTTTTTAATCAGATCTTTTCCGGTGCTCCACTCCAGTAGTTGTTCATAAATTTTTGTAATTGTTTTCTTTTTACTTTCAAAGATCTTTAGCCATGTTGAGTTGTTTTCTTCAAATCCTACTTTGTTGTCTTTAGTAAAGTGGTCATTAATCTGTATGTATTGAAACCAGGGAGTTTTTAAGCTGAGAACACAAGAATTACGCAAGAAATCTCCAATTTTGAAGTTATATTTTCTGATACAACCAGATTGCTGTTTGTAATGTAAATAATTGTTATTAACCTGCTTCCTCCCACTTTCCAGACCTGATGGCAAATGCATAGGCAGACATGGCTGCCATGGTTCCCCCGGTGAAGCTAAAATGGCTGGAGCACCTGAACAGCTCGTGGATCACGGAGGATATCGAGTCCATTGCCACGCGGGAGGGGGTGGCGGTTCTCTACACCAAGCTAGTGGGCAACAAGGAGGTGGTGCCCTTGCCCCAGCAGGTGCTCTGCCTCAAGGGGCCCCAGCTGCCTGACTTTGAGCGCGAGTCCCTGTCCAGCGACGAGCAGGACCACTACCTCGATGCCCTCCTCAGCAGCCAGCTGGCCCTGGCCAAGATGGTGTGCTCCGATTCGCCCTTCGCCGGCGCCCTCTGCAAGCGCCTTCTGGTCCTGCAGCGCGTCTTCTATGCCCTTTCCAACAAGTACCATGACAAGGGCAAGGTCAAACAGCAACAGCACTCCCCTGAGAGCAGCATGGGGTCAGTAGATGTCCACTCAGTCAGTGAGCGGCCGCGGTCGAGCACAGATGCCCTGATCGAGATGGGGGTGCGGACGGGGCTCAGCCTCCTGTTTGCATTGCTGAGGCAGAGCTGGATGATGCCGGCCTCGGCTGGGACAGGGCTGAGCCTTTGCAACGATGTCATCCGCACGGCCATTGAGGTGGTCAGCTCCCTGCCCCCGCTCTCCCTAGCCAACGAGAGCAAGATCCCGGCCATGGGGTTGGACTGCCTTTCTCAGGTCACTGCCTTCCTGAAAGGAGTGACCGTCCCCAACTCTGGGGCGGACACGCTGGGACGGCGCCTGGCCTCTGAGCTGCTGCTGGGCCTGGCTGCCCAGCGCGGCTCCTTACGCTACCTCCTGGAGTGGATCGAGATGGCACTGGGTGCATCGGCTGTGGTCAACGCCATGGAGAAGAACAGGGCCCTGCCTGCCCAGGAGGGCATGGTCGGCTTCGACTGCTTCATGAACATACTCATGCAGATGCGCCGGTCATTGGTAAGTGCACCCCGTGTGAGCCTGCAAAACAATGGTCTTAATGCAGGCATGGGTCAACTGCAGCCCTCCCTCCAGGTGTGTTGGACTTCAGCTCCCACCATTCCTAACAGTGACTGTTAGGGATTGTGGGAGTTGAAGTCCAACACATCTGGAGGGCCAAAGTTTCATAGTTAACATTGAAAGTATGTAGTATACAATTTCTAGGTAATTCTTCACCTTTTACACCAGGCCTGGACCAACTGCGGCCCTCCCTCCAGGTATTTTGGATTTCAGCTCCCACAATAAGTCCTAAGAAACTGTAGGCAGCTAGGAATTGTGGGAGTTGGAGTCCACAACAATAAATAATTCAGTGTTTTCAAAATCATGAGGAGCCTTTTTCAGAATTTATAAGTAGAATCTTTAAAGACTGGTTCATTGAGTGACTCAGAAAGAAGAGCAGGATTATGATTAACGTTAGACAATTAAGTCACCTTTGTATACTTTATTGTTGTTATTATTATTATTAACTTTATTTATACCCCGCTAACATCTCCCGAAGGACTCGATGCGGCTTACAAAAGGCCAAGGCCCTCAATAAAACAACAGCATAACAAATAAAACAATAAAACTCATAAAGCAAAACAATAAACATTAAAGCAATAACAATAAAAATTAGAACAATAACACCACGACGCATTTAAAACTAAACTTAACTACATTTATAAATATACATTGCTTATTAAGAGCTTTGATAGGACAAAGTATTGTAAGACTCTTAACCCAGAGTAGGCTCGGGAAGTTTTCTTTCAAATAGGATACACATGTTCTACTGTTATTAGAAGGTGTACAGTTACTCCTGGCAATGGGTGGCTTTATATACCAATTGTTATGTTATAATGTGTACACTTTCAACGTACATAATAATAATAATAATAATAATAATAATAAAATGCTAAGAATCAACAACAAACAACACCTTTGAAAGTACAGTGAGCCTCACGGTTTGCAGATTCAATCCACAGTAAGCTGCAGACGAGTGTTTCCTTCTTCCATCTTTGAGACAGCAAAGTTCCTTTTGGAAAGCTTGTTGGAATGTGCATTACAGCCACCTCCTTGCATATTATGCTTAATAGCTGTCAAATAATGTTGATGAAAGTACGTGAAAAGGTTTGGTTGCTCGTAAATGTCATCTTGGAATGGTTTTTAACATCCACGCTGAGACCACCCTATCTGGTGCAGCTCAGGACTTTATGGCCACCATGACGACCATAGGACTGTCACAAATAATATCTGGTCCCACTCATCAAGCTGGACATACTCTTGACCTTGTTTTCGTGGCGGACAACGAAATGATTAGAGTGGAAGATCAAAACATCCTTCCTGTGTCATGGTCTGATCATTATCTGATCAGTTTTAGACTTGCTGCGACCCTTAACCTCCGCAGGGGTGGAGGACAGATTAAAATGGTCCACCCTAGGAGACTGATGGATCCGGATGGATTCCTGAGGAATCTTGGGGTTCTTCCTGCCTTGGAGCCTGGCGATTCTATCGACGCCTTGGTGACTCTCTATAATGGGGAGATGTCCAGGGCGTTAGATATGATCGCACCCGAACGCCCCATCTCGTTGCGTCGTGACAGGCCATCTCCCTGGTTCACCGGGGAGCTGACTGTGATGAAGCATGCGAGAAGGGGGCTAGAGCGCAAATGGAGGAAATCTCGGGACGTGTCTGATCGAGCACGGGCTAAAGCCTCTCTTAAGGCATACTCCGTGGCTATTCGGGTGGCCAGGAAATCATTCACGACCACCCGTATAGCGTCTGCAGCAAATAGATCATCGGAGCTGTTTCGGGTCGTGGGGGAACTCCTCCACCCACCTGTGGTGGGGGTCACTGAGGACCCAGCAGCTCGGTGTTGCGATTTCGCACACCATTTTGCAGGCAAAGTCGCCCAGATACGCCTTGAGCTCGACTCCAATTTCATCGCAGTACCAGAAGAGGTGACGGAGGCATCTGCTTGTCCAACTTTGTGGGATTCTTTTAGGCTTGTTCTTCCTGAAACCGTGGAGGAGATTCTTGGGGCTGTGAGAGCGACCACTTCATCTCTAGACCCGTGCCCATCTTGGCTCATTAAATCAGCCAGGGAGGGGCTGGTTGATTGGTTTGTATTGATTATCAACGCATCGTTGGAGCAAGGGATTTTTCCATCTAACTTGAAACAGGCTGTGGTTCGTCCACTCCTCAAAAAGGCCTCCCTTGACTCCACGGTGCTGAGCAACTACAGGCCAATCTCCAACCTCCCTTTTTTGGGTAAGGTGCTGGAGCGGGTGGTCGCCTCTCAGCTCCAGAGCTTCTTAGATGATACCAACTACCTAGATCAGTCACAGTCTGGTTTCAGGCCTGGTCATGGCACCGAGACGGCCTTGGTCGCCTTGGTGGATGACCTCCGCAGAGAGCTGGACAGGGGGAGTGTGACTCTGTTGGTTCTCTTGGACATCTCAGCGGCTTTCGATACCATCGATCATGGTATCCTTCTGGGTCGTCTCTCTGGGATGGGCCTCGGGGGCGCGGTTTTGTCGTGGCTCCGGTCCTTCCTGGAGGGACGAACCCAGATGGTGAAGCTGGGAGACGCCTGCTCGGACCCCTGGCCTTTGACCTGTGGGGTCCCGCAAGGCTCTATTCTGTCTCCCATGCTTTTTAACATCTACATGAAACCGCTGGGAGAGGTCATCCGGAGTTTTGGAGTTGGGTGCCATCTCTATGCAGATGACACACAACTCTACTACTCCTTTCCACCTAATTCCAAGGAGGCCTCTCGGGTGCTGGACGAGTGCCTGGCCGCTGTGTCGATCTGGATGAGGAGGAACAAGCTGAAGATCAATCCTGACAAGACAGAGGTCCTCCTGGTCGATCGTAAACCGGATCGGGGTATAGGGTGGCTACCTGTGTGGACGGGGTTACACTCCCCCTGAAGCCACAGGTCCGCAGTTTGGGTGTCCTCCTGGACTCGTCGCTCACACTTGAGGCTCAGGTGTTGGCGGTATCCGGGAGGGCCTTTGCACAATTGAGACTTGTGCGCCAGCTGCGACCGTACCTTGCGAAGGCTGATCTGGCCGGGGTGGTCCATGCCTTGGTCACCTCTAGAATGGATTACTGCAATGCGCTCTACGTGGGGCTGCCCTTGAAGACGGCTCGGAAACTTCAATTGGTCCAGCGGGCAGCAGCCAGGATGCTAACTGGGGCTCATTATCAAGAGAGGTCTACCCCTCTGTTTAAGGAGCTCCACTGGCTGCCATTTATTTTCCGGGCCCAATTCAAGGTGCAGGTGCTCACCTACAAAGCCCTGAACGGTTTGGGACCACCCTACCTGCGTGACCGCATCTCCATCTACGAACCCACACGCTCGCTCCGGTCATCTGGGGAGGCCCTGCTCGTGATCCCACCCACGTCGCAAGCGCGCTTGGTGGGGACACGGGACAGGGCCTTTTCTGTGGCGGCCCCCGACTTTGGAATGCCCTTCCAAAAGATCTTCGACAGGCCCCTACCTTAGCAGCTTTCAGAAAGAACCTAAAAACTTGGCTGTTCCGATCGTGCCTTCTCAGATTAGGAATCCCCCACCCCAAGTCCTAGAAGCACTTTAGTACAATTAATATTACTGCACACCGCACTATTTTAATCCTATGCTCCTCCTGCCACTCCAGCACTTTTAACCCTGTACCCCATGGCGCTGGCCGGCCCAGTTTTAAAGTGTCTTGATGTATTGTTACTGTTGTTGTTATTTGCTTAACTATTTGATTTGCTTTGTTTACTATTGTTGTGTTATGTTTTTTACTGTATTGTGTTCTGAGGCTTCGGCCTGTGTAAGCCGCATCGAGTCCTTCGGGAGATGCTAGCGGGGTACAAATAAAGTTAATAATAATAATAATAATAATTTGTGCACCAATTTCTCTCATCCTGTTTGGACAGAAGAGATCAATTTATGTATTTATTTATTTGAAACCTTTATATTTCACCTTTCTCACCCTGAAGGGGACTCAGGCCGGAACACAACATATATACGGGAAGCATTCCATGGCACAACATAAAATAACTATAAATATACACCAACACTGAAAACAGTTACATCTACTTTAAGATCGGTTGTTTAAAAGCCATCTCGGACACCATGCTGGCTCAACAGTGTCAAGTGTCAGTCTTGTAGATACATGCAGTTCTTCCATTATGTTTATGGTACATAAAAATAATAGGCAGAAAAATAGTGAGATTCAATAATGGATCCTTTTTATTTATTTAGTTATTTATTTGCAGCATTTCTATTGCGCCCTTCTCACCCCGCAGGGGACTCAGGGCGGATTACAGTGTACACATATATGGCAAACATTCAATGCCAATTTGACATACAACGTATACAGTCATACACAGAGGCTATTTAACTTTTTCTGGCCACCAGGGGAGCTGTCGCTTTCATCGTCCATCTGCGACACTGATGAAGTACTTCCGCATTCCCCGCATGCTTTTGCTGGAGTCTTTTTATGGCCTCGTAAATTAGTTAATTTAGCCTTCCCACACACAGGTGGTACCTAATTCTCCTACTTGACAGATGCAACTGTCTTTCGGGTTGCAAAGGTCGACAACAGGCTACAGAATTTGTTGGAAGCCCACTCCAACCCGGGCTGGCTTCGAACTCATGACCTTTTGGTCAGAGTGATCTTAATGCAGCTGACACTCAGCCAGCTGTGCCACAATCCCAGTGCAGTATTTTCTTCCCAGCAAACAGAGAAGTAAAAGTATAAATGTTTACTACTACTCCTCCCCTACTCCTCCTCCTCCTCCTTTACATTAAACTTGTTCATTCAAGTCTGTGCTTGGCTTCAGGATAAAAATGGGGAAAAGCAGGGTGTCCTCTCAAGAGCTGGAAATCAATAGTTCATGCTGAAACCCTGTTTTGTTGCATCTTTTTCTTTCTTGGGGGGGAGGGGGGACAGGAGGCTTTGGTCTACCAGTTGTGGCTCACATGGAAGTCGAGGGGATTGCCTTCCATGTGAGCCTGCATACGAAGCCACGTCTGGGCCTTTCTGATGCCCTTGTCTGAAAGAAACCAGACTAAGTTTGCTGGTATTAATAATTAAGTTTGCTGGTATTAATAATGTTGTGATGTTTTTGAAGTCTCTGCAGTTGAATGGCAATGGTTACTCTCCTGATGGTATTTTGCCTTATAGGGATCGTCTGCTGATCGAAGCCAGTGGAAAGAACCAACACGAACCTCTGATGGCTTATGCTCACTTTACGAGGCAGCCTTGTGCCTCTTTGAGGAGGTATGTCTGACTCAGCCTAAAATGGAAGGACCGCTCAATTTATATTCTTCCCATTCATTCCCTTTACTTTGGAAGTGTGGATGTACGAACCCTCAAGAAGTGCCCACTCATTCTACCTCCTGTGTTTTGATTCTGCTGTTTTCTTGGGTTCTCCTGTTTTCTTGGGTTCTGCTGTTTTCTTTGAATTTCTGCTGTGCTCCTTTCCAAGCCTGTGTAAGAAAACAATAGGACATTTTTAAAAGACTAGATAGATAATTGTGTGCATAGAAATCATGTATTTGTGTATGTTGTGCCCTGCCTCCAGCTGAAAGAGAAAGGCAATAAATAAATAAATAAATAATAATAATAATAATTATTATTATCCTATTTACTCAAAACTAATGCTCACCTTTTTTTGACTAACTGACCTTCCCAAAATGAGGGGGCACATTAAATTAATGTAATATAGTCATCTTAGTGCCAAGTGAGAGGAAGCTACAGGGAGGAGGGAGCAAGCTTGTTTTCTGCTTCTCTGGAGACTAGGACGCGGAACAATGGCTTCAAACTACAAGAAAGGAGATTCCATCTGAACATGAGGAACTTCCTGACTGTGAGAGCTGTTCAGCAGTGGAACTTGCTGCCCCGGAGTGTGGTGGAGGCTCCTTCTTTGGAAGCTTTTAAACAGGCTGGATGGCTATCTGTCGGGGGTGATTTGAATGCAATATTCCTGCTTCTTGGCAGGGGGTTGGACTGGATGGCCCATGAGGTCTCTTCCAACTCTTTGATTCTATGATTCTATGATTCTATGAGTCAAAGCAAAAGGGGAAGCTGTTTCAGGAGCTGCACCGGGAGATTCTATTTGATTTAATGGCCATGGAGCAATGCTATATGATCTGGGGTTTATAGTTTAGCGAGGCATCTGCTTTCTTTGGCAGAGGAGGCTGAAGCTCTTATAAAACTTCAACTCCAGCAAATATGACCCCATAGCATTGAGCCAAAGCAACTAAAGTGGATTCATTCTTCAGCAGAGAATGCACCCCAAGGTTTTCTTTTCCATTGCTGGAAGCTTTGGTATTCCAACACAATTGTTTTTAAAAAAGGAATTCTAATGGGATACTTTTTTGTATATTACAGTTATAAAATAAGTAAAATACTTATTTTGGTTTCAGGGTTTTGACAATGGAGGTGCACATGAGATTCAGTGGTGCATTAGATTTGAGTAAATACAGTATTTCATAATACCGTATTTATTCAAGTTAAAGTTGTGAAGGTGGTCACAGGTTTAGCTTGGTTTTGCATATACAATTGTACGTTAATTATGATTATGCTGATGACTATTGTTTTTGTTATTAAAATGTGAAAGTGGTCCCTCAGGTTTAGCTTGGATTCTGCACCTATGATGGAGCATTTATTATTATTGTTGTTGTTGTTGTTGTTGTTGTTGTTGACACAAAAGCACAGTAGGTCACAGAAAACGAGATCTATATGCTGGATTTCGTATCACAAAATCACAAGTCGAACACTTCCCAAGCGTCTAGGACTGTGTGATTTATTATTATTATTATTATTATTATTATTATTATTATTATTATTATTATATGAAGTTGGTCCCTCAGGTTTAGCTTGAGTTTTGCATATATAATGGAATAATAATAATAATAATAATAATAATGTGAAGGTGATCCCTCAGGTTTAGCTTGGGTTCTGCACCAATGATGAAACATTTATGAAACATTTATTATTTAAACACAAGATGAGTCCACAACAGACAATATCAGTCTGCTGACCTGTTGTATTGGATCCCACATCGAACACTTCCCAAGTGTCTAGGACTGTGTGATGTATCGGTGAATAATGCGTGCAGATCCCAGTAAGGTGGCCTTTTGCAGTTGGCAGATGGTAATTTTGTCAACGCCGATTGTGTTTAAGTGCAGGCCAAGGTCTTTAGGCACTGCACCCAGTGTGCTGATCACCACTGGGACCACCCTTACCAACTTGTGCCAGAGTCTATTACTAATGCTACTACTATTAAAATGTGAAGGTGGTCCCTTGGTTTTAGCTTGGGTTCTGCACCTATGAGGAAAATTTATTAGTATTTTAATACTACTATTAAAATGTGAAGGTGGTCCCTTGGGTTTAGCTTGGGTTCTACACCTATGAGGAAACATTTATTATTATTATTATTATTATTATTATTATTATTATTATTATTATTACTACTACTACTACTACTATTAATATGTGAAAGGTGGTCCCTTGGGTTTAGCTTGGGTTCTGCACCTATGAGGGAACATTAGATGGTGTTCTTCATAGAAGGCACCTGCTTGATGGGCGCCCGCAACTCTCTCTCCTGTGCTGCATGCCCTTCTCCCTTCTCCCGGCAGGTCTGCCGCATGGCCTCCGACTATTCCCGCACATGCGCCAGCCCTGACAGCATCCAGACCGGCAGCGACGCTCCCGTTATCTCGGAGACATGCGAGGTCTACGTTTGGGGCAGCAACAGCAGTCACCAACTGGTGGAAGGCACCCAGGAGAAGATCCTTCAGCCCAAGTTGGCCCCCAGCTTTTCCGATGCGCAGACAGTGAGTGGCACCTTGCAAACAGGGATGTGCAAGCAACGAGATCACTCTGAAGTGCTTCTCTAATTGAGGGTCAAAGAGCATGTTATGTATGTATCTGTGTGTGTGTGTGTACACACACAGATACACACACATTTCCATTTTTAATTATTTTTTTATTTCTGAGCACCTACAAAAGAACAAAAACAAACAAACATACAGTACAAAAGTTAAAACAACCCCTAAAATCATAAATATTTGAAACAGCAAAGGTAGTCCCGTTTACCACTGCTACCTGGGCTTCCAGATTTAAGGCAGTCCAAGATCACCCCAAACTGTGGACTTGAGGTTTCAGGGGGAGTGTGACCTCGTCCAAGTCCAGTAGCCACCCTATTCCCGGATCCTTCTCACTTGAGACCAGTAGTACTTCTGTCTTATCCAAATTGAGTTTCAGTTTATTCATCCTCATCCAGTCCATTACCACCTCCTGGCAATGGTTTAGGTGCAGGGCAGCTTCCTTGGCATCAGTTGAAAAGGAGTAGTAGAGTTGGGCATCATCTGCATACAGATGATAACTGAACTCCAAACCTCTATATGATCTCTCCTCCTATCGTGTGCTTGTTGGACTGTCACTTCTCAGGGACCCTCCTCTTTTTCTGAGCACAGGGTAAGCCTCTCTGAGCATGAAGAGAGAAAAGATGTCTGCTGCAAGATTATTATTATTATTATTTACATCACAACACATAAGCACATTAAGTCCAAGTGTCTGGGGTTCATCTCTGAACATCGGGCTCTTCCCAGGGACCTAGGATAGTAGAGGTATTTTTGTAGAATGCCCACGGTTCTGAGAAGTGCTGCCTTCTTTCTGTAACATGTGGATTGATGTTTTGTCCAAACGAAGGCTTTTCCATCTTTATTTATATCCCGCCTTTCTCCCCATAGGGACTCAAGGCAGCTGACATCTGTACACACTAAACCGTTAAAAAAGAACAATACACCAAGTTAAGAAAACAATTAAATAATAGTGTGGTAAAAACAGAACTTAAAATACAGCAAATACATTAAAATGGCCTTTAAAACTCATATTCTCCCCCCCGCCGCCGCCCAAATCCATCCAGTAGTGAGTTACCTATCTAGTTGGATAGTTAGGCCCTGTTACCTTTCCAATCTGGCTATGTAGTTCTTTGAATAAAAAAAATGTCTTGTAGCTTTTAAGGCTCGACTCTGCTCTTGAATTGCCTAAGCTCAGTTGCTCTATTGCTGGGATGAGACCAGCCATGGGCCAACTTCCTATTAGGAATTGTGGGAGTCAGAGTCAAAATCACCTGGAAGAAGGGAGGGCCAAAGTTTGCCCAGGCCTGCTCTGACCCCTGGCCCATTTTGAATGTTCCTTGACTTTCCTCTCCTTCCGCAGATTGAAGCCGGACAGTACTGCACCTTTGTCATATCCACAGATGGCTCTGTCCGGGCCTGTGGCAAAGGCAGCTACGGGCGGTTAGGACTCGGCGATTCCAACAATCAATCCACTCTGAAGAAGCTGACCTTTGAGCCTCACCGGTCGATCAAGAAGGTGTCATCATCCAAAGGCTCGGATGGCCACACGCTGGCCTTCACCACCGAAGGGGAGGTCTTCAGCTGGGGAGACGGCGACTATGGGAAGCTGGGCCATGGGAACAGCTCCACACAGAAGTACCCCAAACTCATCCAGGGCCCCTTGCAAGGAAAGGTAGGCTTGCTTCACCCTCACGCTGGCAGGCGTTTCCTTCTGTCTTCTCTCCATCTTGTTGCTTGGAAGGCTTCGCGTGCCCAGAGTTCCTTTGTATCTATGCTTCATTGCTCTCTACTGCACGTGTTGGCTCTCTTCTCTGTTCCATTGGAGAATGACTAGTTTTTCCAAGGAAGTAATGGACAAGGGTGTGACATTCTGTCCTCCTTTCCTTAGACCTTGTTCTTTACC
Organism: Anolis sagrei ordinatus; assembly: GCF_025583915.1. Classification (NCBI taxonomy): domain Eukaryota; kingdom Metazoa; phylum Chordata; class Lepidosauria; order Squamata; family Anolidae; genus Anolis; species Anolis sagrei. The sequence continues at coordinate 26,390,315 of NW_026844367.1, read as the reverse complement.
TTCAGGGGTGGAATAATAATGATAATAATAATAGTAATTGTATTTATTATTATTATTGGGTTTCTGTGAGTTTTCCATGTGTGGTTTACACATAACTGGCAAAACTTCAATGCCATACATTGGACACTGACGCAATGCCAATCCATAACAACCACAATAATAAAACCACAATTAAACATAAATCATAATTAGGCAGTACATAAGCAATCATTAAAACAATAAATAATAAAAACAGTCTCGCCAGTCTCGCCATTCTAGTCCATGTCCTTTAAACTCTACAAACATCTACTGTCCAAAAGCCTGGTCCCAAAGCCATGATTTTAATTTCTTTCTGAAAGCCAGGAGGGAGGGAGCAGATCTTACCTCATTTGGGAGTGTGTTCCATAGGCGAGGGGCCACCGCCGAGAAGGCCCTGTCTCTCGTCCCTGCCAGACACATTTACGCAATTGACGGGAGCGAGAGCAGGGCCTCCCCAGATGATCTTAGATTACGGGTTGGGACGTAGGGGTGGATGCGTTCGGACAAGTAAGCTGGGCCAGAACCGTATAAAGCTTTATAGGTCAAAACCAACACTTTGAATTGGGCTCGGAGATGGACTGGCAGCCAGTGGAGCTGGCACAACAACAGGCCTATCGCCTGTTATGAATTGTGGGAGTTGAAGTCCAAAATACCTGGAGGGCCAAGTTTGGCTCAGGCCTGATATGTATGGTTGAAAACCCAGAGGGTGAAATAATTGACTTCCAGTTTCCTTCATTTACACTCTGCCCATTGCCAGCCCATAGACCGGTTCTTGTGATAAGCCCATGACGTGCCCTGTTCATTGCGTTGCTTGATGGGAGGGTGGCGCATCTCACCATGGGCACCTGTACTGGGTTTGGACCTTTCCAGCCAGACCTCCACTATTTCCCTCTCTTGCTTGTCGTGCAGGTTGTGGTGTGCGTTTCAGCTGGATACCGACACAGCGCTGCCGTGACCGAAGATGGCGAATTATACACCTGGGGAGAAGGAGATTTTGGGCGGCTAGGTAATGGAAATGGTGCTCAGTGCACAGGCCCCTTCCTCCCCAATGTCCTTTGCAATATCATTATTACCATTTACATTGTAAGAGATGGGAAATGCACAGCTTTCCAGGCGTTGCCATCCATGGCTCTCCTGGAAACTGTGGATCGGCAAGCCAAGAGGCCCTTCTGCCCACTTTCTATGGGAAATCCTATCCCAATGTGTCTTTGACCCTGTTTGGTGGGAGGAATCAGAAGGGAAAAAGGGAAAAAACAACATTTGAAGGGAAAAAGCAACATTTGAAGGCAGCCATGTCTTTGTGCCAGGCTTGGCTTGTTTACCCTTCCTCCATAATTCAATCTTCCTTCTATGGAAATAAAAAGGTAAAGGTTTTCCTTTGACGTTAAGTCTAATCGAGTCCGACTCTGGGACTCTGGTGCTCACCTCCATTTCTAAGCTGAAGAGCTGACGTTGTCTGTAGGCGCCTCCAAGGTCATGTGGCCACTGACATGACTGCATGGAGTGCCCTTACCTTCCCTCAGAAGCGGTACCTATTGATCTACTCACATTTGCATGTTTTCAAACTGCTAGGTTCACAGAAGCTGGGCCTAACAGCAGGAGCTCACTTTGCTCCCCAGATTTGAACCACCAACCTTTCAGTCAGAAAGTTCAGTATCTCAGCGGTTTAACCTGCTGCGCCTCCAGGGGCCCTTCTATTGCTGTGGCCCACATGGGGGTTCTGTGTGGGAGGTTTAGCCTAATTCTATCATTGGTGGGGTTCAGAATGCTCTGTGATTGTAGGTGAACTACAAATCCCAGCAACTACAACTCCCGAATGTCAAGATTCTATTTTCCCCCAACTCTACCAGTGTTCACATTTGGGCATATTGAGTATTCTTTTAGAGTTTGGTCCAGATCCATCATTGTTTGAGTTCACAGTGATCTCTGGATATAGGTGAACTACAACTCCAAAACCAAAGGACACTGCCCACCAAACCCTTCCAGTATTTTCTCTTGGTCATGGGAGTTCTGTGTGCCAAGTTTGGTTCAATTCCATTGTTGGTGGGGTTCAGAATGCTCTTTGATTACAGGTGAACTATAAATCCCAGCAACTACAACTCCCAAATGACAAAATCAATTTTTTTTGAGTGAAGGACATACATTGGGTTGTTAGGTATCTTTTGCCCAAATTTGGTGTCAATTCATCCAGTGGTTAGTGAGTTCTGTTAATCCCACAAACGAACATTACATTTTTATTTATATAGATAAGGTCAATCTAGATAGACGGCTGGATTGTAACTTGTGTAGATTTACTGGGAAACTTTCTTTTAAAAACTGATTTTAATACATGCACATAGAAGGAATTATTTTTATGAACGAGTTCCTATAATTCCCCTTGAAAGCCACATGATTCCATGCCCTGATCTAGAAAATACATAATAAATACTGGCCACTGTTTTGGTTTAACTGGAAAACTATTATCACAATGTGCTGCAAAATGATGCCCCTCCCACAAAAAGAAAAGCTTTGGCAGTTTAATCAACTTTCCCATGTTTTAGGACAGAACCAATTAGGATATGGCATGTATAACCCAGGAACAAACATTATAGTGTGACATAATGTAATCATACATTTCCTTTAGGCTTAAATAATGCTGCATTGTAAAATAAAATGAAACAGGTGTAGAGAAAGTTATCCAAAGTACTATATGTATATATTTGTATATTTCTTTCCAAAGGTCACGGTGACAGCAACAGTCGCAACATTCCCACTCTGGTCAAGGACATCAGCAACGTGGGCGAGGTCTCTTGCGGCAGCTCCCACAGCATCGCTTTATCCAAAGATGGGCGCACCGTTTGGTCCTTTGGAGGAGGAGACAATGGTAATGTATTTTCAGAATTTCTTTCTCTCGCTTGCTGTGACTCTGCAGAATATTCTCTGACGCTTTGTGTGCCAACCATTACCTTCTCATTGGCATCCTCTTTCATTTCATTGGCATTGGATGAACAAAGAGAGTCCTGTTTGCAGGATTGTCAATGGTAAGTGAGTGAAGGTACTTCAAGTGCCATCATCCGTGGTCTGCCCTCCTCCAAACTGCAGTAGGATGTAGAGTGGGTCATGGGGGCTCTGTGTGCCAACTTTGATCTTGATCCGTCATTGGAAGAGGGTCGCAGCGGTCTCGGGAAATGACTGAAGGTACTTCAAATTCCATCATCCGTGGTCCACCCTCCTCAAAACTGCACCAAGATGTAGAGTGGGTCATGGGGGCTCTGTGTGCCAAGTTTCTGAATGAGTCATTGGATGATGATCATAGTGGTCTTGGGAAGTGAATGGGCGTACTTCAAGTCCCATCATCCATTGCCCAACCTCCTCCAAACCGCAGTAGGATGTAGAGTGGGTCATGGGGACTGTGCGTGCCATGTTTAGTCTCTATTGTTCTTTTTGGGGGGGCCGCAGTGGTCTGTGGGAACCGAAAGGTTGGAAAGTACTGCAAATCCCATCATCCACTTTCCGTCCTCCCCCAAACCTCACCAGGATGTAAAAGGGGTCATGGGGGTTATGAGTGCCAAGTTTGGTCTTGATCTGTCATTGGATGAGGGCGGCAGCGGTCTTGGGATGTGAGTGGAGGTACTTCAAGTCCAATAATCCATGGTCCACCCTTTTCCAAACTGCAGTAGGATGTAGAGTGGGTCATGAAGACTCTGTGTGCCAAGTTTGGTCTTTATCAGTCTTTATTGGGGGGCACAGTGGTCTGTGGGATCCAAAGGATGTTAAAGTACTACAAATCCCATCATCGTTTGTCTATACTCCCACAAACCTCACCAGGATGTAAAGGGGGATATGTGTGCCAAGTTTGGTCCTGATCCGTCACCCATTCAGATCGCAGTGGCCTGTGAAAGTGGCAGCCAATCAGAAATCTGCCACATACACACATACGTACATTCACTTTAAATATATACTAGCCATCCCCTGCCATGCGTTGCTGTGGCCTAGTCTGTGTATATGTGTGTGTATGTATTTATGTATATATGTGTGTTTGTGTGTATATGTGGTTTTGCACTTGCATTGTGATGTATTTTTGGGGTTTTTTTTTTGCTTTTTAAGTCTCTTCTGCTGTGTTTTTCAGTGTTTTTATGAGTGATGGTCAGTCATTGGTCTGATAGGTGTATTGTGTCCAAATTTGGTGTCAATTTGCTCAGTGGTTTTTGAGTTATGTTAATCCCACAAATGAACATTACATTTTTATTTTTATAGATATAGATATAAATAGTTATAGATTAGATATAGACATATTTCTTTTTTTTAAGAACTCTTATTTTTTAATAATTTTTATTAAGGTTTTTCAAAATGTAAATAAAAATATAAGGGGTATTTCTGGGAAAGATCAGGTGTATGTGGGGGAGGGAAAGTAGGGAGGGGAAGGTCATAGGTTTTTAAACGTCGTCGTGCTATTGTTAATGTTTACTGCTTATTTTTATTATGAGTTATGTATTAATTTGTATTACCTGTCCGAACGGATTCTCCCCTATGAACCATCAAGGTTATTAAGATCTTCTGGAGGGGCCCTGCTCTCAGTCCCACCCCCCTCGCAATCGCATCTGGTGGGGACGAGGGACAGGGCCTTCTCGATGGTGGCCCCTTGGCTCTGAAACTCTCTCCCACTGGAGATTAGAACTGCCCCTTCTCTCCTGACTTTTAGAAAGCTGGTGAAAACTTGGCTCTGGAATTTAGCATTCGATGAGTGAGTCAGTAACTCTTGACCACACGGACAGATGGTGATGAATTGTGATTTCATTCTGATGACTTGGCCTTATGTAATTATATGATTGTTTTTTAATGTTTTTTATGTATTAGTGCATTATGTGATGTGATATTTTAAACTATTGTTTATGAATCCTTTGTTGTAAACCGGCCTGAGTCCCTCTGCAGAGGTTGAGAAGACCGGTATATAAAAGTTCTAAATAAATAAATAAATAATACTGTTGTTGTTGGTTTTGCTGATATATTGTGAGGTCAGCCTCATGTAAGCTGCACCGAGTCCCTTGGGGAGATGGTAGCGGGGTATAAATAAAGATTATTATGGGTTGTTGTAGGTTTTTCCGGGCTATATGGCCATGTTCTGGAGGCAATTTTTCTCCTGACATTTCGCCTGCATCTATGGCAAGCATCCTCAGAGGTAGTCACTAAGAGTTGACTTCCCAATCTTCTTCTCCGCATCGTCATCTACCTCTATTTATATTTATTTCTTCTTTGGCCTGACGGCTTGCCTTTCTGCGTATGGCTTTTCGGAATCTTTACTTTGTTTTATTTTATTTTGCCCTGCCTCATCTCCTCTGGTAGGTAGATATAGATATATTTCTTTTATCTCTCTTTTATATATGTCATATCTATTTTTATCTCTAAAAAAGGGACTCAAAGTGGCTCAGAAGAAAATCAATGCAATATAATGTAAGCCACCTTGAGGCTCCATGGGGAATCAGGGTATAAATAAAGTTGTTTATTATTATTACTAGCCGTCCCCTGCCACACGTTGCTGTGGCCCACATGAGGCTTCTGTGTGGGAGGTTTGGCCCAATTCTATCATTGGTGGGGTTCAGAATGCTCTGTGATTGTAGGTGAACTATAAATCCCAGCAACTACAACTCCCAGATGTCAAGATTCTATTTTCCCCAAACTTCACCAGTGTTCACATTTGGGCATATTGAGTATCCGTGTAGAGTTTGGTCCAGATCCATCATTGTTTGAGTTCACAGTGCTCTCTGGATGTAGGTGAACTACAACTCCAAAACTAAAGGACACTGCCCACCAAACCCTTCCAGTATTTTCTGTTGGTCATGGGAGAACTGTGTGCCAAGTTTGGTCCAATTCTTTTGTCGGTAGGGTTCAGAATGTTCTTTGATTGTAGGTGAACTATAAATCCCAGCAACTACAACTCCCAAATGACAAAATCATTTTTTTAAGTGAAGGACATACATTGGGTTGTTAGGTGTCTTGTGTCCAAATTTGGTGCCAATTCGTCCAGGGGGTTTTGAGTTACGCTAATCCCACAAACAAACATTACATTTTTATTTATATAGATTATGGATGATGATGATGATGATGATGATGATGTCATGGGTGCTGTGTATCCCAATAGGCAAACTCGGCCATGGCGACACCAACAGAGTCTACAAACCTAAAGTGATAGAGGCGCTGCAGGGAATGTTCATCAGGAAGGTTTGTGCTGGGAGCCAGTCGTCGCTGGCGCTGACCTCAACAGGGCAGGTGAGAATGAAGCACCTTGGGAAAATCAGCATGCAAACATTGACTCAGTTGGGTTGTTGTAGGTTTTTTCGTGCTATATGGCCATGGTCTAGAGGCATTCTCTCCTGAAGTTTCGCCTGCATCTATGGCAAGCATCCTCAGAGGTAGTGAGGTCTGTTGGAACTAGGAAAAAGGGTTTATATATCTGTGGAATGACCAGGGTGAGACAAAACTCTAAACTCTAAAATTAAAAAAACTCTAGAATTACAACAGCACAACAACAGAGAGGAAACAAACAAGGACATTGAATCACCTCTCAACAAAAGTTTGCTCCAGGCACTGCCAGGCAATCCAGTGCTAATCAAGGTGATGAGTTGAAGCATCCACACCTAGCTCCAGCAGACAAGAGTCCTTCCCAGGTGATCCTCAGAGCTCGGGATGCTTGTCTGTTCTTGAGATGAAAAGCACATGTCTGTGTTTTAGATGGGTTAGGGATCAGCTGGTTTTCCCTGTAGTAGGCAGTAAGGGCACCTAGAGCTTCGGAGAGTTTCTGTTCAACCATCTCAAAGCTCCCTGCTTGAGCAGTAATGGCACGATCATCAGAATAGATGAAGCTCTCTGTCTCTTCTGGCAGTGGCTAGTCATTTGTGTAAATGTTGAACATGGATGGGGCAAGCACGCTTCCCTGAGGCAGGCTGTTCTTCTGTTTCCGCCATCTGCTTCTCTGGCCCTGGAACTCAACAAAAAAGCTCCTGTTTTGTAGCAGGTTTCCTATGAGGCGGGTGAGACGGTAGTCCTTTGTGATATTATACATTTTTCTCAGGAGGAGACGGTGGTTCAAATGATAAATCACAACAACTTTATTTGTATTCCGCCCTATCTCCCCAAGGGGACTCAGTGTGGATTCCAACAACAAAAAGGCAAACATTCAAGGCCTGATACAAAAAAATTAATACAAATACAAAATGCAAATCCAGTACTGAAACACCCAAAACCCAATATAAACAGACAAATACCCAAATAAATCCACATATACCAAATTAAACCTACATATAAAACCAAATAATAACATATAAACCAAAATTAAATTTAAAATTATATTTAACATAATTAACACAATTAATTTCTAAGCCCTCCCCCCCAAGGTTCAATTGCAATTACATTAAAATTAATTATGTTGCAGTGCTGTAACAGACACAACTAGTCAACAAGGCAAAGTATGAAAACAATTTCCCAACAGCACTATATTAACTGTCTATGGCCGTGATGGCGAACCTATGACACGCGTGTCAGTACTGACATGCGTAGCCATTTCTACTGACACGCGCCCGCCGGATATTATTTGTTTATTTATTTTATGCCATTTTAAAAAATAAATAGGAAAGAAATTATTATTTTGCAATGTTACCTAAATATTAAGGAGTTTCATATTTAAACTGAATGATAAATACTATTACTTTGCTATATTATTCAAATATTAAAATGCATTAAATTAAATGTCAAATTTAAAAATATTTAATTATTAAATATTTAGGTAACATTGCAAAATAATATTGGTTTATTTAATTATTGGTTTATTTAATTTTATTTAATTATTAAGTAAACAAATATTATTTTGCAATGTTACCTAAATATTTATAATAATTAAATATTTTTAAATTTGACATTTAATTTAATGCATTTTAATATTTGAATAATATAGCAAAGTAATAGTATTTATCATTCAGTTTAAATATGAAGCTCCTTAATTAAATTAAATGATAAATAATACTTTGCTATATTACTCAAATATTTCAGAATGCCTTAAATGAAATGGTAAATTGAATTTTAATTTGACATTTAATTTAATGCATTTTAAATATTTTTAATATATGCCTATATATATATATATATATATATATATATATATATATATATATATTAATCTGGTGTGAAGTGGCCCATTCCAGTCCATTTCAGTTCGCTGACCCCCAGAATGTCTATCTTTAGTCTTGACATCTCACCAATAACAACATCCAATTTGCCCTGGCTCATAGATCTTACATTCCAGGTTCCTATGGTGTGTTGATCTTTAGAGCATCGGATTCGTCGTTCACCTCCAGTACCGTCGGACGCTAGCCTTCCTTTCGGCTTTGAGCTAGCTGCGTCATCACATCTGGGGCTAGTTGAACTTATCCTCTGCTCCTCCCCAGTAGCATTTTGGCCATCTTCCGACCTGGGAGTCCCATCTTCCAATGGCATACCAACATATCTCTGGTTGTACTGGTCCATTTAGTTTTCTTGGCAAGGATACTGGAGTGGTTTGCCATTGCCTTCCCCAGGGATCACGCTTGGTCTGACCTCTCTGCCACAACCGTCCCGTCTTGGGTGGCCCTTCACGGTTTCGCTCATGACATCATTGAGGTGCTCAAGCTCCAGCGCCCCGACAAGGCGGTGATCCAACAAAGATCCGCCTAGTCAAAGCCATGGTATTCCCTGTAGTAACCTACGGATGTGAGAGCTGGACCTTAGGGAAGGCTGAGCGAAGGAAGATCGATGCTTTTGAGCTGTGGTGTTGGAGGAAAGTGCTGAGAGTGCCTTGGACTGCGCGAAGATCCAACCAGTCCATCCTCCAGGAAATAAAGCCCGACTGCTCACTGGAGGGAAAGGATACTAGAGACAAAGTTGAAGTACTTTGGCCACATCATGAGGAGACAGCAAAGCCTAGAGAAGACAATTATGCTGGGGAAAGTGGAAGGTAAAAGGAAGACGGGGCCGACCAAGGGCAAGATGGATGGATGGCATCCTTGAAGTGACTGGACTGACCTTGAAGGAGCTGGGGGTGGTGACGGCCGACAGGGAGCTCTGGCGTGGGCTGGTCCATGAGGTCACGAAGAGTCGGAGACGACTGAACGAATGAACAACAACAACAATTAATATATATATATATATATATGTGTGTGTGTGTGTGTGTGTGTGTGTGTGTGTGTGTGTGTGTGTCTTAAATGAAATGGTAAATTAAATATCAAAATATTATTTTGCAATGTTACTTTATTGTTATTGCATTATTATTATTATTAGAAATACATTAAATAGCATATTAAATGCTAGAAATAAATTTAAATTAAAATAAAAATAAATAATATTTTGTTGGGTTTTTAAAATTATATTTTTATAAACACTCCAAAAAGGATATTATTTACATAAAGAGAGGTAGAACAACATGATAAGAGAGAAAGTGGGAATTACAATTATATATTTTTGTTATTTAAACTAAATATTGCGAAATTATGGTTTTTTTCTTGAAGTGACACACCACCTGAATTATGCTCAGTTTTTTGGCGAATTTTGACACACCACGCTCAAAAGGTTGCCCATCACTGGTATATTTCTTCATCTCCCCTAAGTTTATATGTATTTCAGTCTCTTGTCTTTCAATCATACCAGTGGGTTTTTTGGCGAATTTTGACACACCACGCTCAAAAGGTTGCCCATCACTGTTCTATGGTCATCTAGTCTTTCCTCTCCATTGGCTAAAGAGCAAACGTGTGTTCTTAATTGGAAGGGTTCCTTGTTTGGGTCTCACCTCTCAGAATCTTTCAGCCAGTGTTTTAGTCCTTCAAAAGTAAGGTTTCCAGAGCGCTAGTGGCAGTGCATGCCATCATGGAGGGAAAGAAAGGAATATGAGGAGATTCAGTTGACTCTGGGCTCATTGCCTGTTTTAAGCATTTGGTTGCAGCCGTGTAAACAGTTCCTCACGCTGTGCGTTTGGGCCTAGGTCTACGCCTGGGGCTGTGGGGCCTGCTTGGGGTGCGGCTCTTCCGAAGCAACTGCCCTCCGGCCCAAACTGATCGAGGAGCTGGCCGCTACTCGGATTGTGGATATCTCCATCGGGGACAGCCACTGCTTGGCGCTTTCACACGGTAAGGGATGTCATAAAATTTAAAAGTCACCCAAATACTTTTATTTCTTTGGCAGGCCTAACTAGGCAGTTTTAAAACATGAATTTTAAACATGCTTCCTTTGTTTAATCTAGGTTTTGTGTATTTTAATACGTATTTTAACAATGTTTATGTGTTTTAATTATTCTGTAACCCACCTCAAACCACAAAGAAGAGGCAGGTAAGAAATAATATATTATTATTATTCTAAAACAGGCCTGCGCTAACTGTGGTCCTCCCTCCAGGTATTTTGTACTTCAACTCCACAATTCCTAATAATAATAATGATGATAATGATGATGATGATGATGATGATGATGATGATGATGGTGATGATGATTATCAAGTGTCCGATGTGTGATCCAATATAGCAACCAGCTTACTTTTACTTACTTTCTTACTTAGGCGATCATTTGTTGACCGAATAAGATTATCTTCCAAGTTCAGTGTAGTGGCGGTGCGTATGTAGGTGACTGTAGAGCCGAGAGACGAGAGACAGGGCCTTCTCGGTGGTGGCCCCTCGGCTGTGGAACGCCCTTCCCACGGACATTAGATTGGCTCCCTCACTAATGGTATTTCGAAGAAAAGTGAAAACCTGGTTATTTGAACAGGCGTTTGAATAGGCAGTGCAATGAATTATAGGCAACGGAACAACGGATGACGAGTTTGGATCATGATTCTAGTTACGAGATGCGAGTGAGTGTTTATTGATGTTAATTGCTTAGTCTGCTATTGTGTTAATTGTTTTTAAACACCTTGTTTGATGTTAGCTTTGAATTGTTGCTACTACTGTTGTTAACCGCTGTGAGTCGCCTAAGGGCTGAGAATAGCGGTATACAAATGAAGTAAATGAAGTAAATAAATATTCTTGACATGCATGGTCTCCTGCAGTGAGGGCATCGGTTTCCAGATGGAAGGCGGTCCTGGTCTGGGTTGGCTTGACACACCTTCCTCTTGGCACGTTACTCTCTTTTGCCCTCCATTTGTGCCTCTTCAAATTCTACAGCACTGCTGGTCACAGCTGACCTCAAGGGCCAGGGCTTCTCCATCGTGGTCAACTGTGAATCGCACATATGGTAATTTCTGCGCCTGAGCAGACAGCTTTGGAACCTTCTAAATTAGATTAGAAACATTTTTGGCGGTAGCTCCTCCCACTCTCCCATTGAGAGTATATGTAGCCAGTGGGAGGGTCTACTGCTCCAGTTCTTTTGATTCACCACTCTGTCAGCAGCTAAAGAACCTTCTATTGTGACTTGTTTATTTGGACTGCCCTAATTACTGACCGGACTGCCTATCGTTGTTTCGTCTTTCTCCTTACCTGACTCAGACTGTTTCTGGATTTGTTGATTGAGTATAGACTCCTTCTCTGCTTGATTATAGGTGCCTTGATTGCTATGACAGCTACTTCTGCTTTTAAACACTGTGCCTTGTGCTCAGCCAGTTATTCTGCGGCCACTCTTTGTGCCTACTCTGCCTGAGGGAAGGACATCTGTCCCAGTCTTGCCTGATTTGTCTGGCATTTACGCCTCAAACAAGAAAAAACAGGGTGTCTCCCCTGAAGGTCGCACTGTATGAGTCTGTTTTTTCCCCTTTTTTGAAGAGGGTGACAATGGTGGCATCCTTGAAAACTTCTGCGATTTTCTTGGTCGCCCACACTTTTTCTATGAGCTGGTGGAGTTGTTGTGTCAGCTGAGGTCCTCCCTCTATAAAGATTCCAACAGGGATCCCATCAGGTCCGCTGGCTTTGTTATTTTTTTGTTGGCTGATGGCATTGCTGACTTTTTCCAAACTCGGCAGTGCTGAGTTTGGAAAAAGTCATCCCTGTACGACTGCAGTTGTTGTGCCCACAGGTTCATTGAACACGCAAGCCCCCTCACCACAAGGTGACAGTCCATCAAGGGGAGCAACCAGCAGAGTGATCTTGTTTGCTGTGGACTCATCTTCTTGTTTTTCAAATAATAATAATGATGATAAAATGATTGTAATATAATATGATATAATATAATATTAAAACAATAACGTAATATAATAAAACAACAACAACAATAATATAATACAATAATATGATAAAATAATAATAATAGAATAATATTGGAATATAATAAAATAATAGCAGTAAGATGATATAACAATGCTGTTAGGAACTGTGGGAGTTGAAGTCCAAAACACCTGGAAGAGGGTTGGTTGGCCCATGCCTGTACTATCCACAAGGCCAGGGCTTCATTTCTGGGAGAGTTCAGCATTCATTTTGTTGTAATAATTATAGTGATGATGATGATGATGATACATAGAGCAGGAGGGATTGTTTATGTTTACTATTGGAAACCAGAATAAATTCCTACCCAAGTTTTATTGGTGACAAAAAGGATGGAGCTGGCAGAGATGGACAAATTGACAAGGCTTATTATACGATGGCCAGACCCTTCCAAATTTGAAGAGGAATGGCAGCCTTTTGTTGACTATTTAAATGAAAAACAGAAAATGAAAATATTGGGTGTTTTTTTTACTGCATCAAGAGAAAATAAACAGTAGTAGAACCCTTTTTTGTATTAGATAACCATGGAAAAAGATGTCAGAGGTTAAAAATGCCCCTGTTAGATATCCACCCTTGCACCCTCCCCCCGGCAATTCCTCATACATTTGCAATAAAATTTATGTGGAAATAATAATAATGATGATGGTGATGTTTCAGATAACGAGGTGTATGCCTGGGGCAACAACTCCATGGGGCAGTGCGGCCAGGGCAACTCCACCGGCCCCATCACCAAGCCCAAGAAAGTGAGTGGCCTGGACGGAGTGGCCATCCAGCAGATCTCGGCCGGGACCTCCCACAGCCTGGCCTGGACGGCCCTGCCCAGGGACAGGTGAGTTGATGGCACTTCAGGGCTTGAAACCACGGGGTCGTGTTTCTCAATCAAAGGAAGACCTGGGCCAGCTCGGGCTCTCCTTCCCTCCAGGTGGCCTTCTTCCTTCCTCTTCGTGGAGTCTGTAAAAGATGCGCATATGGGTTATCTTCTGTGCATGCGCAGCCACTCAGAACCTTCTAGATCTTTGAAATGGAAGCATTTTGGCGGAGACCCCACCCACACTCCCCATGTACTATAAATGCCTGTGGGCGGGAACTGCCCCTTAGTTTATTTTTTTCTGCTGCTATCAGCAGCTTGTAGGTACCTCTCTAGTGTCTTATTTCTGTTCTTAACGGGTTTTCACTCAGACCGGTTGCCTCTCCTTTGCCTTTCTGATACCTACCTGACTCAGACTTATTAGATTTGCTTGCCTATCTCCTGCCTATCGTGTTTTTTTCCTGACTACGGCAGTTCTCTCCTCCCTCCTGATAGGCTTTTCTGACCACTCTCAGGCCAGTTTCCTTTCATTATGAGTGCCACCTCCTTCTTTAAGAAGTGCGGAGCCTGTGGCGGCAACCTGCCAGATTCTGATGAGCATTCTATGTGCTTTCTCTGTTTGGGAGAAAGTCACCTCCTCCAATCATGCCAGATCTGCCTAGCCTTCACTCCTCATTCCTGGAGGAACAGGGAGTCCCAGCTTAAGGTGCTTCTTTACAAGCAGGCTTTGGCACCAAACACCACCTGCAGTGCTAAGTGCTTGGCTATGGAGATGCTCTCCGCAACCTCCAAGATGAGCATGAGTTTGCTTCGTCTCAGCCAATGCCACCTCTGCTTGCCTGACAAACTGGCGCCGAGCCCCTGGCATTCGCTTCTAATAAGACTAAGCCATCCAAACAGCCTCACTTTACATCTAAGACAAAAGAGGGACATAAGAAGCACGAAAAAGGAAGGCACAGCCCAACATGGCATAGCCCAAGAGCCCTCCTCTCCTCCTATAAGGGCAGTGGAACCACCAAACCTTATGCCGATTAGGAAGCCCCCGAGTGAGCCACAAAATCAGGCCGAGCCCGGGAACGCAAGCCTGCTTCCTTCCCCAGCAAACTTACTGGCAGCAGATGAGCAAACTGAGGCCCCCCTGACTCCGGCAGGGTTGCCTCAGCCTCCCCAGGCCATGCCATCCGGTACCAACAAGGGACTGGAGGCTAGAGCATAGGGTCACTCTCAGGAGCATCGCCCACACCACATGCCTCAACACCAGCACGCCACTCATCTTCAGTAAGCTTCTGGAGTTTTCGGTTCCGAAGCCCTTTGGGAGCTTCTCATGACTATGACTACTCTCCAGAGCGCCACCCTCCTTACTATTATTACTATTACTATGGCCACTACAAGTATGCCCTGCCTCTTCTTGATCGTAGCTGCTGTCGCCATTTTGATTGTTGTAGCCACACCCACTTGGCTACAGTGAATACGTCCCCAGCTGCTTGCCATGACCACTCAGGCACTGCATTCATGGCGAGACCTCAGGTTGCAGCCTCCCACCCCCCTCCAAGCGCGGAGGCACGTGCTGCTTCATTCCCAAGGGCCCTACCAGCTACGGCTCCTCCTGCCATGGTTTTGCCTTCTGTTCTTATTGCAACTTAGTAAAACCTCTGAAGTGGCCCCCACAGCTGTGCCAGCTGAGAACCTCTATAATGTGGATCTCTCTTCAGCTCCCTTGTAGGTGAGACAACCAAAACAAAACTCTATTGTTGTTGATGTAAGCCAGCCACATCCTTCCCATAGATCCCAGTCAAACCTGTCTGATAAGGAGGAGAAGAAATTGGAAGCCATGGCAAGAAGATCCATTCTTTGGTGTGCCTTTCTTTGCAAATGACTTATTGCGGGGCATATATGGCCGGTTATCAAAACTACATATGGGGCAAAATCGCGCCTTATCTCGATCCCCTTCCACCAAATACAAAAAAACTTTAGTGAAGGTGTTCCAACAAGAATCCTCCATGTTGGTGACTTTCTGAAAAGAACTTGCCAAACACACAGTGGATGTCTCGGGCAAGTTATTAGCACCGGCAGTGGCTCTCCGGCACAGCGCATCCTATCAGCCGAGCACATGAGCGAAATCTGTGTGCTGCGAGTGGATGCCCCATACCTTCACTTTTACAAGGAAAAGATGGTGCTCCAGCAAGATATTGTGTTTCTGCCAAAAGTGGTTTCCCATTTTCACTTGTTGCAAGACATCTTCTTACTGGTATTCTTCCAGAACCCATAGTCACTACTAGAAGTAGCACTGCATTCACTGGATGTCAAACGGGCTCTGGTTCTTTACACTAACAGAACAGCCACACACAGACATCAATGAAACTGTTTCTCAAATACCAGAAAGATACCCTCAACGAATGGCATCGTGGATCATTTTTGGTGATCAGGCTTGCATACCAGTTTGCTGGAAAGGACACTGCAAATCAGGTGTCAGCAGATTCAACTACAGCTGTCTCAACATCAAAAGCTTTCCTGAAGGGCATCCCTATTGATGACATCTGCCGAGCAGCGACCTGGTCTACACCATTGACATTCGCCACTCATTACAAGCTGGATGCTTTGGCGACAAAGGAGCCAGCCTTCGGCACAGCGGTGCTGTTTTCCTTTGTGGCATGACCCCTCCTCTGAAGGTTAGCAGCTTGCTAGTCACCCATATGTGTGTATTTCACAGACTCTATGAAGAAGAAGAATGAATTGCTTACCTGTAACTGTTTCCTCGAGCAGTAGTCTGTGAAGTGCGCACATCCCCACCCATTCTCCCCATGGTGGTCATGCCTCTCTGACCTAGCTGCTGCTTGCAGTTATGGAAGTAAGGCGCAGTCTTACTTGGCGTTTATAGTTCACTAGCTGTACCCACCACGCGTTGCTGTGGCCAACCTTCGCCCTATCTCCCCTTCTTTCCCTCCTTCCTTCACTCCCTGTTTCCTTCCTTCCTTCCCGTCTTTCCTTCTCTCCTTCCTTCCTTCTCTATCGCTTTCCTTCCTTCCCTCTTTTTCTTTCTCTTCTGCTGTCTCTCTTTTCTTCCTTCTCTCTTTTCTTCCTTCTCTCTTTCTCTACATCTTATCCCCTTCATTCGCTCCCTCTTTCCTTCCTTCTTCCTTTTTCTCTTCTGTTGTCTCTGTTTTCTTCCTTCTCTCTTTCCATCTTTCCTTCCCTCCCTCTTTCTCTACATCTTCCCCCCTTCCTTCGCTCCTTCTTTCCCTTTTTTCTTTCCTTCTCTCCTTCCTTCTTTCTCTAACTTTCCCTTCTTTCCTTCCTTCTTTCCTTCTCTCCTTCCTTCTTTCTCTAACTTTCCTTCCTCCCCCTTTTTCTTTCCCTCCCTCTTTCTCTCCTTTCTTCCTTTTCTACCTCATTCCTTCCTTCTTGCTTTCCCTCCCTCTGTCTCTCCTTTCTTCCTTTTCTACCTCATTCCTTCCTTCCTTCTTTCTTTCCCTCCCTCTTTCTCTCCTTTCTTCCTTTTCTACCTCATTCCTTCCTTCCTTCTTTCTTTACCTCCCTCTTTCTCTCCTTTCTTCCTTGACAGATTAGAAGGGGGCGGGGCTTGGAGGTGACGTGAGGGGTAAGAGGGAGGAGGGGAGGGGGGATGGGTTTAGAAGGGGGCGTGGCCGCGCCGGGGGGTGAGGGGGGCGCGCACATGTGTGTGTGTGCTGCGCGGGGGGATCAGGGGGGCGCGCGCGCGCGTGTGTGTGCCGCGCGGGGGGGGTGAGGGGCCATGCGTGCGGGTGTGTGTGTGTGCTCCGCCGGGGGGGAGGGTGAGGGGCCATATGTGCGCGCGCGTCGGGGAGTTTGCGCCAGTGCGCATGCTCAGTTGTTTTCCCGTTTTTTGTGGTTGTTGTTGTGTGGTTTTGATTTCTGAGTGGATTAGTTTGTACCTAGTGGGTTGTCCTTGGGGCATGGCAATTTTGGTAGAGTTTTGTGGAGGGGTTTTAGAGTTTTGCTTCCCCGTTGGACGCTAGTAGGAAATTTATATATATAGATGGGGAGTGTGGGCGGGGCCTCCACCAAAATGTTGCCATCTAAAAGATCTAGTACAGTAGAGAAATATTGGTCGAGAGTACATGAGGGGACACAAAAAATCTTGAAGAGAGTTTTCAAGAAGAAACCAGAATACTATCTATTAGGATTTACGGATTTGGAATTACAATTAGAGGAGAATGAAGATAGATTATTCACTTACATTACTACAGCGGCGAGAATATCATTGGCGAAGTTTTGGAAACAGGAAGTTATCCCGACCATTGAAGACTGGTTAGGGAAAATAAGAGAAATAAGAGAAATGGATGAACTAACTTTTTTCTTGAAAAAGAATACCGGGAATCCGATAAAGAGGACAGATTGGACTCTATATGAAAACTATCAAAAATAAATAAATAAATAAATAAGAGGAACATTTAGAAATAGACACAATGGGAATATAATGGAGATACAACACCCGATGGAGAGATGGAAGTCAAATTTTTATCCTGCTTTTACTAATGTTTGTTTTTAATTTTTTAGTGTATTTTCTTTTTTTCACTTTTTCATTTTTTGGTATTTTTTATATATTTTTTTCTTTTCTTTTTTTCTTTTTTTTTTCCTCTGGTTTTTGTCTTTTTTGAGGACCCGGGGGAGGGAGGGGATGTTTTTTGCTTTTTCCTACTTTTCTATCTTCTTCTTATTATTCTCCCTCTTTCGATGTCATTTTCAAATACCTTTAAAAAATTATTCAATTTTTTTTAAAAAAAGATCTAGTACAGTGGTTCTCAACCTGTGGGTCCCCAGGTGTTTTGGCCTACAACTCCCAGAAAGCCCAGCTAGTTTACCAGCTATTAGGATTTCTGGGAGTTGAAGCCCAAAACATCTGGGGACCCACAGGTTGAGAACCACTGATCTAGAAGGTTCTGAACGGCTGCGCGTGTGCAGAAGATAACCCATATGTGTGAATCTTACTGACCACCACTTGAGGAAACACAGTTACAGGTAAGCAACTCATTATTTCTTTGACTCTGCGACCCTCCTGCACCATGACCTCGTCCTCCTATTCTTCCCTTGTAGGCAAGTGGTGGCCTGGCATCGGCCTTACTGTGTGGATCTCGAAGAAAGCACCTTTTCGCACCTCCGCTCTTTCCTGGAACAATATTGCGACAAAATCAACAGCGAAGTTCCTCCTCTTCCTTTCCCTTCTTCTAGGTACTTCCTGTGAAATCAGAACGACTCTTCACATATATAGAGTCTTGACTTGCAGAGGCAAGAATTCACATGGAGGGAGGGAGGAAGGGAGGGAGGAGAGCCAGGCCTCACTGAGGGCCTGCGCTTGCCCTGCAGGGAGCACCACCACTTCCTGAAGCTGTGCCTGAAGCTGCTCTCCAACCACCTGGCCTTAGCCTTGGCCGGCGGAGTGGCCACCAGCATCCTGGGCAGGCAGGCTGGGCCCCTGCGCAACCTCCTCTTCCGGCTGATGGACTCCTCCGTCCCAGATGAAATCCAGGAAGTGAGTGTCTCCCCCTGGTTTCCCCCAATTGGAGAAAGAGGAAGAGGGCTCCGCTCAAGCGTTGCCCAGCTCCCTTGCCTGGCTTGAGTCTATGCGTTCCTGTTCTACTTATGGTTATGATTCCCAGTCTTTGGGTCTCTTTCCTAATTCTAGGTAGTGATTGAGACCCTCTCAGTTGGTGCCACAATGCTACTTCCGCCCTTGAGGGAGAGAATGGAGCTGCTGCATTCGCTGCTGCCACAAGGCCCCGACCGATGGGAGAGCCTCTCCAAAGGACAGGTGGGAAAATCTTGTTGTTGTTGTTGTTGTTGTTGTTGTTGTTGTTGTTGTTCCTCTTCCTCCTCCTCCTCCTCCTCCTCTTCTTCTTCTTCCCATAATTCTTTCATTGTAAGATGGCATTGATGCTAAGATATATCATCATTCCGGTACCATCTCTACCAACAAAAATACATACAATTCACCTGTGATTCTAACATGTGCTCCATTTTTTGCTATGTTAATTTTGAAGAAAAAGCACACATTAGAATTAAAGAAATATATTGTTATTATTATTATTGTTACCATAATTCTTCCATTATAAGACACCATTGACTGTAAGACCCATGCTGATTGACCCAAACTGATTATGATACCATCAACGTAAAAAAAAAAAAATACATATGATTCACCTGTGATTCTAAGATGCACCTCATTTTTCGAGATTTTGACCTTGGAAAATGTGCCTTAGGATTGAAGAAATTGTGTGGTTGCCACAAACAATGTCAAATTGATTGAAACTCGATGATGGGATATTCATTGGAAAATTAGAGTAAAATGTGCTGCTGCAGGATGTCCGCCCCCCCCCCCCCTCGGCAAATACAAAGTTTTGGCAGTTTAATAAATCTTTCCCAGGTTTTTATGATAGAAGAGCCCCCAGTGGCGCAATGGGTTAAACCCTTGTGCCGGCAGGACTGAAGACCAGCAGGTCGGAGGTTCAAATCCAGGGGGAGCATGGATAAGCTCCCTCTGTCAGCTCCAGCTCCCCATACGGGGACATGAGAGAAGCCTCCTACAGGATGGTAAAACATCAAAACATCTGGGCAATGGCCCCTGGGCAATGTCATTGCAGACAGCCAATTCTCTCACACCAGAAGCGACTTGCAGTTTCTCGGGTCGCTCCTGACACACAAAAAATGATAGAACCAATTAGGAAATGAGATGTATAATCCAGAAACAAAAACCATAGCATGACACTGTGTTTTGAATTATTAAAGAAGTGCCTCATTTCTGCTTATGCCCAAATTTCTTTGGGAAAGGACTGAAGAGGCCTCTTCTTCTTTCCATTCTTGTTCTTCTTGTGTCCTTCTAGCGGATGCAGCTGGACATCATCCTGACCAGCCTGCAGGACCACACGCACGTGGCCTCCCTGCTGGGCTACAGCTCCCCTTCGGACGCTACGGACATCTCTTCGCTCTGCATGGCCTACGCAAGCCTCTCCGACCCCACCTTTGGCTCCCAGAGCAACCATCCGGACACCCACCTGGCTGAAATCCTCATGAAGACCCTCCTGCGCAATCTGGGGTTTTATACCGTAAGTGCTGTCCTTCGGCCTCAAAATATACTTGAGTCATGGTAGCAAATACCAGAAGGAATAGATCAGAAGTCCAGCCTCGGTTTATCCTGGACTGTATGATGTGGTTATGGGTGGTTTTAAAGTTTCAATGCTTTATTATAGTTTCATGTATCTTTTAGGACATGTGGCAACAACTACTAATATTTGGGTTGTTGTAGGTTTTTTCGGGCTGTATGGCCATGGTCTAGAGGCATTCTCTCCTGACGTTTCGCCTGCACTTTGGCAAGCATCCTCACAGGTAGTGAGGTCTGTTGGAACTAGGCAAAAGGGTTTATATATCTGTGGAATGACCACGGTGAGACAAAGGACTCTTCTCTGCTAGGTGTGAATGCTTCAGCTGACCACCTTGATTAGCATACAATGGCCTGACTGTGCCTGGGGCAAACTTTAATTGAGAGGTAATTTGATGTCCCTGCCTGCTTCCTCTCTTTTTAAATTATTTTTAATACTGGTAGCCAGATTTTGTTCATTTTCATGGTTTCCTCCTTTCTGTTGAAATTGTCCACATGCTTGTGTATTTCAATGGCTTCTCTGTGTAGTCTGACATGGTGGTTGTGAGAGTGGTCCAGCATGTCTGTTCTCAAATAAAATGCTGTGTCCAGGTTGGTTCATCAGGTGCTCTGCTATGGCTAATTTCTCTGGTTGAAGTAGTCTGCAGTGCCTTTCATGTTCCTTGATTCATGTCTGGGCAATGCTGCGTTTGGTGGTCCCTATGTAGACTTGTCCACAGCTGCATGGTACACGGTAGACTCCTGCAGAAGTGAGAGGATCCCTCTTGTCCTTTGCTGAACGTAGCATTTGTTGGATTTTCTTGGTGGGTCTGTAGATAGTTTGTAAGTTGTGTTTCCAAATCAGCTTCCCTATGCGGTTAGTGGTTCCCTTGATGTATGGCAAGAACACTTTTCCTCTGGGTGGATCTTTGTCTTTATTCTCGTGGCATGTTCTTGGTCTTGCAGCTCTTCTGATGTCTGAGGTGGAGTCTCCATTGGCCTGGAGAGCCCAGTTGATGTGGTTCAGTTCATCTTGGAGGAGGTGGGGTTCGCAGATTCTTTTTGCACGGTCTGCCAAGGCTTTAATGGTGCTTCTATCTATCTGTGTGTGTGGGTTTTCTGTAAACGGTGTGACCCAATTGTTGATCTGGTTTGCAGATGACTAGGACATCTAGAAAAGGCAGTCTTCCTTCACTTTCTTTTTCCATGGTGAATTGGATGTTTGGGTGGATGCTGTTAAGATGGTCCAGGAACCTGTTGAGTTCTTCTTCTCCATGGCTCCAAATAATGAAAGTGTCATCCACATATCTGAACCATATAGTGGGCTTTTTTGTTGCGGTTTCAAGGGCTTGTTTTTCAAAGTGTTCCATGTAGAAATCAGCTATTAGCCAGGCTGAGAGGGCTCCCCATAGCTACTCCATCTTTCTGTTTGTAGAATTCATTGTCCCACTGAAAGTAGCTGGTGAGGCAATGGTGAAACAGGATTATATTATTATCTGAGCCTTTCTAAGGAACCAATAATGGAATGAAAAACAGCGGGTGATTTTCTCCTCTTGTGCCCTAGAGAGTGTTCTAACCTATTGCATCTGTCGTGTATGGTTTGCCCATTGCACAGTGGCTTGTAGTCAGGAGATAGAGTAGATGACAGAAGGATTCGATCAGAAATTCAGCTTGGGTTTTACATGGAGATCGATTGGAGCGGCTGGCCAGTTGTAAGTCCCTGGGTGCTACATTGTTCAGGAAGACTTGCAGCTGTGTTGGCGGAGATGGCCCAGCAGATTTCATATTATTGTCTGATACTTTTAAGGAACCAACAACCGAATGAGAAACTGCTGGTGACTTTCTCCCACTGTGCTCTAGAGAGTGTTCAAACCTATTGTATCTGTGTATTCTTCGCTAATTGCACAACGGCAGATAGGAAGGCATTCCTGTCCAGAGAATGATGGGTTGCC
Organism: Anolis sagrei ordinatus; assembly: GCF_025583915.1. Classification (NCBI taxonomy): domain Eukaryota; kingdom Metazoa; phylum Chordata; class Lepidosauria; order Squamata; family Anolidae; genus Anolis; species Anolis sagrei. The sequence goes on along the minus strand of NW_026844367.1, from coordinate 26,368,246 downwards.
GTTTCCTCTCTTTGGAAGAGCTGTTTAATTCTTGCTGCACCTGTAAAAACGGCAGTAGCCACAGAGGCAGGCAAAATGTCGGGAGAAAAGGCTGCTAGAACACATTGGCCATGCAGCCCAGATATCACACAATGGCCTATAGCAAGCCACTGTTTGAAATATCTTGACAGATCTTGACAGATTAGAGATGGGCCAAGACTAACAAAATGAAGTTCAACAGTGACAAATGCAAGATACTCCACTTAGGCAGAAAAAACGAAATACAAAGATACATAATGGGGGACGCCTGGCTTGAGAGCAGTACGTGTGAAAAAGATCTTGGAGTCCTCGTGGACAACAAGTTAAACATGAGCCAACAACGTGATGTGGTGGCAAAAAAAGCCAATGGGATTTTGGCCTGCATCAATAGGAGCATAGTGTCTAGATCTAGGGAAGTCATGCTATCCCTCTATTCTGCTTTGGTTAGACCACACCAGGAATATTGCATCCCAATTCTGGGCACCACAATTCAAGAGAAATATTGACGAGCTGGAATGTGTCCAGAGGAGGAGGACTAAAATGATCAAGGGTCTGGAGAACAAGCCCTATGAGGAGCGGCTTAAGGAGCTGGGCATGTTTAGCTTGAAGAAGAGAAGGCTGAGAGGAGATATGATAGCCATGTATAAATATGTGAGAGGAAGTCACAGGGAGGAGGGAGCAAGCTTGTTTGGAGACTAGGACGCAGAGCAATGGCTTCAAACTACAATTTATTTATTTACATCGTTTCTACCCTGCACTTCTCACCCCCGAGGGAGGACTCAGGGCAGCTTACATGGGCAACAATTCAATGCCATAATATTAATAATATCAATACAAGAAAGGAGATTCCATCTGAACACTAGGAAGAACTTCCTGACTGTGAGAGCCGTCCAGCAGTGGAACTCTCTACCCCGGAGTGTGGTGGAGGCTCCTTCTTTGGAAGCTTTTAAACAGAGGCTGGATGGCCATCTGTCAGGGGTGATTTGAATGCAATATTCTTGCTTCTTGACAGGGGGTTGGACTGGATAGCCCATGAGGTCTCTTCCAACTCTTTGATTCTATGATTCTATATGTTGTGTATATTTTGAGCATAGGAATGGCCTGGGAGAAAGGAAAGGAAATGAAAGAAATTGGCTTAACTCAGACTTGTTTTTGTCCCGGGCGTGACGGTGGTTCTCCTTCCTCCTCTAGGACCAGGCCTTTGGGGAGCTGGAAAAGAACAGCGACAAGTTCCTTCTGGGGACGTCCTCCTCCGAGAACAGCCAGCCGGCCCACCTGCATGAGCTCCTCTGCTCCCTCCAGAAGCAGCTCCTGGCCTATTGCCACAGCAGCAGCCTCGGGGAGGTAAGCACCGCCAGGGCTTCCCAGTCGATCGGGAGGGAGGGAGGGAGAGCAAGAGTGACCTGCGTATGGATTCGCCCACTGACCCTATCCTCAAAGATCAGAGACAAAACACAAAGAATGCACAGACAAATAGACACTCATCACAGCCCTCAAACTCGGTCAACTCAAATAAATTTAAACATAATAAAACTTGATTAAATAATAGGTTTGTTCAAATGGGATTAAATTTCAAAATAAAAGCAGGGGCAGCAAGTCCATTGCCATGACAAGGGACCCCGTTATGTCAGGTGAAGAGATCTCTCAGTTGGGTGGCTATTATCATGAAATAATAATGATAATGATAATAATAATGTTTATATTCTGCTTTTTTTCTCCACAAGGAGACTCAGAGACATTATTATTATAATTAGTATGATTAGTTCGAAGCCAACCCGGGTTGGAGTGGGTTTCCAACCAATTGTGGGCAGTCTGTTGGGGTTTTAGTATAATAATAAAATCATACTTGTAATATATGATTCCTCTCACTTCCCGTGGTCTCAGCCCCATTGTTCTTCACTCGGAGTTGTTTGTAAGTTGGGTGTTTGTTATTTGGTGACCGTGACCTGTCTATGAATAAGTGTAGACGTTGGTATTCCTAGGACCACACTCACACACACACACAGAGGGCAAGCCCCCTCGATACCAGTGCTGATGTGGGGCTGAAGGATGTTGCCTTGCCTTTGCTCCCTGCAGAACTCCAGCAGCAGTGTGGCCCTGCTTCACAAGCACCTGCAGCTCCTCCTACCGCACGCCACAGACATCTTTTCCCGCTCTGCCATTCTGTTGAAGGAGAGTTCCTGGAACGGCAGCGTTGGCGAAAAGCTCAGAGGTGCGTCCTGCTTGTCGGGTCCGTTCATCTTGCAAAAAATCTCCCACAAAAAGTGCCAAGCTTTACTGATGAGAATCCTTTTGGTTTCTGTTGCAGACGTGGTGTACGTCTCTGCAGCAGGAAGCATGCTTTGCCAGATCGTGAATTCCCTGCTGCTGCTGCCAGTCTCGGTCGCTCGGCCATTGCTGAGTTTCCTCCTGGACCTCCTGCCCCCTCTGGACTGCCTCAACCGACTGCTCCCAGCAGCGGCGCTTCTGGAAGATCAGGAGCTGCAGTGGCCACTCCATGGTAAGGCGGTCCATGCTTTACAGCCCCGTGTCATAACTCATGTGACCTTTGCAAAGCAGGAGCTGGAGTCTTATGCGGGTCTGTCTAATTTTGGGTAAGATGTAGAGTAAATTGAGATGGAGCTCTCACTACAATCGCCAAAAGTGGGCAAGGCTGTCCTGGTTTGTGTTAAATCAGTTGGAAGAATTGTTTCATCGAATCCTAGAGTTTGAATAGGCTCCCAAAGGCCATCCAGTCCAATCACTTAGATATATAGATAGAGAGAGAGAAAATCTTAGAGTTAAAAGGGACCCCCAAAGACCATCCAATCTAACCCCATAAGATCAAGAGAGAGGGAGGGGGATAATTACTAGAATTGGAGGAGACCCCCACTCTTGGGGGGGGGGAGTTAGAGTTGATAGGGACTCCCAAAGGCCATCCATTTTTTCTGTTATGAGTTTTATTTTATTGATTTGTATTATTTGTTGTTATTGCTTTTATTATTGATGTATTGTGGGCTCGGCCTCATGTAAGCCGCACCGAGTCCCTTGGGAGATGGTAGCGGGGTATAAATAAAGTATTATTATTATTATTATTATTATTATTATTATTATCCAGTCTAACCCATAAGATACAGAGAGAGAGAGAGAGAGAGAGAGAGAGAGAGAGAGATATGATTCCTAGTTTTGGAGAAGATCCCCAAAGACCATCCAGTCCAGTTTCTTTTAGAGAGAGAGAGAGAGAGATGACTCCTAGATTTAGGAGAGACCCCAGTGGCCATCCGGTCCAGCTCCTTAAGCTAGAGAGTCTTTGGATGGTTATCTTACTTTCCTTGTGTTGACTCCTGTTCAGCTTGTGGTCTACTGAGACCCCCGGCTCGCTTTCCCACAGACCAGTTTCCAAGTCCTTGACTCTCGATGTAACCTGGTGATGCTTCCCTGCAGGTGGTCCGGAGCTGGTGGACCCGTCCGGGGTGCCCTTGCCACAGCCGGCCCAGTCCTGGGTCTGGCTGGTCGACCTGGAGCGGACAGTGGCGCTGCTGATCGGTCGCTGCCTGGGAGGGATGCTGCAGGGCCCCCCCGCCTCGCCTGAGGAGCAGGACACCTCCTTCTGGCTCAAGACCCCCCTCTTCAGCGACGGGGTCGAGGTGGACGTCCCACAACTAGGTACCAAAGCGGGGTATGGCCCTTGAGCAGGCACGGGGCCCCTTTGGCTCTCCCTACATGGGAAGCGAGGCTTTTAGACCAGGCCTGGGCCAACTTTGGCCCTCCCTCCCTCCAGGTGTTTTGCACTTCAACTCCCACCATTGCTTACAGCCGGTCGGCCCAGACCTGGCGTAGAGACAGAGGGAAGCATTTTCTTCTTAATAGAAGGAGCCCCTGCCTTGAGATTAATGCGACCGGGGGGAATTGCACCGTCAAAATACCCGTCTTGAATCAAGTCTCAGGTGCCATCAAGTCTAATGCACATCTCACTTTTTCTAAACCCTGGAACAAAAAAAAAGGTATTTGCTGCTGAACAGAATGCGCAAAAAATGCTCTCTTTGTAATTTGGCCATAAAAACGTGTTGCTGCCTGCGTAAAAATTCCTTCCTCAAAACACCAAAGCTTCCTGCAATGGAAAGGAAACCCTTGTGTTGCAGCTATGCTATACAGTGAATCCACTTTAATTGTCTTGGTTCAATGCTATGGAGTCCTGGGAGCTGTAATTTGACCAGGCCTTGGGCCTTCTATGCCTTCTCAGCTGGTGCCAAACTACGAACTGCGAATCCCAGGATCCCATAGCGTTGAATGAAAGATGGTGCCCTCTTGAAGTTCAGCACTAAGGGGATCACCGTATGACACCAATCTCATTTTGAAAAGGCCACTTAACCCCAAAAACTGAAATTGGAGTAAGCGCAGCCCTTCTGTATGGCTTTCTGTGTTGTTTCAGAGAAGTCCATGAGTTCTCTGCTGGAAGCCGCCCTCTCCGGCAATGAGGAGCAGAAGCCCTTTGACTACAAGCTGCGCCCGAACATCTCCGTGTTTGTGGACCTTGCCTTGGGCTGTGCTAAGGAGCCGGCCCGGAGCCTCTGGGTCAGCATGCAGGACTACGCCACCAGCAAAGGCAAGTTCTGTTGTGTATTGCAAGCCATCAGCCTTAAACAGGACTTGGGAGCCTTCATGAGCCACCTCACTGTGTCTTGGGGGAAGGACCCTTTCATTCAACGCTATGGAATCCTGGGATTTGTAGTTCATAGTTTGGCACCAGCATCCTTTGGCAGAGAAGTCTCAAGCCCTTGTCAAACTACAGCTCCCAGGACTCCATAGCATTGAACCATTTTAAAGATGCTGGAGTCAAGATCTATCTTCGGCTGTAGAGATGGGTGAGGTCTGTTGGGCTTGGTGCAACAGGGGTCGGCTGTGCCATCCTTAGCTTTGCGCATCCCGTCCGACTCCAAGATGAAGATGATGACAATGATGATATTATAACAATAATACATTTTGTTTGTTTCCTGCCTCTTCTGACATCTTGATGAGTTACAAATCAGTCCTGTTCACTTCAAGGGGGCTTCGCTGTGTTTCATCTCATGCTTATGGCTGGCTGTTATGTCAACAAATGTATTCCTAATACCACAGTGTAATACACATTTTGTTCCTGGGTGATAAATATCATTTCCCAGTTGGGTATTATTGTTATCATCATCATCGTTGATGATGATGATAACAATAAAACTGCCTTGAGTTGCTGATAGGCTGAGAAAGGCGGTATACAAATACAGCAAATAAATAAATAAATAATAAATCGTTATTATTTCTAAAATAGAATTGAACAGAACAGTATTTAAAAAACCCTGTGAATATCTTCTATCATTGAGTCTCAAGATAAGATAAGATAAGATAAGAAGAGAAGAAGATGTATTGTCGAAGGTTCTCATGGCTGGAATCACTAGGTTCTTGTGGGTTATTTCGGGCTATAGGGCCATGTTCCAGAGGCATTTCTCCTGACGTTTCGCCTGTTTTTACAGAAACAACCAGGCACATCTTAACACCTCTCAACAAAAGATTTTCCCAGGCTCAGCCAGGCCTTCAAATGCTAATGAAGGTGGTTAGTTGAAACATTCACACCTAGCTCCAGCAGAGAAGAGCTCTTTGCCCCACCCCAGCCATTCCACAGATATATAAACCCATTGTCCTAATTCCAACAGACCTCACTACCTCTGAGGATGCTTGCCATAGATGCAGTCGAAACGTCAGGAGAAATGCCTCTGGAACATGGCCCTATAGCCCGAAAAAACCCACAAGAACCTAGAGAAGAAGATCATTGAGTGGCGCAGCTGGCTGAGTGTCAGCTGCATTAACATCACTCTGACCAAAAGGTCATGAGTTCAAAGCCAGCCCAGGTTGGAGTGGGCTTCCAACCAATTGTGTAGCCTGTTGTCGACCTTTGCAACCCGAAAGACAGTTGCATCTGTCAAGTAGGAAAATTAGTTACCACCTTAAAATGTGAGGAGGCTAAATTAACTGATTATGAGGCCATAAAGAAGATTCCAGCAAAGCATTCCAGCGGGGAAGCATGCGGGGAATGCGGAAGTGCTTCATCAGCGTCGCAGATGGATAATGAAAGCGACAGCTCCCCTGGCAGCCAGAAAAAGTTAAATAGCTCTGTGTATGTCTGTATATGTTTGTGTGTCAAAAATTGGCATTGAATGTTTGCCATATATGTGTACACTGTAATCCGCCCTGAGTCCCCTGCGGGGTGAGAAGGGTGGAATATAAAAGCTGCAAATAAATAATAAATAATTGAGTCTCAACCAATTCAACCAAGTTTGTGGCAGCCACAAGACAACAAAGTTTCTGGAGTAGAACAACTACTTTCAAAGTAATGACTGCACAATTAAACAGGAATAACACTTTCAAACTAGGGACAGAACATTTTAAACATTTCTTTCATAGTATATTTTCTAGAAATCTTCAGGGTAGATCAAGTAGTGTTAGAACCATGCCTAACTCATTCAATCCAAAGCCACAAGCCGACTTGAAAAACGAGACAGGGAGCTGGCAAGACATTTCATGCCAGCCCAAGCTGTAACAGCAGGCTCCTGGGCCGTTGCATTAGGAATGCTGTTTGTGACTTGGGCTTTATAATGGAACCGTAACGGCTTTCCTCCTTCTGCTCCAGATTGGGACAGTGCCACGCTGAGCAGCGAGTCCCTCTTGGACACCGTCTCCAGGTTTGTCCTGGCTGCCCTTTTGAAGCACACCGGCCTCCTCGACCAGGCCAGCGGAGAGAGCAGGTGAGCGCCTGGGAAGCACCTTCGGGCCTCTGCCAGAATCACAAACAGGCCGCCCTGACTTATAAACATCCGACTTGCAGATGACTCTTAGTTAAGAACAAACCTGGACTGGATGCCCTTTGGGGGCTCTTCCAAATTTAGGATACTATATCTATTTCATATATGTGTGTGTGTGTGTATATATATATATATACACACACATACATACATACACACACACACACCACCCCCAACTTCCAAACATCCAACTTAGAAATGACTCGATTAAAAATGGGGCTGGATTGGATGGCTTTTGGGGATCCCTTCCAAAGCTAAGATATTATATCTATCTCATTCATATATAGAGAGAGAGAGAGAGAAAGAAAGAAAGAGAGATATAGTATCCTAGATATATATATGCTGAGGTCCCCAAGTTACAAACATCTGACTTACAAAGGATTCACATTTAAGAACGGGACTGAGACCACAGGAAGTGAGAGGAGCCTCTTCCTCGGAAGGAAGGAAGGGAAACCCACTCCTGGAAGAGAGAGCCATTATTATGATAGGGGAAAGGGGTCTCCACTTCCATACAGATTCAACTTAAGAGTCGGATCCTTAGGGGCAAGTGACCATGTGCTCCTGCAGTTTGAGGTACATAGGATGGCCGAAACTAAGACAAGTCAAACCCGCATTTTGGACTTTAGGAGAGCTGACTTCCGAAAAATGAAGGAAATACTGAGCAGCATTCCATGGGCACAGATACTAAAAAACAAGGGAGTTACGGATGGATGGGAGTTTTTCAAGAGTGAAATACTCAAGGCGCAATTGCAAACAGCCCCAACAAAGAGAAAAAATAAGACAAGTGCAAAGAAGCCAGAATGGATGTCCAAAGAACTTCTAACTGTGCTAAGATTCAAAAGAGACACGCACAAGAAGTGGAAAAAGGGAGAAATCACCAAAGAAGAATTCAAACAAATAGCCAACTTCTGTAAGGAAAAGCTCCGCAAGGCTAAAGCACAAAACGAGGTCAGGCTTGCCAGGGACATTAAAAACAATAAAAAGGGCTTATTTTCTTATGTCAGTAGAAAAAGGAAGAACAAGGAGGCAATAGGGAGAAGATGGGGCAATGTTGACGGGATAGGGAAAAGGCAGAACTATTAATGCCTTCTTTGCCTTCTTCTCACAAAAAGAAAGTCATCTTCAACCTCAGCAAGATGGAGTGGATGAGGGATTAGAGGACATCCAACCCCAAATTGGGAAACAAGTCGTCCAGGAACACCTGGCTGCTCTAAATGAGTTCAAGTCCCCGGGGCCAGGTCAACTACACCCAAGAGTATTGAAGGAACTAGCAGAAGTCATCTCGGAACCATTGGCAATCATCTTTAAGAGTTCTTGGAGAATGGGAGAAGTCCCAGCAGATTGGATGAGGGGCAATGTGGTTCCAATCTTCAAGAAGGGAAAAAAGGATGACCCAAGCAATTACCGTCCAGTCAGCCTCACGTCAATACCAGGCAAGATTCTGGAAAACATTGTTAAGGAAGTGGTCTGAAAACACTTAGAAACAAATGTGGTCATTGCTAATAGTCAACACGTATTTATCAAAAACAAGTCATGGTAGACTAATCTGATCTCTTTTTCGATAGAGTTACAAGCTGGGTAGATGCAGGGAATGACGTGGATGTAGGGTACCTGGATTTCAGTAAGGCCTTCAATAAGGTCCCCCATGACCTTCTGGCAAATAAACTAGTCCAATGTGGGCTAGGCAAAATTATGGTTGGGTGGAATGAAGTTCAACAGTGACAAATGCAAGATACTCCACTTAGGCCCAAAAAATGAAATGCAAAGATACAGAATGGGGGAGGCATGGCTCGAGAGCAGTACGTGTGAAAAAGATCTTGGAGTCCTTGTGGACAACAAGTTAAACATGAGCCAACAATGTGATGCGGCTGCAAAAAAAGGAATTGGGATTTTGGCCTGCATCAATAGGAATATAGAGTTTAGATCCAGGGAAGTCATGCTACCCCTCTATTCTGCCATGGTTAGACCACACTTGGAATATTGTGTCCAATTCTGGGCACCGCAATTGAAGAGAGATATTGACAAGCTGGAAAGTGTCCAGAGGAGGGTGACTAAAATGATCAAGGGTCTGGAGAACAAGCCCTATGAGGAGCGGCTTAAGGAGCTGGGCATGTTTAGCCTAAGAAGAGAAGGCTGAGAGGAGATATGATAGCCATGTATAAATATGTGAGAGGAAGCCACAGGGAGGAGGGATCAAGCTTGTTTTCTGCTTCCCTGGAGACTAGGACATGGAACAATGGCTTCAAACTAAAGAAAGGAGATTCAATCTGAACATGAGGAAGAACTTCCTGACTGTGAGAGCCGTTCAGCAGTGGAACTCTCTGCCCCAGAGTGTGGTGGAGGCTCCTTCTTTGGAAGCTTTTAAACAGAGGCTGGATGGCCATCTGTCAGTGGTGCTTTGAATGCAATTTTCCTGCTTCTTGGCAGAATGGGGTTGGACTGGATGGCCCATGAGGTCTCTTCCAACTCTATGATCCTATGATTCTAAGAACAGGCCTGCAGGACCTCTCTGGCTTGTCGCTTTTCAGTGTGTGGGGGTGGGGGGTGGGGGGTTGGCGACGTGTATGTGATTTCACCCCCCTTTGACGGAACTCTTGTGCCTTCAGATACCAGCCAGGCAAAGCTCTGGTCGAAGTGTATCGGTGCGTGTACAAAGTCCGAAGCCGTTTGCTTGCCTGCAAGAACATGGAGCTCATTCAGACCCAGTCATCTTCAAGAGACCGATGGGTGAGTCCAGAGGCCTGAGTTTCACGTTTTGGGGAATGAGATTGCTTTTGATTCCTTTTTTAAGGGTCAAAATGGTATGGGTGCTTGTTCCCCTTTCTCTCTGCCCAGTAGGCCTTCTCCCAGTTCTGGAAACTTGTGGTTAATTCTGTGATTCATCAGTGGCCAGGCTTTATTTTTGAGTTGCCAAATAACCTCACTTTTTCAAGCATTACAAACTTTTGTACTTTGCCATAAGCAAACTCTGGAAAGGGCATTTTTTATGTTCAAGGGAAGAAATGAGCAGGCCTTGGACCCAGCCTTGAGCTGCAAGGAGAGGCAGGTAATAAATGTAGTAGTAGCAGTAGTAGTAGTAAAAGAAGTTGTTGTTGTTGTTGTTGTTTTGGGGGAAAGTAAAGGATGGGGAGAGGGACAAGGGAAAGAAAAAGAAAAAAGATTAATTATTGTGTTGCTGAAGGCTTTCTTGACATCACTGGGTTGCTGGGAGTTTTCCGGTATGTATGGCCATGTTCCAGAAGCATTCTCTTTCTGCCTGGGGGAATCCTTTGATGGGAGGTATTAGCCAGCTGATCACCTCCCAACAAAGGATTCCCCAGGCAGGAAGCAGCCAAGTCTTGAAGCTGCAAGGCTATTCATTGCTAATCAAGGTGATCTGTTGCAGCATTCACACTTGCCTCAAACAGACAAGAGTTCTTTCTCCCACTCTGGACATTATTCCACAGGAATATAGACCCCACTTGCCTTGTTTCCAAAAACCTCACAACCTCTGAGGATGCCTGCTATAAATGTGGGTGAAACATCAGGAGATAATGCTTCTGGAACATGGCCGTACAGCCCGGAAAACCCAGATTTATTATTGGTTAGTTGCATCTTTACAAATGTCTGGTATGAAGATTGGTTGTATCTTCTGTTTTCTCACATTGTCTTCCGGTCTTCATATGGTCTTTTCCACTTCATCTTCAGTGGAAATCAAACTGAATTTTTCATAGCAGATTATTTCACATTAAAATTTTTCTTGAATTATTATAGAAGAATAAGTTTTTATTTCCCTGCCTCTCTTCTGCAGCTGTCAGAGAATCTAGACTCCTCGGAGCTGGATGCACAGGAGAGTTCCTTCACGCGCACCATTGATGAGGAGGCGGAGATGGAGGAGCAGGCCGAGCGCGAGAGGGAAGAGGGCCACCTGGAGCAGGAGGAGGAGGAAGAGGAGCATGAGCACGAAGTGATGACGGCTGGCAGTAAGTGAACCCCATAGAAACCTCTTCAGCAGGAGCTCCGCTGAAACTGCAGCCGGGGCTTATCTGCGAGTCCGCAAACACGTCTGAATGATTGCTGACGGCCGCCGAACTCTGCCTAGACGTTAAGACCTTTTGCTTTCTTTTGTGTGTTGCGTGTTACAGAAATCTTTCAATGTTTCCTATCAGCCCGCGAAGTGGCACGCAGCCGGGAGCGGAGCAGCGGTGGAGGGGCTGGGGCGCGCCTGGAGGGGGAGCTGCCCCCGGGGTCCCCACAGGAGTGGCGCGGCAGCAGGGAGCTGCTCCTCCCGGAAGGGCAGGATGTCTACACCGCCGCCTGCAACGCCGTGGTCCACCGCTGTGCCCTGCTAATCCTGGGGGTCAGCCCTGTGGTGGAGGAGCTGCAGCGGCAAAGGAGAGAGGAAGGGCTGGCCCCACAGCAGCAGCCACCGCCGTCTCTCTCCGGAGGAGGCGGCTCCGAAGGGGGAGCAGGAGGAGGGCTCATGACCAGGTGCGAGGGTTTGGGTCTTGCAGTCTTTGGTGTCTTCACAAAACCTGAAATTGATGTGTCCGGGATTTGGGTCTTCTCTCCTACCTCCTTGCATCAAAGATATTTATTCCAGGTTTTGTGAACTGCCTTAAGGCCTCGGAGGGAGGAGAGAAGGACAGAGCTCCAGAGACCTCCGCTTTGTCGTTTTCAAGTTGCCTTGCCTTTGGAGAAGGAAAGAAGGAAGGAAGGAAGTTAAGGGAAAATCAAACCCAAAGGCTCTGCAGTTTTAACAAACAAACAAACAAACAAAAGCAGAGCTAGGTTCTTGTGGGTTTTTTCGGGCTATAGAGCCATGTTCTAGAGGCATTTCTCCTGACGTTTCGCCTGCATCTATGGCAAGCATCCTCAGAGGTAGTGAGGTCTGTTGGAATTAGGACAGTGGGTTTATATATCTGTGGAATGGCTGGGGTGGGGCAAAGAGCTCTTCCCTGCTGCAGCTAGGTGTGAATGTTTCAGCTGACCACCTTCATTAGCATTTGAAGGCCTGGCTGAGCCTGGGATGTCACAACGTCTACAGAAAACCCACACACACAGATAGATATCTACATAAAAACTCCAACCATCACCCAAGTCAAAAAAGAAGCACCATTAAAGCCTTGGCAGACCGTGCAAAAAGAATCTGCGAACCCCACCTCCTCCAAGATGAACTGAACCACCTCAACTGGGCTCTCCAGGCCAATGGATACTCCACCTCAGACATCAGAAGAGCTGCAAGACCAAGAACAAGCCACGAGAGTAAAGATGAAGATCCACCCAGAGGAAAAGTGTTCTTGCCATACATCAAGGGAACCACTGACGCATAGGGAAGCTGATGAGGAAACACAACATACAAACTATCTACAGACCCACCAAGAAAATCCAACAAATGCTACGTTCAGCAAAGGACAAGAGGGATCCTCTCACCTCTGCAGGAGTCTACCGTATACCATGCAGCTATGGACAAGTCTACATAGGGACCACCAAACGCAGCATTGCCCAAACACGAATCAAGGAACATGAAAGGCACTGCAGACTACTTCAACCAGAGAAGTCAGCCATAGCAGAGCACCTGATGAACCAGCCTGGACACAGCATATTATTTGAGAACACAGAAATGCTGGACCACACCAACAACCACCATGTCAGACTACACAGAGAAGCCACTGAAATCCACAAGCATGTGGACAATTTCAACAGAAAGGAAGAGACCATGAAAATGAACAAAATCTGGCTACCAGTATTAAAAAACTCTAAAATTACAACAGCAAAACAGCAGAGAGGAAACAACCAGGCACATCTTAACACCTCTCAACAAAAGATTTTCCCAGGCTCAGCCAGGCCTTCAAATGCTAATGAAGGTGGTCAGTTGAAACATTCACACCTAGCTCCAGCAGAGAAGAGCTCTTTGCCCCACCCAGCCATTCCACAGATATATAAACCCATTGTCCTAATTCCAACAGACCTCACTACCTCTGAGGATGCTTGCCATAGATGCAGGCGAAACGTCAAGAGAAATGCCTCTAGAACATGGCCCTATAGCCTGAAAAAACCCACAAGAACCTAAACAAAAGCAGAGCTGTTTATTTGAGGATGGAGTTGTAAATATGCAATTGTCCTATTGAAAGAAGCTTCAGTACAGATACAAGTTTAAGTAACTTTCATAATACATACAGGACAAAGTTCAATAGTGAAACAAAAAATATATATAAGGTTTACAAAATAATATCATAGGACATATATAACAATGAATATATCAACCTTGGAAACAGTTGACGTTGTGTTCAGTAAACCTGAGAATACACTTTCAATATGTCCATAATGTTTTTCACAAATGTTCACGTCGTGTTCCACAAACTTAGGAGTATAGTTCATGTTGAATGGATCATGGAAATTCGTGTTGTGTTCAGCAAACTTGGGAGTACACAACAAGGTTCCCTGGGTGTTTTGTGTCCTTGTTTCAAGAATAAATTCTCTTCATCAGGCTTCTTGGGGGTTATTTCATTCAATCAAATGTAATAGTAACTTCTGTTGAAAGTGTTCTGTTGTCCTGTATGTATTATGTATGTATGTATTATGAAAGTTACTTAAACTTGTATCTGTACTGAAGCTTATTTCAATAGGATAATTGCATATTTACAACTCTTTTATAGATATCTGTGTTATTAGAGTATTTGAGGATGGACCCTCCCTCCTTCCTGCTTCTCCTCCTCCTCTGCTTTCAGAGCTAAGACATTTTATGTATTTGGAAAAACCAACTTATTTTTTTCCTCACACAATAGTCTCAACTCCCCCATTAGTGTGACCATTATACGATGAAATATGGAATTGTGTCGCACCACCATTTCACTTTCTCCCTTTTCCTTGTGGGTCTGTGCAAGGCAGAAGCGAGAGCCTGATGGCTGAGAGCCACTCAGTCCATTCCATGTCCAACTACAAGCTGCTGAAGTCACGGAGCGAGTCGGACCTGTCTCAACCTGAATCCGACGAAGAAGGCTACTCCCTGGTAGGCAAAAGAACATGCGCTCTGCTCTTCCCTGTCCTTTTGGCAGCACATCTGCTCATACCAATGCAGAGCATCCACAAGGGTTCTCACTCACTCTCTTGTTGCTTTCTGTAGAATGGACGGCGAAATGTGGACCTGGATTTGGCATCATCGCATAGAAAGAGGGGTAATGTCTCTTTCCCCCTGGGAATTTGTTATGTGTGTCTTTGATTGCTTCCTATAAAGCCATGGCCTCAACTTTTCCTTGGTTCGGGGACTCCTTTCTCTCTTGGTTTCTCAAGCAAGGGATTCTGGGAAATGCCCTGCCATGTTGGACGTGGCCTCTGACATGCTTAGGTCCCTCCTGTCAGGCTAGATTTTGGCCCCAACCTTGTAGGACAACAAAGGACAGCTTGTGGTCTGTGCCGTTTTAAGCTTCAAATAGAACTAAAGCAAAAAAAAAAAAATCTTCAGGACTGGGAAATATAATTTGCGGCACAGTTTTCATGGACACGTCTTGATGAGGTGCAGTATGTCCATGAAAGCGAATGCTAGAGATATCTTCCAAGTTAGTTTCAAAGGTGTCATTGAAACTTTTATGTCTCATTATTCCAAAACAGACCAACTGAATGTTCAACTGAGTTGGCCTTTTAACATTTTTATGTATTGCCTGCCTTGAGGAGAGGTGGCGAATAAATAAAATATTGTTATTAATTTATTGATACTCCTATAAGATAGCATTGCCCTAAATGTCAAGTCAGGTCATGGAGCAGACTCAGTGGCTCCGCTGCTGAAAGGGAAGCATTTTATTTACACAAATCAATGGAGCAGAATAATAATAATAATAATAATAATAATAATAATTATTATTATTATTATTATTATTATTATTCTGCTCCATTGTAATTATAATATAATAATTATAATATAATATAATTATAATATTATTATACTATAATATAATGTAATAATAATAATTATTATTATTCTGCTCCATTGTAATTATAATATAATAATTATAATATAATATAATTATAATATTATCATATTATAATATAATATAATGTAATAATTATTATTATTACAATAATTATAATTATATGATGATGATGATGATGATGATAATAATAATAATAATTATTATTATTATTCATAATTATGGCAGAGAAGTCAGCCATAGCAGAGCACCTGATTAACCAACCTGGACACAGCATATTATTTGAGAACACAGAAATCCTGGACTACTCTCACAACCACCATGTCAGACTACACAGAGAAACCATTGAAATCCACAAGCATGTGGACAATTTCAACAGAAAGGAAGAAACCATGAAAATGAACAAAATTTGGCTACCAGTATTATAAAACTCAAAAATTACAACAGCAAAACAACAGAGAGTAAACAGTCAGGCACAAATCACCTCTCAACAAAAGATTCCCCCAGGCTCTTCCAAGCCATTAAATGCTAATCAAGGTGGTCAGTTGAAACATTCACACCTAGCTCCAGCAGACAAAAGTCCTTTGTCCCATCCTGGTCATTCCACAGATATATAAACCCATTTTCCTACTTCCAACAAACCTCACTACCTATGAGGATGCTTGCCATAGATGTAGGCGAAACGTCAGGAGAAAATGCCTCTAGAACATGGCCATATAGCCCGGAAAAACCTACAACAACCCAATAATTTATTACTTGGCTCTCCTTTTGCCTCAAGGCAGGTAACTAATAAAATAAAATATAAATAAATAAAAATGTAAATTTCATTTACACAAATCAGTGTAGTAGAATAATGATAATAGTAATGATGATGATGATAATAATAATAATAAATTAATTACCCAGCTCTCCTTTAGGCTCAAGGCAGGTAATAAATGAAATAAAAATAAATAAAAATGTGGTCCGTGACCTGCTTCCAATGCTTCCTTGATGCCAAACCTGGGTGTAAAGCCATTACACCACTTGGCCCCTTGAAATGGTTAAGGAAGGGAGGCTGTAGGACCCAGAGGTGTCCCGTTCTAATCTGTCGGGGAGAGCGTGGTCTTTTGGGCGAGAGGTGCCTCTTTGTGTGTATGATGCGCACCCACGCAGGGAACCCCCCCCCCTTTGGCGGTCCCCCCTTTATGGGCGGGGTGTAGGGCGATGGCTTCCTTCTGCTGTACCCAATGCCTCTCTTTGTCTTCTGATTCTTGTATGGTAGTGTGTTTGCTCCTTTTGGGCCAGTTGAGCCCCAGGAAAAAGAAGAACTGCAAGCAAGTACCCGATGGCATGTTCTGGTTCTCCTTTTCTCTCCCTCTAGCTTGCCTACATACTTCTATGGCACATTGGAAGTATGTATAGCAGCAGGTCCATGCTCATTTTGAAGGTCTCATTGAATAGGAAGTGGCAAGTAAATGGCAGGCCTAAGGTTTAGGGGACTTGGCTTGCGTTTGCAGTGCCAAGATTGGAGCTCCCAAAACTCCTGTGTAGAGCTGGTTTTGTGTTCGGTTCAGGTTGCAAATGAAAGAATGAAAAGCTTGTTCTCAGGATGTTTCAAGGATCGGGTCCATTTCGTGGCGTCTCTTCTGCAAAAGCTGTGTTGTGCCCTGGCTTCGGCCAATAGGAGAAGCGGATAATTAATGAAAATTTATTGTATCTTATATTTTTATCATCATTTGCAGCTTTGAGTTCCCTTTGGGGAGATAAAACAGGGTATAAATAAATATAATAATAATAATAATAATCATCATCATCATCATCATTATTATCTAACTTTTTAAAGCATTATGAACACATTCGTAAATTGTAATAATGTATGAGGATGCAATGTATCTCATAACAGCCACTTTTTGTATATATATTTATA
This sequence comes from Anolis sagrei ordinatus, assembly GCF_025583915.1. NCBI lineage: Eukaryota > Metazoa > Chordata > Lepidosauria > Squamata > Anolidae > Anolis > Anolis sagrei. The sequence goes on along the minus strand of NW_026844367.1, from coordinate 26,351,603 downwards.
TATTTAAATTTTTAAATATATGATTTATGGCTTCTTTCACTCAGAGGTTTCTCGCTACATTTGTGCGACATGGTGAAGCCGACACACTGAATGTTTTGTGGCACACAGTTTGGAAAGTTCTGTTTTACGAAAATGACATAGTTTAGTGGTATTTTCAGTGTAACTGTTAGGAGTTATGGTTGGATCGGTCACGGTTATGGAGGCATATTTGCACACATGTTATTGTTTTGCACGTGGATGCTTTCACAGTTCAAGAATAAAATGGCATTATGCAACCATTCACAACTCTGTGAGGATAAAGTGTCTCCTTACTGTAGGATCGTGGCCACACCATGTATAAGGCCAGGGTTTCGTCTGGGTTTTGTTTCTGTTGGAAATAGGCAAACTTCTCAAGCCTCCACTAGTTATTTGTTTTCTATATATAATTCAGATTGCCTACTGTATTGTTGTGGGAAGGGCTGCAGACCATGTCATCAGGTCTGGGCTTATTCAGGACTCAGACTTCATTTTAGAAAAAGTATTTGCCTTAAGAAGACAGTAGGAACAGTTTATTTTGGACTTCAGTAGGAACAGTATGCTTAGAGACTAGACAGAGACTCTATTAGACTCTCAGAACAGAGAGATGCTTTGAACTGTGGACTATTGATTCTAAGAAAGATGCCCTATGTTACCTACACAGAGAAACTACTTCAAATTCTATTTTAACTGGATTGATAAGCAAAGTATATCAATGAAGTTGGTGAGTAAACCAACTTTTAAAGATGTCTGCTTATTTTTGTCTCTTGAGAGCATGGTTTAAAGGCAAATGTATTTTAAGGGAGAGTAGATGTTTTTGGGCAACTGAAAGGAACACTTCTGAAACTCTGCTGGTTATATATATGTGTTTGTGCATTGGCATATCTTTGTCCCTCTCAGTTCAAGGCAGTACCTAGGGACATCTGTGTAATTGCTGAGAAACCGGATTGCCTTGCATGAATACCATTTCCTCCAAAAGGTTATGACTCTTAACTGGTCATGCTTTTAGCATCATTTTTTCAAAAGTTTGTGACTTCTAACAAGGTCATCCCTTTCCAAAGATCATAAAATCTCTCAGAGGTTCTGGAGATTTCCATTTCCCAAAAGTTTCTTGACATTGTACACTTCTAGGCCATTCTTTTGGTAACGAAGGCCCTGGTGGGAAGGGAGCAGGAATTTTCTGTGATGTTTGGGAACCTCATTCTTTGCAGTAAGAGCCTGTTGAATTTTGAATTGATTCTTGCAGCATTGATGCTCAGCTCACTGCAGGACATTTGTGTGCTCCTCCCCGGTTGTGTCTAGAAAAGCAAATTATATGTTACTATAATGTAGAGGGAAGGCAGAATTGGAATAGTCAGTGCAGGTTTACTTGCCCTTTTACCCCCATTTCATAAACCATCACCTTTGCTTTGCCCATGATGGTATAATATTGCAATGCAAGCACCACGTTTGCTTTAGAGGTGGCCATATGTTTTTAAACATTAAAAAGAAAGAGCATTGAGCACACTGTTTCTTTGGCTGCGGGCTGTGCTTCCCCCCCCAAAAAGACTCTCTTCCCCTTGTTTTCATTTGCTTCCCTTCTTCCTTAGCCTTTTTGCTTTCAGCTGAAGCTGCTTTTGCCTTTTATTTCTTCCTGCGGCTTCTGAGAGGATGTTGGCCATCTGAACACAGCTGGAATTCTTTTGTGTGCCTATTTGTTTATGTCACGTGCCCTATATTTGGCTAGCTGTGAGTGCATTACATGCCAGGAGACACACACTCCAGTCCCGCCCCTCCATTTCCATCTGTCTTGAATTGCAATCTGCAAATTTGCTCCTGTTGCTGTTGACATGGAGATATGTATTGTCGAAAGCTTTCATGGCCAGAATCCCTGGGGTGTTGTTGTGTGGTTTCGGGGATGAATGGCCAATGTGTTCTAGCAGCATTTGCTCCTTTTCTGTTATGCCTGCATCTTTGGCTACTGGCATTTTCAGAGGGTCTGATGGGAGTCAAGCACGTGGTATATATACCTGTGGAATAATGCCCGGGATGGGACGAAAGAGCCATTACCTGTTCATCAAGTGTAAAGGGGTGCAATTAGCAAGCTGGATTTGCAAGTGTGAGTGGAATCCACCTATTAGCAGGTGAGTAGCCATGAAGATCGTATAGTCAAAATTTGGCTTCCAGTATAGAAAAACACCAAAATCAAGACAGTGATTAATGAACGCCACCCAGAGACAGGAGATCTCCGGGCAGCAAGCAATCAAGGACCAGTGAGCACCACCCAGGCTAAGGAGGTCTCCAGGGTGCCAAACAATTCAAAGAGAACAAAGGCCAGGCTACTTCTTGCCATATGCCGGCAAATATGGAAAGCACAAGAATGGCCATCAGATTGGAAAAAATCAACTTATATCTCCAGGCTAAAGAATGCTCAAACTTCCATATAGCGGCCCTTATTTCACATGCCAGTAAGGGAATGCTCAAGATCCTGCAAGGTAGACTCCAGTAAGACATGGAGCGAGAGTTGCCAGATGTACAAGCTGGGTTTAGAAAAGGCAGAGGAACAAGAGACCAAATTGCCAACAACCATTGAATAACGGAGAAAGGCAGGGAGTTTCAGAGAAACATCTATTTCTGTTTTATTGACTATTCTAAAGCCCTTGACTGTGTGGATCATAATAAATTGTGGCAAGTTCTTGGTGGTATGTATGGGGAGACCAATCCATCTTGCCTGTCTCCTGAGGAATCTGTATTATGGCCAAGTAGCAACAGTAAGAACAGACCATGGAACAACAGACTGGTTCCAGATTGAAAAAGGAGTATGGCAGAGCTGTCTACTCTCACCTAACCTATTCAACTTGTATGCAGAACACATCATGCGATGTCCATGTGGGGCTGGACGAATCCAAGGCTGGAATTAAAAGTGCTGGAAGAAACATTAACAACCTTAGATATGCAGATGATCCCGCTTTGATGGCCAAAAGCAAGGAGGAGCTGAAGAGCCTTCTAACCCAAGGTGAATGAAGAAAGGACTAAAGCTGGGTTGCAGTGAAACATAAAGAAAACCAAGATTATGGCAACAAGACTGATGGATAACTGCCAAATAGAGGGAGAAAGCGTGGAGGAAGTGACAGACTTTGTATTTTTGATGCAAAGATAATTGCAAATGCAGACTGCAGCCAGGAAATCAGAAGACATTTACTTCTTGGGAGGAAAGCAATGACCAATTTCGATAAAAGAGTGAAGAGTAGAGACATCACACTGGCAACAAAGATCCACATAGTCAAAGCAATGGTATTTCCCGTAGTAACCTATGAATGTGAGAGCTGGACCATAAGGAAGGCTGAGTAAAGGAAGAGAGATGCTTTTGAACTGTGGTGTTGAAGGAAAATGCTGAGAGGGCCTTGGCCCATGAGAAGATCCAACCAGTCCATCCTCCAGGAAATAAAGCCAGACTGCTTGCTGGAGGGAAGGATATTACAGGCAAAGATGAAGTACTTTTGCCACATTATGAGAAGATAGGAAAGCTTGGAGAAGAGAAGGATGATGGGGGAAGGAGAAGGAAAAAGGAAGAGGGGCTGACCAAGGGCAAGATGGATGGATGGTATCCTTGAAGGGACTGGCTTGACCTTGAAGGAGCTACCACCAACAGGGAGGTCTGGCCTGGGCTGGTCCATGAGGTCAACAAGAGTCAGAAGCGAGTGAATGAATAAACAACAACTTCTTGGCGGATGCCCTCACTGTGGACAATTCAATCTTAGCTACTCACATGCTAATGGAGGGATCCCATTTGCATGCTTGCTAATTCCAGCTTGCTAATTCCACCCGTTAAACTTGGCTAACAGATAGTGTATCTTTCTTCCCACCCTGGACATTATTATATACTCCACTTGCTTGGCTATCATCAGATGCCAGTAGCCACAGATGCAGGCAAAATGTCAGGGGAAAATGCTGGTAGAACATGTTGGCCAGACAGCCTGAAAACTACACAACACCCCATGGAGAGAGGCTCCTCTGGAAGTGACGAAGCCTTTGCTGTTGTGTTTCTGCAGGTGTGGGGCACAGTCCCATGGAGGCCCTGAGCGACTCCTGGGCGCGCCTGAAGCAGCGAGACTGGCTCTACGGCTCCTCCTCCTGCCTCTTCGGGGAGTCGTTGTTGGACTTTGACCCCACCCAGGCTGTGGGGCTCCACACCATCATCGAGAACGTGGTGGGCTTCGTCAGCGGAGATGTGGGCAGCCCGCCGGGCTTTAAGGAGCCCGAGGAGAGCATGTCCACCAGCCCCCAGGCCTATGTCCTGGCCATGGAGCAGCAGCAGCAGCGCGCCGAGGTGTGTCTGGCCTTTGGGTAAAATAAGAGAAATAAAAGGGATGGTTTATGTTAAGCATGGGCCAACTTCAGCCCTCCCTTCTACCAGCTGTTAGGAATTGTGGAAGTTGAAGTCCAAAACACCTGGAGAGAGAACTGAAATTTGCCCATGTCTGTATTAGACCTTCAAATCTGTCAACAGGAAGGAAGGAAGGCTATTGTTGTGTTGTGCTATTGTCAATGTTTATGCTATTTGAGTTGAGATTTTTAAATTGCTTTGTATTGTTGTTGTTATTGCTTGTTTTGATGTATTGTGGGCTAGGCCTTATGTAAGCCGCACCGAGTCCCTTGGGGAGATGGTAGCGGGGTACAAATAAAGTATTATTATTATTATTATTATTATTATTATTATTATTAGGAAGGAAGGAAGGAAGGAAGGAAGGGGGGAATCAGTCCCAAATGGCTCTGCGACTCTTATGTGTGGAACACAAAAATACCAGTCTTGCTACTCAAAAAATGGGAGTGCAACTGTTATGTGATGTAATACAGTTAACCTGTCAGTGGCTTCATGACTGGCTGTTAGCAATGGTGGGAGTTGAAGTCCAAAACACCTGGAGGGAGGGCTGAAGTTTTCCCATGCCTGCTCTAGTGGCAGCACATGCCATCATGGAGAGAAAGAGATCTGGTTGGCTCTGGGCTCATTTTCTCCGGTAGGTAGGTATGCTGCCTCCCAGCCTCTTGATTTCCCTTCTCAAAGACTGTTCATCTGGCCAGGGCTGTGCCGTGTTGCTTGTGCTCTTGTCGGCACATCCCAATGGACATGTGTTGCTTCCTTCCAGCTGCGCTTGGAGGCCCTGCACCAGATCCTGGTCCTGCTCTCCGGGATGGAGGAGGAGAAGGGCAACAGTAGCACCTCTGCTGCCTCCGCCTCCACCGCCGTGTCCCCCCTGGGGCTTCGCCAAGGGCTGGCCTTCCCGTCGGCCTCCCTCCTCACCTCGGTGCGGCTGCAGTTCCTGGCTGGGTGCTTTGGCCTGGGCTCTGTGGGCCACACAGGCACCAAGGGGGAGAGTGTCCGCCTCCATCACTACCAGGTGAGGACTGCGGGCACGGGAGCTTCATAGCAGATCAGGACAGAGGCCGGACCTGCTGGTGATGGTCTTTGTGCTGAGTGTCCATTTCCAGCCAGTGGATGTCTCCTTGGCCATCTCCACTGGCCTGCTCAACGTCCTCTCCCAGCTCTGTGGGACCGACACCATGCTGGGACAGACCCTGCAGCTCCTCCCCAAATTCCTTAAAGAGAGCTGTTCAGCAGTGAATCTCTGCCTCCCCAGAGTCTAGTGGAAGCTCCTTCCTTGGAGGCTTTTAAGCAGAGGCAGGATTGTCAGAGACCTGAACACAGAGTCTTTGTTAATGCAACTGCTGTCCGTCTCATAGTCAAAGGGCAAAGCATACCGATAGTCCAGGGTTCTTTTCAAGGAGCAAAGCCAAGTGATCTCACCAACTCAAGCCATCGTGCAGTCACCAAAGTCAAGGTCCCATCCAAAAGTTCACAGACGCAGATTCAGATTGCAGCAGTTCCACAACATTGCTCCCAGCAACTACCAGCTTATGCTTTCACCTGTTGGCCCTCACCTGACCCAAGCAGGTGGATCTCTTCAGTTGGATGCCATCAATCGTTAATTGCATCCTAGCTAGAATGCTTAATTCCTGCTCTGCTTCCTGCAGCTCCTGAATTTGCACTTATTTCCCTGGTCCAGGTTTTCCGGGGGAGATTCCTCAGTGCCCGCCTGCTCAGGCTGCTGCTCTCTGCTTGGCTCTGACTCAGATGCCGGGTGAAGAAGCCTGTCACCTTTGTCCTCATCACAAGTCCTGACATGGTTGGCAATCTGTCATGGATGCTTTGCTTGTGCCTTTATTTCATGAAGGCAGAAGGGGGTCGGACTGGATGGCCCATGTGGCCTCTTCCAATTCCGGGATACTTAGAAATCCGTGCCACCACCTTCCCCCTGGGTGATGCTCCATTGCAGGCCTGCACAACTTGGCCCAAATTAAATAAGCTAAGCCTCTTGGGGACCCAAATAGGTTTTTAGCACCCGAGAGAGCAAATGCCACCATTTGCTCGATTTGACCTTTCTATTGGCAGGACGGCATCCGGGCCGCCAAGAGGAACATCCAGGCAGAGATCCAAGTGGCGGTGCACAAGATCTATCAGCAGCTGTCGGCCACGCTGGAAAGGGCCCTCCAAGCAAATAAACACCACATTGGTAAGGGCGAAACTGGTAGCTTCTTGGGTGAGTCACAGAAGGCCAGTCCTATGAGGGGATGCTGAAGGTGGGACTCCTCTGAGCATGTCTTTCTTGTGTGTGTGTCTCTTTCTCTGTGTGTGTGTGTGTGTGTGTGTGTGCGCACGCGCGCACCTTAGAGGCCCAGCAGCGCCTCCTGCTGGTGACGGTCTTTGCGCTGAGTGTCCATTACCAGCCAGTGGACGTCTCCTTGGCCATCTCCACTGGCCTGCTCAACGTCCTCTCCCAGCTCTGTGGGACCGACACCATGCTGGGACAGACCCTGCAGCTCCTCCCCAAGTCTGGCGTCTCCCAGCTCAGCACCGCCCTCAAGGTCGCCAGCACTAGGCTTCTCCAGATCCTCGCCATCACCACCGGGTGAGTCGTGTTGACAAGCTGAGGGAATAAGGCTTGGAGACAGGAAATAGGAGTGTTTTCTCACGTCCTTTCATCTGAAACTCTGACTGGAGGCCCTGATCCAGGTGCCAGTAAAGGCTTTAGGCCTAAAGGAAAGCAGGGGTTGAGGCAAAGAGATTGCAGTCACCCTGGGACAGGCTTGATTTCTGCCAACCTTAGGCCTAAGGCTTCATTACTCAGCAGCGGGCAGTGAAGCTGTGGAACTGTTCAGCCTGGGCTTTAGAGCACAGCAGTGTATATGTATGTATATGTATATTGTGTGTGTGTATCTATATATACATACATACACATACATATATGCAGCTATTAAAACAAGTGGGAATTTCATGGTCCTCCGTATATATCGTGGGCCTGCATTTTCCATGGGAAATACATAGTGAGGAATACTGGTCTCTGCTGTCCAACAACATCTGGAATGCTGCTGATTCCCTACATTAATCTAAGAGCAATAATAAATAACACTGTATCACATGATTTTTGTTCCTGGGTTATAAGTGTCATTTTCTCATTGGTTCTATCATAAGGACATGGAAACAGTTTTTTAAACTGCAATTAAGCTTTTCTTTGTGGAAGGGTCATCATCCTGCAGCACATTTGGCTCTACTTTTCGTTTTTTAATATCTTTTTTTATTATCAATACAGATATAATAACATCATAATCCATCACCATTATTAAATATTGAAATAATGGAGCCCTCGGTGGCACAGTGGGTTAAACCTCTGTGTCAGCAGGACTGAAGACCGACAGGTCGCAGGTTTGAATCCAGGGAGGTTGCTCCTCTTTGAACTTTTCCTGCCGAGTCCCAGGCCCTGATGCTCTGCATTTCCCACGCAGGACCTACGCGGACAAGCTGAGCCCCAAAGTGGTGCAGTCCTTGCTGGACCTGCTGTGCAGTCAGCTAAAGAACCTGCTCTCACAGGCTGGAGGGATGCTCATGGCCTCCTTTGGGAAGAAAGAGGGTGGCGAACAAGAGCTGGAGGACGAGAAGAAAACCGAATCCAGTGGAGAGAGCGAGAGGAAGGACTTCAGAGGTATCGGGCCCTCGTGAAAGGTTTTCTAAAGACCAGAAAAGGGATGATGGGGAAGGGACAGAGCAAGCAGCGTGTGTATTGCTTCAATTATAAATTGCCATTGTTTGTAAGATGCACCCTAATGTCAGTACCACCTCCACCAACAAAAATACATTATTATTGCTACATTTCTTCTATTGTAAGACACCAGCATTTCTAAGGCGCATTGTAATTTTAGTATGGCCTCTACCAACAAAAATACATTATTATTATTATTATTATTATTATTATTATTATTATTATTAGCCGTCCCTTGCCACACATTGCTGTGGCCCAGTCTGGCGATCTGGAAAATAAAGTAATGAGAAAGTGTTGGTTTGTAATATATGTAATTTCTTTATGCTTGTGGGTAAACAGTATTTCTTGTTGTTTCTTTGTCAGTGTCGATGTGGAGATTGTCTGGTTTGCCTACTCTGGAGCATGCAACATATCAATGTCCTTCTTTAGGGGTCCCTTTCCAATCTATGATACTATATCTCTGTGTGTGTGTGTGTGAATCATATCTATATCTATGGCTGGATGGGTCTTTGTCAGGAGAACTCATTATGTTATCTTGCCATGGTGAAGAGAGTTGGACTGGATGGCCTTAAGTATTTTCTGTTGGTCATGGGGGTTCTGTGTAGGAAGTTTGCCCCAATTCTGTCATTTGTGGGATTCAGAATGCTCTTTGACTGTGGGTGAACTATAAATCTCAGTAACTACAAATCCCAAATGTTGAGGTCTATTTCCCCCAAACTCCATCTGTGTTCATATTTGGGCACATGAAGTATTCGTGCCAAGTTTGGTCCAGATCCATCATTGTTTGAGTCTTGATATAGGTGAACTACAACTCCCAAACTCAATGCCCACCAAACCCTTCTAGTGGTTTCTGTTGGTCATGGGACCCCTGTGTGCCACAATTGGTTCAACTCCATCATTGGTGGAGTTCAGAATGCTCTTTGATTGTAGGTGAACTATAAATCCCAGCAACTACAACTCCTAAATGACAAAATCAACATTTTTGAGTGAAGGACATACATTGGGTTGTTAGGTGCATGCTGTCCAAATTTGGTGTCAATTGGCCCACTGGTTTTTGAGTTCTGTCAATCCCACAAACGAACATTACATTTTTATTTATATAGATTATTATTACGGTATTTCTTCCATTGTAAGACACCATCAATTCTACACGGCACCCTAATTTCAGTACCACTTCCACCAACAAAAATACAAAAGTTACACCTGCAATTCTAAGACATGTTCCGTTTTCGGAGATGTTTATCTTGGAGAAAAAGTGCAATTTTGGATCTGAGAAATACAATAATATTGTTGTCATTATTATTATGTTTATTCCCGTATTTTAGAGGTGTTTATCTAGGGAAATAAGTGTGTCGTGGAATTGAGGAAATACAGCATTATACAATACCAAGGGCCAAGACTTAGGGAGCAATTCAGATGTCGTTGTTGTTGTGTCCCTTCAAATACCATTTGTATCCCGCAGTAGCTCTCCGGAAACAGCACGCAGCCGAGTTGCATCTAGGCGATTTCTTAGTCTTCCTGAGGAGGGTGGTTTCTTCCAAAGCCATCCAATCCAGGATGGCTTCTCCGAAGTGGACAGAAGTACTGCTGAATATCGCCTCCCAGAAGTGCTTCTCAGGTGAGCCTTTGGTCCTTGTTCTTGAGGATACACCTTGCCTCCAAAATGAATCGCTTTTCATGCAGTTTGTGTATTCAGAGCAGGGTAGACCAGGGCCACTCCTGATTGAAACATGTTCCCTGCCTCATTTATTCAATTCTAGCTCAGGTAGCCGCTGGCAATGCCCTGGTGAGATGCTTTGTAGTGACAAATTTAAGAAACTAGCTTGGCTCCCCGGTGATTCCCGGGTTGTTTGAAAAAGATATTGTTTGTTTTGGGGTGTTAGGTAATATAATGTAGTTAATATAATGTGACCGCATTTCTGTATATGAACCTACACGATCTCTTCGTTCATCTGGAGAGGCCCTGCTCACGATCCCACCTGCATTGCAAGCGCGATTGGTGGGGACGAGGGACAGGGCCTTTTTGGTGGTGGCCCCGTGACTCGAACTCCCTCCCCAAGGACATCAGGCAGGCCCCAACGTTGGCAGTCTTTAGAAAGAGCTTGAAGACATGGATGTTCCGGTGTGCCTTCCCAGAATAAGGACTCCCAAGCAATATGTCCCAAATGCACTTTACGAGAGATTTAGTATTGTCTGCATGCCCACCTATCTTTAAAATATCCAACCTATTTCCCTGGACATGCCCAGCATTTTAAAATTTTAATTCTTACATTTGGCCCTGCCACCGGTTTTTAATTGCAACGTGTCATTATCGTATTGTTTTTGCCTTGTTATGAGTTATTTATTGATGTATTGTTGTTGTTATGTTTTATGATGTATTTGGGCTCGGCCTCTTGTAAGCCACACCGAGTCCTGCAGGAGATGGTAGTGGGGTATAAATAAAGGTTTATTATTATTATTATTATTATTATTACTATTATTATTATTATTATTACTATTATTATTATTATGTAGGAAAAAAAGCCAGAGTTTGATTTGGTTTTTTATAAATGCTCCCATTAGATAATGCATAAGAATATGGGTGAACTACAATTCCCTAATCCATGGGTCAACCCTCCCTAATCCAGGCCTGTGTGCACAGTTGGCCATGTTGCATCTGTGTGCTAAGCTTGGACCTGATCCGACGTTGCCTGGGTTCAGTGCTCTCTGGATGTAGGTGAACTACAACTCCTATAAATCAAGGTCAATTCCCCAAACCTAGTCATGGGGGTTCTGCATGCCAAATGTGGTCCAGGTCCATTATCGAAGGGGGTCCTAGATTTGACATGTTATCTCCACCACAGGCAGGCATCCCAGGGTTCCTTGTGTGGAATTTGCATGACCCCGCTCACTGCCTCTCCCTTAATCCTTTCCTACCCTTTATTAGGGAACACAGCAAACACAGAGGAATTGATCAGCAACTGAACAGACTGAAGGGGTTTGAATAGGGTCAACTACAACTTCCATCCTGTTGAGTTAGTCTCCCAAACCCCTCCAGTCTGTTCAGTTGCTGAGTCCTCTGTGTTTGCTGTGTGCCATAGTGTTGCGGAATATACGTTACCCGAGATCATTAGAGTGCTTTTGGAGAAGGAAGGAAGATGGAGGCAGCTTGTTCAATTTCCAGGCGTTTATTACTATCTCTGCAGAGGATAGGGTGAACAGCTCAAATGACTGTCACAACCTTGAAGTCGCAATTGCTCCAGTTCTATAGCATAAAATCACTTTTTTTTACACATGCGCAGAACGAGTCTGACATTTACACAATACAATCATTAACAGGTGTTTCCATGTATAGTTGCCAAGGACATCTTTATCAGGTCTTGGCAGGCACATTGTGACCCCAAACATCTGCTCAATTATGTAACTTATCCCAACCTTCACACGTTACCCTAAGGTGACACGTATATTCAATTTCTTAAATCTCTAATTAAATTATAACTTTTATATGCTTATAACATAAGATTTGATCAAGGCAATCTCATCTAATCAATCCAGCCTTAATTACTTCATTATAACTTCTTTCTTAATCTGAAGACCATGAAGGAATTTACTTAGGATAAAAGCATTTCTGAATTTGCCTGCTATTTACATTAAGTGGTCAGAGGATGGCGCTCTCTCATCATATGACCTTAGATGTTCCAAGTCTTGGATCGATACTATTGATTTCTTTGTCCTGCCAAACTTCTCTTGTTGACTTCATATCTATGTAAACATCGGCTAGAGCAAACATTGGCTAGAGCAAACTGACCCCAAAGTTCAGTGTCAATCGATATCATCTGCAGGTTTCTCATGTTTGCAAATTAACTCCCTGGATCAGGTAGGAACATGAATCTTTTATTTTATTCTAAATCATTATGATTTCCCTTTATTATTTTATTTTTTCCTAACGGCTGCCACAATAGGAAAGGGTAGGAAAAGGTTAAGGGAGAGGCAGTGGGCGGGGTCATGCAAATTCCACACGTGAAACCCTGGGATGCCTGCCTGTGGTGGAGGAAACACGTCAATTCTAGGATTAAATTGTCCCCAAATAAAAGCCTTCCTTGGATGGTGGCCATATGATGTTTGGGGAGGATATTGGCAGCGTTTAGGCTACAGGTTCATGGTGCTCGCTGTAACCTTAAATGTCAGTGGAGGGAGTGTCTTTGGAGGCTTTTCAGCACTTGGAACTATAGCCTGTTTGTGGAGGCTGGAGGGTGTTTGTGGAGGCTGGAGGGTGTGGACACCTCTGCCACATACGCACGTATTTCACTTTTATTATGTGTATAGATAGTCATTGTTTGGTTTTGGATTTTTATGAATGGTTCCATTAGAAATACAAATGGCTCTCTGGATGTAGGACACACAGGAGATGGGTAGACTACAGCTGACACCCTCCTCCCCCAATCTCCCCTAAAGGCCTCTAGTATTTAAGCTGCTCATAATGGCTCTGTATACCATGTTTGGTCAAGATCTGTCATTGATGGGGCTCTCTGCAAGTGGAAGCAGTCTTGGAAATACATGTATATTTTGACTCCCATTTAGGTAGATCAGGCATGGGCCAACTTGGATCCTCCCTCCAGGTGTTTTGGACTTTAATTCCCACAATTCCTACCAGCTGTTAGGAATTGTGGGAGTCCAAAACACCTGGAGGAGGGCCAAAGTTTGCCTATGCCTGAGATAGATGTGATATTGCTGGATCCAGGTTGATGGCAGTGTTTTTAAAAATCGGGGCCCATGAGGGGTTCCTCACCTGTCTTTCCCTCCTCCGTTCTCTTGTCTCTCACTGCAGGCGTTCCTCTGGTGGGCAACCTGCGCACTCGGCTGCTGGCCCTGCACGTCCTGGAAGCCGTCCTGCCCGCCTGCGAATCTGGGGTGGAAGATGACCAGATGGATCAGGTTTGTACCATTGTGTTTCTAAGGTCCCGGGTTACAAACCCCTAACTTAATATATGACCCATAAGAACAATGGGGCTGAGACAACATGAAGGGAGAGAAATCAGGAAATGCACTCCTGGAAGAGTTACCATCACGGGGAAAGCTTTCTCCCCAATCCTTTTTTCCATAACAAGCCAATTTTTCATATTCTCACAGGGACAGAAAGGGAGGGAAAATCTTCTGAACAGGGGTACAGGCAGCAAAGGAAACCATGCAGGGGTCTTGACCATTCAAAGCTTCTCCCTCTCTCTGTCTCTCTGTCTCTGTCCCCGTGCCCCCCCCCTGTATATATATACTAGCTGTCTCCTGCCACGTGTTACTGTGGCCCAGGTGGAAAATAAAGTAATGAGAAAGTGTTGGCTTCGAATATATGTAATTTCTGTATGCTGGTGGGTAAACAGTATTTCTTGCTGTTTCTTTGTCAGTGTTGATGTGGAGAGTGTCTGGTTTGCCTACTCTGGAACATGGAACATATAATTATCCTTCTTTCAAATCTATATTATATCTGTGTGTGTGTGAATCATATCTATGTATATTTATGGCTGGATGGCTCTTTGTCAGGAGGGCTTTGATTATGTTTTCTTGCCCTGGTGAAGGGAGTTGGACTGGATGGCCTTGAGTATTTTCCGTTGGTCATGGCGGTTCTGTGTGGGAAGTTCGGCCCCATTGTGTCGATGGTGGGGTTCAGAACATTTGATTATAGGTGAACTATAAATCCCAGTAACTACAACTCCCAAATGTCAAGGTCTATTACTCCCAAACTGCATCTATGTTCATATTTGGGCATATGGAATATTCGTGCCAAGTTTGGTCCCGATCCATCATTGTTTGAGTCCATGGTAGTCTCTGGATGAAGGTGAACTACAACTCCCAAACTCAAGGTCAATGCCCACCAAACCCTTCCAGTATTTTCTGTTGGTCAGGGGAGTTCTGTGTGGCAAGTTTGGTTCAATTCCATCGTTGATGGAGTTCAGAATGCTCTTTGATTGTAGGTGAACTATAAATCCCAGCAACTCCCAAATGACAAAATCATAATTTTTTGAATGATGGTCACTCCTTGTGTTGTGAGACGTTTTGTTGCCAAATTTGGTGTGATTTCGTTCATTGGTTCTTTTGTTTTTAAGGTACTCATTACGCACAGAACATTTATATATATATAGATAGATATATATGCTGGAGTTATACTTAAGGAATGTACCTGTTCCAACTTACATACACATTCAACTTAAGAACAAACCTACAGAACTGATCTTGTTCGTAACTTTGAGACCTCCTGCAGAGTCAGAACAGACACAGTATGATGAAGATGGTGATGATGTTTAGGGAGGATATTGGCAGCGTTTGGGCTACAGCTTCATGGTTCATGGTGCTCGCTGTAACCTTAAATGTCAGTGGAGGGGGTGCCTTTGGAGGCTTCTCAGCACTTGGAACTATAGCCTGTTTGTGGAGGCTGGAGGGTGTGGACACCTCTGTCACATATGCACGTATTTCACTGTTATTATGTCTATAGATAGTCATTGTTTGGGTTTGGATTTTTATGAATGGTTCCATTAGAAATACAAATAGCTCTCTGGATGTAGGACACACAGGAGATGGGTAGACTACAGCTCACATCATCCTCCCTCAATCTCCCCGAAAGGCCTCTAGTATTTAAGCTGCTCATAATGGCTCTGTATACCATGTTTGGTCAAGATCTGTCATTGATGGGGCTCTCTGCAAGTGGAAGCAGTCTTGGAAATACATGTATATTTTGACTCCCATTTAGGTAGATCAGGCATGGGCCAACTTGGATCCTCCCTCCAGGGGTTTTGGACTTCAATTCCCACAATTCCTCCTTGAAAACTGCACGTCAAACCATTTGTAAAGTGATGACTGTTTACGTCCCGCTTTCTTTAAAAGGGCATTTCCCCAAACATTTTGAATGCTACTGTTATCTGGAGGCAAAGAGGGCCAACTGGAATGAAATGCCTTGAAACAATGTTCCCCCAACAGGTGATTGAGCGTCTCTTTTCCCTCCTTTCGGACTGCATGTGGGAGAGTCCCGTGGCACAAGCGAAGCACATCATTCAGATCAAGGAGAAGGAGCAAGAAATTAAGCTGCAGGTACTGCTCACATACAATTTGTAAGAGCCCCGCCTCGTTTGCTTATTCCAGCTGGATCCCTATTACACTATGTCACACTATGATTTGTGTTCCTGGGTTATAAATGTCATTATTTCCTAATTGGTTCTATTATAAAAACATGGGGAAAGTTTGTCTTTGGGGTGCGGAGGGGGAGCTAGACATTGCGCAGCAACACATTTTGCTCTAATTTTTCAAGCTTTTCAAATTATAGCTCATCAAGTCTCAACTCATTCATCCTTGCGTATATTTTGCTGATGGTGTTGAGGAGGTTGATGGGTCTATAATTTGCAGGAAGTTTTCCTGCTTCTCTTGCGTTTTGTATATGGGGACAAAAATTGCCAGCCCCCAGTCCTTTGGTATTCACTCATATTTGTCTGTGCAGGTAAACAATGATGCTAGAACGAGGGACCAGAAGTCCAGATTGTTCTTGACCTGACTAAAGTGGGGGTGGCCAGCCGCCCAGAGTCCTCATGGGGAGAAAGGCAGGATAGAAGTAAAGTTAATACTAAACATAACCATATTTTTTTAAAAACTGTGCACCGCAGTTCACCTGCCCCGAGAGCAACTGCGACTCCCACATTGGGAGAAAGACACAGGGCATAAATGCAACAAAAGTAAATGGTGCTCATGTCCAAATCTTGAAAGAAACAGGGGGAGTCAGAAGAAGAGGATGAGAACCTCCCGATCCAGGAAGTGTCTTTTGACCCGGAGAAGGCCCAGTGCTGTGTTGTGGAGAATGGGCAGATCCTGACCCACGGGAGCGGCGGGAAGGGCTATGGCCTGGCCTCCACCGGCGTCACCTCTGGCTGCTACCAGTGGAAGGTAGGCAAAGGGGCGTGGAAGCGAGTGGCGAGTGCAAACCTCTCCTGATCTCCTCCTTCTCTAATGGTGTGAACCATTCTTCTTCTCACTCAGTTAATGGACTTGTTCATATAGCTTTTGGGATTCAAAAAATGTACTTTTCCTCATTACCATATTGACTCAAATCAAATCTCAAGCACACCTCCATTTTCAAAACCCCAAAACCAAAATAAGAGGGATATTTGATGGCAAATACAATGTGCAGTGGCAAAAGGTGCTCTCTTGGTAGTTTTGTCATTGCAGTTGCAGCCTGCTTAGAATTCCTTCATCATAAACAATTGTGTTAGAACCCCAAAGCTTCCAGTGATGGAAAAGAAAACCTTGGGGTACATCTCTGCTGTAGAATGAATCCTCTAATTGCCTTGGTTCAATGCTGAGAGGATCCTGTAGTTCAGGGATCCTCAAACTAAGGTCCGGAGGCCGGATATGGCCCTCCATGGTCATTTACCCGGCCCTCGCTCAGGGTCAACCCAAGTCTGAAATGACTTGAAAGCACACAACAACAACAACAACAACAACAAGCTTATCTCATCAGCCAAAAGCAGGCCCACTCTTCCCATTGAAATACGAAGAAGTTTATATTTGTTAAATTTGTTCTTCATCTTAATTATTATGTTGTCTTTAAATGTTTTTTGCACATAAGATATGTGAAGTGTGCATAGGAATGAATTCTTTTTTCCCCCTTCAAATTATAATCCGGCCCTCCAACAGTTTGAGGGACTGTGACCTGGCCCCCTATTTAAAAAGTTTGAGGAACCCTGCTGTAGTTTGACAAGGCTGTGAGCCTTCTCTGCCACAGGATGCTGATGCCTCACCAAACTACAAATCCCAGGATCCCATAGCACTGAGCCATTAAATGAGAGATAATGTCCTTCAAAGAGGAGCTCCTGAAGCAACTTTCCTTTCTTCTTTGGCTCTGCAATAAGATTATTGTACAATGCAAATCTAATGCACACTCTGATTTTGGCGAGGCCATTTATCCAAAAGAAAGGTGACCATTAGATTGGAGTAAATACGGGTAATTTTCCATAATTTATGGCCAATTGCGGTGTCTCCATAGGGTTAATGTTTGTGTCTCTGTGGCTTCCTAGTTCTACATCGTGAAGGAGAATCGGGGCAATGAAGGGACTTGTGTGGGCGTCTCCCGCTGGCCGGTCCACGACTTCAACCACCGCACAACCTCGGACATGTGGCTCTACCGTGCCTACAGCGGGAACCTCTACCATAATGGGGAACAGACCCTAACGCTGACCAGCTTCACCCAAGGAGACTTCATCACCTGCGTGCTGGACATGGAGGCCAGGACTATCTCCTTCGGCAAGAACGGAGAGGTGCGGAGCACCTTCCCCACGCAGCCGTCCTGCCTGGAACATCCCCGTTTGACCCCAAGTGGCAGGCAGGGGTGTCTTGCCAGGCGGGTTTTGCCACCAAACAACTGTGTGTGAAAAAAAGGTTTCTCTTTTAACAGGAACCCAAGCTGGCTTTTGAAGACGTGGATGCGGCAGAGCTCTACCCGTGTGTGATGTTTTATAGCAGCAATCCTGGAGAGAAGGTATCAGAAATAGAGCATTGTTTACTATGATGCTTACAGGGCTTGAATTGTATATTGTTTTGTTTTGAACACTCTTTAGAACTTTGAGTCTAAGAGAAAGAGGCAGTGTATTGATTATTATTATTTTTATTACTGGCGGTCCCCTGCCACGCGTTGCTGTGGCCCAGTTTGGTGATCTGGAAAATAAAGTAACGAGAAAGTGTTGGTTTCTAATATATGTAATGTCTTTATGCTTGTGGGTAAACAGTATTTCTTGCTATTTCTTTGCCAGTGTTGATGTGGAGATTGTCTGGTTTGCCTACTCTGAAACATGCAACATATCATTGTCCTTCTTTAGGGGTCCCTTTCAAATCTTTGATACTGCTTCTGTCATATACATATATGTGTATGTGTGAATGGCTGGATGGCCCTTTGTCAGGAGGGCTTTGATTATGTTTTCTTGTCCTGGTGAAGGGAGTTGGACTGGATGGCCTTAAGGCAGCATTTCTCAACCTGGGAAGTCAAGACCCCGGGGGCGGGGTCACCAGGGGGGTGTCAGAAGGATCACCGAAGACCACCAGAAAACACAGTATTTTCTGTTGGTCATGAGGGTTCTGTGTGGGAAGTTTGCCCCAATTCTGTCGTTGATGGGGTTCAGAATGCTCTTTGATTGTAGAGGAACTATAAATCCCAGTAACTACAACTCCCAAATGCCTAGGTCTATTTTCCCCAAACTCCATCTGTGTTTATATTTGGGCATATTCAGTATTTGTGCCAAGTTTGATCCAGATCCATCATTGTTTGAGTCCACAGTGCTCTCTAGATGTAAGTAAACTACAACTCCAAAACTCAAGGTCAATGCCCACCAAACCCTTCTAGTGTTTTCCGTTGGTCATGGGAGTCCTGTGTGGCAAGTTTGGTTCAATTCCATCATTGGTGGAGTTCAGAACGCTCTTTGATTATGGGTGAACTATAAATCCCAGCAACTACAACTCCCAAATAACAAAATCTGAGGATATCAATAATCCAGACTTTTTTCTTTTCCACAATCATGATGTCTGGTGTATTGTGTTCCAAAACTTTGTCAATATGAATTCGAAAGTCCCAGAGTATTTTTGTATGTTTATTTTCCACTATCTTTGCGGGTTTACGATCCCACCAATTCTTTACTGCTGGCAGATGATAATAGTGACATAAGTTCCAGTGAATCATTTGGGCCACAGAGTTGTGTCTTTATTTGTAGTCCGTCTATGATTTTCTTGCAACAGCTGAGGATATGATCAATGGTTTCACCAGCTTTCTTGCATTTTGGATCATCATTTTTTGATCCTGGCCTTAATGGCATTTGTTCTGATGGCTTGCTCCTGGGCTGCAAGAATCAGGCCTTCTGTCTCCTTCAGTATTCCATTTGTGAACCATAACCAGATCTTCTCCCTGTTAACTTTTCCTTCAATTTTGTCAAGGAACTGCCCATGCAATGCTTTGTTGGTGCCAGTTATCAGCTCTGGTTTGGAGTTCAGTTTTGTTGTACTGATTCTTTGTCTACTGTGCTTTGAGAAGTTTTCGATTACTGACCTCAATTAAAGCAGGTTCTTGGCTTTCCTTTACATATTCTGTCAGGGCGTGTTCTTCAACTGCTTGTTTTACTTGTTAGAGTCCTCTGCCTCCAGATCTAAGCGGATAGAGCCGGTCAACATCACTGTGAGGATGCAGTGAATTATGAATGGTCATAATTCCATGATTCTATGATTCATAATTCATAATGGGTTTTCTTGTTTTACTGTCTAAATTGTCCAGTTTATGATGCCAGCAGTATATCTTACAACAGATATGGCTCAGGTGTTTATGGCCGTGACTCTTCTTCTTCTTCTTCTTCTTCTTCTTCTTCTTCTTCTCCTCCTCCTCCTCCTCCTCCTCCTCCTCTTCCTCCTCCTCCTCCTCCTCCTTCTCCTCCTCCTCATTCTTATTCTTATTCTTATTTGAAACACAAGACGAGTCCACAGCAGACAAGATCACTCTGCTGATTGTTGTATTGGATCACACTTTGGACACTTCCCAAGTGTCTAGGATTGTGTGATGTATCCGCAAATAATGCATGCAGATCCCAGTAAGGTGACCTTTAGCAACTGGCAGATGGTAATCTTGTCAGTGCCAATTGTGTTTAAGTGCAGGCCAAGGTCTTGAGGCACTGCACCCAGTGTGCCAATCACCACTGGGACCACCTTGACTGGCTTGTACCAGAGCCTTATCCTTAAATCCTCATATCATGTCAGCTTTTCCAGTTGTTTCTCTGCAATCCTGCTGTCACCTGGGATTGCGACATTGACGATCCATACTTTTTTTTTTTTAATATGATTGTGAGGTCAGGAGTATTATGCTCCAAAACTGTCTGTCTGGATCCAGAAGTCCCAGAGGAATTTGAAGTGTTCATTCTCTGTAACTCTTTCCGGCTTGTGATCCCACCAGTTCTTTGTCGCAGGCAGATGGTATTTGTGGCACAAGTTCCAATGAATCATCTGAGCAACAGTGTTATGCCTCTGCTTGTAATCTGTCTGCTCGATCATCTTGCAGCAGCTGAGGATGTGATCTATTTGTTTCATCTGCTTCCTTGCAGAGTCTACATTTGGGATCTGTTGTTGACTTTTCAATTCTGGCTTTGATGGCATTTGTTCTAACGGCTTGTTCTTGGGCTGCCAGAATCAGGCCCTCCTTTCTCTCCTTTTTCAGAGTTCCATTTGTGAGCCACAGCCATGCTTTTTCTTTGTCAATTTGGCTCTCAATTTTTGCCAGAAACTGTCCATAGAGAGCCTTCTTTTGCAAGTTTTCTCTTCTGCTCTGGATTGTGTTTTTACAGTATTCCCTCTTTGTCTTTTGCACTTTCAGCAGTTTACTACTATTGACTTTCATCAATAATAATAATAATAATAATAATAATAATAATAATAATAATAATTATTATTATTATTATTATTATTATTATTTACATAAATACAAATAGTAAGACCTGAGAACCCTGCTCAGTGGATATTTGTGAGTGTGTTAGGTCAAGATTTGTGACATTCAGATTTGTGTGTGTGAATTGTGTATTGTATTGCTTTTATCCCTGTTCAGGATTTTTGAGTCTTAAGAGAAAAAAAGCAGTGTACTTTTTAGAGTTATTATCATTTATTACATAAATAAAAATAGCAAGACTTGAGAACCCTGCTTAGTGGATATTTGTGTGTGTATGTGTGTGAATTCTATATTGCATTGTTTTTAGCACTCTTCAGGACTTTAGAGCCTTAAGAGTAAAGGTGGTGTCTTTATTATTCTTATTAATTACATTTTAAAAATAGCAAGACCTGAGAACCCTGCTCAGTGGATGTGTATGTGTGTGCCTAGGTCAAGATATGCGACATGCAGATGCGTGGGACGCCACGGGACCTGCTCCCAGGGGACCCCATTTGCAGCCCTGTAACCACAGTGCTGGCAGAGGCCACCGTCCAGCTCATCCGCATCCTCCACCGGACAGACCGCTGGACGCACTGCATCAACAAGAAGATGACGGAGCGGCTGCACAAGATCAAGGGCTGCCTCAAGGAGGCCTCCTCCGCCCCCTCTGTCCCCGGGCAGAAGCTGAAGAAGAGCCGCTCGGTGCAGAGCCGAGATGAGAGCGAGGCCCGCGAGGAGAAGGAGATAGAGGAGCGAAGCAAGCCTGGTTCAGGAGGGGGGCGTCATGGCCTGGCTGACCTTTCGGAGCCCCAGCTGAAGATCCTCTGCACGGAGGTCTGGCCCGTGCTTGCTGTCATTGGCGGAGTGGATGGCGGGCTGCGGGTTGGAGGGCGCTGCATCCACCGCCAGACCGGGCGCTACGCAACGCTGCTGGGAGTGGTCAAGGAAGGCAGTGCCTCCGCCAAGGTCCAGTGGGATGAGGCCGAGATCACCATCAGGTACTGCAGCGCCTTTGCTCGAATAACAGATGCGGCTGGGAAAGGCCATCCACCGGGGCTATCCATTGGCGGGAGGGAGGTTCATGAGCTCCATTGGTAAACCAGTGGAGACAGAGGCAGCGTCTAACCCAGGCATGGGCCAACTTTGGGTGCAACTATTATGCGATGAAATTATTTATTTATTTATTTATTTATTATATTCCACCCTTCTCACCCCACAGGGTGGATTACAGTGTACATATACATAGCAAACATTTAATGCCATAGACACACAACATATATAGACAGACACACAGAGTCTATTTAACTTTCTAGCTTTCATGAGGTTATTCTAGCCACCAGGGGAGCTGTTGCTTCACCGTTCATTTGAGACACTGATGGAGTACTTCCTCATTCGTTGCTTGCTTGTTTGCTGGAGATTTCATGGCGTCGTAAATTAGTTAAATTAGCCTACCCGCATAAGCGGTACCTAAATCTCCTACTTGACAGATGCAACTGTCCTTTGGGCTGCTAAAGTCGACAGCAAGCTACACACAATGGTCAGAAGCTCATTCCAACGCGGGCTGACTTTGAATTCATGACCTTTTGGTCAGTAGTGATCTTCACGCAGCTGACTCCCAGCCAGCTGTGCCACAGTCCCGGTGCAATTCCTGTCAATGACCAGCTGTTAGGAATTGTGGGAGTTGGGAGTCCAGAATACCTAAAGAGAGGGAGGGCTGAAGTTGGCCCAGGCTTGTTCCAACCGCTTGCTTAGACTCAAGAAATACAATAATGTCCTTTAACATCGTGAGCATTCTGGGAGTTTGTGGGTGAGCAATTTAGGCCAGGACAATATGGCATGCTTGGCCGATCCAGGAAACATCATTCCACCTGATTTCTCAGCCTTTTTTCCCTAAAAGGGAGGCTTATCAGGTACAAAGGACTCAAATGGTCACATTTAAGGAGCCCCCGGTGGCGCAGTGGGTTAAACCCCTGTGCTGGCAGGACTAAAGACCGACAGGTCACAGGTTCAAATCCGGGGAGAGCGCGGATGAGCTCCCTCTATCAGCTCCAGCTCCTCATGCGGGGACATGAGAGAAGCCTCCCACAAGGATGATAAAACATCAAAACATCCAAGCATCCCCTGGGCAACGTCCTTGCAGTCGGCCAATTCTCTCACGCCAGAAGCTATTTGCAGTTTCTCAAGTTGCTCCTGACACGACCAAAAAAAAGGGCTGTTTATATGTTCCTGGCCATTTTTTTGGATGATTTCCCACACCTAATTGTTTTAAGGTGTAATTACATGAAGTCCTGGGCACTGATTGTTTCCAAAATCTCCTTGCTGCCTTTGTGTCGAGTATCAGCCCTCTCATCCCCGATCTCTGACCACAACCCTCATTTCCTCTCCCTTTGTTGATATTCAGACTGTCAGTTGGTTTAGGTTCCAATTAACTCTGTTACTGACAACTTATGTTGACCTGCGTTGTTTCCTGCACTTTCCTCCTGTCTCTCCCTCACTCGCTTTCTTCCTGTGTCGTTCTGGTCTTTATTAAAGCTTCCCAACTTTTTGGTCGCCTAGTGACACGCCCCTGTATAACCTGGAGCCGTGCGAGCCCCTGCCCTTTGACGTGGCGCGCTTCCGAGGGCTGACAGCCACCGTGTTGTTGGACCTCACCTTCCTGACCGGGATCCATGAAGAGGCTGGGAAGCCGTGCCCCAAGCGGCACGAGAAGAAGCACCGGAATGACCCTGAAGACCGGGTGGAGGCTGAGCAGAAGTCCGATGAAGTGGACGCCACTGCCACAGAGTCGACACCCAGCACCGAGGAGGGCAGGGGACATTCTCGGTTCGAAAGCGAGGGTGGCCCCTTCCTCTTGGAAGCCATCTCCTTCGGCGTGACAGCAGAGGGACCACACCCCAACGCCGAGGGCAAACGCAAGAACCATGACCACGGCCCCAAGAGCCACGAGGCTGCCATGCAGTCGGAGATCCGGGCAGTGCAGCTGTCGTACCTCTACCTGGGCGCCATGAAGTCGCTTGGCACCCTCCTGAGCTGCAGCAAGTACGCCGAGCTGCTTCTGATCCCCAAGGTCCTGGCCGAGAGTGGGCACAACTCAGACTGCGCCAGCTCCCCGGTCGTCCACGAGGAGGCTGAGATGCGGGCCGCCCTGCAGTTCCTCATGCGCCACATGGTCAAGCGGGCAGTCATGCGCTCGCCCATCAAGCGGGCCCTGGGACTGGCAGATCTGGAGCGTGCACAGGCCATGGTCTACAAGCTGGTGGTCCACGGGATGCTGGAGGAGCAGGGCAGCAGCAGCCGGACCAAGACAGGTAGGAGGCAGCCCATGCAGACGGCCAGGCCCAAGTGGCCATTTGGACGCCACTCGTTATAGAGCCAGAGCTGGAAACCTCTTTCAAAGAGTCACATTAGTTGCTCTTTGACACCAAGATCTTCCTTCCTTCCCCCCTCCCTCCCTCATTTTTTCTCCCTCCATTATTCTTTCCTCCCTCCCTTATTCCTCCCTCCCTCCACCCTCCCTTATTCCTCTCTCCCTCCCTCATTTTCCCCTTCCCTTATTCTTTCCTCCCTCCCTCCCTTATTCCTCCCTCCCTCCACCCTCTCTTATTCCTCCCTCCCTTCTTGCTCCCTCCCTCCCCCTCCCTCCCTCCCTCCACCCCTTATTCCTTCTTCCCTTCTTCCTCCCTCCTTCTGGCCTACCTCCTCCCTCCTTCCCTTATTGCTTCCTCCCTCCCTCCCTTTTCCTCTGCGTGGTCACTGTGAAATGCACACATATGGGTTTTCTGCGCCTGTGCAGACAGTTTCAGCACTCTCTAGAATGTTAAAGGATACTTTTTGGCGGTAGCCCCACCCATGCTCCTCCAATAGTATATATAGGCAGTAGTCTGGGCTTCCGCTCCAGTTCCTTCTTTCTGCTGCAGTAGTAGCAGTTAAACCCCGCCCCCCTCTCAAGTGACTAGCTCTTATCTTATATTTTGATCTTTACCCCAAATTTTTTGGACTTTGACTGGACCATTCCCTGACTACTCTTTGCCTACCTATTTGAACTTCGTTCGTACCTTGCTGGCTGACCACGGACTGTTTGACTCTTCTCAGGCTTGTACTTACCTCTCTTTTGTGCCTCAAAATGGCGGCTGTCTTCAAAAAATGCTCCCAATGTGGTGGCAAGTACCCAGACACGGACTGCCATTCTGTTTGTCTGTTATGTTTTGGGGAGGGCCACGTGGTGCGTACTTGCATTTCATTTTTTCTGCCTAAGTGGAGTATCTTGCATTTGTCACTGTTGAACTTCATTCCACCTCACCGTAGTTTTGCCTAGCCCACATTGGACTAGTTTATTTGCCAGAATGTCATGGGGGACCTTGTCGAAGGCCTTACTGAAATCCAGATACGCTACATCCACGTCATTCCCCACATCTACCCAGCTTGTAACTCTATCGAACAAAGAGATCAGATGAGTCTGGCATGACTTGTTTTTGATAAATAGGTGTTGACTATTAGCGATGACCGCATTCGTTTCTAAGTGTTTGCAGACCACTTCCTTAACAATGTTTTCCAGAATCTTGCCTGGTATCGACGTGAGGCTGACTGGACGGTAATTGTTTCGGTCATCCTTTTTTCCCTTCTTGAAGATTGGGATTACATTGGCCCTCCTCCAATCTGTTGGTACTTCTCCTGTTCTCCAAGAACTCTCAAAGATGGTCAATGGTTCTGAAATGACTTCTGCTAGTTCCTTCAATACTCTTGAATGTAGTTGATCTGGCCCCAGGGACTTGAACTCATTTAGAGCGGCCAGGTGTTCCTGGACGACTTGTTTCCCAAATTGGGGTTGGATGTCCTCTAATCCCTCATCCACTCCATCTTGCTGAGGTTGAAGATGACTTTTTTTGTGAGAAGACTGAGGCAAAGAAGGCATTAAGTAGTTCTGCCTTTTCCCTATACCTGTCAGCATTGCCCCATCTTCTCCTCGAAGAGGCCCTATCGCCTCCTTGTTCTTACTTTTTCTACTGACATAAGAGAAGAAGCCCTTTTTATTGTTTTTAATGTCCCTGGCAAGCCTGAGCTCGTTTTGTGCTTTAGCCTTGCGGACCTTTTCTCTACAGGAGTTGGCTATTTGTTTGAATTCTTCTTTGGTGATTTCTCCCTTTTTCCACTTCTTGTGCATGTCTCTTTTGAGTCTTAGCACAGTTAGAAGTTCTTTGGACATCCATTCTGGCTTCTTTTGCACTTGTTGTATTTTTTCTCTTTGTTGGCACTGTTTGCAATTGCGCCTTGAGTATTTCACTCTTGAGAAACTCCCATCCACCCGTAACTCCCTTGTCTTTTAGTATCTGTTTCCACGGAATGCTGCTCAGTGTTTCCTTCATTTTTCAGAAATCATCTCTCCTAAAGTCCAAAATGCGGGTTTGACTTGTCTTAGTTTTGGCCTTCCTTTGTACCTCAAATTGCAGGAGCACATGGTCACTTGCCCTTAAGGATCCGACCACTTCAATTGCATGGATCAGGTCCTCCGCATTTGTTAGGATGAGATCAAGAGTAGCCAACCGCCTTGTTGCCTCTTCTACCTTCTGGACCATGAAATTGTCTGCAAGGCAAGCAAGGAATTTGTTGGACTTTGTACTCTTGGCTAAGTTTGTTTTCCAGAAAATATCGGGATAGTTGAAATCGCCCATGACTACTACATCTCTTCCTGTGCCTGTTTGGTCAACTCTTGGCAAAAGACTTCATCAAGTTCTTCCTCCTGGCTTGGAGGTCTGTAGTAGACCCCTACAATGACATCATTTTGAGTCCAGTTCCCTTGATTCTTATCCAGATGCTTTCAAGCTGGTTTCCCAGATGAAGGCCCACTGAACTAGATCCTTGGCCACATCCCTTCCAAGGGCATTCCTTAAAGGGGTGCCCTTGGAAGACATCTGCCATGCAGCCACCTGGGCTACTCCATCCACCTTCAGCCACTATAAGGTGGATGTCATGTCCAAAAGAGATGCTGCCTTCGGAAGAGTGGTGCTGCTTTTGCGTGTTGCATGACACCCACCTCCAAGGTTAGTAGCTTGCTAGTCACCCATATGTGTGCATTCACAGTGGCCACACAGAGGAAAGATGGGTTGCCTACCTGTAACCGTGTTTCCTCCAGTGGTCCCTTTGAAATCCACACGTCCCTGCCCGTCGTCATGCTCCGGTATCCTGGGCTGCAATTCTGCGGCTAAGGAACTGGAGCGGCAGCCCCACCTACTGGCTATATACACTATTGGGGGAGCATGGGTGGGGCTACCGCCAAAAAGTATCCTTTAACATTCTACAGAGTTCTGAAACTGTCTGCACAGGCACAGAAAACCCATATGTGTGGATTTCACAGGGACCACTGACGGAAACACAGTTACAGGTAAGCAACCCATCTATTATTTCCTTCCTTCCTCCCTCCCTTATTCCTTCCTTCCTTACCTCCCCCTCCCTACCTCCTCCCTTCCTTCCTTCCTTCCTTCCTTCCTTCCTTCCTTCCTTCCTCTCTTCTTCCCTCCTCCCTCCATCCCTTATTCCTCCCTCCTTCCTCCCTCCTTTCCTTCCTCCCTGTCTCCTCCCTCCTTGCTCCCTCCCTTATTCCTCCCTCCCTTCTTCCTTCCTCCTCCCTCCCTCCCTCCCTTATTCCTCCCTTCCTCCCTCCCTCCTCCTTCCCTTATTCCTCTGTTCCTCCCTCCGTTATTCCTTCCACCTCCCTTATTCCTCCCTTCCTTCCTTCCCCCCTCCCTGCCTCCCACCTCCCTCCCTGCTTCCTTGCTTATTCATTTCTCCCTCCCTCCCTGCTCCCTCCCTTATTCCTTCCTCCCCCCTCATTTCCTTCCTTCCTTCCTCCCTCCCTCCTCCTTCCCCCTCCTTCTTTCATTCCTTCCGTTCTTCCTTCCTTCTTTCCTGTTGTTTCAGCCCCATTGTTCTTAACTAGGAATGTTTTGAATGTTTGTAACTCTGTGATGGCCTGTATGCCCAGGATTCCATCTCTCTGCTTCAAATCCCAGTCCCTTTTCATTGCAGAGGTGGACCCTCAGGCGGAGGAGGGTGAGGGGCCCCCGCAGGCCCAGACGCCAGTCACCACCAGCCCCTCGGCCTCCAGCACCACTTCCTTCATGAGCAGCTCCCTGGAGGACACCACCACCGCTACCACCCCGGTCACCGACACCGAGACCGTCCCCGCCTCCGAGTCGCCCGGCGTCCTGCCCCTCAGCCTCCTCCGGTGAGCCAGGCACTTGGAGCCTGCAATTGGGGGGCCTTAGATCAGATGGTGTATGGGTCTCAAGGCAGGAGGAGTGCAATGGCGGGTGCCTAGTTGGCTCCCCAATCATTTTAAAAATTATTCTGTTCCTAATTTGAAAGTATGATTCCTGTTTAATTGTGCAGTCCTGGCTTGAAAAGGAGTTGCTTTACTGCACAAACATCATTGTTTTTGTGACTGCTGCAAACTAGATTGAAAACTAGAGCAGAACGTATTGCACAATGTCCCTCCTGCAAAGACAAAGTTTGTGCAGTTTAATAAACTTTTTTTCTATGTTTTTATAGTAGAACCAGTTAGGAAATTATACTGATTACCCAGGAACAAAACTCGTGTTACATACTGTAATCATATAATAATAACAAAAATAGTTTGCCATCGTTTTATTACATGCACATAACAACACAGCACACATGCACATGAAGTCCAAGTGTCTGGGGTTCGTCTCTGAATATTGGGCTCTTCCCAAGGGCCTGGGATATTAGAGGTATCCCACTATTATCATTATTACAATTATCGACTCTCCTCTCCTTGTGGCTAGAGGCGGACTACAACAGGTTCCGTCCCAATTAGGAAATGATATTGATAATTCAGCAACAAAAACTGTGTTACAAAGTATAATGATAACAATAACATACTATTATTATTGACTCAAAAACACAGTATGACACAGCAAACGAGATCTCTATGCTGGATTTCGTATCACAAAATCACAAGTCGAACACTTCCCAAGCGTCTAGGACTGTGTGATGTAATTTTGAATGATGCGTTCAGATCCAAGTCAGGTGGCCTTTTGTAGTTGACAGATCATGAATTTGTCAGTGTTTATGGTTTCCAAATGCCGGCTGAGATCTTTTGGCACGGCACCCGGTGTGCCGATTGCCACTGGGACCACCTGTACTGATTTATGCCAGAGCCTTAACAATTCGATTTTGAGGTCCTGATAACTGCTGAGTTTTTCCTGTGGTTTTTCCTCAATGCGACTGTCACCTGGTATGGCGACATCAATAATCCAAACTTTTTTCTTTTCCACAATTGTGATGTCTAGTGTATTGTGTTCCAAAACTTTGTCAGTCTGGATTCGAAAGTCCCACAGCAATTTTGCATATTTATTTTTCATGGCCTTTGCATGTTTATGATCCCACCAATTCTTTACTACTGGCAGGTGGTACTTGTGACACTATTATTATTATTATTATTAATATTATTATTATTATTATTAATTGCCCTCCTCTCCTCATGTCCCAGCCCAATTAGGAATTGACATTTATAACCCTGGCACAACAATGGTGTTATGTGAGTCCATGGGACCTCTTCCCACACCATTTGTCCCTCTTTCTTCCAGGCAAATGTTCTCCAGCTACCCGACAACAGCTGCCCTCCCTGCGAGGCGGGCCCAGACCCCGCCAGTCTCCTCGTTGCCCACCTCCCCCTCGGACGACGTGGGCCGCCGGCAGTCCCTCACCTCCCCAGACTCCCAGTCTGCGCGGCCTGCCAACCGCACAGGTAGGACCGCCCCCCTGAGCTGATTCGCTCTGACCGAGGTACCTTTTGCACTCCTGCATCCTGTCCATACAAAAGATAGAAAAACCTTTCCTGTTGGTTCTCCCTTTCCCACCTGCAGCTTTGTCAGACCCCAGCAGCCGCCTCTCGACCTCCCCGCCTCCGCCAGCCATCGCGGTGCCTCTGCTGGAAATGGGCTTCTCCCTCCGGCAGATCGCCAAAGCCATGGAAGCCACAGGTAAGGGGACCAGCTATTAATGTTTTGGTAAGGAATTGAGACATCCATGAAACTCTCCCAATTTATTTATTTGTTACTAATTTGGGAACCTGGTGGTGCCCGGGTTATTTGAGAAGGCATTGTTTGTCTTTGCTCCAAGTTTAGTCTAGCTCCTATGTTGGCTGGGTTCAGTGGGTGCGGGTGAACTACAACTCCCATATGCAAGTCCTATCGTCCATGATTCATCCCACAAACTGCACCAGGATGTAGAGTTGGTCATGGGAGATCTGTGTGGCAAGTTTGGTCTTGATCAAACGAGCACCTGCTTGTCCTATTTTGATGGATTCTTTTCAGTTTGTGAAGCCCGAGGATGTGGACAAGATACTTGGAGGAATGAGGCCCACCACGTCCATCCTAGACCCCTGCCCATCCTGGCTTCTGAAGGAGGCCAGAGGGGGATTGGCTGAGTGGGTAACGATGGTGGTTAATGCCTCCCTTCGGGAAGGCAAGATTCCAGCGTGCTTAAAACAAGCAATTATAAAACCGCTGTTGAAGAAACCATCATTGGACCCCACTAAATTTGACAACTTTCGGCCTGTTTCCAATCTCCCCTTTTTGGGCAAAGTCATGGAAAGCGTGGTGGCCTCACAACTCCAGGTATTCTTGAGAGACACGGATTTCTGGATCCGGCACAGTCTGGTTTCAGACCGGGACATGGTACCGAGACGGTCTTGGTCGCCTTAGTGGATGATCTGCGCCGGGAGCTAGACAGGGGGAGTGTGTCCCTGTTGGTGCTCCTGGACCTCTCAGCGGCCTTCGATACCGTCGACCACGGTATCCTTCTGGGGCGCCTTGCGGAAATGGGTCTCGGGGGCACTGCTCTGCAGTGGCTCCAGTCATTTCTGGAGGGTCGTACCCAGAAGGTGTTATTGGGGGACTCCTGTTCAACACCACAGCCGTTGACCTGTGGGGTTCCACAGGGTTCTATACTGTCCCCCATGCTGTTTAATATCTACATGAAGCCGCTGGGTGAGATCATCCGGAGTTTCGGGGTGCGGTGTCATCTGTACGCAGATGATGTCCAACTCTGTCACTCCTTTCCACCTGCTACTAAGGAGGCTGTCGAGGTCCTGAACCGGTGCCTGGCCGCTGTAATGGTCTGGATGAGGGCGAACAAACTGAAATTAAATCCAGACAAGACAGAGGTACTCCTGGTCAGTCGCAAGGCCGAACAGGGTATAGGGTTACAGCCTGTGCTGGACGGGGTCGCACTCCCCTTGAAGGCGCAGGTTCGCAGCTTGGGTGTGACCCTGGATTCATCTTTGAGCCTGGATCCCCAGGTTTCAGCGGTGACCAGGGGAGCATTTGCACAGCTTAGGCTCGTGCGCCAGCTGCGCCCGTATCTTGGGAAGTCTGACTTGGCCACGGTGGTACACGCTCTGGTCACATCCCGCCTTGACTACTGCAACGCTCTCTACGTGGGGCTGCCCTTGAAGACGGCCCGGAAGCTTCAGCTAGTCCAGCGCGCGGCAGCCATGTTACTAACGGGAGCGGGACGCAGGGAGCACACAACGCCCTTGTTGTCCCAGCTCCACTGGCTGCCGATCTGCTACCGGGCCCAATTTAAGGTGCTGGTGTTATCCTACAAAGCCCTAAACGGTTCCGGCCCAAAATACCTTTCGGACCGCATCTCGGCCTATGAGCCCACGAGGGCCTTGAGATCGTCTGGGGAGGCCCTTCTCTCGATCCCGCCTGCCTCACAGGCACGTCTGGCGGGGACGAGAGAGAGGGCCTTCTCGGTGGTGGCCCCCCGGCTGTGGAACACCCTCCCTGTTGACATCAGACAGGCGCCCTCCCTTATGGCTTTCCGTAAGAGCCTAAAGACCTGGCTATTTGAGAAGGCATTTAACTGAGTGCTACATTAACTGGTAATGACAACTGGAACGGAATATGGATTATGAGATTGGTTATGATTCTATGTTGTGACGATGCGGATTAGTTAGTGTAATTTAGATTAGTGTGTAATTTGATATGTTGATTTCTTGTTGTACTTTTGTAAACTGTTTTTATATGTTGTACACCGCCGCGAGTCGCCCTAGGGCTGAGAGCGGCGGTCAACAAATGCAGCAAATAAAATAAATAATAAATAAAATATTGATCAGTCATTGGTGTGGGTCGCAGTTGTGTTGGGGAGTGAGTGAAGGTAATGGACATCCCATCGTCCATGGTCCATCCACCTCCAAACTGCACTTGGATGTAGAGTGGCTCATGTGCCAAGTTTGGATCTGATCTGTCGGTGTGGGTCACAGTGGTCCCAGGAAGTAAGTTAAGGTACTGTATGTCCCATTGTCAGTGATCCATCCTTTCCCAAACCGCACTAGGATGTAGAGTTGGTCATGGGAGCTCTGTGCCAAGTTTGGTCTTGGATCAGTCATTTGTGAAGGTTGCAGTGGTCTTAGGAAGTGAGTGGAGATACTGAAAGTCCCATCATCCATTGTCCTCCCCCTAAACTACACCAGGACATAAAGTGGGTCATGGGATGTCTGTGTGCCAAGTTTAGATTCATGATTCGTGGGGGCTGCAGTGGTCTGTGGGAGGTGAATCAGGTGAAGGTACTGTAAATCCCATCGTCCATGGCCCATCCTATGTGTGTGTGTGTGTGTGTGTATATATATATATATATATATAGAGAGAGAGAGAGAGAGAGAGAGGGTTGCCCACCTCTCCTAACTGCTCAAGGTGGGGCATAACACAGTCAGAACATTATATTATATGATGATGATGATGATGATGATGATGATGATGATACAGATATAGAAATTAATTAATTGTTATTTGTTACCCACCTCTCCTAATGGCTGGAGGTGGGCACAATGCAGTCAAAACACGTGAAAGAGGTGTGTGGTGTCCCTGTGCCTTACAGGTGCGAGAGGTGAGGCAGATGCCCAGAACATCACAGTGCTGGCCATGTGGATGATTGAGCACCCGGGGACCGAGGAGGAGGAGTCACATCCGGGAGAAGAGGCCGGGGTGGACACGCGCCTCCAGGGGGTGGGGACGGGCCTCTCAGGAGGCAAGTCCAGTGACCAGTGCTTCCTGCAGTCCCCAGGAGACATCCCTTCTGCTGACGCCCCTGAGATGGAGGAAGCCTTCGGTGAAAGGTAGAGGGCCACGATCTCAGGGCTGGGCGGGTCCCCTTTTTATGCCATCACAGATGGACACATGTGGGGCCCCTTTTTATTCTATGTGGTGTCTGAAATCGCACATATTGGTTTACTCTGCACATGCGTAATGCAGTTCATAACCTTCTAGATCTAAACATTTTGATGATAGCCCTGCCTACTCTCCCAGAGGGTATATATGCCTAAAGGCGAGGCTACAGCCTCACTTCCTTTTTTTCCACGCTGACTGCAGCTATGAACCTTTGGTTTGTGCCTTTATTACTTTTTCTGTAACAGTTTCTCTGGACTTTTTGCTGCCTTTCTCTATTCCTGACTCCATGCACTGTGTTTGTTATGCCTGGGGGAGGGCGATGTTGCTCAGGCCTGTGCCATCTGCCAGGCCTTTACCACCCAGGCAAGGTGCATAAGAGAGTCCACCTTGAAAGCGCTCTTCTATGAGTAAGCTTCTGGTGGAAGTTGCCTCCAAAATGGAAAAAAGGTAAAATGGAAGCTGCTGATGCAAAGCCCCAGCTGGAGACATCCACTCTATCCTGGGCGACAGGGAGTCCACAACCGCTGTGATCTTCGGTGAAAGGTAGAGGGCCACGATCTGAGGGCTGGCCTGGTCCTCGCAGACGGACACCCGTACGTACGATTTCACAGACGCCACATAGAAGAAGAACAAGTTGCTTATCTGTCGCTGTGTTTCTTCGAGAGCCAAAGTACGAAACCAACACTTTGCCTACTGCAAAGTTCTATCACTCCAATGCCTTCATTTATCTTACAACTCATCATCCGATGATGAGCTGCCCTCCACCCCGTCCTCATCGCTATCAGCTGGCTTAGCCTCAACAGCTGAATGCCAACGCCCATCCCTCCAACTCTTTCACCTTTTGTCAAGACTTAGGTCTCCCCACAATTTTATGGTATCACCAGATTGCCAATCCCCACCAGAAAATCCCTCAAAAGTGTCACTGGGCATGGGTTGCATACACACATTCCTGATCTCCTGAACTTGAGTCTAATCCAATGGTTCCTCTTCATCCCCATTACTCCCAGACCCATTACTTCCAGTAAAGCCCATGAAATCCTCTTCTTCAATGGGAGCAATAAGTATGTCCCAGATCCTCTTTCTCTGACGCTCCTCGTCGGACTCCTCTCGAGTAATCCTCTTAATATCTCTATTCCCATCTCCTTCCTCCTCCTCACACATTTCACTCTTAGAGAAACCTTCAAAGGATTCTTCATCTGTGGGTGACATAAGTAACTCCTGAATTCTCTTCCTTTGCTGCTCCTCATCTAACACCTGGGCACCTCATTTCCCTCCTCTCCTACTCCTACTATCAGTTGTATCGCTGCCAGCAGACTCTTCTCTTTGGCTGCCAGTCAGCAGTTGGGGGAACTGAGGCTGTAGCCCCGCCTTTGGGCATATATACACTCTCTGGGAGAGCAGGCAGGGATACCATCAAAATGTTTAAATAGAAAAGAGCTAGAAGGTTCCGAACTGTATTGCACATGTGCAAAGTAAACCCATATGTGCAAATTTCACAGATCACTACTCAAAGAAACAGTTACAGGTAAGCAACCTGTTCTTGCATCATCATGTGCGTTTCCCTAGAAACTAAGCTCTTTCTGTGCACTTTCAGCCACGATAACATGGAGAACGGGGAAAACACCGCGTCAGGAAGTGGACCCGCCTCCAGAGGACGCTCTGCCGTCACCCGGAGACACAAGTTCGACTTGGCGGCCCGAACGCTGCTGGCACGAGCAGGTGAGTGTGTATATATTGAGTAAAGGTAAAGGTTTCTCCTTGACATTAAATCTAGTCATGTCCAACTCTGGGGGTGGTGCTCATCTCCTTTTCTAAGCTGAAGAGCTGGCGTTGTCCGTAGACTCCTCCAAGGTCATGTGGCCAGCATGACTGCATGGCACGCCGTTACTTTCTTGCCAAAGCGGTACGTATTGATCTACTCACATTCACATGTTTTTGAACTGCTAGGTTGGCAGTCAGGCATGGGCCAACAACTTTGGCCGTCCTCCAGGTGTTTTGGTCTTCAACTCCCACAACTCCCAACAGCTGGTAGTCTCTTACTAATTGTGGGAGTTGAAGTCCAGAACACCTGGAGGAGGGCTGAAGTTGGCGCATGTCTGCCTTAAATGATTCATAATTATAAAAACAACAGTCATAGTAATAATAACACTATATAACACGAGTTATCAATGTCATTGCCTCATTGGGATGGAACATGTTATATAGCCCACCTCGACACAAGGAGAGGAGGATAATAAATATTAATTATTTTGGTCACATCACAACTCCAGATGTTCTTGGATGACAGTGATTATCTGGATCCCTCACAGTCTGGCTTCATACTAGGCCATGGAACTGAGCCTTGGTCTCCGTAGTGGAGGATCTATGCAGAGAACTGGATAGTGGGGGGGGGGGGGGGTGTCCCTGTTGGTTCTGGACTTCTCAGTGGCCGTCGATACCGTGGACCATGGTATCCTTCTGGGACGTCACGTAGGAAAGGGGCTTGGAAGTACTGACTTGCAGTGGCTCCTTCCTGGAGGATCACTCTCAGAAGGTGTTGTTAGGGGACACATGCTCGACCCCGCAGCCATTGTCCTGTGGGGTCCTGAAGGGCACAATACTGTCCCCCATGTGGTTTAACATCTACATGAAGCTGCTGGGAGAGATCATCTGGAGTTTTAGAATGTGATGCCATCTGTATGCAAATGATATCCAACTCTATTACTCCTTTCCACCTGCTGCTAAGGAGGATGTGACGGTCTGATGAGGGTGAAGAAATTGAAATTGAATCGAGACAAGACAAAGGTCCTCCTGGCCAGCTGCAAGGCCAGACAGGGCATAGGTTTATAGCCTGTGCTGAACAGGGTTGCAGTCTCCCTGAAGACACGAGTTCGCAGCTTGAGAGTCCTCCTGGACTCATCACTGAGCCTAGAACTTCAGGTCTTGGTGGTGGCTAGGGGTCTTTCGCACAATTAGAACTTGTGTGTCAGCTGCCTTGACCACAGTGGTACACACTCTTGTTAAGTCCAGGATAGACTACTGCAACGTGCTCTACGTGGGGCTGCCCTTGAAGACTGTTCGGAAGCTTCAAGTAGTCCAATGGGCAGCAGCCAGATTGTTAACTGGAGTGGCGTACAGGGAACATTCAACGCCCCTGTTACGTCAGCTACACCGGCTGCCAATTTGCTTCCGAGCACAAATCAAAGTGCTGGTTTTAGCCTATAAATCCCTAAACTGTTTTGGTCCAGCTTACCTGTCTGAACGTATCTCCCTCTATGAACCTTCTTGAAGGTTAAGATCATCTGGGGAAGCCCTGCTCTCAGTCCCATCCCAGACCCTTCCAGTATACTCTGTTGCTCATGCGAGTTCTGTGTGCCAAGTTTGCTTCAGTTCCATTGCTGTTGGAGTTTAGAATGCTCTCTAATTGCAGGAGAACTATAAATCCAAGGAGCTTCCAAATGTCGAGGTCTATTTTCCCCCAAACTCCACCAATGTTCAAATTTGGGCATATTGAGTATTCATGCCAAGTTTGGTCCAGATCAATAGTTGTTTGGGTTCCTCTCTGGATGTGTGGATACATCTCCCATTAATGACTGTCAATTCCTCCCAAACCCCTCCAGTATTTTCTGTTGGTCATGGGGGTTCTGTGTGCCAAGTTTGGTCCAGTCTGTAATTTGTGAAGGTCTCAGTGGTCTGTGGAAGTCATAGCTGAATCAGTTGAAGTTACTGCAAATCCCATAATCATTGTCCGTCGTCCCCCAAACATTGTTTTTGTGATCAAACACTATGCTTTAATTATGTTCCATTTGTTACAATGAAAGTACATCCTGCATATCAGATATTTACATTACAATTGATAAGAGTAGCAAAATTAGTTTCTGTTTGTGCGATTTTAATAATTGATGTAATTGTTTTTAATTGTTTAGTTTGGATCTCCTTCCTTCTCTCCCCTTCGCAGGGTGGGAGGAGGAGGAAGAGGCGGCGAGTATGGGATATACAGCGAGTATATCCCAAACTCTATATTTTAACTCGAAAAGTTGTTGGTTGTCTTATACGCCGGAAAATATGGCATATTGTTAGTTTTATACTATTATACTATGTAACACAGTTTTTGTTCCTGGGTTATCAATGTCATATCCTATTTGGGATGAAACGTGTTTTAACGCACCTCTAGCCACAAGGAGAGGAGGGAAAATAATAATAATAATAATAATAATAATAATAATAATAATAATAATAATGCAGAGCAGAAGAGCAAACTGGCCAAAGAAGGCTCTCCATGGATAGTTCTTGGGAAAAAAACTGCCAAATTGACAAGGAAAAAATATGGATGTGGCTCACAAATGGAACTTTGAAGAAGGAGATGGAGGGCCTGATTCTGACAGCCCAAGAACAAATGCCATTAGAACAAATGCCATTAAAGCCAGGATTGAAAAGTCGACGACAATTCCCAAATGTAGACTCTGCAAGGAAGCAGATGAAACACTAGATCCCATCCTCAGCTACTGCAAAAAGATATCGCAGACAGACTGCAAGCAGAGGCACAACACCGTTGCTCAGATGATTCATTGGAACCTGTGCCACAAACACCATCTGCCTGTGACAAAGAACTGGTGGGCTCACAAGCCGGAAAAAGTTACAGAAAATGAACACGTCAAATTCCTCTGGGACTTCCGAATTCAGACTGACAGAGTTTTGGAGCACAATACTCCTGACCTCACGATCGTGTTAAAAAACAAAGTATGGATTGTCGATGTCGCAATCCCAGGTGAAAACAGGATTGAAGAGAAACAACTGGAAAAGCTGACACAATATGAGGATTTAAAGATCGAACTGCAAAGACTCTGGCACAAGCCAGTCAAGGTGGTTCCAGTGGTGATCGGCACACTGGGTGCAGCGCCTAAAGACCTTGACCTGCAGTTAAACACAATTGGCGCTGACAAAATTACCATCTGCCAGCTGCAGAAGGCCACCTTACTGGGACCTGCCCGCATTATTCACCAATACATCACACAGTCCTAGACACTTCGGAAGTGTCCGATGCGTGATCCACTACAACAGCCAGCAGAATGTCTGCTGTGGACTCATCTTGTTGTGTTTCTAATAATAATGTCATTTATTACTCCATTTTTTACAGTGATGATGATAGTATTATTTTCTTTATTTGTTTACTCCTTTATGAAGTACAGTTGAATCATTATTACCTACAGTCTCAACTGTAAACAATGGGTTTTATTGCCTATAGATTTGGGTAAATGGGTGACAATTAGAAGCCTTTCCTTGTTGCCGAAGGTTTTGGGACCCCAACATTGAGAAAAGGGGCATATTATTAGACAGTATTCCCCAAGTGTCCCTATTATACAGTATCAGGGGCCTTTCTCCATGCAGCTGTTCCTTGCTCTGCCCCCATTGTCCTCCTACCCACATTTAGCCAGGACGAATCTTTAGTTGCAGCTAGAACAAATGCCCTTGCTGTGATCTTCCCGCACAATAAAGCCTGTGGTTTTCTCCTCTGGTTTAAGCGGGATTGTACCGCTCTGTACAGGCCCACAGGAACCAGAGCCGGAGGGAAGGGGTCTCCCTGCCACAGGACCCGGGCGCCTTCTACGACTTCAACCTGGACGAAGAGCTGGAGATCGACCTGGACGACGAGGCTATGGAGGCCATGTTTGGGCAGGACCTGGCCAGTGATAATGACATTCTGGGAATGTGGCTCCCAGAGGTACTGGATTGGCCGACCTGGGTGTGTGTGATGGCGACCGCCGGGGCGGCTTCGCTTCCTTCCTGTTGCTTTCAAGGAAACGGGCGGGCGGGCAGACAGATGGGCACACAGTATGGGTATGGCCATGTTGCTAGGCTAAAGCTTCGCTCAGGCCTTCCCTTCAGCTGTTTTGGACTTCAATTCTCACAATTCCTGAAAGCCGGGAAGGGAGGGCCAGAGTTGACCTGTGCCTACATTAGCCTTCAAATCTAACTTGCAGTTGGAAGGAAGGAAGGGGGAAATCTGTCCCAAAGGGCTCTGCAACTCTTATGTGAGGAACACCAAAATACCATTCTTGCCAGCCCAGAAATGGGTGTGCAACTATTATGCAATGAAATACAGATAACCTGTCCATTGACTTTCTACATGGCAGGCTGTTCAGAATTGTGGGAATTGAAGTCCAAAACACTGGAGGGAGGGCCCAAGTTTGCCTAGGTCCTGACATAGTGCTTTCCATCCACATACTCAATGTATGTTTATATATATATACACACACACACACACACACACAAACACACATGGTTATAGGTGGCACAGTGGGTTAAACTCTTGTGCCGGCAGGACTGCTGACTTACAGGTCAGTGGTTCGAATCCAGGGAGAACAGGTTCTGCTCCCTCTGTCAGCTCCAGCTGACAGAACAGTATGCGGTAGTTCTTTAAAAACCACCTTCTTACTCCATATATATATGTATGTATGTATATGTTGTAATTTGCAAATTTATGGCAGAATCCAGATCCTTTGATAACATAAAAACATAGCACTGTTAGTTTGGGCCATAAGACGCCAGTTGGCATCATTTAAGCAAGTGATTGGCCCTCAAAATTCTCTTTTTAAACAGAGGGGAATTCCATGCACAAAGGACATTGCTGTGGAGGATGTTCCTCACAAACCCACATTTTGTTAAACACTTTGTTGGTTTGATCTGCAAAAATGGCTTCTGTATGGTTTTGATGCAACCACAGTCACTTAGTACGCTTTGCTCTTAGATGTTAAGTGTGAGGACCTGGCTTCATGAAGTGTGCAATGAGTACCATATTTCTTCGCATAACAGTCACACTTTTAATCAAAAAAAGGGGGTGTGACTATTGAAATTAAAGAAGGGGGAGGGGGAATCAGCGGCTTTGCAACTATTATATGAGGAACACAAGAAATACCTATTTGGCCACCCGTCTATACTTGGTGGTGACAATTATGTGATGAAATATGGTATTTAGATGAGGATCTTGTCCAAGGCACTAAAAACTATAGACTGAACTACGCAAGGCCGAGTGGTAACAACATGGCTTAGTCTGTGATTTCTTGTTGCGGATGGGATGGGACTCTTTCCACCT
The DNA here is from genome assembly GCF_025583915.1 of Anolis sagrei ordinatus. Lineage (NCBI taxonomy): Eukaryota > Metazoa > Chordata > Lepidosauria > Squamata > Anolidae > Anolis > Anolis sagrei. Next base: position 26,311,850 of record NW_026844367.1, on the reverse strand, counting down.
AACCATGTGCGCAATTGTTCTGCTGGCAGCACGTTTGCGAGTCGGAAGACCGGGAGGAGGTGGTGGTGTGTGAGCTGTGCGAGTGCAGCGTGGTCAGCTTCAACCAGCACATGAAGAGGAATCACCCAGGCTGCGGCCGCAGCGCCAATCGCCAGGGCTACCGCAGCAACGGCTCCTACGTCGATGGCTGGTTTGGTGGGGAGTGCGGCAGCGGGAACCCCTACTACCTCCTTTGCGGAAGCTGCCGGGAGAAGTACCTGGCCCTCAAGAGCAAGAGCAAGACCTCCGCCTCAGAAAGGTGTCCATGGGGAAAGGGGGGGGGGCTCCTTCTAGGAGTTGTGTGCTGGGTTGCCACTTACCAGGTGGAGGGGGGCTTTGATTGTGCTTTTCCTGCATGGATGACCCTGGGGGATATCTTCTTTCAACTCTAGGATTCTGTGATAAGGGAAACTCATCAATTAAAGTCAGAGAACAGGTGGCCATCAGTTGGGAGGGATTAGATTGTGGTTTTGCTGCATGAAGGCAGAAGGGGGATGGATTGGATGGCCCTTTGGGTCCCCTCCAACTCTAGGATTCTATGGTAATAATAATAATAATAATAATAATAATAATAATAATAATAATAATAATAATAATAATAGATATAAATATAGATAAAGATTTATAAATATAGATATAGATGTATATATATTTATTGTGGCAGGAGCAAACCAAACAGTTGTATTGCATTAAAAAAACCCACAAAGTTCGCATACTTGGCATTTTATTAAATGTTCTTTGACCAGTAGCTGGCCACTTGGAGTGCTTCTGATGTTGCTATAAAAAGGGCCTCCATAGTTTATGTGTCAGGGCTCAGGCTGCATTGTAGTAAGTGGTCTGTGCTTTGCTTTTCTCCACACTCACATGTCATGGACTCGACTTTGTAGCCCATTTCTTAAGATTGGCTCTGCATCCTGTGGTGCCAGAGGGCAGTGTGTTCAGCACCTTCCAAGTCGCTCAGTCTTCTATGTGCCCAGGAGGGAGTCTCTTATTTGGTATCAGCCATGGACTGAGGTTCCAGGTTTTAACCTGCCACTTTTGGACTCTTGCTTACTGAGGTGTTTCAGCGAGTATCTGTAGATCTTAGAAAATTATTTCTTGATTTAAGTTGTTGGCGTGCTGGCTGATATCTGAACAGGGGATGGGCCGGATATGTCACTGCCTTGGTTCTTTCACTATTAGTTGTCTCTTCCCGGTGGATGTCAAGTGGTGCAACACCAGCTAAACAGTGTTAATTTCTTTGCTCCCTCCCTTTCCGCACAGGTACAAAGGACAAGCCCCCGACCTGATTGGCAAGCAAGAGAGCGTCTATGAAGGTACTCCTTGGCTCTCTGTCTGTCTGTCTATTTGCCTTCCTCTGCCAAGGCCTGGGCCTGCCTGGCTCTGCCCCCAAGAGTGCTGGTCCTTGACTGGGCTTTGTGCTTCTCCTGCTCCTAGAGGACTGGGACATGTTGGACGTGGACGAGGAGGAGAAGCTGACCGGGGAGGAGGAGTTTGAGCTGCTGGCCGGACCCCTTGGCCTCAACGACCGCCGAATCGTTCCTGAGCCGGTCCAGTTCCCAGACAGCGACCCGCTGGGGGCATCTGTGGCCATGGTCACCGCCACCAACAGCATGGAGGAAACACTCATGCAGATCGGTGAGTTCCTCAGGGCCTGCACTCTTCCCTCTGGCCAATAGACCAGGGAAAGGAGGTGGTGGCTGGCAGGTTTCTCATGGCACCGTATTGGGTCAAGGGGCCTTTATGTGGGATTCAACCACATCCTGGCACAAGGGTGTAGCCCTCATCGAGGACATGGAGAGGCAGATGAGCAGGTTGGGAGGAAAAGGCCTTCCTTCCCACATTGGCCTCTCTGCCTGGCTGTCATTCTGTTCTCGCCTCTTATCGCCATCTTGTTAGGAACACACCTCTTTCTGAGTTCTCCACTGAGTCCTCCATTGTGAGCATGGAGAGAAACAAGATGTCTATCATGAGTTAGATAGCTAGGTCTGAAGCTCAGCAGCTCTAATGCTGGGATTAGAAGCTTCTGATCTTCTGAACTGCTGCTGCATTACCATTGTTGTAATGCTGTCTCCCTTTTTGGAAATTAACCCCCATTATCAACAGTTCTTTGGCTATTCTCTGCCTATGTAAGACCTTCTTCTGGCTCAATCTGGGCAAAAAAACACTATGAGAGAGTTGTAAGAAAACAAGAGTTGACTTCGGAGGCACATCCCAACAGTTATCTACAGTAATACATCCCTAAATTGTCTTTTCTGAATTTTATCCATCTGTGTTCTGGTGTGCCTCACTCATGCTCAAACACAGTGAGTCACCATTTGTTTTAAACAATGCCTGGAAGTCACTCTGAACCAGCCCCCGGTGGCGCAGTGGGTTAAACCCCTGTTCCGGCAGGACTGAAGACCGACAGGTCGCAGGTTCGAATCCGGGGAGAGGCGGATGAGCTCCCTCTATCAACTCCAGCTCCTCATGCAGGGACATGAGAGAAGCCTCCCACAAGGATGATAAAAACATCAAATCATCCGGGCGTCCCCCGGGCAACGTCCTTGCAGACGGCCAATTCTCTCACACCAGAAGCGACTTGCAGTTTCTCAAGTCGCTCCTGACACGACAAAAAAACAAACAAACTCTGAACCATGCTCTGAATATCAAATAAAAAGTGTGCACTAGAAACAATACCATACAAAAGCTGACGGGCACAACCTGGGAATCACAACCAGACACAGTGAAGACATCTGCCCTTGTGCTTTGATACTCTGCTCCTGAGTACGCATGCCCAAGGTGGAACACATCTCACCACATTAAAACAGTGGACGTGGCGCAATGAGACATGCCACATTATCACATGATGCCTACGCCCCACACCACTGGAGAAATTACACTGCTTTGCCCAGGGGTCCTCAAACTAAGGCCTGGGGGCCGGATACGGTCCTCCAAGGTCATTTATCCAACCCTTGCTCAGGGTCAACCTAAGTCTGAAATGACTTGAAAGCACAACAACAACAACAACAATCCTATCTCATCAGCTAAAAGCAGGCCCACACTTCCCATTGAAATGCTATTATATTTGTTAAAATTCTTCTTTATTTCATTTATTGTATTATTTTATGGTGTTTTTTGCACTACAAATTAGGTATGTGCAGTGTGTATAGGAATCCATTCATGTTTTTTTTCTTCAAATTATAATCTGGCCCTCCAACAATTTGAGGGACTGTGACCTGTCCCTCTGTTTAAAAAGTTTGAGAACCCCCGGCTTAGCTGGCATTGCACCACCTGACATCCGCCAGGAAGTAGCAGCCAATAATGAAAGGACCAAAGCAATTACATCTCCGGCCCATCCCGTTTGGATATTAGCCAGCACGCCAAGGCCTTAAATCAAGAAGTAGTTTTCTAAGATCTGCAGAGATACAATCCATGACTGATACCAAATGAGAGGACCCCCCCCCCCCCCCCCCATAAGACTGGGTGACTTGGAAGGCGCTGAACAGACACCACGAGATGCAGAGCCAACCTTAAGAAATGGGACCACAAAGTGGAGTCCACAACATGCGAGTGTGGAGAAGAGCAAACCACAGACCACTTACTACAATACGGCCTGAGCCCTGCTACATGCATAACGGGGGACCTTCTTATAGCAACACCAGAAGCAGTCCAAGTGGCCAGCTACTGCTGATGCCAGATGGAGGAAGGGGAGAATGTTTTACTGGGAGGGAGGGAGGGAGGGAGGAAGGGAAGGAAGAAGGATCTAGGTTGTGTGTGGATGCCTTCAGCCCAAAGGACGGGTGGCCGCTGTTGTTGAGAGTCACCTTTGGAACCCTTCATGGTGAGTGGTGGGTGAGAGCCACTCGGCCCTAACGCTTGCCTTGCCTTCCCTGCAGGCTGCCAGGGCTCGGTGGATAAGGGCTCCTTGGGCCGCGTGACGCTGGGGGAGCAGGCGGCTGCCCTGGTGAACCCGCATGACCGGCTGGTGGCACTGCGCCGGGTGACAGCGGCCGCCCAAGTGCTCCTGGCCAGGACCATGGTAATGCGTGCCCTCTCCCTCCTCTCCGTCAGGTGAGTCCCGCTCCTTCTCACCCAACCACCCACCTACATCAAACCATAGAATCACACTATGTCACAAAATCTGAAAAATGTCCTATTCCTGGCTTGAAAGTGTTATTCCTGTTTCATTGTTCAGTCCTAACTTGAAAAGTCGTTCCTTTACTCCAGAAACGTTGTTTTTGTGGCTGCCACAAGTTAGGTTATTGTTTGTGCTGAATGAGTTTTCAGGGCAATTCCTGTATTTTGAGGGGTTTCTTGGGCACACCGGAAAAGACCGCGCCCGTCTCTGCTACCAAAACTTCTGGGGATAAGAGCCCTTTAAAAACCAGCCTGGAAACCCTTTCAGCAGGAACCACCACAAGAGAGGCAAAGCCTTGGTGAAGCCCCAAGTTACTCTGCACATCATCCCCAAAACTGAATATATTTGGCTCGAAGGAGTTTCTTCCCTGACTGACCATTCAAAACACCATGCAACAAAATTGGAAAAGTTTTCTATTCCGGGTTTTAAAGTGTTATTCCTGTTTCACTGTGCAGTCCTTACTTTGTAAGGAATTGTTCTCCTACAGAAACTTGGTCATGTTTGTTGCTGCTACAAACTAGGTTGAATTGGTTGAGGGCCAATGATGAGATATTCATGGAAAAACAGCAGTGGTTCTCAACCTGGGGTCACCAGATGTTTTTGGCCTTCAACTCCCAGAAATCCTAACAGCTGGTAAACTGACTGGGATTTCTGGGAGTTGTAAGCAAAAAACATCTGGAGACCCCAGGTTGAGAACCACTGAACTAGAGCAAGTTGTGCTCTGGCAGGATGATGTCCTTGCCACAAAGACAGGGTTTGTTGCATGTAGTCAACTTTGTCCATGTTTTTATTTATTTTATTCATTTATTTCGGTTACTTCTATCTCGCCCTTCTCACCCCGAAGGGGACTCAGGGCGGCTTACAAAGGCACAATTTGATGCCAGCATCACATAACAGTAGTAAACAAATAGCAGCAATTAACAATTAAACAACAGTTCCTATATTACAACAATAAAACCAATACAAACCCAATTACTCCTCATTGACGGTCAGCATTCGCTATCTCATAGTCCAAATACCAATTCCACATTGTCAGTCCTGTCAGTCCTAATCATCTGATTGTTCTTATCTAGTTGTCAGATTGCCCAAAGGCCTGGTTCCACAACCACGTATGATAGAACCATCTAGGAAACAATGGCATTTAGAACCCCAGAACAAAACTATAGTGTTACATAGTGTAATACAGTTGTTCCTGACCTTTGGTCCTCCTGGTGTTTTGGACTTGAACTCTCAGAAATCTCAGCCAGCTTACCAGCTGTTAAGAATTGTGCAAGCGGAAGTCCAAAACACCTGGAGGACCAAAGGTAATAGAACTTGGAAAGGTCCATCCAGTCGGATCCTTTTCTGCCAAGCAGGAAAAGCACCATCTGATCCCTCTTGACAGGTGGCTATCCAGCCCCTTCTTAATAATAATTATTATTATAATTATAATTTTATTATTATTATTATTATTATTATTATTATTATTATTATTATTATTATATCTGGAGAACAAGCCCTATGAGGAGCGGCTTAAGGAGCTGGGCATGTTTAGCCTGAAGAAGAGAAGGCTGAGAGGAGATATGATAGCCATGTGTAAATATGTGAGAGGAAGCCACAGGGAGGAGGGAGCAAGCTTGTTTTCTGCTTCTCTGGAGACTAGGACGCGGAACAATGGCTTCAAACTACAAGAGAGGAGATTCCATCTGAACATGAGGAAGAACTTCCTGTGAGAGCCGTTCAGCAGTGGAACTCTCTGCCCCAGAGTGTGGTGGAGGCTCCTTCTTTGGAAGCTTTTAAACAGAGGCTGGATGACCATCTGTCAGGAGTGATTTAAATGCAGTATTCCTGCTTCTTGGCAGGGGGTTGGACTGGATGGCCCATGAGGTCTCTTCCAACTCTTTGATTCTATGATTATTATTATTATGATTATGATAATAACAATGATAATGATAGTAACAACAATAACAACATCACTGTGTTACTCCATTTGAAACATGTTCTGTTACTGGCTTGAAAGTGTTATTCCCATTTAATAGTGCGGCCCTTAATTTGAAAGGAGTTGTTCTTCTCCAAAACCTTGGTTCTTGTTGAAGTTAAATTGATTGAGACTCTATGATAATGATGATGCTAATAATAATAATAATAATAATAATAATAATAATAATAATAATAATAATAATAACACATGATTTATATTCCACCCTTCTCTTCTCAGAGCGGATTACAGCATTTGCATACATAGGCAAACATTCAATGCCTTTACAATCATATACAATGAGACATACAAACACAAACAAAGGCAGAGGCTTCTCCTTTCATTTCCGGCTCTGTGGAGATGCTTTCTCCATTTTCAAGCAAAGGAGCCTGATGAAATACTCATTGAAAAACTTTACATTTTAGGTCTGCTTGTATGTTTTCCACAAACGCCACTACCACCTTTTCGCCCATCCTCCAGCATTATTTTCAATTTTAATTTTACATTTGGCCTTCCCACTGTTTTAATTGTGTGCTGTCTTATTGTTAATGTTGCATATCTTATTGTCCATGTTTTTTTTTATTTTAATTGCTTATATTGTTGTTGTTATTGCGTGTATTGTTGTATTTGGGCTCAGCCTCATGTAAGCCGCATCGAGTCCCTTGGGGAGATGGTAGCGGGGTACAAATAAAGTGTTGTTGTTGTTATTATTATTATTATTATTATTATTATTATTATTATTATTAAAAACTAGATCAAAGTGTGCTGCAGGATGATGTCCCTCCTGCAAAAGCACGCTTCTTGCAGATTAATAAATCTTTCCCATGTTTTTTTAATGATAGAAATAATTAGGAAATGAAATATACTTGCTCTTTTTACAAGTGTGGATGCTTCTTTGTATGAGTCGTTGGGGGAAACAGTTGTGATTCCTTTCTTGCTTCCTTTTCTCCTCCAGCGGTTCCAGTTGCAGCCTGGCCGCAGGGCTAGAGTCTCTTGGCCTGACGGACATCCGGACCTTGGTGCGTCTGATGTGCCTGGCTGCCGCCGGTCGTGCGGGACTCTCCACGGGACCCTGCTCCTCCTCCTCTTCCACTTCCTCCTCCTCTGCCTCGGGGGCTGCAGAGAGGTCGCGGGGAGCTCTCCACAGCAAGATGAGCAAGCCCATCTCCTGCCTGGCCTACCTCAGCACTGCTGTCGGCTGCCTGGCCTCCAACTCACCCAGTGCTGCCAAGCTCCTAGTCCATCTCTGCACACAGGTAACAGGGAGCCTGGGTTGTTGTAGGGTTTTTCGGGCTATATGGCCATGGTCTAGAGGCATTCTCTCCTGACGTTTCACCTCCATCTATGGCAAGCATCCTCAGAGGTAGTGAGGTCTGTTGGAACTAGGAAAAAGGGGTTTATATATCTGTGGAATGACCAAGGTGGGACAAAGGACTCTTTTCTGCTGGAGCTTGGTGTGAATGTTTCAACTAACCACTTTGATTAGCATATAATGGCCTGGAGCAAACTTTTGTTGAGAGGTGATTAGATGTCCTTGTTTGTTTCCTCACTGTTGTTGTGCTGTTGTAATTTTAAGAGTTTTTTAATACTGGTAGCCAGATTTTATTCATTTTCATGGTTTCCTCCTTTCTGTTGAAATTGTCCACATGCTTGTGGATTTCAATGGCTTCTCTGTGTAGTCTGACATGGTGGTTGTGAGAGTGGTCCAGCATTTCTGTGTTCTCAAATAACAGGGAGCCTCTTTTCCGCCACCTCCTCCTCCTCCTCCTCTTCTTCTGCAGCCCTCCCAGTATCATTCCCCATGAGTTTTTTTATAAGACGCAGATTCGAACTAGATCCACCACAAGCTGCAAGAAGAGAGGTTGAGGAGGAGGAGGGCTCATTCAAGAAGAGGAGATAGGCGAGAAGAAGGCAAATAAGACGGGGAAGGGAGGGAGACGGATACTGAAGCTTGGCTGGAATGAATAGGGAGGAAACACAAGCCGTCCCCAATTTACAAACATACAACTTACATGCGACTCCTAGTTAAGAACAGGAAGTGAGAGGAATCTCTCCCTTCTCAGATTCCTCCCTACACTTATCAAGACTATTTCTTGGCTGTTTCAGAACCTGATTTCGGCCGCCACAGGAGTCAACCTGACCACAGTGGATGACCCGGTGCAGCGGAAGTTCCTGCCCAGCTTCCTGCGTGGGATCGCCGAGGAGAACAAGCTGGTGACATCCCCCAACTTTGTGGTGACCCAGGCGCTGGTGGCCCTGTTGGCCGACAAGGGGGCCAAGCTGCGGCCCAATTATGACAAAGCCGAGGTGGAGAAGAAAGGTACAGACTGGAGGTGGCCTTTTGCTTCATCTCGTGGGCTGAGTTGGGTTCTACATCTTCTTTGGTTGTGGCGGGGTAGGGAGGGGAACAATGGCTCAGGACAGTGTTTCCCAACACTGAAACTTCCAAAAGTGGAGAGGAGAGCCATGTTTCAATATGTGAAAAGATGTCCTAAGGAAGAGAGAGCAGGGCTTCCTTTATGCGGGCCTGCAGACTGGGACTCCTGGGTTCAAATCCCAGGAAAAGAGATTCTTCTTAAATGTTAGGAAGGGCTTCCTGACCGTAAGAGGAAGAGCTGCTCAGCAGTGAAACTCTCTACCTCGGAGTTTGGTGGAGGCTCCTTCCTTCTTTGGAGGCTATGAAGCAGAGGCTGAGTGGCCATCTTTTTTTTTTTGGGGGGGGGGGGGGGGGGGCGTTGATTGTGGTTTTCCTGCATTGCAGAAGGGCTGGACTGAATAGCCTTTGGGGGGCCCTTCTACCTATAGGATCCTATTATTATTATTATTATTATTATTATTATTATTATTAAGCAGAGGCTGGGTGGACATCTATTGGGGCAGCTTTGATTATGCTTTTCCTGTATGCCAGAAGGGCTGGACTGGATTCCTTTGGGGGGACCCTTCTGACTAGAATCCTATTATTATTATTATTATTATTATTATTATTATTATTATTATTATTATTATTTAATCAGAGGCTGGGTGGACATCTATTGGGGCAGCTTGGATGATGCTTTTCCTGTATGCCAGAAGGGCTGGCCTGGATTCCTTTGGGGGGACCCTTCTGACTAGAATCCTATTATTATTATTAATTATTATTATTATTATTATTATTATTATTATTATTATTAAGCAGAGGCTGGGTGGACATCTATTGGGGCAGCTTGATGGTGCTCTCCCTGCATGGCAGAAAAGGGTTGGACTGGATGGCACCTGGGGTTGCTCCCTTGGCTATTATTATTATTATTATTATTATTATTATTATTATTATTATTACCAAGGCAGAGTGGCCATCTGTCGGGGGTGCTTTGATGGTGCTCTCCCTGCATGGCAGAAAAGGGTGGGACTGGATGTCCTTTGGGGAAGCCTTCCAACTAGGATATTATTATTATTATTATTATTATTATTATTATTATTAACCAGAGACTTGATGGTCATTTGTCAGGGCTGCTTTGATGGTGCTTTTTGTGTATAGTGGCAGAAGGGAGTTGCACTGAATGGCCCCTGGACTCTCTGAAAGAGTTTCTGATTCTCTGACAGTCTGGGTGGCCATTTGTTGTAAGGGATTGGATGGTGTCCTTCCTGGCAGAAAGAAGGGGGAGTTGCAGTTCAAAAGACCTGGAAGAGGGCCAAAGTTGTCCCGTGTTTGACGTCGAATGTGGTTTGGGGCAGAGGGGGGTGGGATATTGCACCACCGCTGTCCACCTACCCACCTACCCTCCCTTCCTATGATCCTTCCGCTGTAGGCCCACTGGAGCTGGCTAATGCACTAGCCGCTTGCTGCCTCTCTTCAAGGTTGTCCTCACAGCACCGGCAGTGGGCCGCCCAGCAACTGGTCCGCACCCTGGCTGCGCACGACCGCGACAACAGCCAGAGCATCCCCCAGACCTTAGCCGACATGGCCTCCGACCTGCGCAAGTGCGCCTCCATCAAGCTGGAGGCCCACCAGAACCGGGTGAGCACCTCCCCCTCTACCACTTCACTGTAGCAGCAATGCCATTGAGCCCTTAAGTGCCCTTTCCCCGTCTCCATGGCGGAAGGGGGTTGGATTCGGTGGCCTGTACAGGCTCTTCCAACTCTTATTACTCTGTGATACTAGCAGCCATGCACATTTGCCCTTTTTCTGCTATTAGGGCAAATTAACTTACATAGTTGGTCAGAAAAAGTTGGTCAGAAAAGTTGGGAGAGAAGAGAAGTAACGAAAGAAGGAGGGAAAGGGGGAAGGAATGAAGGAGGGAAGGAGAGAGGGAAAGAGGGAAGGAGAGAAGGAAGGAAAGAAAGAAAGGTAGAGAAGGAAGGTGAGAAGGAAATAAAAAGTGAAAGGAAATAGAGAGGGAAGGAAGGAGAGAGGAACGAAAGTCAGAAAGAGGGAGGGTAGGAAGGAAGGAAAGAGAGAAGGAAGGGTGTAATCACAGAGCAAAGGGAGGGAGGAAAGAAACAGCTAGAAATGGAAGAAAGAAGAAGGGAAATAAGGGAAAGAGGGAGGGAAGGAAGGAGAGAAAGAGGGAGGGAATGTTGGCCACAGCAATGCGTGGCGGGTACAGCTAGTATAATAATAAATAATACAACAACAATTATAATACATTTATTACCCACCTCTCCTCAAGGTGGGGTATAACAAAGTGATTAAACATGGTTAATGCAAGATATACAAGAGTTAAATGTAGGTTAGAAATATTGGTGGGATGATTTTAATTTCCTTATTAGCTTCTTAGCAAACTAAAACGATTAGCTTTGACGTGGAGTCACATTTTGCCCCTGATTTATCCCCGTTGAAATGGATGAGCCCCATCAGGAAACCGTCTAGGGCAGCAATGGCAAACCTTTTAGAGACCCGAAAGCCCAAACGGCAACCCCAAACCTCACCAGATTACAACTCCCAGGGTTCCAGAGCAGTAAAAGCAGTACTAAACTACATTAGTCCTGCAGTGTAGATGCACCCCTGAAGAAAGCCTGTAGCCCCAAAAGCTACTGGCTGCTGCACTTGATGGCCCTTTACCCCCTTTTAAAACAGGTCACCACTTGCGTTTGGTGCAACAAGAAGGGCCTCTTGGCCACAAGCGGCAATGATGGGACGATCCGGGTGTGGAGCATAACAAAGAAGCAGTACTCCTTGCAGCAGACCTGTGTCTTCATTAAACTGTACGTATCATTGCTGCAGTTTCATTGAGTCAAGGGAGCGTCGGTCAAAGGCAATAAGGCCTGTCTTTGTGTGTTTGCAGGGAAGGCGAAGCAGAGGATAGCAGCCCGGGCTCCCCCAGCGACCCCAGTCTCTCCCTGGCCTGTTGGAGCCCCAGTGGGCGCTTCCTGGCTGGAGCCTTGGAAAAGATGGTCAACATCTGGCAGGTCAACGGTAAGGACTCAGCCACATCCCGCACCCGTTTATATCCCTTATCAAGGAGTAGATAGGCCCCCGAGTTCGGTGGTAGGGAAAGCCTTTCTTCCCCATTGCCGTCTGAGGGGAGGGAGAGACTATTTCCACTCTAAAAACCTCTTTGCTGCCTTATACTGATTCAGTTTCTTCTTTTATATTGGCTGGGGCTTTCTGTGTGCTGTTAAACCTTTGTATTTTATATCGCAGGCAATGAAACACGTGTATAACAAAGTCACACAGTTTATTTATAACTTCTGGCTCCAACGCTTGTGGTTACATTTGTGTTTTGTTGCAATCTTGAGGCTTACAGTCAGTATCATTTACTTGGTTAATTCTTCTGAATAGACTATCAGTGTTTCAAATTCACAAACATGTTACTTGCTTTACACACTCTTGGCTGAATTATATTCTGAACTAAGGCAACACTAGCCTTCTTTATGTTCCTTAAAACTCGAGCTCTATTTAACTAACTGCTTCTCTATATCAGTCTTTAACACATCTTCATAACAGCTTATTTCTATCAGGCACTCAAAAACCAACTCTCCTCTTCACACACAGATTCCTGTCATTTTTAAACTCCCTCACTCTGCCTCTTTCAGAACCTTGGCTCAGCCCCTTTGGAATGTTCAGCTCTGCTCTCCCCATCTGTCATTTTGGCCTAGCAGCCTTTTCAAATCCTGGGCCTACACTAATCTACATATGACCAATTGGCTTCACATATGCAAATGAATCCTATCTCTGCTGTTGCTACCCTGTCTGTACCTATTCTTCCCTATCTGCCATATGTAAACATAGAGCTATACACCAAAACTTTAACATAGAGTAGCAATTTCACTACACCGTCTTTGCCTCTTCTTAGTCAAAGTGTCAGCTACAAGAAAAGCCCCTGAGTTCAATATAGTCTTTTAACAGCGTTCATAGCTTGACCCTGCTCCTGTAATTGCTGGAGCTCATTCGTTCTGCTGCTAGAACCGTCTGATCTGCCAAACCGCTGCTGCTGTGGCTGATTTATTTATTTGTTATTTTTTATTATTGTTATGTTTATTTATATCCTGCTTTTTCTCTCCACAAGACTCAAAGCGGTTAACATTAAAAGTATTACCATACAATTCAAAATATACAAATATTAAAACATTATTAATCATCATTAATATTAAAAACAATAATTAAGTTATACCCATAGATCTATTTGAAGTTTATTTATTGATTTTCCTTTTTGAAATGACCTAAGACCCTGTTGCATGTTGTGGAGTCATAAAAGGCCTTCACGTTTTTCAAGCATCCCGTAAAATTTGTTGATCTCTTCCTTTATCTTTGTTTTGAAATGTTCCTTTATTGTGTTTTGTTTTATGAATTCTCTATTTTTTCGTTTTGCAGCAATATGTCATTTAGTCTCCCATGTTGCAGATCTGGGTCATCACTATTGAATTTATTGTCGAAGGCTTTCATGGCCGGAATCACTATGGCCATGGTGTAGAGGCATTCTCTCCTGACATTTCGCCTGCATCTATGGCAAGCATCCTCAGAGGTAGTGAGGCATCCTCACTACCTCTGAGGATGCTTGCCATAGATGCAGGCGAAGCGTCAGGAGAGAATGCCTCTAGACCATGGCCATATAGCCTGAAAAAACCTACAACAACCCACTATTGAATTGTTATAAAGGGTCATCACTATTGAATTGTGATCTTACAAAACTCGAGGACTGACTTCTATCTTTGATACCAATTTTGTTAATGATTTCATAACACAAAGATCCAGAGTTGTTATTAGGTTTGTTGTTGTTGTGTCTCGCCTCCAGGCGGGAAAGGCCTACTGGATGCCCAACCACACTGGGTCTCGGCGCTGTCCTGGGCAGAGGAGGGTTCGGCCGCAGTCTGGACTGGGGAGGTGGCCCCCGAGGCACTGCTGGTGGGGCGCATGGACGGCTCCCTCGGCCTCATTGAAGTCCTGGACGCCTCTGCCATGCGCCGCCTGGAGCTGGAGCACTGCTACCGCAAGGACGGTAAGTAGGCCTGCCCGCTGGCTGGCCTCACAAACCATGTCATGAATTCCTTTTGAACCTTAACATGTTCTTCCATCCATTTCCAGTGGGACGGGTTGAATCAGGTGCTTTCAGTGAAAGAAGTAAACACACAAACAGTTGCACTCTAGCACCGTTTCACTCGGCATCACACCAGAGTCCAGTAGTACTATCTAAAAATGTTTATTAAAGAAAGCAGGTGAAAAGGGATAAAATGACATTTCCAAAAGAATCAGTAGAATAGGAAATACAAAATAGCAGTAATCTAAAAATGACAAGTCAAAAGAACTAAAATCTTCAGCAGTAAACATAAATTCATAAACCAAAAAACAGGAGCTTCTTCCAAGGCAAACCCTTCAAGGAGCAAAGGCATGAACCAGAGCAGGAAACTTGAATCATGAACTTGAGAACAGAGACAGGAAATCCACTCTTTAGCATTGTGTGTCCTCAGAGCTTGAAGCCCAAACCACCTAATTTAAGACTGTTCAGGTGCCCATGAGATCATGCCGAACTCCCCGGGCCTCTTTTACAGAAATGGAATGAAGGGGAGAGGAGGGGGAATAGCCTTATATGTCAAATCACAGAAGAGGTGCAAGACTTCCATCAGGGAAACCAGCTTTTAAGCATCTGGATAAGAATCAAGGGAACTAGGACTCAAAAGGTTTAGTTGTAGGCGTCTACTACAGACCTCCAAGCCAGGATGAAGAACTTGATGAAGTCCTCTGCCAACAATTGACCAAACAGGCACAAAGGAGAGATATAGTAATCATGAGCGATTTTAACTATCCCGCTATTTGCTGGAAAACAAACTCGGCCAAAAGCACAAAGTCCAGCAATTTCCTCGATTGCCTTGCAAACAATTTTGTGGTCCAGAAAGTAGAAGAGGCAACAAGGGGATCTCATTCAATCTCATTCTAACAAAAGTGGAGGACCAGTCAAAGTGATTGGATCCTTAGGGGCAAGTGAAGATATGCTCCTGCAGTTTGTGATATGAAGGAAGGCTGAAACTAAGACAAGTCAAACCCACATTCTGGATTTTAGGAGAACTGACTTCCAAAAAATGAAGGAAATACTGAGTGGCACTCCGTGGACTCATACTAAAAAACAAGGGAGGAGTTCAGGATGAATGGGAGTTTTTCAACAATGAAATGCTCAAGGCACAATTGCAAACAGTGCCAACAAAGAGAAAAAAATCAGACAAGTTCAAAGAAGCCAGAATGGATGTCCAAAGAACTTCTAACAGGGCTAAGACTAAAAAGAGACATGCACAAGAAATGGAAAAGGGGAGAAATCACCAAAGAAGAATCCAAATCAATACCCAACTCCTGTAGGGAAAAGGTTCGCAAGGCTAAAGCACAAAATGAGCTCAGGCTTGCCAGGGACATTAAAAAATAATACAAAGGGCTTCTTTGCTTACGCTGGTAGAAAAAGAAAGAACAAGGAGGCAATAGGGCCTCTGTGAGGAGAAGATGGGGCAATGCTGACGGGATAGGGAAAAGGCAGAATGCATTTATTAATTTATTTATTTCCAGCATTTCTACCCTGTCCTTCTCAACCCCCGAAGGGGGACTCAGGGCGGCTTACAACGGCAGCAATTTGATGCCGACAACATACAACACATTGCATACAACATTATACAAAAGATAAGACACTAGATTAAAATACATTTAAAACATTATTACATCATGTAGCTGAATCAAAGTCTGATTTAGCACCGACAACCCAGTCCAAAGCCTATCATATGTTAACTGGGGCCCCTTACAGAGAGAGGTCAACCCTCCTGTTCAAGGAGCTCCACTGGCTGCCGTTTATTTTCCGAGCCCAATTTAAGGTGCAGGTACTTACCTACAAAGCCCTGAACGGTTTGGGACCACCCTACCTGCGTGACCGCATCTCCATCTACGAACCCACGCGTTCACTTTGGTCATCTGGAGAGGCCCTGCTCGTGATCCCGCCTGCGTTGCAAGCGCGCTTGGTGGGGACACGTGACAGGGCCTTTTCCATGGTGGCCCCCCGACTCTGGAACACCCTCCCCAAAGATATTAGACAGGCCCCTACATTGGCAGTCTTCAGAAAGTACCTGAAGACCTGGCTGTTCTGATGTGCCTTTCCAGATTAGGAAATCTCCAATACCAAGTCCCATAAGCACTTTACTAGAACTAAGATTGCTGCACACTGCACTTGCCCTATAATGCCTTATATACCACCTTTCACATCAGCACTTTTAATCCTGTACCCATTACTCTGGCCCGGCCCAGTTTTATTGTGTCTTGGTGTATTGTTTATTGCCTGTTGTTTATTTTGCTTTAATTGTTTTAATTTGCTTTAGGTTTTGTATTGTTATACTGTGTGTTGAGGCCTTGGCCTTTGTAAGCCGCATCGAGTCCTTCGGGAGATGCTAGCGGAGTACAAATAAAGTTTAATAACAAAATAATAATAATAATAGTAATATTCATAGTCAACATTTCAACATTATGATTACTGCCAAACCTACTGTCCAAAGGCCTGGTTCCAAAACCATGTTTTGAGCTTCTTTCTAAAAGAGAGGAAGGATGGAGTGAGATTAGGTCCCACCACTGAGAAGGCCCTGTCCCTTGTCCCTGCCAAGCACGCTTATGAAGAGGGCGGGACCGAGAGCAGGGCCTCCCTGGATGATCTCAGATTCCAAGGCGGGACGTAGAGGAAATACGTTCGGACAGGTAAGCCGGGCCGGAACTGTACAGGGCTTTATAGGCCAAGACCAACACTTTGAATTGTGCTCAGAAATGGACCGGCAGCCAGTGGAGCTGACATAACAGAGGGGTGGTATGTTCCCTGGATGTCGCTCCAGTTAATAATCTGGCTGCTGCCCGTTGGACTACTTGGAGTTTCTGAACAGTCTTCAAAGACAGCCCCACATAGAGTGTGTTGCAGTGATCTATTTGGGATGTAACCGGAGCGTGGACCACCGTGGCCAGATCAGACTTCCCAAGGTATGGGCACAGCTGGTGCACAAGTTTTAACTGTGCGAAAGCTCCCCTGGCCACTGCCGAGAACTGCATTCTTTGCCTCAGTCTTCTCACAAAAAGAAAACCATTAATTTTGTGGATGTATTTTATTATGTTTTTATATTATGTTTGGAATCAAATTGTTTCCTGTTGGAATCCATTCTGAGTCCCTCTGCGGAGGTTGAGAAGGACGGGTATAAATGTTTTAAATAAATAAATAAATAAACCTCAGCAACATGGAATGGATGAAGAAATAGGGGAAATCCAACCCAAATAGGGAAACAAGTTGTCCAGGAATACCTGGCCGCCCTAAATGAATTCAAGTACCCAATGCCGGATTAACTACACCCAAGAGTATTGAAGGAACCAGCAGAAGTAATTTCAGAGCCAATGGCAATCACCTTTGAGAGTTCTTGGAGAACGGGAGAAGTCCCAGTATATTGGAGGAGGGCAAAGGTGGTCCCCATCTATCTTCAAGAAAGGAAAAAAGGACGACCGTCAGTCAGCCTCATGTCAGTACCAGGCAAGATTCTGGAAAAGATTGTTAAAGAAGTGTTCTGTAAACACATAGAAAAGAATGCAGTCATTGCTAATAGTCAACACAGATTTATCAAAAACACATCATGCCAGACTCATCTGATCTCTTTTTTCGATAGAGTTACAAGCTGGGTAGATGCAGGGAATGCCGTGGATGGAGCGTACCTGGATTTCAGGAAGGCCTTCCTTCCTTCGACAAGGTCCCCCATGACCTTCTGGCAAGGAAAGTAGTCCAATATGGTCTAGGCAAAACAACAGTTAGGTGGATCTGTAATTGGTTAAGCAAATGAACCCATGGGGTGATTCTCCCCAATTCTTCCTCGTCCTCATCCTGGAAAGAAGTGACGAATTGAGTGCCATTAGCAGGGTTGCATCCTGGGCCTGGTCCTGTTCATGACTTACATGAAAGGTTATTTATTTGTCGTGTCAGGGCAACCATTCAGTTATATTGTGTTTAATTTATTCGATGTATTCACATACAAGGCAAGGCAAATAAATAAATACATAAACACCAGATTATTAAATACAATATAAAATACAGAATAAAATCCTGTAAATCATTAAAATGCTACATATATCGATGGAAAGACGCATCTTTAAAATACTACATAATGTATAGACTCATACCTGCGTAATTAAAAACCGAGTAAAAGCAAATAGATACAGCATTATTAAAACTACACAAACAGCCACTATTAGTTGAAAGCATCCTCAGCACAGTCAACTGCAATATCAGAGATTAGTTTTGCCCGGATTTTCTGTGCTGCCAGGGCAAAAAGAGACACTTTGTGAGTAACCACGGGGTTAGTGTCAGCCAAGAGATAGAAAATCTTTTCGGACACAGTGTTGGTCTGAAGGAGGTGAAGAATAAACCCCAGGATTTTGGTTCTTGGATCAGAATACAAAGGGCAGAAAAGCAAATAGTGAGGCAGATCCTCAATTTCCGTGGCCCCGCAAACACATTAACGAAGAGCCAGAGGAGTGCCCGTATATCTGCCATCAATCACTGCTGTGGGCATACTTTAAAAACAAAGGGCTGCGAAGGCTTGTCTAAGTTTGGAAATGTGAGCCTAGTCAGGTAGATAGCCCTATCATGGTCAAGTTTGTACAGTCTAAACCAGTGGGAGAATTTGGAGTTATTAATGGCCTGCTTATCATGGTGGGCACAATTATTAAAAATATATTCATGGAGCTTCTCCCTTGAGTTCAAGATAGAAGGCTTATCAGACAGAGTAAAGTTATAGCTCAGTCAATTATATTACATTTCTAACAGAACAAAGAAAACAAACAGACAAAATACAAAATGCAACATTTGTGAGTTTGGTAGTTGATTAAATGTCCTTTGACCAGTAGCTGGCCACTTGGAGTGCTTCTGGTGTTGCTGCAAGAAGGTCCTCCATTGTGCATGTGGCAGGGCTCAGGTTGCATTGCAGCAGGTGGACCGTGGTTTGCTTCTCTCCACACTCGCATGTCGTGGATTCCACTTTGTAGCCCCATTTCTTGAGGTTGGCTCTGCATCTTGTGGTGCCAGAGCGCAGTCTGTTCAGCGCCTTCCAAGTTTCCCAGTTTTCTTTGTGCCCAGGGGGGAGTCTCTCATTTGGTATCAGCCATTGGTTGAGGTTCTGGGTTTGAGCCTGCCATTTTTGGACTCTCACTTGCTGAGGTATTCCACTGAGTGTCTCTGTAGATCTTAGAAAACTATTTCTAGATGAAAGATGAGAAGGCATGATCATCAAGTTTGCAGATGACAGTAAATTGGGAGGGATAGCTAATACCCCAGAAGACGGGAGCAGAATTCAAAACGATCTTAACAGATTAGAGAAATGATGGGCCAAAACTAACACAATGAAGTTCAACAGTGACAAATGCAAGATACTCCACTTAGGCAGAAAAATGAAATGCAAAGATACAGAATGGGGGACGAAGCTTGGCTTGACAGCAGTATGTGTGAAAAAGATGTCCTCGTGGGGAGGAAGGGGAACATGAGCCAGGAATGTCATGCAGCAGCAGCAAAAAAAAGCCAATGGAATTTTGGCCTGTATAAATAGGAGTATAGTGTCTAGATCTAGGAAAGTCATGCTATCCCTCTATTCATTTCTGTCTTGGTCAGACCACTTTACTTAGAATCACACTGTGTCCAATTTTGGGCACCGCAATTGACAGGAGATGTTGACTCTAAGCTGGAAGGTATCTAGAGGAGGGCGACTCAAATGATCAAGGGTCTGGAGAACAAGCCCTATGAGGAGTGGCCTCAAGAGCTGGACCTCTTTAGTCTGCAGAAGAGAAGGCTGAGAGGAGGCATGTTGAGGGTCATGGATCAAGAGGTGAGGGGAAGTCATAGAGAGGAGGGAGCAGGCTTCCTTACTGCTTCCTTGGAGACTAGGACACAATGGAACAATGGCTTCAAACTACAGGAAAGGAGATTCCATCTGAATATGGGGAAGAACTTACTGACTATGAGAGCTCTTCAGCAGTAGAACTCACTCTCTCTGTCCTGGAGTGTGGTGGAGGCTCCTTCTTTGAAGGCTTTTAAGCAGAGGCTGGATGGCCATCTGTCGGGAGTGCTTTGAATGTGATTTTCCTGCTTCTTGGCAGAATGAGGTTCACTGGATGGCCCGAAGGTCTCTTCCAGACCTATAATTCTATGATTCACGGTCTTATTTTCCAATCCAAGCATTTGATGATTCTATGCAAAATAACCCGAATGGGGAGAACCTGTTGGCTGATGAAATGACGGGAGGCTTCAGTTTTCTACCATCAGCATTGGACTCAGTATGTGGCCAAATCGGGGTTTGCTTTGTGGAATGACAGCTCTTGCTTGTACCCTTGTTCGTGTTTTCTTCTCTCGTATTCCAGAAGAGGCTTGATAACATTGAATTGAGCAAGCTAAGCCTTTTTTTTG
The DNA here is from genome assembly GCF_025583915.1 of Anolis sagrei ordinatus. NCBI lineage: Eukaryota > Metazoa > Chordata > Lepidosauria > Squamata > Anolidae > Anolis > Anolis sagrei. Next base: position 26,291,875 of record NW_026844367.1, on the reverse strand, counting down.
TCCATCTTTTCTCTTTCTGTCTCCTTTTGCAGTGTCGGTGACCTGCCTGGCGTGGTTCAGCGAAGACAAGCCTTTTGCGGTGGGCTATTTGGACGGGAAGCTACTGATTGGCACCAAAGAGGAGCCCCTTGGGAAAGGAGGCATTGTCCTGGTCGATGCCCACAAGGTACGGCTTCCGGGAGGGAATCCCTTGTGAACCTTAAAAAATGTTCTTCATCCATTTCCGGTGGGACAGTGAAAATCAGGCACTTTCAGAGAAAGAAGCAGGCATACAGGCCCAGCACTGGGACTTATAACAGCTCTATTGCTACATTTGCTCCAACATTCGCTCCCATATGTTCATTCATCATTCATACTCACCATTCCTCCTCTGTTCAGGCCTAATGCTGCGGGGAGAAGAGAGGCGTGTAAACAGCTGCATTCCTGAAGATTAACGCATAGTTAATAAGGAAGAGGGTTCTTCCTTAGATTTTGATTATCTATTATTTAGTTGTTTAGATAATCTCTGTCATTTAACTCAGACCTGTGGGAGCCCCATCACTTCCAAAACAGAGAGGTGACTTCGCTTCTTTCTACCGGACCCAATTCAAGGTTCAGATTCTTACCTATAAAGCCCTGAATGGTTTGGGACCCGCCTACCTACGTGATCGCATCTCTGTATACGAACCCACACGATCCCTTCGATCTTTCGGAGAGGCCCTGCTCTCGATCCCACCAGCATCGCAGGAGCGTTTGGTGGGGACGAGGGAGAGGGCCTTTTCCGTGGTGGCCTCTCGACTCTGGAACTCACTCCCTAAAGACATCAGACAGGCCCCAACCCTGGCAGTCTTCAGGAGGAGCTTGAAGACATGGCTGTTCCAGTGTGCCTTCCTGGAATAATGAATCCCATAGCACTTTGTCCTCCAAAGCACTTTACATTTCCCTGAGTCTGCTTGTATGCCCTCCACAAACACTAGTATCACCTTTCGTTCATGGCGCAGCATTATTTCCAATTTTGACTCTACATGTGGCCTTCCCACTGTTTTAATTATGTGTTGCTTTTTAGATAATGTTGTGTATTTTATTGTCTATGTTTTTTAATTGCTTGTATTGATGTTTTATTGCTTTTGTTGTTGTGTTTGGGCTTGGCCTCATGTAAGCGGGGTACAAATAAAGTTAATTAATTAATTAATTAATTAATTAATAATAATAATAACTTAGAGCCATCCTCTTTGACGATGTGAACATGTGTTGTTTGTACTCAAAAGTTCTCATCAGTACCTTTTTTACCACCGTTCATTAAGTTCTTCGCCTCCTTTCTAATGCATTTTCCCAGATTCCCTTATCGGGACGGGGTCTTCAGCCTTGCCAGACCTTAATAGGCCCTTAGCCAGACCCCAAACACTGTTCTCTCCCCCGAGCTGACTTTCGGGTACCCAATTCCTAGTGAGAACAGAGTTAGAAACTCACAATAAGAAGGCGTAACAATAAACAAACAATAATTGTAAGAAAGATCAGTGCCCCAACTCCTCCCGATCAGAGTCTGACTGATAAATACTTTAGAGCACTGTTTCCTAACTTGTGGTCCGTGGACCACTAGTGGTCCCTGAGAACTAAACTAGTGGTCTGCGAAGCAAAGACCATGTAAAATACAACTCCCAGGATGCCATCGCACTGAGCCAGGGTAGTTCAATTTCATAGTTCAATGCAACCTGTGTTATCAAAGCAAACAAGTACCATGGCTGACTTTTAGAGTGAAGCCAACAGCAGCTCCGCGCCAGGAATGGCGGGAAGGAGGAGCAGAGAAAAAAGGAGGCAGAGGAGCCCTTACTCATCAGCGTGATCTGGAAAAAAAGGAATACATCATTGCATCTAGGACATTTATGCTCTGCTTCTCAGTCTCAACATTCAAAGACAGCCTATGGATGTGACATGCAATTCCTTTCCCCTAGGTATGTCCACTTCTTTGTCCTAACCCGTTCACGCCTGTTTTGGTCACTACATGCTTAACAGAATGGGTTTTTACCTTGAATGAGTTTTTACCTTGAATGAGAATGAGTTTTTACATCTGGTGAACTCTCAACACCCTGAACCTTAAACTTCTTAACTTTGAGTTTCCTCTGTTTCTGTTTAATACTTTTTCCTTCTAAGTCCATCTCCATCCTCACGTTGCGTCCTGGTGATGCCTTTCTTGTGTTTCCCAGGACAGTCTCCTGAGCCTGAAGTGGGACCCAACCGGCCGGATCCTGCTGACCTGCGCCAAGGAGGAGTTAGTCAAGCTCTGGGGCTTCTCTGTGGCCGGAGGCTGGTGCCACTTGCACTCCCTCCCCCACCCGGGCCCGGTGACCACCACTGCCTGGTGCGGCCTCCCAGGACGGGGGCCCAAGCCTCAGCTCTTACTGGCCACGTGAGTGGACACCCATATTCCCTGGGTTCCTCTTTGCTTTGACCGTTAACCCTTTGGGGTCACTTGGTATACTGGTAGGAATCGTGGGAGTTGAGGCACCTGGGGGGCCAAGCTTGGCCCATGCCAGTGATCATGGAGCAAGGGACTGTATTTGTAATCTGGTAAAAAATGGTAATACCAACATATGGAATACTTGTTTGTTTTTTTTTAATAGCGTTTTATCTCTTTGCTTTAATGAGCAGGTAATACAGGCAATCCCCAAGTTACAAACATGTAGATTTGTTCTCAAGCTGAATTAGTTTGTAACTCTGAACACGGGCATTTCTTAAGTGTAACTCCAGAAAAAATATTTTTTGTTCTAGCTTTTGGTAGCATATGAAAAGGTTAACATCCTGGTGGTGTTTCCTTTGCAGAGATTTCACCTCACTTTCTGCCACTGTGACCATTGGATTTTGAAAAAATTAACTTGGGTGGAAACAAGGATTGGAGATAAAGCTTAAGTGGAGACCCCTTTTCCCTCTGATAATAACTCTTCCAGGAGTGTATTTAACTTCCGAGGGAGAGATTTCTTTCACTTTCTCAGCCCCTTTCACTGTCAGCCCCATTCTTAACTGTGATTCATTTGTAGATCACATGTTTATAACTTGCTTATACATGTCTATAATTATAATTATAATTTGTAATGCATTCGACGTCCTCTTAATGTTCCTTCTTTATTATTGTCATCCATTTAAATCCTCCAAATCACCCCTCTTGTCTCTAATGATAAATTGTCTTGTTCTCCTCCTCCTCCTCCTCCTCCTCCTCCTTCTTTCTCTTCTTCATGGAGACTGTGAAATGTGTACATACGAGTTTTCCTGTGCATGCGCAGCTATTCAAAACATTCTAGAGCTTTCAAAGTGAAACATTTTGGCAGAGGCCCACCCACACATATACTATATATGCCCGTGTGCAGGGCTACAGCTTTGTTCCTTTTTTCTACTGTAACCAGCAGTATCTAGGATCCTCTTCTAGTAGCTTAAAAACTTTCCTCTAATGGTTTTAACAACTAGGGACTTTCCCTTTGAGTAACAGCTTGCCTTACACTTGATTCACCTACTCAGATGTTGACTCAGACCTCTTTAGATGACACGAGTCTCTCCAGTCCCGACCTCAGCACTCCTGACGACACTACAGGCCATGTCTACTTTATTTTTTAAAAAGTGTGGAGCCTGTGGAGCTAAACTCCTGGATCCTGACGAGCACAATATGTGCCTTTTATGCTTTGGGGGAAGCACATTTCCCCCAGACTTGCCAAATATGCCAGGCCTTTACTCCCCAGGCCCACCAAAACAGAGATTCCTGCCTTAAGGACCTCCTTTATGAGCAGGCCCTGGTGCTGCCTCTGAATTGCCATCCATCCTCTCCAACTCGGAAGCACAGGAGCCCCTCTCTCCACAAAATGCGGATGCGGCCTGGACCGCTAGTGGCAATGCTCAAACTACAGAGCCACCAAAGAAGAAGGCAAGAGCCTCTTCAAGGGCTGTATGCCAGTGAGTTGTCTTCCTTTTTGGGACTTATGCCCATCCTTAGTTTTAGTGCCATCATGCGCTAAAACTTAGGAAGGAGATAAGCCCAAAAAAGGAAGGCAACTCACTGCTGTGCAGCCCTTGAGCCCTCCTCTACAAGGCATCTGCTCCCAAGGCAGTGGGAATGCTGATCAGGGCCGTGAACTTTGGCAGGTGAACTGGGAGCGCTGCCTCAGTTCACGCCAGTTGAACCATTCGAGTTCTAGCTTGACATTTATTTATTTATTCCTCGCATTTCTATCCCGTCCTTCTCAACCCCCGAAGGGGGACATTGGGGAGGCAGAGACCAGCACTGATTACAAGAACCAACTAGCTCCTCAAATGACCTCAGAAGCGCCCCTCTGAAGATACCACAGGACCATCGACCTCCCTTAGTGGCGAAGGGGCATCCAATGGAGCACTACCACCCACACAGCAGATGGTACAGACAGATGGTACAGACACCTTCCTCAGAGTCTTGGGACTCTTGATCCCGAATCCATTCATGGACGTCTCATGGATACTCCTGATCTCGTTCACCAGACCCCCATTTCTACTACCCATACCCAAAATATGCCAATTCCCAGCTTGAGCACTCTCATAAAATAAAGCAAACAGTCAGCAAGTATGTACACCAACCATACCCATCCCAACAACGCCAGCGATGGGGATTCCTCACAATATTTACTATATCACCGCAGGCGCTTATTTCGTCAATGTGATCATTATTTTCCCTTACATTGATGATTGGCCACTGACTGCTAACTCCCATGGGCAGCTGCGGTCTGACATTCAATACACTTTGTTTCTCCTGCAGATGCTTTGGCCTTGTGATGATCCAGAAGAAGTCCCAAATAATCACCTAATCAACATATCCTTGACACAATCATTCATCAAGGGCTTAAAAAATGTCCATCCATTCTGCCCCCCCCCCCCCCAGTCATGGAGCCTAGAATTTGTTTTATCACAACTCCCAAAAGCACCCTTTGAGCCAATGGCCTCCAATGACCTTTGTCACCTTTACTGGAAGACCACATTCTTGGTAGCCATTACATTGGCCAGCTAACTTGCCCTCCTTCAACCCTTTACATTTGATTCCATGATGACATGATAGTCCTCCATATGGATGTGATATTCCTTCCCAAGATGGCGTACATTTCCATATGTGCCAAGACATCGCTTTACCTACCTTTTTCCTGAAGCCATCCTCTCCTCAGGAAGTAGCTCTTCAGTCCTTGGATGTCAAGAGAGCTTTGGTATTTTATGTCCACAGAACTGCTTCTCACAGGAAGTCACTAAGGCTCTTCCCTAAGTATAGAAAGGATGCCCTGAGTCTACTAGTAACCTCTGAATGCCTGGCTTCCTGGATCATCTCAATGATCCGCCTCACTTACCAGCTTGGCAGGTCATGATCCACCACACACTCAACCAGAGTTGTCTCTGCTGAAAGTCATCTGTAGAGCAGCAAGGTGGTCAACGTCCTTGTTGTTTGCTACTAATTACAAGCTAGACATCCTGGCAAAGAAGGACGCCACTTTTGGCAGAGCAGTACTGTTCTCCTGTGTGGCATGACCCACCTCCAAAGTTAGTAGCTTGTCAGTCACCCATATGTGCACATTTCACAGACTCCATGAAGAAGTCGTGAGGGCTGCTTACCTGTAACCATATTTCTTTGAGTGGTAGTCTGTGAAATTTGCACAGCTCCGCCTGTCCTTCCCTCTTGTATCATGGCTTGGCACTTCAGCTGCGATCTAGCGGGGAGGAACTGAGGCATAGCCCTGCCCACGGGCATGTATAGTACACGGGGAGTGTGGCCAGGGTTTCTGCCAAAATGCTTTACTGAAACCTCTAGAATGTTCCAAATAGCTGTGCATGCATGGGGAAAGCCATATGTGGGATTTTCACAGACTACCACTTAAAGAAATACAGTTACAGGTAAGTAACCCTTACTTCTTTGCTATCTACTTTTATTTTTATTTCTTAATGGAATTTTTGGGACACTCTTCCCCATGTTTTCCTTTAAAAAGATGCCTAGTGGTTTTGCGTTTTCTGTATCAAATAATAATAATAATAACAATAATAGTAATAATGATGTGCATTACTCACCTCTCCTTAGGGCTCGGGATACAGCTTCATTCACACAAAGAGATAAAGGCTATTAAAATGCATATAACAGGATGCACATGGTATCTCTTGCTCTGCTGTATTATTGCCAGGTGGGTTGCAGCAGCTCTTTTATCCTTCCTCTTTAGCGGGTGCCAAAACGGCTTGCTGTGCGTCTGGACGGTCCCCCAAGACGAGCTTTTGCAACGCCAGCCCAACCTCAATGGCGCCGAAGGATGGTGGGACGAGGAGGCTGCCGGGAAGGTACATTATTATCGTTGTTGTTATTTTTATTATTATTATATATCCCACTTAATCTCTCCCAAAGGGGACTCAAAGGTAAAGATTGCCGCCCTTCCAAAGATCCATCTTGTATTGGAAATAGTGGTGCCTTGCTTTGCTAAAGGAGGAGTAAGCAGGCTCCGCAGGGCTGCCCTTTTAGCAGAAAATAAAAAAAAACACAGTCCAACAACAAAACTACAACAACGTTCCTTGATGTCTTGATGTTTTAGGCCTCTTCCTGAGGTTCTTTAGGGCACTGATTCAGAAAACTCCATTAGATAATAGATTACATCCGCTCTAGTTTCTTTGATACAGTGGGAAGGGGAAGGAGATGATGACGACGACTCTGGCAAAAGCCAGTCAAGGTGGTCCCAGTGCCTCAAGACCTTGGCCTGCACTTAAACACAATCGACGCTGACAAAATTACCATCTAAATGAAAATATATGAAATATACCATCTGAAAATATACCATCTGAATGAAAATATACAAAGAAATATCAGAAAAGAAGAATGGAACAAAATTTGGAAGAAGAGATTAAAGTTTACATATGCTTCAGATCTTAGAGAAAATGGGGTCAAAATGTCACAAAGGTGGTATATGACCCCGAAAAAATTAGGGAAAATTTATAACAATACAAGCACGACATGTTGGAAATGTAAAAAAAAGAAAAAAAGAAAAAGAAGAAGGTTCATATTACTACATGTGGTGGACATGTGACAAAGCAAAAGAATATTGGATGAAAATACAAAAAGAAATTCAAATTATGTTAAAAATCAAATACCACTGAAACCAGATCTGTTTCTGTTAGGAATATATGATAAGAATTTGGAAAAAGACAAAGATAAAATCCTATTCTTAGCCTTAACTGCTGCAAGAATGTGCTTTGCCAGAAAATGGAGGCAAGAAGAGATACCAAAAGAGGACGATTGGATAATTAAAATGTTAGAAATTAGAAACTTGGACAGGCTCACCTTCCTGTTATTGAAAAACAAAGAAATAAGAAGAAAAGAAACGGATTGGAGAGAAGTCACCGAATACTTAAGAAAAAAGAAATTGTGATTTGAAAGGGACAAATAAAGACTGTAACGCAATAAGAGCAGGGAAAGAAGGAAACAAGAAAGTAAAGAAATAAAGAAACAATAAAATAAGATCACATAGAAGACTTTCGGAAGATACCAGGAGGTCAAAACCCTTTTCATCTTTTTTTTTTCTTTTTTTCCCCACTTTCTTTTCTTTTCTTTTTTTTCCTCTCTTCCTGCTTTCTCATCTTCTATGATGATTTTATTATACTTGTATATTTTATGGAAAACCTTAATAAAGATTATTAAAAAAAATTACCATCTGTCAACTGCAGAAGGCCACCCTACTGGGATTTACACGCATTATTTGCCAAAACATCACACAGTCCGAGACACTTGGAAAGTGTCCGATGTGTGATCCAATACAACAGCCAGCAGAGGGATCTTGTTTGCTGTGGACTCATCTTGTTGTGTTTCAAATGATAATAATAATGTTTCTTATTCACTTCTCCTCATGGCTCAGGGCAGGTTACAGAATATTTGAGACATACATATTATAAAATATACATTCTAAAACGTATTTCTATAAAACACATATTAACATCATGGTTTCCAATCGGCGACTAGTAGAAGGCCTGTGTTCTGTATCTCAAAAACTAGAGCTGATGGGGGAAACTGGGTGCCATTTTTGAAATTGGCGAGTCAGATAAAAAATCCAAGGCAGCCAATGTAAGTTGGCCAGTTAAATTGGTGCTGGATCTATGAACCAGTTCAGTTAATCTTCATTCTGAAAGCACATTATATGGCAGTGTAGATCCAAGCTCCGTTTGCTCTTGGTCTCTGTTCCTGGGAGGTTCCCACCTGCTGTGACTGCTGTATATATGATGAAGAAGCGGAATATCCGAGGTCTAGGGTTGTGCTATTTCTTCGACTTTATCTAATTGCCGTTAAAAGGGTTTTCTGCATCCAAGGAAACCCTGACGATGGCTGTTTTGAGTTTGCAGGAGGCCTATAGGTGCGTCTTCCAGCTGCGGGGACACATCACTCCGGTCCGGACGGTGACCTTCAGCTCGGATGGACTAACCCTGGTTTCAGGGGGCCTGGGGGGCTTGGTCAACATCTGGTCGCTCCGGGTAGGACATCCACTCCCCCTCCTCCTTCTCGGTGCCGAGTTTCGGCTTCGGTGCCCTCTGATTCCACCAAATAATATGCATTTGCTAAGGAAGCCTTGTTGTCTTGTCCTCTCTTTGCTTCCAGGATGGTTCTGTTTTGCAGAGTGTGGTGATTGGTTCCGGAGCTGTTCAGGCAGCTGTCTGGATCCCTGACGTTGGAGTTGCCACTTGCTCTAATCGATCCAAGGTAAAGAATGAGATGCGAAATGCATCCCTTCTTCTGCCCAGCATGGCTGCAATTCAAGAAGCCTGTGCCCTCCCTCCCTCCTCCCTTCCATCCTCTTCTCCTTCCTTCCTTCCCTCCCTCCTTCCTTCCTTCCTTCCTTCCTTCCTTCCTTCCTTTCTTTCTTTGGCTGACTCTCCTGGGCCCGCTTTCCTTCTGTGCAGGACGTGCTGGTGGTCAACTGCACCCCTGACTGGATCTCCTCCAGCCACGTCTTGGCCACCTGCCGGAGCGCCTTAAAGCAACAGGGCATTGTGGGCCTGAACATGGCTCCCTGCATGAGGGCCTTTCTGGAGCGCCTGCCCATCATGCTCCAGGAGCAGTACGCCTATGAGAAGGTAAGAAGGGGGTTGGACTGGATGGCCTTTGGGGTCCCTTCCAAAACTATAATATACAATAATATATATAACAGGGCTAGATGACCATTCTATTATTATCATTGTGTAGAGGCTGCATGGCGGCAAGCCTGTTGGCGGTGGGTGCCTTGGGCTGAATATCTTCTCCCTCTTCCTTCCTTTCTGTAGCCGTACGTCGTATGTGGGGACCAGCTGGTGCACAGTCCATACCTGCAGTGCCTGGCCTCGCTGGCAGTGGGGCTGTGCCTGGACCGGCTGCTGTGCCGCGCGCCTGTGGCCCCGCACCTCCTGCACCAGCAGCAGCATCAGCACCAGCAGGGAGGCCTGCCCCCAGAACTACCCGCAGCCTGGAGCCCCTCCGAGTGGGCCTGGCTGGAGTGCTTCTCCACCACCGTCAAGGCCGCCGAAGCCCTGGCCAGGGGCACTGCCTTCCCCGAGGCCTTCGCCGTCCCCGACCTGGAGCCCGTCCCCGAAGAGGAGCTCGCCCTCCTGATGGTAAGAAGGAGCATGGCATAAATCCTTTTTGGACATTTAAATTGTTCTTTCAGCCATTTTCAGTGGGGCAAGGGCTTGTGCAAAGGGGCCCTTCCCTGCCTCGTGCCCTTGCTGGCCGGCGGGAGCGCGAGGGAGGCCTCTCACATGGCAAGGCCTTGCGCAAAGGGACCCTCACCTACCTCGTGTCCCTTGTACAATTTCTCTGTTTCCCTGGCACAGGGGCCGGCAGCCATTTTGAGGAGGCAGAGGGGGCGGGGCCAACCAAGGCACCTTCGCAACCCCCACAAAATGGCCCAGTGACACCCCCAGGGGTCGCAACCCCCAGGTTGAGAACCGCTGCTAGACCAACCTAAATATATGGGGGAAAGGATAGGGAATACATTCAGATTCATATAACTCAGTCATGGGCCAACTTCAGCCCTCCTGCAGGTGTTTTGTACTTCAACTCCCACAATTTTGTGAGTTGAAGCCCAAAACATAAATGTATTTATTAGTGATTTTTGTTTAAATGTTACGGTTATTGTCTTTGTTGTGAGTGCTGAAAGTTTGCCTTTGTTTGTTGGTACCTGAATCTTCATGGGGAGAAAGGGCGGGATATAAAGAAAGTTTCATTGTTAGTGTTATTTGTATCTGGAGGAAGGACCCAAGTTGGCCCACGCCTGCTCTAAGTCCATTCTTCCCTCATTCCCTCGCTTTGAAATACGCAGGGCACAGAAGGAATTTGCGGGGATGGTTGCCCCTTTCTCAGTTTGTTATTTCACTTTTTTTAAAAAGGACAACAGCAAATGGATCAACGGCATGGACGAGCAGATCATGTCCTGGGCGACATCGCGCCCTGAGGTGAGCGGAGGCGGGCCTGGGCAGGAATCCCCTTCCTGCGGGAGGGAATCCCCTTGCGATGGGAATGCCCTTTCTGTGGGGAATCCCCTTGCTGACCTCCTGGCCCTTCCTTCCTCCTCCTCCTCCTTCCTCAGGACTGGCACCTTGGCGGGAAGTGCGACGTCTTCCTGTGGGGCGCCGGGCGTCACGGGCAACTGGCAGAAGCCGGGAGGAACGTCCTGGTGCCGCTTCCCGCCCCCTCCTTCTCGCAGGCCCAGCAGGTGAGCAAGGCCCCCCCACCCTCCAGGAGGCACCCCTGCTGCCTTGCCTTCCTTCCTCACTTTCTTTGTATGCAGTCTATGGTCCCCAATGACTCCCAGTTACAAATGGAAGTGAGAGGAATCCACTCCTCTAAGAGTTACTGTAGTCAAGCCTTAATGAATTCCGAGAACCACTTCCACTTGTCAACTGATTTTTGTGTTGTTCGTATGCATGTGAGGCGGGGAGAGCATGGATTGCTCCTCCTGCCATCCCAGAAGGAACCGTCACGGTAAGTATGATTTCTCATTCTCGGGATGGATGGATGGATGGATGGATGGATGGACGGCTGGGAGGAGCAATTCATTACAACCCAAGCCCTTCTTCTTCTGGGTGTGGGAAGCCCTTGCATACTACAGATTGCAACACTGTGCTTCAAAGGCTGTTCCTATTGGTCCAACATATAGTGTCTCACAGACATGAGGTCAGCCTCCTCCCTCCTCGCCTTCAGAAGGAGAGTAAAAGCCTGGCTCAGGGACCAGGCCTTTGGAGATGCAGTGAAATAATGGAATCTAATTGGAATATGTGCAAGGACTACAGAACGGCCTCAGACTGTGATTGTTGGGTGGCGTGATTTTGATATTGAATGTAATTTTTAAAAATTTTAATAGGTATTAATCTTAATTCAACGGATTATAAGATTAAAGTTGTATGTGTTTTAGGCATTGAATAATTGCCATATGTAAGCTGCCTTGAGGTTGGGGTCTTTGGGGTCGAGGAAAGCAAGGTATAAATAGGGAAAATAAACAAACACTAAAGCCTCCACCTATTCTGCTGCATTGCAAATGTCCTGAAACATTTAAACAGGAAAGGACTGTCAATTATGCATGTGATCTTGTCAAATGATGCCAAACACATTTTTGTTATTTTCATAGTTACAGTGTTTCAATAACTATGCATCAGTTTATTGTCGAAGGCTTTCATGGCCGGAATCACTGGGTTGTTGTAGGTTTTTTCGGGCTGTATGGCCATGTTCTAGAGGCATTCTCTCCTGACGTTTCGCCTGCATCTCTGGCAAGTATCCTTAGAGGCATCTATGGCAAGCATCCTCACTACCTCTGAGGATGCTTACCATAGATGCAGGCGAAACGTCAGGAGAGAATACCTCTAGAACATGGCCATACAGCCCGAAAAAACCTACAACAACCCTATGCATCAGTTCATCTTCCAAAAGCCAGTCTGCATTCACTGTTCCTGGTTTGTTCTGTTCCTGGTTTGAAGGTGTTATTTCTAGTTTAATTGTGTGGTCCTTGCTTTGAAAGTAGTTGTTCTACTCCAGAAACTTTGTTTCTGTGGCTGCCACAAACTAGGTTGAAGTGCTTGAGACTCAATGATGAGATATTCATTGGAAAACTGGAGCAAAATGTGGGACAAAGAACTCTTGTCTGCTGGAGCTAGGTGCCGCTTAGCTCTTGTCTACCTAGCTCCAGCAGACAAGAGTTCTTTGTCCCACCTTGGTCTTTTCACAGATATATAAACCCATTTTCCTAGTTCCAATAAATCTCACAACCTCTGAGGATGCTTGCCATAGATGCAGGCGAAACGTCAGGAGAGAATGCCTACATGACTGCATTTCTGTGTACGAACCCACACGATCTCTTTGTTCATCTGGAGAGGCCCTTCTCAGTGGTGGCCCCTCTACTCTGGAATTCACTTCCCAAGGACATCAGCCATTCCCCAACTCTGGCAGTCTTTAGGAGGAGCCTGAAAACGTGATTGTTCCAGTCTGCCTTCCCAGAATAATGAATTTTAAGCATTGTGCCCTCCAAATGCACTTTACATTGATGTAGGATTGTTGTACGCTCCCACTAACGCCCCATCTCTCCTACCTTATTCATGGCTAGCATTATTTTTAACTTTAATTCCATTTGGCCCAGCCATAGATTTTAATTGTGTGTTGTATTATTGTCATTGTATAATGCTTTTTTGTTATGAGTTTTATTTAATTTGTTTTACTGTTGTTGTTATTGTTTGTATTGGTGTATTGTGGGCTCGGCCTCATGTAAGCCGCACCGAGTCCCTTGGGGAGATGGTAGCGGGGTATAAATAAAGTTTAATAATAATAATAATAATAATAATAATAATAATAATATTTTTCCTAGTTCCAACAGACCTCACTACCTCTGAGGATGCTTGCCATAGATGCAGGCGAAACTCCAGGAGAGAATGCCTCTAGAACATGGCCATATAGCCCGAAAAAACCTGCAACAACCCAGTCATTCCGGCCATGAAAGCCTTCGACAATATTATACACATATTTACAAACAGTGGAGGCCTGGAAGGTTGCTATTTCGAACACTTGTTTCCACAACAAACCACATTTTCCAAAATCCCATTCTCACAGGGACAGAAAGTGAGATGGAATCTTCCAAACAAGGGCACAGACAGCAGAGAAAATCCCACAGGAAATGTATGCCACACAAAACTAAAAAAGATGCATCTTTGACTGGAGTTACACTTTAAAATGTCCTTGTTCTGACTTACATACAAATTCAACTTAAGAACAAACATACAGAACCTCTTTTGTTCATAACTTGGGCACTGGCTGTCGTTTGTATTTTTAGCCAGCTCTTTTGTTCTGAAACTCAGCCTTGTGTTGCTTCTTCCCTTGCTTCAGGTCATTTGTGGCCAGAACTGCACCTTTGTGATCCAGGCGAATGGGACGGTCCTGGCCTGTGGAGAAGGGAGCTACGGCCGCCTGGGGCAAGGCAATTCGGATGACCTCCACGTGCTGACCGTCATCTCTGCACTGCAAGGTGGGCTGTTACTGTTGTCCGCCTTGAGTTTCTATGGGATAGAAATAAAGATGATGCTGATAATAATAATCATCATAATCATAATCATAGTCATCTTTATTTCTGTCCCATAAAGATTCAAGGTATTTCAACAGCAACATGACACAATTAAAATTAGAAAGCAAGGCAAATACAAATATTAATGGAAAATATTTGTAATACTGATATTATTACTATTATAAGATGTTATGTCATGGTCTTGATGCATTGTAAATTGTTATCTTTTCTATGTTCTGTACACCGCCACGAGTCGCCCTTGGGCTGAGAGTGGCGGTTAACAAGTGCAAATAATAAATAAATAATAAATAAATTATCATAATAATAATATAAGTATTACAAATACTTGTTTTTCTTAATGTTCGCATTTGCCTTGTTTTTAAATTTTAGTGGGTTGTGTCATGTTATTGTTTTCAACCTTGAGTCTCTATGGAGAAAAAGGCAGAATAGAAATAAAAGTTAATAATAATAATACTAATGATCATCAAGTTTGCAGATGACACCAAATTGGGACAGCAAATACTCCAGAGGACAGGAGCAGGATTCAAAATGATATTGACAGATTAGAGAGATGGGCCAAAACTAACAAAATGAAGTTCAACAGGAACAAATGCAAGATACTCCACTTAGGCAGAAAAAATGAAATGCAAAGGTACAGAATGGGGGACAATGCCTGGCTCGAGAGCAGGACGTGTGAAAAAGATCTTGGAGTCCTCATGGACAACAAGTTAAACATGAGGCAACAATGTGATGTGGTGGCAAAAAAAGCCAATGGGATTTTGGCCTGCATCAAGAGGAGCATAGTGTTTAGATCTAGGGAAGTCATGCTACTCCTCTATTCCGCTTTGGTTAGACCACACCTTGAATATTGTGTCCAATTCTGGGCACCACACTTGAAGAGAGATGTTGACAAGCTGGAATGTGTCCAGAGGAGGGCGACTAAAATGATCAAGGGTCTGGAGGACAAGCCCTATGAGGAGCGGCTTAAGGAGCTGGGCATGTTTAGCCTGAAGAAGAGAAGGCTGAGGGGAGATATGATAGCCATGTATAGATATGTGAGAGGAAGTCATAGGGAGGAGGAAGCAAGCTTGTTTTCTGCTTCCCTGGAGACTAGGACACGAAACAATGACTTTAAACTACAAGAAAGGAGATTCCATCTGAACATGAGGAAGAACTTCCTGATTGTGAGAGCTGTTCAGCAGTGGAACTCTCTGCCCCGGAGTGTGGTGGAGGCTCCTTCTTTGGAGGCTTTTAAACAGAGCCTGGATGGCCATCTGTTGGGGGTGTTTTGAATGCAATATTCCTGCTTCTTGGCAGGGGGTTGGACTGGATGGCCGATGAGGTCTCTTCCAACTCTATGATTCTATGTCGCACACTAAATGTGGGCATAATCTTGTTGGGCAGAGCACTTCAGTTTCATTAATAAAGATTTTGATTGATTGGCCAGAAGAAAGCCAGCCCAATTTCCGTTGACGGCAAGTTTCAGAGCCAGGGGGCCACTGCAGAGAAGGCCCTGTTACGTCACGAAGCTATGCAGAGGAGCTCCTCAGGCCTCAGTCAGGATCCCTTGAGGGACACTTCCACTCTTTGAACGTTTGTGGTCTCTGGGTTTCATGGGACTGCTAGTCATACTCCACCTGCCTTTCTTCCCATTACAGGTTTCGTGGTCACTCAACTGGTGACATCCTGCGGCTCGGACGGCCATTCCATGGCCCTGACGGAGAGTGGGGAGGTGTTCAGCTGGGGAGATGGGGATTATGGGAAGCTGGGCCACGGGAACTCTGACCGGCAGCGGCGGCCACGGCAGATCGAGGCCCTGCAAGGAGAGGAAGTTGTGCAGGTGAGCAGGTGGAGGTGGGAAGGGAAACGGGGGCAAGAGGCTCCCACCACTGCCAGGCTTTCCCAGGATAAAACATGCCTGAAACCGAGGTCCCGGTACAATTGAGCTATGCCCATTCTGTCTGCACCTTCCCACATGAATCTGATCCATTTCCACTGTCCTCATTAAGGCCTCTACTTGATCCCCTTCTTCCAGATGTGTTGAGGCCCAGTATCTCCAGTCTCTTTATTGCCCAATCAGAAACGGGAAGCCTACCTGTGTGACCGCATCTCCCTATATGAACACACATTATCTCTCCGATCATCTGGAGAGGCCCTGCTCACGATCCCATCTGCGTCGCAAGCGCCATTGGTGAGGACAAGGGACAGGGCCTTCTCCGTGGTGGCTCCCCGACTCTGGAAGTCTCTCCCCAAGGATATCAGACAAGCCCCAACATTGGCAGTCTTTAGGAAGAGCTTGAAGACATGGTTGTGCCTTCCCAGAATAGGAAACTCCTAGCGTCATGTCCCAATTGCACTTTACTAGAGATTTAAGATTGTCTGCACACCGCACCTATCTCCAAAAACCTATCCATCTCACCTGTCATGTTCAGCATTTTAAAATTTTAATCATTACATTTGGCCCGCCCTTAGTTTTAAATGTGTCATGGTGTTATTGGCTAATGCTTATTGCTATTGTTTTAATGTTTATTGTTTATTTTATGAGTTTATTTATTGTTGTATTTGTTATGCTGTTGTTTTATTGATGTGTTGTGCCTCGGCCTCTTGTAAGCCGCACTGAGTCCTTCGGGAGATGTTAGCGGGGTATAAATAAAGGATTATTATTATTATTATTATTATTATTATTATTATTATTATTAAAGGGAAACACTGAGAATGTATTGTCAAAGGCTTTCATGGCTGGAATCACTAGGTTCTTGTGGGTTTTTTCGGGCTATAGGGCCATGTTTTAGAGGCATTTCTCCTGACGTTTCGCCTGCATCTATGGCAAGCATCCTCTCCAATCTGGTATCCCTCCAGCGCAGCCACTCTCTCCGGGAGCTTCTTATTGGAGGTGTTGCCCAGGCCCAGCCGGCCATTGGGAAGGTCCTGTTTCCAACAGACCTCACTACCTCTGAGGATGCTTGCCATAGATGCAGGCAAAACGTCAGGAGAAATGCCTCTAAAACATGGCCCTATAGCCTGAAAAAACCCACAAGAACACTGAGAATTTTCTCATGTCCCTGTTTGGGTGCCTAAAGGGTTGAAGCACAGTGCCCCAGTATCCCCAGTCTCTTTATTTCCCAATCAGAAACTAGAAACGAGGAGCCTAGAAATACTGTAGTTTAAAACTATTGTATGACAGTAGTTTGCACCAAGAAAGCATCAAGATCGTGGCGCATTTGGCTGTTCCTGCATCATGGGTTTTATAGCCTGGGGTTGACGAAATCACGCAATCAAACTTCCTCCTCTTTCCTTTCTTTGTTCTTCAGTTCAGTGTTTCTGTTCTTAAACACCTTGTTCCTCTGTGTTCTGAAACAAAACCATCTTCTGCGCAATCTATCTCCTCCCATCTCTATCAGGTCAATGTGATCTCCTCTGTCTTCCACCCAGACCTCTCTTCCTGGTGCCTGGCAATGCTTCTCTCTCCCTCGCCCTTCTCACTCTTTCTCGCTCTTCTCTCATTCCCCTATTCTTTCTTGTAAAACTTACTTTGCACAATCTTGCTCCATCAGATGTCCTGCGGCTTCAAGCACTCGGCCGTGGTGACCGCCGACGGGAAGCTCTTCACCTTTGGGAACGGGGACTATGGCCGGCTGGGCCTGGGCAACACCTCCAATAAGAAGCTCCCGGAGAGAGTGGCTGCGCTGGAGGGATACCAGATTGGAGAGGTCAGGCTTGGCGGGTGGAGCTTTCCAGAAACCTCCTTTCTCCCCCAGGAATTACCCATATTGACTTGAGTCTCATGCGCCATCGAATGTCATGCGCACCTCAGTTGACAAAACCTTGGAACCAAAAAAAGTATTTGCTGGCAAATGGATTGTGACAAAAAGAGCACTCTTTGCAATTTGGCCAAAAAAGGTGCACATTGCAGTTGCTTCCTGCTTAGGATTCCTTCCTTATAAACAGTTATGTTGGAACCCCAAAGCTTAGAGCAGTGGTTCTCAACCTGGGGGGTCGGGACCCCTGAAGGGTGTCAGAGGGGTCGCCAAAGACCATCACAGACAGTATTTTCTGTTGGTCATGGGAGTTCTGTGTGGGAAGTTTGGCCTAATTCTATCGTTGGTGGGCTTCAGAATGCTCTTTGGTAGTAGGTGAACTATAAATCCCAGCAACTACAACTCCCAAATGTCAAGGTCTATTTTCCCTGAACTTCACCCGTGTTCACATTTGGGCATATTGAATATTCGTGCCAAGTTTGATCCAGATCCATCATTGTTTGAGTCCATAGTGCTCTCTGGATGTAGGGGAACTACAACTCTAAAACCCAAGGTCAGTGCTCACCAAACCCTTCCAGTATTTTCTGTTGGACATGGGAGTTCTGTGTGCCAAGTTTGGTTCAAGTCCATTGTTGGTGTAGTTCAGAATGCTCTTTGAATGTAGGTGAACTATAAATCCCAGCAACTACAACTCCCAAATGACAAAATCAATCCTCCCATCCCAGCCCCACCAGTATTCAAATTTGGGCGTATGGGGTATTTGTGCCAAATTTGGTCCAGTGAATGAGAATACATCCTGCATATCAGATATTTGCATAATGAATCATAACAGTAGAAAAATTACAATTATGAAGTGGCAACGAAAATAATTTAATGGCTGGGGGTCACCACAACATGAGGAACTGTATTAAGGGGTCGCGGCATTAGGAACGTTGAGAACCACTGGCTTAGAGTAATTTCTTCATTGCAAACAATTGTGTTAGAAGACCAAAACTTCCAGCTATTGAAAAGAAACCTTTCGGCTGCATCTATTCTGCAGAATGAATCCACTTTAACTGCCTTGTTTCAATGCTGCAGTTTGACAAGGCTGCAGACTACAAATCCCAGGATTGTATAACATTGACCCTAGAGATAAGGTCCCTCAAATAGGTGCTCCAGGTGAAGCAGCATCCCCTCAGCACTAGGATCACTGCATGATGCAAATCTAAGTGCAACCTCATTTTGGGAAGGCCATTGAGAGCACCTGAAAATACGGCATTTCGGGGAAGATGGGAACACAATAGTCAGAGTTGCCTTTCGGGTTTTCAATGGGAGCAGGGCTCTATCCGCCAAGCAGAGAATCTGATAGAAACACTATAAATGTCTTGGGCTGTTAGGTGGTTTTGTGGTTTCCGGGCTGTGTGGCCATGTTCTAGCAGTGAATGTGAATAAAGACAAAACTTCAGGAGAAAATGCTGCCAGAACACAGCCATATAGCCCAGTGATTCCTGCCATAAAAGCCATCAACAGTGTGTAGGGCTTATTGGGAGCTCTGTGTTGGGTCAAGAATCCCCTCCTTTCCTCCAACCAGGTGGCCTGTGGGCTGAACCACACCCTAGTCGTGTCCACGGATGGCTCCATGGTCTGGGCCTTTGGTGACGGAGACTATGGGAAGCTGGGCCTGGGAAACTCCACCGCCAAATCCTCACCACAGGTCAGCTCTCTCTGCTTGTTTTCTCCTCCCTCCCTCCCTCCCTCCCTTCCTTGTCTGTCTTCTCACCTCCCAAAGCTTTACCAGCCCCACATGATCTACAGTCGCATCTCAATAGGATTTGCTGGCCAGTGTTTGATCTCAAAGTGGAAAGCTGATATTTTGGCTCAGACGGGAATACTGTTGTGTCTGTCATGGTTTGTTTTAGCAGCTCATATTTATATGCTCAGAAAATCATGATATGAGAGCAATGACATCCAGTAATGGAGCTTACAGCTTTATTGACTTGCAGGTGTAAAGATAGGTTCAGCATCCGAAGCTGCATTGCCTATTTTTCTTCATGGACTCTGTGAATGCACACATGTGGAGTATCTGTGCCTGTGCAGGTTCCAACAGAAAACTTCCAAAGTTTAAATCCAAAGTTTTGGCAGTAACCCCGCCCAGTCTCCTCTCCAGGGCATAAAAGGTGCCCTGGCCACATGCTCCGCAGTTCCTGTTTTTCCGCCGCAAAGCTTGCTTCAGAAACTTCTTCGCAATGTTTACTACTCAGTGCTCCGCTAAGTTTCCAGACTCCAACAAGAAAACTTCCAAAGTTTAAATCCGAAGTTTTGGCAGTAACGCCGCCCAGTCTCCTCTCCAAGGCATAAAAGGTGCCCTGGCCGCACACTCCACAGTTCCTGTTTTTCCGCCGCAAAGCTCGCTTCAGAAACTTCTTCGCGATGTTTACTACTCAGTGCTCCGTTAAGTTTCCAGACTCCCAACAAGAAAACTTCCAAAGTTTAAATCCGAAGTTTTGCCGGTAACGCCGCCCAGTCTCCTCTCCAAGGCATAAAAGGTGCCCTGGCCACACGCTCCGCAGTTCCTGTTTTTCCGCCGCAAAGCTCGCTTCAGAAACTTCTTTGCAATGTTTACTACTCAGTGCTCCGCTAAGTTTCCAGACTCCAATAAGAAAACTTGCAAAGTTTAAATCCGAAGTTTTGGCGGTAACCTCGCCCAGTCTCCTCTCCAAGGCATAAAAGGTGCCCTGGCCACACGCTCCGCAGTTCCTGTTTTTCCGCCGCAAAGCTCGCTTCAGAAACTTCTTCGCGATGTTTACTACTCAGTGCTCCGCTAAGTTTCCAGATTCCAACAAGCATGCTAAGCACCTCCTTTTCCTTAGCAAGTCCCACGTTATTTATTCCTGTTGCCACTACCAGTCCCTGATGGCCCAGGCTCAGAAGAACAAAGCTGCCCAGCTAAAATATCTTCTCTATGAGCAAACTCTTGCTCCATTGACTGCTCAACCTTCGACTTCAGCTCTTTCGGACTCTGAGCCCTCTACCTCAACTGTGGACCAACCACCATCAATCCAAGTTGACCTCGACAACCTCAAAATCGTCGAGACTGACTCAACAAACTAAGCTGCTCTGCACCTTGACCTGCCCTCTTCAACCTTGAGCTCAGTAGCTACTGTCGCTTTCATCGCCCATCTGCGACGCTGATGAAGCACTTCCGCATTCCCCACATGCTTCCCCGCTGGAATGCTTTGCTGGAGTCTTCTTTATGGCCTCATAAATCAGTTAATTTAGCCTCCCCACACTTTAAGGTGGTACCTTATTTTCCTACTTGACAGATGCAACTGTCTTTGGGGTTGCAAAGGTCGACAACAGGCTACACACAATTGGTTGGAAACCCACTCCAACCCAGGCTGGCTTCGAACTCATGACCTTTTGGTCAGAGTGATCTTAATGCAGCTGACACTCAGCCAGCTGCGCCACAATCCCGGTGCTAATGTTGTTGTTATTATTTATTACTCTTTCGGCTCATGGCAGGGTACAACATCGTCACCTATAAAAGCTAGAAGAGTGGTGCTTCTATAATCTTAATTGCTTTGAGCCTTATGCACATTAATCTTGAGTTGCATTCAAAACAGTGCTCTTCCTTTTGAGTTGCAGGATAGGCTTGTATTGCGCTAGAATTTTTAAATGGGTGAATACTCATAAAGGTTTATTTCATTGTTACTAGAAAGTAGACATTTTGTGCGGAATTGGGATTAAGAAAGTGGCCTGTGGGACCCAGTTTTCGGTGGCATTGACCAAGGACGGCCACGTCTACACCTTTGGACAAGGTGAGTGAGTGAGCAAGCGAGCGCCCTGGGGTCTATTGTGCAGAGTCTTCACCTGGGAAAGAGGGGAACACAGTTCACTCCATTGGCTCCTCTTATCTCCATAGAAAGATGTGGAAGGGACTCCTAAAACCATCCAGCCCTTGCTTAGGGAGAATCATAGACTTGGATGGGACCCTAGGGGGTTATCCACTCCAACTGCTTCTGCCAGGCGAGAAGACACAATCCAGTCCCTTGCAGCAGGTGGCCACCTAACCCCTGTTTAATAATAGTAATAGTGGTATTAGTAGAAGTAGTAACAATAGTATCCTAGACCCCTGGGTCCACCCAGTCACCCCCCTCCTGCCAGCGAGGGCGAAAACAGCCATACTGCTTCTGGTTAAAAACCTCTAGGGAAGAAGGCTCCACTCGATTCTTAGGCAGCGGCAGAAGCATAGTGTGTTGTCAGGTGTTTTTCACCCGCTTGCTCTGCACAGCCCTGCTGACAGGGCTCCCTTCCTCCTCCTCCTTGTTGCAGACCGGCTGATCGGCTTGCCTGAAGGCCGGGCCCGCAACCACAACCGGCCACAGCAGGTCCCGGCCTTGTCGGGGCTCTTTGTGGAAGACATCGCCGTGGGAGCAGAGCACACGCTGGCCCTTTCCGCCTCGGGGGACGTCTATGCCTGGGGCAGCAACTCCGAAGGGCAGGTGCGTATGGGATGCATGCAGAGAACTGAAAACTAGCCCTGAGGTTTAGCGGCATACCGACCCCACAAAGTTGCCAAGGAAGCCCTGAACCAAGATGGATGCATGTTCCAAGGGCAAGTGTGTATGTGGGTGGGTGGACAGAGGCATCTCTCCTTGGCCGGCCCCTAGCCATGTGTCTCTGCCATCCTTCTCCACCCCTCCTCCCTCACCTTTGCAGCTGGGCCTGGGCCACACCAACCATGTCCGGGAGCCCACCCTCGTCACCTCCCTGCAAGGCAAGAGCGCCCGGCAGATCTCTGCCGGTAGGTGCCACAGCGCCGCATGGAGCTGCCCGCCCGTTCCCCCGCGAGCGCCAGGTAAGGGGCATGGCACAGAGGGTGACTCTGTGCCAGAGGGGGAGAGAGAGGTTGGGCACACTTCTGCCTATGTTTCTTTCTATGGGAGAAACGGACATCCCGGGAAAGGGCATTTCCTCCTCCCAACCCAGGGCGCTTGGCCACCCGGTGCTGGTCCGGCTCCTGACCCTTCTTCCTTGGCCTTTCCTGGGCAGGGGTGTCGGTGCCGCTGCAGCTGGGTCTGCCAGATGCAGTGCCGCCGCAGTTTGGGGCCTTGAAGGAGGTGAGTCCCCACACGGTGCGGGCCCGGCTGCGCCTGCTCTACCACTTCTCCGACTTGATGTACTCCTCCTGGCGCCTCCTCAACCTCAGCCCCAACAACCAGGTAGGAAATGGCATTTGGAATCCAGGAACAGAAATTGTGTTACCCAGTGTAATAATAATAATAGTAATAATGATGTGACCCATCTCTCCTTGGGTGGGTGGTGTGCAGAGAGACTGGAGGGCAAGGTGGCATGGGTGGGGTTGTGGCCCTGATTTGCATGGCTCCTTCCTTCCTCCCTTCAGAACAGCACCTCCCATTACAATGCGGGGACCTGGGGCATCGTCCAGGGGCAGCTACGCCCACTGCTGGCGCCCAGGGTCTACACACTGCCCATGGTGCGTTCCATCGGGAAGACCATGGTGCAGGGCAAGAACTACGGGCCCCAGATCACTGTCAAGAGGATCTCCACCAGGTCAGCCATGTGTTCCCGTGCCCCCCCACACACCCTTTTCCGGGGAAGGGGAGCCCCTCCTGGCTCCTCTGACGCCGGCCCTTTTCTCCCCGCCACAGAGGCCGCAAGTGCAAGCCCATCTTCGTGCAAATCGCCAGGCAAGTGGTCAAGCTCAACGCCTCGGACCTGCGCCTCCCATCCCGCGCCTGGAAGGTTAAGCTGGTTGGGGAAGGGGCCGACGACGCCGGGGGGGTCTTCGACGACACCATCACCGAAATGTGCCAGGTACAGATTGGGCCTGAGGCCATATGCAACCATCTTCTTCTCAAGCCAAAAGGAGAGGCAGATAACAAATCAAATGTATTATTATTGTTCTTGTTATTATGTGTACTGCATATTTTTATTATGAGTTATGTATTGATTTGTATTACTTTTGTTGTTGTTTTTGGTGGGGAGATGGTAGCGGGGTATAAATAATTTTTATATTATTATTATTATTATTATTATTATTATTATTATTATGACCAAAATGCGCCAGGTACCAGGTCTTGTATTCTATGTGACTATGACCATGTTGTGACCTGCATCAAGCCAAAAGGAGAGGCAGGTAACAAATCAAATGTATTATTATTATTATTATTATTACTATGTATACTGCTTATTTTTATTATGAGTTATGTATTGATTTGTATTACTGTTGTTGTTTTTGCTGATGTATTGTGGGCTCGGTCTCATGTAAGCCGCACCGAGTCCCTTGGGGAGATGGTAGCGGGGTATAAATAGAGTATTATTATTATTATGATTATGACCAAAATGCGGGGTATAAATAAAGATTATTATTATTATGTGACTATGACCATGTTGTGTCCTCGCATCAAGCCAAAAGGAGAGGCAGGTAACAAATCAAATGTATTATTATTATTATTATTATTATTATTATTGCTACTACTACTACTACTACAACGCATGATGTGTCAACCTCTTTTCCTTTCATTCAAAAGGAACTCGAAACCGGGGTGGTCGACCTCCTTATCCCGTCCCCAAATGCTTCAGCCGAAGTCGGCTACAATAGGGACAGGTAACTGCTCTCACTGTGTTACTCAGAGTAGTTGATGCTCTCGTTCTGTTACTAATTCTTGTGGGATCATCGCAGTTGTAGTTTTACAAGGCCTTTCTTTAGCCTTCCTTGTCCAAAGAGTGTTGGGTGTAATTAACAGCAGCAGCAAAAGCGGTCCAGGATGCTCAAGAGCTCGACAGACCAATGTATTCTCAGTAGTGGCAATGTATAGGAAGGGCTTGCTTATCAAGCCCTTAAGATCAATCCATAGGCAAGCGTGGTGCTTAGTGGGGAAGGCTCTTTTCTCCTCCTCCTTTCCCAGAGGGAGGGTGCCACCCCGCTGGTTTCTTGGCTTCCCTTTCCAGGTTCCTCTTCAACCCCTCGGCCTTCCTGGAGGAGCACCTGCTGCAGTTCAAGTTTCTGGGGGTGCTGATGGGGGTGGCCGTCCGCACCAAGAAGCCCCTGGACCTGCACTTGGCCCCCTTGGTCTGGAAGCAGCTCTGCTGCATCCCGCTGGCCCTGGAGGACCTGGAGGAGGTGGACCTTCTCTACGTCCAGACCCTCAACAGCATTCTTCACATTGAAGATGGCGGCATCACCGAGGAGAACTTCCACGAGGTATGGGGACCCCCTACCCTTGGCGCCCAGGGACAGGATCCCAGCCGCAGGGCTGACCCCCTCTCCTTCCCTCTCTCCCCCCTTCCTTCCAGATGATCCCTCTGGATTCCTTCGTGGGGCAGAGCGCCGATGGGAAAATGGTGCCCATCATCCCTGGAGGGAACAGCATCCCGCTCACCTTCTCCAATCGCAAGGAGTACGTGGAGAGGGCCATCGAGTACCGGCTCCACGAAATGGACCGGCAGGTGAGAGTTGCTCAGAAGTCAAAGGGGAAGGGCTGCAAGATACAGGTAGAGGCCTGGGCCAACTTTGGCCCTCCCTCCAGGTGTTTTGGACTCCAACTTTCACAATTCCTAACAGCCACTAGGAGTCCAAAATTTATTTATTTCAGGCACGTCTACCCCACCTTTCTCAACCTCCGAGGGGGGACTCAGGGCTGCTTACAACCAGCACAATTTGATGCCAACAATCTATATATATAAATCTGTAGGGGGCGTCGTACGGCGTCGCATAACTCCACAACCCCCCAACGAAACTGAACCAAAATTGCCATGCCCCTAGGACAACCCACTCGCTACAAACTAATCTACTCCAAAATAAAAAAAACACAACTGCAACGACAACAACACCACAAAACAACTGAACATGCGCACTGGCGCAAACTCCCCGGCACGCGCGCACCCGCCGCCCCTCGCCCCCCCCCGGCGACACACACGCGCGCGCGGCGGAAACTCCCCGCCACGCGCACACCCGCCGCCCCTAACCCCCCCCCCCGCGGCACACGCGCGCGCGTCGGAAACTCCCCGCCACGCGCGCACCCGCCGCCCCTGCCCCCCCCCGCGGCACACACGCGCGCGCGGCGAACTGAGCATGCGCTCTGGCGCAAACTCCCGACGCGCGCGCACACATGGCCCCTCCCCCTCCCCCCCCCCGCGCGGCACACACACACGCACAGGTGCGGCCCCTCAACCCCCGGCGCGGCACACACACACACACCCGCGCGCGTGCCCCCTCACCCCCCGGCACACACACACACGCACGCGCGCCCCCCTCCCCCCCCCGGCGCAGCACACACACGCGCGCGCCGGGCCCCCTCACCCCCCCGGCGCGGCACACACACACACGCGCGCGCCCCCCTCACCCCCCCGGCACCCA
Organism: Anolis sagrei ordinatus; assembly: GCF_025583915.1. Lineage (NCBI taxonomy): Eukaryota > Metazoa > Chordata > Lepidosauria > Squamata > Anolidae > Anolis > Anolis sagrei. Next base: position 26,266,241 of record NW_026844367.1, on the reverse strand, counting down.
CACGCACGCGCGCCCCCCTCACCCCCCCGCGCGGCACACACACACGCGCGCGCGTGCCCCCTCACCCCCCCCCGGCACACACACACACACACGCGCCCCTCACACGAGGCACACACGCACGCACGCGCGCCCCCCCTCACCCCCCGCGCGGCACACACACACGCGCGCGCCCGCGCCCTCAACCCCCCGGCGCGGTACCCCTTCTAAACCCATCCCCCTCCCCTCCTCCCTCTTACCCTTCTCACCTTACCTCCAAGCCACGCCCCCTTCTAAACCCATCCCCCTCCCCTCCTCCCTCTTACCCTTCTCACCTTACCTCCAAGCCACGCCCCCTTCTAAACCCATCCCCCCTCCCCTCCTCCCTCTTACCCTTCTCACCTTACCTCCAAGCCACGCCCCCTTCTAAACCCATCCCCCTCCCCTCCTCCCTCTTACCCTTCTCACCTTACCTCCAAGCCACGCCCCCTTCTAAACCCATCCCCCTCCCCCTCCCTCTTACCCTTCTCACCTTACCTCCAAGCCACGCCCCCTTCTAATCTGTCAAGGAAGAAAGGAGAGAAAGAGGGAGGGAAAGAAAGAGGAAGGAAGGAAGAGGAAGAAAAGAAAGAAGGAAGAAAGGAGAGGAAGGAAGGAGGGAAAGAAGGAGAGAAAGAGGGAGGGAAAGAAAAAGGGGGGAGGAAGGAAAGTTAGAGAAGGAAGAAGAGAAGGAAAGAAAAAAGGGAAAGAAGGAAGGAAAGAAGGAGCGAAGGAAGGGGGAAGATGTAGAGAAAGAGGGAGGGAAGGAAAGATGGAAAGAGAGAAGGAAGAAAAGAGAGACTGCAGAAGAGAAAAAGGAAGAAGGAAGGAAAGGGAGCGAAGGAAGGGGATAAGATGTAGAGAAAGAGGGAGGGAAAGAAAGGATGAAAGACAGAAGGAAGAAAAGAGAGACAGCAGAAGAGAAAGAAAAAGGGGGAAGGAAGGAAAGAGATAGAGAAGGAAGGAAGAAGGAAGGACGGAAGGAAGGAAGGAAGGAAACGGAGTGAAGGAAGGAGGGAAAGAAGGGGAGATAGGGGGAAGGTTGGCCACAGCAACGCGTGGCAGGGTACAGCTAGTTCATCAGATACATAACAACAATAACCACAATAGTTAAAACATTCAATTAATACAATAATAACTAAAAAGCCAATCTATTGGCCAACGTTCACCAAGTTCTAAAATCCGTAAGTCCATTCAGCATTACCATAGTCCTTTCCAAATTCTGGTCATCATTACCTTGTCGGTCTGCCAGATTACCCAAAGGCCTCGTCCCATATCCATGTTTTCAGCTTCCTTCTGAAGGAGAGGAGGGATGTTGATGACCTAATTTCCCCGGGGAGTGAATTCCACAGGCGAGGGGCCACCACTGAGAAGGCCCTGTCCCTCGTCCCTACCAGCCTCACTTGTGATAGAGGCGAGGCCGAGAGCAGGGCCTCCCCAAAAGATCTTAAACTCCGAGGTGGGACGTAGAAGGAGATACGTTTGGACAGGTACGCTGGGCCGGAGCCCTATTGGGCTGGAGGGAGAGCCGAAGTTGGCCCAGGCCTGGCTTAGATCCTTGTAAGCAGAGGCATCAGTCAGTTCTAATGTGTGAATTTCCATTTGCCTTTGGATTGTGTGTTACATATGGTAATAAGCCTTCTGGAATAAGCCTTTACTTTACTTTTACATCTCAGAATGGAAGAAACACGGTATAATTGCCGTATTTCTCCAGCTGTCTCGGAATGGAAGAATCACAGTATTTACCATATTGAGTCTCACGTGCCATCAAATTTACTGTGTACCTCAATTTTCAAAATCCTGAAACCAAAAAAAGTATTTGCTGGTGAATGTAAGCATAGGGGCCAAAAGTGCCCTTGTTGACATTTGGCCCAAAAGGTACACATTCCCTGCCTGCTTATAATTCTGTCTTCACAAATTTATTTATTTTATTTATTTGCAGCTTTTATATTATGCCCTTCTCACCCCACAGGGAACTCAGTGTACACATATATGGCAAACATTCAATGCCAATTTTTGACATACAGACATATACAGACATACACAGTGGCTATTTAACTTTTTCTGGCCACCAGGGGAGCTGTCGCTTTCATTGTCCATCTGCGACGCTGATGAAGTACTTCCACATTCCCCACATGCTTCCCCTCTGGAATGCTTTGCTGGAGTCTTCTTTATGGCCTCATAAATCAGTTAATTTAGCCTCCCCACACTTTAAGGTGGTACCTTATTTTCCTACTTAACAGATACAACTGTCTTTCAGGTTGCAAAGGTCGACAACAGGCTACACACAATTGGTTGGAAACCCACTCCAACCCGGGCTGGCTTCGAACTCATGACCTTTTTGGTCAGAGTGATCTTAATGCAGCTGACACTCAGCCAGCTGCGCCACAATCCCGGTGCAAATAAAATGTTAACAAAATGAATGCACTTTAATTGCATTTTGAAGCTTCCAGTAATGGAAAGAAAAACCTTGGGGTGCATCTTTGCTGTAGAATGAATGCACTTTCATTACAGTTTGAGAAGGCCTTGAGCTTTCTCTGCCAAAGGATGGAGACGCCTCACCCAACTACAAATCCCATGATCACATTAAATTAGAGGTGACATCTATCAAATAGAAACACCAGGTGCAGCCCCTGAAGCAGCTTCCCTTTAGGCTGCTTTGTACCTTAAAACACAAGTCTAATGCGCACCCTAATTTTGGGAAGCTCATTTAGCCAAAAAAGGTGAATGTTAGATGTGAGCAAACACAGCAATACAATATTTCTTCAACTTTTTGAGATATAGGGAGGAGAAAGCGTGACTTTGGGATTGAAGTACAGAATGGCGGACAATGCCTGGCTTGAGAGCAGTATGTGTCAAAAAGATCTTGGAGTCCTCATGGACAACAAGTTAAACATGAGCCAACAATGTGATGTGGTGGCAAAAAAAACCAGTGGGATTTTGGCCTGCATCAATAGGAGCATAGTGTCTAGATCTAGGGAAGTCATGCTACCCCTCTATTCCGCATTGGCTAGACCACATCTAGAATATTGTGTCCTATTCTGGGCACCACAATTGAAGGGAGATATTGACAAGCTGGAATGTGTCCAGAGGAGGGTGACTAAAACGATCAAGGGTCTGGAGAACAAGCCCTATGAGGAGCGGCTTAAGGAGCTGGGCATGTTTAGCCTTAAAAAGAGAAGGCTGAGAGGAGATATGATAGCCATGTATAAATATGTGAGAGGAAGCCATAGGGAGGAGGGAGCAAGCTTGTTTTCTGCTTCCCTGGAGACTAGGACGCAATGGAACAGTGGCTTCAAACTGCAAGAGAGGAGATTCCATCTGAACATGAGGGAATAACTTCCCGAGTGTGAGAGCCGTTCAGCAGTGGAACTCTCTGCCCCAGAGTGTGGTGGAGGCTCCTTCTTTTAAACAGAGGCTGGATAGCCATCTGTCAGGGGTGATTTGAATGCAATATTCCTGCTTCTTGGCAGGGGTTGGACTGGAGGTCCATGAGACCCATGAGGTCTCTTCCAACTCTTTGATTCTATGATTTACAAACAGGAGACATGTTTGTTCAGGCCTGTGTTTTCCTAGGGGCAGTCTTGTTTCTCGAAGAGCGAGGGAAGCTGTCCTTTGATGCCAAGTCTCTCCTCTTCCACACATTATGCTCTCCCTTCTGCAGGTGGCAGCTGTGCGCGAGGGCATGTCGTGGATCGTGCCCGTGCCGCTGCTCTCGCTGCTGACTGCCCGGCAACTGGAGCAGATGGTGTGCGGCATGCCGGAGATCTCGGTGGAGGTGCTGAAGAAGGTGGTGCGCTACCGGGAGGTGGACGAGGCCCACACGCTGGTGCAGTGGTTCTGGCGTACGCTGGAGGAGTTCTCCAACGAGGAGCGTGTCCTCTTCATGCGCTTCGTCTCCGGCCGCTCTCGCCTCCCTGCCAACACTGCCGACATCTCCCAGCGCTTCCAGATAATGAAGGTCGATCGGGTGAGTCGGGTGGGCATGGCTCTTCTCTCCTTCCTGCCTGTCACCCTTCCCTTTTATTCCTGCATCCCTCCCTCATCTCTCCTTCCTTCATCTAATCTCATCTCTCCACTTCTCACCTTCTCACATTCCTCCTTCCCTCATCCCTCCTTATTTATTTATTTACTCTGTTTTATTACGCATTTCGAACCCACACGATCTCGTCGATCATCTGGAGAGGCCCTGCTCACGCTCCCACCTCCTTCGCAGCTGCGATTGGTGGGGACGAGGGAGAGGGCCTTCTCGGTGGTGGCCCCTCGACTGGAATTCATTCCCTAAGGACATCAGACATGCCCAACGTTGGCAGTCTTTAAGAGGAGCCCGAAAACGTGGTTGTTCCAGTGTGCCTTCCCAGAATAAGGAAAACTCTCAGCAATATGACCTCAAAATGCACTTTAATATTGATTTAGTTGTCTGCGCGCCCTCATCTTTCTCGGAAAACCCTATCCTAGTTTACCCTACCTTGTTTATGCGCAGCATTTTTAAATTTTAAATATTACATTTGGCCCGGCCATAGGTTTTAAACACTGTATGTTATTGATATTGTTTATTGATTATTGTGTATTTTCTGTTTTTGAGTTTAACTGATTTGTATTGACTATTTGTTATTGCCTTTGTTTATTGATGTGTTGTGGGCGTGGCCTCATGTAAGCCGCACCAAGTCCCTTGGGGAGATGGTAGTGGGGTACAAATAAATTATTATTATTATTATTATTATTATTATTATTATTATTATTATTATGTATACCCCACCTTTCTCTACCCCGAAATCAGTCAGCTTACATAGAGGCCATGATTCAATGCCTTTAAACACATATAATTCCAAAAAAAAAAAAATGAAAATTAAATTAGATTAAAATCAAAAGTATATTAAACATTGACGAACTTCCTCCCGCAGCCTTACGACAGCCTGCCTACCTCACAGACCTGCTTCTTCCAGCTGCGGCTGCCCCCGTACTCCAGCCAGAGCGTCATGGCCGAGCGCTTGCGCTATGCAATCAACAACTGCCGCTCCATCGACATGGATAATTACATGCTGTCGCGCAATGTGGACAACGCCGAGGGCTCCGACACAGACTACTGACCCCTTCTTCCCTTTCCTCCACTTCCTCTTCCTCCTTCCGGGGACAAGAGCCAATGCCGCCACCTCCCTCTTCTTGCACATCGTGCCCTTGTCAGGTTTCAGTGTCAAAAACCATTTTACTGATGACATTATAGGTGTTTTAGGAAACATTAAAGACAAAACAAAACAGTGGCCACTTTTTATAAAAAAGTAATTTACTCTCAATGCAACGAGACTTCAATGTGGGTTTCCTTTTTTTTCTCTCTCCTGTGACTGAACACAACACAAATCCACAAAAGAGCGAGGAGAGCCGTGAAGTCCTTCCCCTTGTTCACTTTTTTTTGAGACGTTTGCATGGAGCCTTTCTGGTGCATTTTACCCCTTTGTTCGTTCGTTTGTTTGGGAAGGGTCTGTTTCTCTCCCTTCCCGGTGAACATGAAGAGTTGTACATTGTGTATAATTGTTCATTAGAAAGGACAGTTTTACATATATTTATTTTTTGTTTTAATTTGAAATGCCTGTGCAGGGGTTCCTTTATGCAGAGTAAAATAAAGAGCCAATTCAAGAACTGAACGGGAGCACTTTTGCTACTTCTCGTTTCCTCGGTGTTTTATTTAATTATTTATTTTCTTTATTTATTTACAGCTTTTCTATTCCGCCCTTCTCACCCCGCAGGAGACTCAGGGCGGATTACAGTGTACACATATATGGCAAACATTCAATGCCAATTTTTGACATACAACATATACAGACATACGGAGAGGCTATTTAACTTTTTCTCGCCGCCAGGGGAGCTGTCGCTTTCGTCGTCCATCTGCGACGCTGATGAAGCACTTCCGCATTCCCCGCATGCTTCCCCAATGGAATGCTTTGCTGGAGTCTTCTTTATGGCCTCATAAATTAGTTAATTTAGCCTCCCCACACTTTAAGGTGGTACCTAATTTTCCTACTTGACAGATGCAACTGTCTTTCGGGTTGCAAAGGTCGACAACAGGCTACGCAATGGTTGGAAACCCACTCCAACCCGGGCTGGCTTCGAACTCATGACCTTTTGGTCAGAGTGATCTTAATGCAGCTGACACTCAGCCAGCTGCGCCACAATCCCGGTGCATAAGAGAATTTGTGGAGAATTTCAGCTCTTTACTTCATTGACCATATCAGAAAAAGAAGGGACAGGAAAGGAGGGAGAAGGAAGGAAGAAAAGAAAGGGAGGTAAAAGAGGGAAAGAAAAAAGAAGAGAGGGAGGGAGGGAGGAAAAAAGGAATTCACAGCTGTGTACCTTCTAATTTGGAGAAATTAACACATCCAAAACCACTTAAGAGAGACACGCTCAGTTTACTTTGATGCATTTTGAAATTCTGGAGATGATCCACTGTTTTTGAGAAATAAACAACCAAAAGTCCTGTTTTTCTTAAATAGAGGGGGGTGATTTGCCATTGCAAGGTTCACAAAAACAACACTTGAGGAACACACATTTTTGACACAATGTGGGGGGGGGGGTGAACTTTGGAAAAGTGTTAAACTTTCTTGCTTTGTCTTAGCATCTGGAAGAAGACAAGTCGCCCGGAGAGATGCCTTTACAAAGGAGGATCCTGCACTGGGTGACGTCCCGGATGCATCGGTTCTAATTGAGAGGGTGGTGGGCTTCTCAGTTCCACAGCAGCTTCTGGAATGTTCTCCCCAATGCTCGGCACCGCGGCACCTCATCCGGAATCATGTCTGCGCTGCGCTCAGCCTGCAGTGCGAGGGAGGGGCGCTCCCGGCGCAGGCGCTGCAGCCCCTCCTGTGTCACATTTCGGCAGAAGTCCACCCGCAGCAAGCAAAGGGCCGGCGCACCACTGGCCGAGGCCGCATCCAGAGTCCGGTCGGTGATGCAGACGCAGTTCTCCAGCTGCAGGCTCCGGAGGCTTGGGCAGCTCTGCAGGACCAGAGCCAGGTCACCATCCGTGACGTGGCCACAGCCAGAAAGGGTCAAGCACTGCAGGTTTGGACACCTGGAGGAGAGAAGCCAAAGGTCAGATCTGCACAGAAAACCCGTCTCTCATCACATAAGCCAGGCATGGACCCTCCGTCCAGGTGTTTTGGACTTCAAAAGTCCAAAAATTTTGAAGTCCAAAATACCCTGAGTGCCCTAGTTTGACTAGGCCTGATCTAGTCAGTCAGTCAGTCTGTCTGTCTGTCTGTCTGTCTACCTATCCATCCATCCATCCATCCATCCATCCATCCATCCATCCATCCATCCATCCATCCATCCATCCATCCATCCATCCATGTGTTTATCTGTGTGACCATCTATCTATCTATCTATCTATCTATCTATCTATCTATCTATCTATCTATCTATCTATCTATCTATCTATCTATCTATCTATCCATCCATCCATCCATCCATCCATCCATCCATCCATCCATCCATCCATCCATCCATCCATCCATCCATCCAACCACACCCTTTCAGTATTTTCTGTTGGCCATGGGAGTTCTGTATGCCAAGTTTGGATCAATTCCATCGTTAGTGGAGTTCAGATTGCTCTTTGATTGTAGGTGAACTATAAATCCCAGTAACCACAACTCCCAAATGTCAAACTACAAGAGAGGAGATTCCATCTGAACACAAGGAAGAACTTCCTGACTGTGAGAGCTGTTCAGCAGTGGAACTCTCTGCCCCGGAGTGTAGTGGAGGCTCCTTCTTTGGAGGCTTTTAAACAGAGGCTGGATGGCCATCTGTCAGGGGTGATTTGAATGCAATATTCCTGCTTCTTGGCAGGGGGTTGGACTGGATGGCCCATGAGGTCTCTTCCAACTCTTTGATTCTATGATTCTATGATCAAGGTCTATTTTTCCCAAGCAGTATTCACATTTGGGCATATTGAGTATTCATGCCAAGTTGGTCCAGATCCATCATTGTTAAGAGTCCACAGTGCTCTCTGGATGTAGGTGAACTAAAACTCCCAAATGACAAAATGACTCCCCCTTAGCCTCAAAAGGGGTCCCAAGTGGGAAAATCTAACCTAGCCCTAGAGCAGCGGTTCTCAACCTGGTGGTCGCAACCCAAAGAGGGGTCGCTGGGCTGTTTCCGAGGGGTCGCGACGAGGGGTCCCACCAGTATTCAAATTTGGGCATATTGGATATTTTTGTCAAATTTGGTCCAGTGAATGAAAATACATCCTACATATCAGGTATTTACATGATGATTCATGAGGGGAGCAAAATGACAGTTATGAAGTAGTAACGAAAATAATGTTATGGTTGGGGGTCACCACAACATGAAGAACTGTACTAAGGGGTCACGGCATTAGGAAGGTTGGGAACCACTGCCCTAGAGGATGCTGCAACCTGCCAAGATTTGTGCATATTGTGTGGCCTTGACCAATCCTCAGCACATTGTGTCCTTTGTCAACTCTCTGCTGAGGCTGAAGGCCACTTGGAGCTTGAGCCGCCAGCTCAGGAATGCCTGGAATGGAGAGGCCGGAGCACTAAACCATTCCTGGCCACAGGAGGAGCACAAAGGCTGCCTGTGAAAAGGCTGGCAGGAAGGTGGCTTCAGAAAGGCAGGCCTCTGAAAGATTTGGGAGCATTTAAGGTGTGCTGTGGCTCTGAACCACAACCAGGCCATTCTCACGAACCACTCAAGTCTGGGAGATGGCACCATGCGCAGAAACCTGCTGCTCTCAATCTGAAACATAGGCACAAGAAACCGAACCAGATCGCTAGGCCGTCCTCATTCTCAATAAATACAATTAAAAAATGAAAATTGGTTTGTACTTGTGGATTTCCCAAGAGGGCTCCCACTTCCAGAGAGCTCTGCAAGTCCTCCCCAAACACACAAAAACAATGGATCTGGAACAATGTATTGTCGAAGGTTTTCATGGCCGGAATCACTGAGTTGTAGGTTTTTTCGGGCTATATGGCCATGTTCTAGAGCAGTGTTTCTCAACCTGGGGGTCGCGAGGGGGTGTCAGAGGGGTCGCCAAAGACCATCAGAAAAAGTATTTTCTGTTGGTCATGAAGGTTCTGTGTGGGAAGCTTGGCTCAATTCTATTGTTGGTGGGGTTCAGAATTCTCTTTGATTGTAGGTGAAAATGCAATTACAACTCCCAAATGTCAAGGTCTGTTTTCCCCAAACTCCACCAGTATTCACATTTGGGCATATTGAGTATTCGAGCCAAGTTTGGTCCAGATCTATCATTGTTTGAGTCCACAGTGCTCTCTGGATGTAGGTAAACTACAACTCCAAAACTCAAGGTCAATGTCCACCAAACCCTTCCAGGATTTTCTGTCGGTCATGGGAGCCCTGTGTGCCAAGTCTGGTTTAATTCCATCATTGGTGGAGTTCAGAATGCTCTTTGATTGTAGATGGACTATAAATCCCAGCAACTACAACTCCCAAATGTCAAGGTCTATTTTCCCCCAAACCCCACCAGTATTCACATTTGGGCATATTGAGTATTTGAGCCAAGTTTCGTCCAGATCTATCATTGTTTGAGTCCACAGTGCTCTCTGGATGTAGGTGAACTACAACTCCAAAACTCAAGGTCAATGTCCACCAAACCCTTCCACGATTTTCTGTCGGTCATGGGAGCCCTGTGTGCCAAGTCTGGTTTAATTCCTTCATTGGTGGAGTTCGGAATGCTCTTTGATTGTAGATGGACTATAAATCCCAGCAACTACAACTCCCAAATGACAAAATCAATCCCCCCCCCCCAAACCCCTCCAGTATTCAAATGTGGGCGTATTGGGTATTTGTGCCAAATGTGGTTCAGTGAATGAAAATATATCCTGCATATCAGATATTTACATATCAGATACCAGATATTTACATGAGCCCCCGGTGGCGCAGTGGGTTAAACCCCTGTGCCGGCAGGACTGAAGACCAACAGGTCGCAAGTTCAAATCCGGGGAGAGGCGGATGAGCTCCCTCTATCAGCTCCAGCTCCTCATGCGGATACATGAGAGAAGCCCCCCACAAGGATGATAAAAAAAACATCAAATCATCCGGGTGTCCCCTGGGCAACGTCCTTGCAGACGGCCAATTCTCTCACACCAGAAGCGACTTGCAGTTTCTCAAGTCACTTCTGACACGACCAAAAAAAAAAAAAGATGATATTTACATGACGATTCATCACAGTAGCAAAATGACAGTTATGAAGTAGCAGCAAAAATAATTTAATGGTTGGGGGTCACAACATGAGGACCTGTATTAAGGGGTCGCGGCATTAGGAAGGTTGAGAACCACTGTTCTAGAGGCATTCTCTCCTGACATTTTGCCTGTATCTATGGCAAGCATTTTCAAACGTTGTGAGGGGATGATTGGCCTGGGATGATGGGTGTTATTGTTCAACTACACCCAGAGCCAATACAAGGTGATGAGAGTTGTAGTCTGTCCACCATCCAAGAGAACTCTGAACCCGAATGGCGACAGATCTTGGCCAAACACCGAGTTAAGTGTGTAAAGCACTCCCAAGTGTTTTGGACTTCAACTCCCACAATTCCTAACGGCCAATTGGTGTAAATTGTGAAGAAGTGAAGAAGCAAACTCACCGCTGGCAGACACGGCGCAGAAGCCGGCTGACGGCGTCGCGGTGCTGTGCGCAGATGTCCCTCTGCAAGGGGCTCTTGGCCCATTCCTCTACGTTGCAGACCTTGACGATGCGGGTCGAGTACCAGCAGACGGAGAGATGGCGCAGGGTGGGCCCCAGGAGGAAGTGTCCCCGGAGCAGCTCCGCAGGGGAGTGGAAGTGTAGGCAGGGCCACAGGGAGGGCTCCAGGAAGATCCTCCGCAGGCACAGGCACGTCAGGCTCAGGCGCCACCGGCTCTCCTTGTCCAGGAAGGAGAAGAGGTGCAGCAAGCTCTCCCTGTCCAGCTGCGTCAGGAGCAGCATGGCGAAAGAGCAGAAGAATAGGCTCCACAGAAAGAGAGGAGCTATTTCTGGCCAGACAGCTGCTGGTAGCCAGTTCCCAAAAAAGGCAAAAGGCCTGCAAGCCGTAGCAGCAGCCGCCACCTCCGTCTCTTCTCCAGCCTCAGCCTTAAAAGGATTTATGGGTCTCATGAGCCGATTTGTGCTCCTGGAGGAGGCGAATGGGGACCAACCATTGAGGGATTTCCTCAAGTTCCCGAACAAAACAGGCAAAGCGACACACCAAACATGGCTCCTGCCCCAAAGGACCAGAGATAACAAGCCACATGGCCGAGCCATTCCAGGCTCCTCGAGGTAGCCCAGGCCGACCCTGCAGTCCTGCAAAATCCGCACTCGGAAGGACCCGAGAGAAGCGGATTCCTCCGCGGTGCCCTCACTTCCTTCCACTTGATCTAACACATGCTTAAATCGTACTATTTGTCACCCTCCGAGACCCCGTTCTGACGAAAACCCTTCCCTGTTTTGCCTCCCAAAGTTCCTGAAATGGCACAATCTCCCCTCAAAACACTTTTCGGAACAGAAGGAACTAGGGCCGTGATGGTGAACCTATGACATGCGTGTCAGCACTGACACGCATGGCTATTTTTGATGACACGTGGCCACATGCATACAGAGAAGTACACCTTATAAGAGCCAATCTAATTCCATCCTTTCATTTGTAAAAGGCTCTATAAATTTAACATTTGCACGTTTGAGCATTGTTCACTCCATAACTCAGCATGGATTACACACTTTTCTTTCTTAAACTATAAATATTGCAAAATTATGTTGTTGTTTTTCTCGAAGTTGACACCCCACCTAAGTTATGCTCAGGTTTTTCGCAAATTTTGACACACCAAGCTCAAAAGGTTGCCCATCACTGAACTAGGGCAAGAGAAAGCCACGGAGAGCCACAAACCTTGTCTTTGCAAACTCTGCAAGATTTAAAGTGAATGCAGCCTTGTATGTTAAATCTATGACGTTTGTCCCGCACCAACACTATGTAACACAATTTTTGTTCTTGGATTTAAAATGTTATTTCCTAATTGGTTCTATCATAAAAAAAATGTCTCATGCACAGAGGAAGAATTGTTGGAGGCTACACACAATGCAGTCACTGTTGCCTGTTTTTGGTGAAAAGAGATTTAGCCACTTGAGCTCCTTCTATTTTTATCAGTTTTATACTAATTTATGCAAGGCAGTCAAACGATACAAAATAAATGCAATCATGTGGAAAGTCCATTAAGCTGCACAAACTCTGGGTTGTTGTAGGTTTTTTCGGGCTATATGGCCATGTTCTAGAGGCATTTTCTCCTGACGTTTCGCCTGCATCTATGGCAAGCATCCTCAGAGGTAGTGAGGTCTGTTGGAAGTAGGAAAATGGGTTTATATATCTGTGGAATGACCAGGGTGGGACAAAGGACTCTTGTCTGCTGGAGCTAGGTGTGAATGTTTCAACTGACCACCTTGATTAGCATATAATGGCCTGACAGTGCCTGGAGCAATCTTTTGTTGAGAGGTGATTAGATGTCCTTGTTTGTTTCCCAACAAAAGTTTGCCCCAGGCACTGTCAGGCCATTATATGCTAATCAAGGTGGTCAGTTGAAACATTCACACCTAGCTCCAGCAGACAAGAGTCCTTTGTCCCACCCTGGTCATTCCATAGATATATAAACCCTTAGTGAGGTCTGTTGGAACTAGGAAAAATGGGTTTATATATCTGTGGAATGACCAGGGTGGGACAAAGGACTTTTGTCTGCTGGGACTAGGTGTGAATGTTTCAACTGACTACCTTGATTAGCATTCAATGGCTTGGAAGTGCCCAGGGGGAATCTTTTTTCGTTCTGGGGGGAACAAAAAAACAAAACAAAACAAGATTCCCCCCAGACACCTCCAAGCCATTAAATGCTAATCAAGGTGGTCAGTTGAAACATTCACACTTAGCTCCAGCAGACAAGAGTCCTTTGTCTCACCCTGGTCACTCCACAGATGTTGTAGTTGTTCATTCTTTCAGTCGTCTCCGACTCTTCGTGACCTCATGGACCAGCCCACGCCAGAGCTCCCTGTCGGCCGTTACCACCCCCAGCTCCCTCAAGGTCAGTCCAGTCACTTCAAGGATGCCATCCATCCATCACTCCACAGATATATAAACCCATTTTCCTACTTCCAACAGACCTCATTACCTCTGAGGATGCTTGCCATAGATGCAGGCAAAACGTCAGGAGAAAATGCCTCTAGAACATGGCCATATAGCCCGAAAAAACCTACAACAACCCAGTGATTCCGGCCATGAAAGCCTTCGACAAGAAATTGTGCAAACTCTGCTTTTGCGAGAGGGACAGCCCAATGCAGCACATTTTGCTCTAGTTTTTCAATGAATGTATCTACCAATTCAACTTAGTTTGTGGCAGCCACAAAAACAGACATTTCTGGAGGCGAACAGCTTCTTTCAAAGCAAGGACTGCACAATTAAACAGGAATAACACTTTCAAGCCAAGAACAGTTTTTCAAATTTGGTAACATGGTATAATTTAGGTCCTTATATCCCTGGATTTGATCCCAGGTTATCTGCTTTGAACTGGATTATATGTGTCTCCATTGTCAAATAATCTGGGATAAACAGATGATCTGGGGTCAGATCCTGGGATAGAGGGAAGTGTAGAAGGGGGCTACCAACCGGCACAGACTCCCAAAGAGGTGAAGAAACGTGCTTTTCGGACCCTTTGGACATGAAAAGGGTGAAAACCTGGTGGAAAGACACCGCACTCATTTCCAAAACCCAAGTCACACAGAAGAGTGGGGTGGAGAGATTTTAATAGCAGGCCTTCCTTCCAGATGAGGGGAGGTGGCCCCACAAATGCCAAAGGTTTTCCTGACCAGATTTGAATAGCAAACAATCACAGTGTGAGGGCAACCAACCGTGAGGAAGAGAAGGAAGAAGGGAAGGGGATACCTGGAAGGAAGGAAGAGAGGAAGGAAGCTCTATTGTCAGATGGACGGTGCCTGTCTTACCTCTGCGGCTTCATCTGGTCCTCGTTGTTGCGGAAGGATGAGACTCGCAGCCACAGCTTGGAGACCAAAGACAGATGGGGAAGGCGGCAATGGCAAGATGGCTGCAGAGGCCCACCCAGTAACCCGCATCCAGTGGGTTTCTCCCATCGCCAAGGCCACAAACACAACAAACTGAGTAGAATCCAGTGGATGGTAACAACAACAAGCCAATCTCCAACCAAAAAAACGAGGAAACAAGACAGCGATATGGGAATGGAGTCAGGAACAGGAATGGACCCCTTTTTGCAGCCATTTCTAAAGAAAGGCACATTTACATCACCTCCTGAACCTCCACCTCATTGATTTCTATGGAGGCTCAAATGGGAGACAAAGAGCACGTACGAAAAGAAAAAGAGTAGGGCGGATATTACTGCATTTCTTCAATTCTAGGATGCACTTTCTCCCATACAAATAGCTATAAAAATGGGGGTGCATCTTAGGAATTGGGTTGTTGTAGATTTTTTCGGACTAAATGGCCATGATCTAGAGGCATTCTCTCCTGACGTTTCACCTGCATCTATGGCAAGCATCCTCAGAGGTAGTGAGGTCTGTTGGAACTAGGAAAATGGGTTTATATATCTGTGGAATGACCAGGGTGGGACAAAGGACTCTTATCTGCTGGAGCTAGGTGTGAATGTTTCAACTGACCACCTTGATTACCATTTGATGGCCTGGCAGTGCCTGGAGCAATCTTTTGTTGAGAGGTGATTAGATGTCCTTGTTTGTTTCCTCTCTGTTGTTGTGCTGTTGTAATTTTAGAGCAGGGGTCCTCAAACTTTTTAAACGGAGGGCCAGATCACAGTCCTTCAAACTGTTGGAGGGCCGGATTATAATTTGAAAAAAAAAACTACGAATAAATTCTTATGAACACTGCACGTATCTTATTTGTAGTGCAAAAACCATTTTAAAACTATACAATAATTAAAATGAAAAATAATTTTAACAAATATAAACTTATTAGTATTCCAATGAGTAGTGTGGGCCTGCTTTTGGATGATAAGATTGTTGTTGTTGTTGTTGTTATGTGCTTTCAAGTTGTTTCAGACTTAGGTTGACCCTGAGCGAGGGCCGGGTAAATGACCTTGGTTTGAGGACCTGTTTTAGAGCTTTTTAATACTTGTAGCCCGTGGATTGAGAACTGCGTCGGGGAACGCAACCACCGGCTCTTCGTCCTCTACCTGTTCATTTTCATGGTTTCCTCCTTTCTGTTGAAATTGTCCACATGCTTGTGGATTTCAATGGCTTCTCTGTGTAGTCTGACATGGTGGTTGTGAGAGTGGTCCAGCATTTCCGTGTTCTCAAATAAAATGCTGTGTCTTGGTTGGTTCATCAGGTGCTCAGCTATGGCTGATTTCTCAGCACAACAACAGAGAGGAAACAAACAAGGACATCTAATCACCTCTCAACAAAAGTTTGCTCCAGGCACTGTCAGGAGCAAACTTTTATATGCTAATCAAGGTGGTCATTATATTATATGCTAATCAAGATGGTCAGTTGAAACATTCACACTTAGCTCCAGCAGACAAGAGTCCTTTGTCCCACCCTGGTCATTCCACAGAGATATAAACCCTTTTTCCTACTTCCAACAGACTCCACTACCTCTGAGGATGCTTGCCATAGATGCAGGCGAAACATCAGGAGACAATGCCTTTAGAATATGGCCATATAGCCCGAAAAAACCTACAACCCAGTGATTCCGGCCATGAAAGCCTTCGACAATACATCTTAGGAATGCAGGTATATTTTTTTGCTGGTGGCAGTGGTACTGAAATTACACTCAATGGCGTCTTAACAACGGAAGCGCTACAGAATGTTACGTTAATATAAACCTCTTTCAAGACCTTTCTCTTATGGCTCATTCCAGCTTAACGGCAACCACAGCCTCTGCTCGCTGCCATCGGAATGAACCTCATTCCCAAATGCAAAGCCAACGGAAGGACTTGCCTTTTATCCTTGCCTTAAGTGCTGTACAAGAGTCTCTTTTTCATCATCAGAAGAAGGAACTGTATTCTGATGCCACTTCTCTAAGACATCCACAAAATAACGGAAGGGAGCGGCCTCCCAAAACAAAAGCAGCAGGGATGGCACGGCTTGCATTAAGGCCGAGGGAGTTTTGCCAAACCGAGATTGAGGGAGAGAGGGGCCGTTTCGGAATGAGAAGAATTCAAATGACTCTGATGTAAATGTGCCTTTAAAAAAGCCAAAACGGGAACAACATCAGAATACAAAAGTCAAAAACAACGGAAAGAGCGCTCAGAAACCAGGCATATATGTAAAAAAAAAAAACCCAAGTTAAATGAGCAAATCGGAAACAACGGCCGAGGCGTCCTTTGTTTTTCTCTTTCTTTTTCTCTCTCTTTCTTTCTCCAAGTGTCCGTTTTTTCATATAACAAACCCTACTGACAAAGGAAAACTACAAGAAAGAAGGAAGAGGAAGAAGAAAATACAATCTGAAAAGTGCACGATGAATGCAACCAAGAGTCTCGGATCAAGTATCTGCAGAGAACTGGAAATGTTTCTTTCCGGAGGAAGAGCGGGACCTTGATATGCCAAAGTCGGGCGAAAGGAGGAGGAGGAGGAGGTATTGTTATTGTTGTTATTAAAGTTTCTCGGGGCCGGCCTTGGCTGTCTGCTGCTGCTGCCGCCGCCGATCCACATAGAAGAGGATGTAGGCCTTGGCCCGCAGCACCGTCTCCTCGTCTGTCAGTGTCACCGTGCTGTCGTTGAAGTGGAACCAACGTCCCTCATGCGTTGCATACGCTGTGTAGTGGCCGGAGCCCACCCTGAAAACACGGGAGGGAGGAAGGGGGGGTAATCAGATGGGATGGACTGGATGGCCCCTGGGAGTCCTCTCCAACCCTAGGACTCTATATGATAATGATGGTTAGGCAGGAGCTAGATGGGCATCTCTTATGGAAGGAGGTTGGACTGGACGGCCTGTGGGGTCCCTTCCAACTCTAGGATTCTATTATTATTATTACTATTATTCAGCCGGGGCTATTCTATTATTACTATTATTCAACAGCTTATGATACTGTGAATCACCACCTCCTCCTGAGAAAAATGTATAATATCACAAAGGACTATCACATCATCTGCCTCATAGGAAACCTGCTACAAAACAGGAGCTTTTTTGTTGAGTTCCAGAGCCAGAGAAGCAGATGGCGGAAACAGAAGAACGGCCTGCCTCAGGGGAGCGTGCTTGCTCCATCCATGTTCAACATCTACACAAATGACCAGCCACTGCCAGAAGGGACAGAGAGTTTCATCTATGCTGATGATCGTGCCATTACTGCTCAAGCAGGGAGCTTTGAGATGGTAGAACAGAAGCTCTCCAAAGCTCTAGGTGCCCTTACTGCCTATTACAGGGAAAACCAGCTGATCCCTAACCCATCTAAAACACAGACATGTGCTTTTCATCTCAAGAACAGACAAGCATCCCGAGCTCTGAGGATGACCTGGGAAGGAATCCCACTGGAGCATTGCAGTGCAACAAAACCCCTGGGAGTCACTCTGGACCGTGCTCTTACCTACAAGAAGCACTGCCTGAATATCAAGCAAAAAGTGGGTGCTAGAAACAATATCATACGAAAGCTGACTGGCACAACATGGGGATCACAACCAGACACAGTGAAGACATCTGCCCTTGCGCTATGCTACTCTGCTGCTGAGTATGCATGCCCAGTGTGGAACACATCTCACCACACTAAAACAGTGGATGTGGCTCTTAATGAGACATGCCGCATTATCAAAGGGTGTCTGCGCCCTACACCACTGGAGAAATTACACTGCTTAGCCGGTATTGCACCACCTGACATCCGCCGGGAAGTAGCAGCCAATAGTGAAAGGACCAAGGCAGAGACATCTCCAGCTCATCCCTTGTTCGGGTATCAGCCAGCACGTCAACGACTTAAATCAAGAAATAGTTTTCTAAGATCTACAGAGACACTCGCTGGAACACCTCAGCAAGCGAGAGTCCAAAAGTGGCAGGCTCAAACCCAGAACCTCAATCAATGGCTGATACCAAATGAGAGACTCCCCCCTGGGCACACAGAAGACTGGGCGACTTGGAAGGCGCCGAACAGACTGCGCTCTGGCACCACGAGATGCAGAGCCAACCTTAAGAAATGGGGCCACAAAGTGGAATCCACGACATGCGAGTGTGGAGAAGAGCAAACCACTGACCACCTGCTGCAATGCAACCTGAGCCCTGCCACATGCACAATGGAGGACCTCCTTGCGGCAACACCAGAGGCACTCCAAGTGGCCAGATACTAGTCAAAGGACATTTAATCAACTACCAAGCTTGCAAACTTTGTGTTTTGTCTGTTTGTTTGTTTGTTTTGTTAAAAATGTAATGCAAATGTCTGTCAGAGCTCGGGATGCTTGTCTGTTCTTGAGATGAAAAGCACATGTCTGTTATAATAATAATAATAGTAATAGTAATAATAATAATAATAATAATAATAATAATAGGACATCGTAATGACAACCTTACTGACAGTTTGGCAATTTTAGTTCGACCCTACAGGCTGCTATAAATCATTTCAAATTGTTTTACCTTTTTTTAGGCATTTCAGTAGTACTGGTTTTTATGGATCTTATATGTTTGTTTAGATAATTATATTATTTAATTATTAATTAGATTTTCTTGTTTAATAATTTAAGAATTTATAATGATGTTACTTTCTCCTGTTTTAAATTGTGTTTGTTCATCACCAAGGCATTTGCCTTTTTGCTTGGATGCTGTCCTGAGTCCACTCAGGGAGATAGTATTATTATTATTATTATTATTATTACAAATTATTATTATTCTGCGCTATTATTCTGCATTGTTGCATTACTATTACAGTTGTTGTTGTTGTTATCATACTTACCCCGAACCGTGATGCACCACCACAGCTGCCAGGTCGTAGAGGCAGTTTTCCGGTCCACTGTTTTCGGGCTGGAATTTGGGAAGGAGATGAGGAGAAAACACCATGAGGCTCCACCAGAAGTTGAGGCCCGGCACCACACTTGCATTAATTACATTCATTACCTCCAGCAGGTAGCACTTCATGTCTAGGCCTCGCAGGGGGAACTCCACGTAGGTGTCCACTTTGTTCCTCAGGTAGGCGGTCCAGTGGAAGCGCTTCAGATGCAAGCACAGCACCTGGGGCACAAGAGGGAGGAGGGAGGCCACCCCTGAATGCAGACCCAGCACAACATGTGGCCCGCGGGACAGATGCTGCCTGCAAAGAGTTGTCTTCCTTTTTCTGGTCCTGCTTTAATCTGTCCCAGAATCATGTTTCAACCCTGTACCGCTTACCTGGCTAACATTTCTGCCTTCCCCAATTCTTCTATTTGATAGCTTCGATATACTCGGGATTGGAAGTTCTGTCTCTTTGTAAAAATCTACACTATTTTGTGCATTTTTTCAGGTTTCCGTACCATATACAGCAGTGGTTCTCAACCTTTCTAATGCCATGACCCCTAAATACAGTTCCTCATGTTGTGGTGACCCCCAACCATAACATTATTTTCTTTGCTACTTCATAATTATAATGTCGCTCCTGTTATGAATCATATTGTCAATATCTGATATGCAGGTTGTATTTTCATTCATTGAACTAAATTTATCACAAATGCCCGATAGGCCCAAATTTGAATACTGCTGGGGTTGGGGGGGGGGGGGGGGGGGGGGGGGGTATTTTGTCATTTGGGAGTTGTAGTTGATGGGATTTATAGTGCACCTACAATCAAAGAGAATTCAGAACTCCACTAATGATGAAACTGAACTAAACTTGGCATATAGAACTCCATTCCAAATAGAAAATACTGAAAGGATTTTATGGGCATTGAGTTTTGGAGTTGTAGTTCACCTACATCCAGAGAAGCACTGTGGACTCAAACAATGATCAATCTGGACCAAACTTGGCATGAATGCTCAATATGGCCAAATGTGAACAGTGGTGGAGTTTGGTGAAAATAGACCTTGACATTTGGGAGCTATAGCTGCTGGGATTAACAGTTCACCTGCAATCAAAGAGCATTCTGAACCCCACCAATGATAAAATTGAGCCAAACTTAACACACAGAAGCCCCATGGTCAACAGATGGTCTTGCGACCGGCTTAGGGGTCCCGACAACCGCGAGGCGGGCGAGGGGGCTTGGCACAAATTTTCTTTCCATCTGATGAACGTAGAGGCTGTATGCCATGGTTTCTTGGACCATAGATGACCTTTGTGGCTTTGAAAAATCCCTGAGCATCATGGGTATCTGCCAGGTGTTGAACTGCTTCAGCCTTCTTTGTCCACCAGATGTTCTTTAGTTCACTTGTCCTTCTTTGGACCTCAGCTTTTGCACTGGTGTAGGTCTTTTTCTTAGCAGCACAGTTGATGTCTCTCTGCCATGTTGGGAAGGCTTTCCTTTTATTGTCAATTAGCTGTTGTATCTCGTCATTTTCGTCAAACCAATCTTGATGTTTCTTGGTTTGGTATCCAATAGTTTCTTCACAGGCTGTGATGATAGAGGTCTTCAGTTTCTTCCAATGTTTCTCAACATGTTCTATGTGTAGATGGTCCTTGAGTGCTTTTTGGAGAAGGGCTTGTTTGGAGGGCTCCTGAAGGGCTTGGGTGTTCAACTTGCGCCTTGTCTTTCTTCCTTGGAGTCTGCGCTTGGGGGTGATCTTGATAGCCATTGTGGATTGGATTAGCCTGTGGCTCTTGTGAGAAGCACGCCACAAGTACGTGTAATGCCAATGCTTTGACCGGGAGTGCTTCCATGATGTCTTGAACTTGTTTTTCTGGTGGAAGAGCGTGTTGGTGATGACAAGGTTGTGTTCTGCACATTTGCTGAGAAGCAGGATGCCATTCGAGTTGCTGTTTCCAGCCCCGTCTTTTCTTATGGTCCCTGGCCACAGGTCGAAGTCTCGTCCGACTCTTGCATCCTCCAGGAGGATGATTTTGTCCTCCTTAGGTATCTCCAATAGGACGGTGTCCAGCTGACAGTAAAAATTTTCCTTGATGTCTTCATCAGCAACTAGTGTTGGTGCATAGGCACTTATGATGGTTGCCTGTTGGTTTTTGGCAAGTTCAATTCGGTCTTCCTGCTTTTTTAATTTTGCAGCCCTGGTCTTTTAATTCCTGGTCTTTTAATTTTGGAGTCGATTGAACCAATTGAACCAATTCCACAAGACAGTTCTCCTCATCATATCTATTTGCAAAGGTTTCAGAAAGCCTTCCCCGGGGTCACCAGGCTGAAGGCCATTATGTGAGCACACAATGCAGATAGAGTGGCCATTGCTTAAAGCACCTTCCCTGGATTCAATTGACACCTGCTTCAACTGACAGCCATCCAGATTTTGAAAAATATATTTTTTAAAAATCGCAAAAAATTATCATAACAATATTTGCAGAAATATTCACAAAAAATCACAAAATACCATAAATATATTCACAAAATATTCTCAGAAATATTCACAAAAATAATCAAAAAATATTTGCAGAAATTCATAAAAACATTCACAATGTCCACCAGTCTCAATGCCTCACCTTTGGTAGTTTCTGGATCCAGAACTTCTTGGTGGACTTCTGCTTCTTTTTACATTTGTGGCACATGTAGAGCTCTGTCTCGTCAAGTTCTTCCAGGTCCGTGAAACTACGGAGGCAATCTAGAACCCAGTTCAGAACGAGAGGATTAGAAACACCTTGTTTGCACTTTTATACTCAGACATCGAATGATCCTTCCTGTCCCATTAATAGTAATAATAATAATACATTTCTAGCCATGCACAGCTCTAGAGAGCATTTTTATAGAATCGCAATATCAAATCTTTAGAGATATGGGTACAGCCTATTCCAAATTTCACTTGAAGGGATATTACATTCTATCCATCCTTCTCAGACTTAGCATAGATAGATTCTGCAACACTGGAACCACATTTGGAGCTTGAATGCATTTAATATGTAATATATATATAGCAATACAATGAATGAATTCCCTTGCTATTTAAGTTTTTGAAGGTATATTCTTTCTGTGTAGGAGTGATAGCTTAGGATGCTTTTTATTATTTATTATTTATTATTACTAGTATTTACAATAATAATATTGCGAAACATTATTATTATTATTATATCTATTTATATACTGCTTTTTCTCTCCACAAGGAGACTCAAAGAGGCTTACATTAAAAGAATTATAATGTAATTTAAAATATAAAAATACTAAAACAGTATTAGACAGACAGTATTAGTATTTAAAAGAAATCAGTTATTGAACTATGCTACGCAACAATCAGCTAAACTTTTACTGTGGAAAAAAATATACAACTTCAATTTATTTATGTGTTTGTAAATGTTTTGTTTGTAAATTCATCCGTTTATTCTTCTCTGTAGGACGCCTATGGGTTTGGGTGAAATTTCTGGAATTAAATTGTAAAATAATAATAATAATAATAATAATAATAAAAATGGAAAAGCAGGGGCGCAAAATACCAGTTATTAATTGACAAAATGATTCTGGAGAATCACAAAAGCCGAAAAGCTAATCTTCACATGACATGGATTGACTACAAAAAAAAAAGCCTTTGTCTCACTCCCACACAGTTGGATCAAGTGCCTAGACACCATCGGGATTTGTAAAAACGTTGGCACTTTTATTGAAAATATGATGAAGCATACTGTTTGTTGGAAATGAAAGGTATGGACTTGTCAACATCAGGAGAGGAATCTTCCAGGGAGACTCATTGTCCCCACTGCTTTTCATCATTGCCATGATCCCTCTGTCAACAACCTTACAAAACACAAACCTCGGCTATCAAACATCTAAGAAATCTCCCAAGTTTCACATCTGTTGTACATGGACGACCTGAAGCTGTATGGGAAAACCGAAACTGAAATCCAATCTCTGATTAACACTGTCCAAATCTTTAGCACTGGTATCAACATGGTGTTTGATTTGGACAAATGTTCGACAGTGGCACTGAAGAAGGGAAAAATCATTGAAAGTGAGGGCATAAATATGCCCAATGGCCAAGCGCTGAAGTATCACCACCCAGAGGCTTATAAATATCTGGGCATACTACAGCTGGACAGCATCAAACATGAACATGTGAAAACTGTGCTCAGCAAAGAATACATTCAAAGGGTCAAAAAAGTTCTCAAAAGCAAGCTCAATGGAGGCAATACCATCAAGGCCATAAAAACCTAAGCCATACCTGTCATAAGATATACTGGTGACATCATAAACTGGACGCAGGCAGAACTGGACAATTTGGACAGAAAAACAAGAAAACTCATGACCATTCATAATTCACTACATCCTCGCAACGATGTTGACCGGCTCTATCTGCCTAGAAAGTCTTGTGGCAGAGGACTTTTACAAGTAAAACAAGCAGTCGAAGAAGAAAAAGACGCCCTGGCAGAATATGTCAAGGAAAGCCAAGAACCTGCTTTAATTGAAGTCAATAATCGGAAACGTCTCAAAGCACAGCAGACAAAGAGTCAGTACAAGAAAACTGCACTACAAACCAGAACTGACAGCTGGCACAACAAAGCATGGCATGGGCAGTTCCTTGACAAAATTGAAGGAATAGTTGATAAGAAGACCTGGTTATGGCTCACGAATGGAATCCTGAAGAAGGAGACAGAAGAAGGCCTGATTCTTGCAGCCCAGGAGCAAGCCATTAGAACAAATGCCATTAAGGCAAGGATTGAAAAATCAGCTGATGACCCAAAATGCAGACTGTGCAAGGAAGCTGATGAAACCATGGACCATCTCCTCAACTGCTGCAAGAAAATCGCACAGACGGACTACAAACAAAGGCACAACTCTGTGGTTCAAATGATTCATTGGAACTTATGTCACAAGTACCACCAGTAGTAAAGAACTGGTGGGATCATTAACTTGTAAAAGTAGTGGAAAAGGAAAACACAAAAATACTATTGGACTTTTGAATCCAGACTGACAAAGTTTTGGAACACAATATGCCAGACATCACAATTGTGAAAAAGAAGAAAGTTTAGATTATTGATGTCGCCATACCAGGTGACAGTCGCATTGAGGAAAATAGGAAAAACTCAGCCGTTATCAGGACCTCAAAATCGAACTGCAAAGGCTCTGGCATAAACCAGAACAGGGAAGTGTTCGACTTGTGATTTTGTGATACGAAATCCAGCATATCAATCTCGTTTGCTGTGACATACTGTGCTTTTGTGTCAGTAAAGTAATAATAATAAATTTCATTTGTTTCCCGTCTCTCCTAATGGCTTGAGGCTGTGTACAACAAAGTCAGAATATATGAACATAATAAAACATATACATTAAATTAAATAAAAAGGGTTAATTGCAAAGAAAACAAAAGAAATTGAATTGTTTTTTACTTTGAATATGTTTTAATAGATTTTAACTGTGAATGTAATACTGTTTTATTATTGTATATTTTTATATTTGAAGTTGTATTGCAATTTTTTTAATTGTGAGCTGCTTTGGGTCTCCTTATGAAGAGAGAAAGCAAAATATAAATAAGTAAAACAATAAAATATATTTTTAAAAAATATTGTGCATATTTAATTCCGTTTTAATGTTTGCATATTTGTATATTTTAAATTGTATGCTGATGCTTTTATGTTAAGCTGCTGCGAGTCTCCTTTTGGAGAGATAAAGCAGGTTGTAAATAAATATAACAATAATAATTTATTTATTTAAAGAACGTACCTCGTAATGTACACGTTGGTCCATTTTCTTGGTTCTTGCTACGTTTATTTCTGAATTGACTTGGAATATCTAGCGAAAGGTCTTTAAAAAATACAGCAGAAGGATCCAACATGAGTTTGCAATTGTGACATGAATTATATAATGTTAAGGATATATATATCTACTTTTCAAGTTTTAATAAACGTTACCCCTGCTGACCTAGGAATGGGTCGAACTTTCTGGATTCGGTCCCGCATATCAAGCAGTTGACTTCGTTCTGGAGGATGCCACCAAAGATGGCCGTGACGACGGTCGAGGTGCCGTTTCTAGACAACAAGAAATTGTAATTGTATTTCATCGCATAATAGTCGCATTCCCATTTTCAAGAGGTGGGAAGATTGGTGTTTTTGTGTTCTTCGCATAAGAGTCGCAGAGCCATTGAGGACCCTTCTTTCCTTCCTTTCAACTGAAAGTTATATTTGAATGTCTAACACAGGGGTCCTCAAACTTTCTAAACAGAGGGCCAGGTCACAGTCCCTCAAACTGTTGGAGGGCCGGATTATAATTTGAAAAAAAGTAACAAATTCCTATGGACATATCTTATTTGTAGTGCAAAACATTTCAAAACAATACAATAATTAAAACGAAGAACAATTTTAACAAATATAAACTTATGAGTATTTGAATGGGAAGTGTGGTCCTTCTTTTGGCTGATGAGATAGGGTTGTTGTTGTTGTTGTTGTTGTGTGCTTTCAAGTTGTTTCAGACTTCGGTTGACCCTGAGCGAGGGCCGGGTAAATGACCTTGGGGGGCCGTATTCGGCTCCCGGGCCTTAGCTTGAGGACCCCTGGTCTAACACATGCACAAGCAAACCTTTATCCTCCAAGTGTTTTGGGTTTTAACTCCCACAATTCCTAACAGCGAGTCACAAAGCAAGTTAACTGACAGATTAACTGTATTTCATCACATAATAATCGCACCTCTATTTTGGGGGGGCAAGATTGGTAATTTTGTGTTCCTCGCATAAGAGTCGCAGAACAATTTGAAACTGATTCCCCCCCCCCTTCATTCCAATTTAAAGTTAGATTTGAATGTCTAACGAAAGTATGGGCCAACTTCAGCCCTCCAGATGTCTTGGACTCCAACTCCTACAATTCCTAACAGCCAGTAAACTGTTAGGAATTGTGGGAGATGAAGTCCAAAACACATGTCCAAAACACATGGAGAGCCGAAGTTGGCCCAGGCCCACATCAGAAGGTCAATGTATCGCTTCTTCATAAAAAATGTGACTATGTAATTTGTTGGCTTATTTTTTATTAATGTTTGTATTGGTTTTTTTCCTTCCAATAGAAATTATTATTATTAAAAGAATTTTTTTTAAAAGAAAAGGCATGGAGTTACAAAATATCCCAACTTACACACAAACTAAACTTAAGAACAAACCTACAGAACCTCCATCACTGTAATTTGTTTCCTTATTTTATTATTGTTTGTATTACGTTTTTACCCCTTCCAATAAAAAAGTATTATTATTATTATTATGAGATTTTTTTAAAAAAGAAAAGGAATGAAGCTGCTCAAATTAAGAACAATACCCAGCCAAGAAACCCTTCTGAGGTGGATAGTAAAGGAATATACATTTCCACACTTGGGGAAAAGTGACTCTAGATCACGCTGGAGAGCAGAGGGCTCTATAACCAGGTATCATTCTTATTGCCTGAAGTTTGATGGGTCACCTTTACCAATGCTATTGAATAGCAGAGAAGAAATTGGCAGGGTCAGGATTCATTCCTGACTTACATGCAGCAGCGGCTCCCGGCAGAGAGTCCCGAGAAGGTGGAGGAGCGGGAGACGCCGTTGAAGCCGCCCTGCAGCTCCCGGTGCAGGTGGTCCAGCAGGTAGCGCATGAACTCGTGGGCGTCCTGCTGTTGGTAGCCCCTGCAGGAGGGAAAGGTATGTTTACAGGTGGGGCCTGGCAGCCAAACTAGGCCTGGGCCAACTTGAGCCCTCCCTCCAGGTGTTTTGGACTCCAACTCCCACAATTCCTAACAGCTAGTATGCTGTTAGGAACTGTGGGAGTTGGGAGTGCAAAACACCTGGAGAGCTCAAGTTCACCCAGGTCTGGCATAAGCGTTGCCACCCAAAGGCCACCCAGTCCAGCCCCCTTCCTTCTTCCAGGCAGGAAAAGCACAATCCAAGCCCTCCCAACAGATAGCCACCATTGCCATCATCATCATCACAGAAGCACAGAAACCGAGACTTGGAAGGGACCCCCAAAGGACATCCAGTCCAACCTTCTTTCTTCCTTCATGCAGGAAAAGCACCATGAAAGCGCCCCAACAGATGCCCACCCAGCCTCTGCTTAGTAACATGAATAGAATAGAATCCTAGATTTGGAAGAAATTCCAAGTCCAAGTCCTTCTCTCAGAGAAGGCTGAGAGGAGATATGATAGCCATGTATAAATATGTAAGAGGAAGCCACAGGGAGGAGGGAGCAAGCTTATTTTCTGCTTCCTTGGAAACTAGGACACGGAACAATGGCTTCAAACTACAAGAGAGGAGATTCCATCTGAACATTAGGAAGAACTTCCTGACTGTGAGAGCCATTCAGCAGTGGAACTCTCTGCCCCGGAGTGTGGTGGAGGCTCCTTCTTTGGAAGCTTTTAAGCAGAGGCTGGATGGCCATTTGTCAGGGGTGATTTGAATGCAATATTCCTGCTTCTTGGCAGAATGGGGTTGGACTGGATGGCCCATGAGGTCTCTTCCAACTCTTTGATTCTATGATTCTATGATTTGTCTTCTGCCAGTCTGGAAGACACAATCCAAGCCCTCCTGACATATGGCCATCCAGCCTCTGCTTAACAATAAGCACCGGGACTGTGGCACAGCTGCATTAAGATCACTTCTGACCAAAAGGTCATGAGTTCGAAGCTAGCCCGGGTCGGAGTGAGCTTCCAACCAATTGTGTAGCTTGTTGTCGACCTTTGCAACCCAAAAGACAGTTGCATCTGTCAAGTAGGAAAATTAGGTACCACCTATGTGTGGGAGGCTAATTTATGAGGCCATAAAAAAGACTCCAGCAAAAGCATGCGGGGAATGCGGAAGTACTTCATCAGTGTCACAGATGGACGATAAAAGCGACAGCTCCCCTGGCGGCCAGAAAAGTTAAATAGCCTCTGACTGTCTGTCTATATCTCCAAGGGTCATCCAGTCCAACCCCCTCCCCCGAGGGCCATGAGCGTCTGTTGGGATGGGCGTCTGTTGGGATGGCTTGAGTGGCGCCTTATTGGTGGGAGGTTGGACCTCATGGCCCTCGGGGGAGGGGGTTGGACTGGATGACCCTTGGAGTCTCTTCCATGCTTAGAATTCTATTCTAATCTCCCACCAATAAGGCGCCACTCAAGCCATCCCAACAGACGCCCATCCAGCCTCTGATTAAAAATAATATTAATAATAATATCACCATGGAAAGAGCCTCCTCTAAGTCTGAGTAAATACAGTTGGGCATCTCCTGGGCAACATTTCTTGTAAACGGCTAATCTTTCCAAACCCAAAAGCATTGCTTTTAAACATGTGAAATTGTTTAATATCTTTACTAACAACCAGTCACAGCTGCCACTCCCAAAGAGTTTTATATATGCTGATGACCTTGGCCTGAGAACCCAAGCAAAAGGTGTTGAAACAGACGAAAACCAACTTCCGAATGCCCTGAAAGATCTCTCCGGTAACTACAAAGAGAATGACCTGAAGCCTGACCCTGCTGAGACACAAGTGTGTGCTTTCCACCTATGGAACTGTGAAGCCAACAGAACATTGAAAGTTACCTGGGAAGGCCAAGAGATCGAACACTGTTTCCATCCTAAATATCTCAGTGTCACCTTAGATCAAATAGTAATATTCAGGAAACACTGTATGAACACCAAGCACAAAGTAGCTGCACGTAATAACATCCTGTGGAAACTTACTAATAGACCCAAAATTGGGTTGTTGTAGGTTTTTTTGGGCTATATGGCCATGGTCTAGAGGCATTATTTCCTGATGTTTCGCCTGCATCTATGGCAAGCATCCTCAGAAGTAGTGAGGTCTGTTGGAACTAGGAAAAGGGGTTTATATCTCTGTGGAATGACCAGGGTGAGACAAAGGACTCTTGTCTGCTGGGGCTAGGTGTGAATGTTTCAACTGACCACCTTGATTAGCATATAATGGCCTGACAGTGCCTAGAGCAAACTTTTGTTGAGAGGTGATTAGATGTCCTTGTTTGTTTCCTCTATATTTTTTTTGTCGTCTCAGAAGTGACTTGAGAAACTGCAAGTCGCTTCTAGTGTGAGAGAATTGGCCGTCTGCAAGGACGTTGCCCAGGGGACGCCTGGATGATTTGATTTTTTTATCATCCATGTGGGAGGCTTTTCTCATGTCCCCACATGAGGAGCTGGAACTGATAGAGGGAGCTCATCCACCTTTCCCCGGATTCGAACCTGCAGCCTGTCAGTCTTCAGTCCTGCCGGCACAGGGGTTTAACCCACTGCGCCACCAGGGGCTCCCTGCTTTCAAGGCTGGAATCACTGAAAACCACACACAACACCCCAACAAACCTATTATTATTATTATTATTATTAATATTATTATTATTATTATTAGCATTACCGGAAGTTGGGCATGATCTTCCAAATGACGTAGAAGAGCGACTCGGGGCTGAAGGCGGCCTGGCTCCCCTGCCACAGGGCGCACAGCGTCTTCCGGAACTCTTCCACCAAGGAACTGGGAAAAAATACATACAAACATCCATTGTAAGAAGGCCCATCCCCAGGCAGCCTGGTTTGCCTTTTCACCAGGCACAGATTACACTATGATTTTTGTTCCTAGGTTATAAATATTATTCCCTAATCATAAATCAATTTATGGAAAAAAAATTATTAAACTGCAAACACTTTGTTTTTTTATCATAACTTCAAAATTACAATGATGATGATGATGATAAATGCCTCATAATAATCACAGAATCATAGAATCATTGAGTTGGAGGAGACCTCGTGGGCCATCCAGTCCAACCTCATCTGCCAAGAAGTAGGAAAATTACATTCATATTACATATTAGATTGCATAATTATTACACCACTAGCCGTCGCCTGCCACGCATTGCTGTGGCCCACATAGGGGTTCTGTGTGGGAGGTTTGGCCCAATTCTGTTGTTGGTGGGGTTCAGAATGCTCTGTGATTGTAGGTGAACTATAATTCCCAGCAACTACAACTCCAAAATGTCAAGATTCTACTTTTCCAAACTCCACCAGTGTTCACATTTGGGCATATTGAGTATTTGTGTAGAGTTTGGTCCAGATCCATCATTGTTTGAGTCCACAGTGCTCTCTGGATGTAGGTGAACTACAACTCCAAAAACCAAAGGACACTGCCCACCAAACCCTTCCAGTATTTTCTGTTGGTCATGGGAGTTCTGTGTGCCAAGTTTGGTTCAATTCCATCGTTGGTGGAGTTCAGAATGCTCTTTGATTGTAGGTGACCTATAAATCTCAGCAACTACAACTCCCAAATGACAAAAGGATTTTTTTTTAGTGAAGGGCATACATTGGGCTGTTAGGTGTCCTGTGTCCAAATTTGGTGTCAATTCGTCCAGTGGTTTTTGAGTTCTGTTAATCCCACAAACGAACATTACATTTTTATTTATATAGATTATTATCATTATTATTTGAAACACAACAAGATGAGTCCACCGCAGACACTCTGCTGGAGGTTGAATTGGATCACACGTCGGATCACACGTCGGATCACACGTCGGAACTTTTTGTTCCTAGGTTATCAATCTCACCATTTCCTAAAGGATCATAAAAATCCTATCACAAAAAAACATGGGGAAAGTTTATTAAACTTCAAAAACTTCTGCTACTGTTGGATTGGAGGACTACTCCCAGATATTTGCAACATGAGACCTGCTCAGTTTTATGTCTGTCTGTCTGTCTGTGCTCCAGGCATGACTCTTGGGTCTTTTGGCAAATGCCATGTTTTTGGTTTTCTTATAATTAAGTTGGAGCTGATCTGCTTTGCGGCATTTTGTTAGTCCTCTCCGTGCTCTTTTAAGGCCAATGGGTGTTCCGCATCATCTGCATAAAGTAAGGTGGAAGTATGTCTTGCTGCAAGTTTTGGGGGGTGGAAATTCATGTTGTGAAAACAGTCCGCTATGGAGTTGATGTAGAAGTTAAATAGTAGAGGGGCCAGGATGCAGTCTTTTCCCATTTCCAGTCCTTATTTCCCACCGTCTTTCCCACTTTTCCTTATTGATATACACACAGAGGGTTCAGAGTGCTCTGGATGCAGGTTGAACTACAACTCCCTTGCAGGTGGGCCATTCCCTCCCCAACCTCTCCAAATTCTTACAAGTACGTTCTGTCCGTCACCATGGTTCCTATGTATCATGTTTGGTCGAGATCCATCATTGGTGGGCTTCAGAGTGCTCTGGGTGCAAGATGAACTACAGCTCCCACGTGGGTAGGTCGGTCCCTCCACAAACACATTCGGTATGTTCTGTTGGTCACCAGGGTTCTGTGTTCGAAGTTTGGTCCAAATTCATCATTGGTGGGGTTCAGAGTGCTCTGGGTGCAGGGTGAACTACAACTTCCAAGTGGGTGAGTTCCCCAATCCCCTCCTGTTGGACATGAGGGATTTGTGTCCCAAGTTTGGTTTAGGCCTGTCATTTCTGAGGGTCGCAGTGCTCTGTGAAACAGGTGAAGGCAATTCCCATCGTCCCTCGTCCAATCTCTCCCAAAACTCACCAGGATGTAAAGTATGTCATGGAGAATCTGTGTGGCACGTTTGGTCCAGGTGCGTCATTCGTGGGGGGTCACAGTGGTCTCCAGAAGTGAGTGGAAGTATTGCAAATCCCATCATCCGTGACAAGCGTGGTCCAGATCCATTGTTGGTTGCATTCGCAGTGGTTTCTGGATGTAGGTGAACTACAACTCCTATAAATCATGGTGAATTCTTCCCAATCCTCTCAGTTGCTGGTCAATTCCTGTTTGCTGTGTGCCATAGGAGAGGGTAGGAAAAGGTTAAGGGAGAAGCAGTGGGCAGGTCATCAAATTCCACAGTAATGGAAACAGCAAGGAATCCAGGGATGTCCATTCTGGAGGAAAAACATAACGTCTAGGAGGAAATTGTCCCCAAATGGGTGGTGGATAGTATGGTATTTGGGGAGGACATTGGCAGGGTTTGATAGACATGTTCATGGCACCCACTGTAACCTGAAATGTCCTTGGAGGGAGAGCTTTTGGTGGCTCTTCAGCACTGTGGGTTAGCACTGTTTGTGGAGGCAGGAGGCTGTCTGTGTGAGTGGGCACCTCGCCACATACACAATTTTCATTTTTATTATATGTATAGAAAAGATAGTTTATCATTATCGTCATCACCACCATCATCATCAATAACAACACTATGATTTTTGTTTCTGGGTTATCAGTATCATTATTTTCTAATGGTTTCTATCTTTAAAACATGAAGAAAGTTTATTAAACTGCCAAAACTCTGTCTTTGTGGGATGGACATTCTGCTATAGTACATTTGGCACTAGTTTGCCAGTCATTGAGCCACAAAAACAAAGAAGTTTCTGGAGTAAAACTCCTTTCAAAGTAAGGAATCCACAATGAAACAGGGATAACACTTTCAAACCAGAAAAACCAAAAAAAGCCAATGGGATTTTGGCCTGCATCAATAGGAGCCTAGTGTCTAGATCTAGGGAAGTAATGCTCCCCATGCTCTATTCCGCTTTGGTTAGACCACACCTGGAATATTGTGTCCAATTCTGGGCACCACAATTCAAGAGAGATATTGACAAGCTGGAATGTGTCCAGAGGAGGGCGACTAAAATGATCAAGGGTCTGGAGAACAAGCCCTATGAGGAGCGGATTAAGGAGCTGGGCATATTTAGCCTGAAGAAGAGAAGGATGAGAGGAGATATGATAGCTATGTATAAATATGTGAGAGGAAGCCACAGGGAGGAGGGAGCAAGCTTGTTTTCTGCTTCCATGGAGATTAGGACAAGGAACAATGGCTT
This sequence comes from Anolis sagrei ordinatus, assembly GCF_025583915.1. Lineage (NCBI taxonomy): Eukaryota > Metazoa > Chordata > Lepidosauria > Squamata > Anolidae > Anolis > Anolis sagrei. The sequence goes on along the minus strand of NW_026844367.1, from coordinate 26,233,476 downwards.
CAAACTACAAGAAAGGAGATTCCATCTGAACATGAGGAAGAACTTCCTGACTGTGAGAGCCGTTCAGCAGTGGAACTCTCTGCCCCGGAGTGTGGTGGAGGCTCCTTCTTTGGAAGCTTTTAAACAGAGGCTGGATGGTCATCTGTCAGGGGTGATTTGAATGCAATATTCCTGCTTCTTGGCAGGGGGTTGGACTGGATGGCCCATGAGGTATCTTCCAACTCTTTAATTCTATGGTTCTATAGGAACAACATTTTAAAAAATTATTATTATAATTATTATTCCCCTGTGGACGGACTCACACGCCGTTGTCGCCTTGGCTGCGGGTGTGGTAGGTAATCCGCCCGGCCGTCTTCCCGTTCCGCAGCTCCACCGCTGGCAGCTCCTTGAAGTAGCAGCAGAACTGCTGGATGTTGCTGTTGGAAGGAAAACAGGAACTAGAAGTATGCGGTAGGGAAAGGGGTCATAGGAGAATGTTTCCCTTTGTGACGCATTCAACCACGAGGGAAAGTTGCAGCGCAGCGTTTCACTAGATCCCATTGGGCCCTCCAGTCCCACCCAGGTGGGAAAAGTCTCACCAAAGCCTCCTAAGTAGATGGCCACCCAGACTCAGCCCCCAAGCTTACCTGAGCGACTGGAGGATGGCATTCATGAAGCAGGTGTTTCCCAGGTTCCGGAGGCCAGTAGCGCACAGAGCGGTGGCAGTGCTCCCCTGCGAGGGGAGGGAACACAGACACATCATAAAAGGAGCACTGCAAGGGCTGCCCCGTCACCGTCAAGGCATTCCCAACGTGTAGGCTCTATTACACGCCTGGGCCCACTTAGGCCCTCCCTCCAGGTGTTTGGACTTCAACTCCCACAATTCCTAACACCTGGAGGGAGGCCCCAATGGGCCCAGGCCTGCTCTATCGCGAGAGTTCCTTAACAGTGTCAAAACTGTGCTAATTCCGCAGTGTGGAAGCACCCTTGGACTCATTCCAACAAATTGCTATTAGTCAAAACTGACTTGACAGGAATTAGCAAAAAAAGCCTTTATTTTTTAACCTTTTTAATTTAAAATATTTAGTTCATACCTTTGATATTTAATTCTATTCTAATATTTGTATACTTTTTCAATTTTAAATTGTATTGAAATGCTTTTAATGTCAGCTGATTTAACTCTCTCCATCGTGGAGAGAAAAAGTGGGGTATAAATAACAACAATAATAATGTTATTATTATACACTGGGTGCCGTGCCAAAAGATCTTCTTGTGACATAAGTTCCAATGAATCATCTAGGCCACAGAGCTGTGCGATTTTCTTGCAACAGCTGAGGAGATGGTCCATGGTTTCATCAGCTTCCTTGCACAGCATTTTGGGTCATCTGTTGATTTTTCAATCCTGGCCTTAATTGCATTTGTTCTGATGGCTTGTTTATTATTATTATTATTATTATTATTATTATTATTATTATTGTAAAGACTTGATTCAAATTTTTATTTATTTATTTACTTTATTTGTATACCGCAGTTTCTCAGCCCGTAGGCGACTCAACGCGGTTAACAACAAGAGCAAAAATTCAATACTAACAACATACACTATTTAAAAACAATTAACACCGTAATATACTGAGTAATTACACATCAATAGACAAATTTTTGGAGAATGTTTTAACAAACTTTAAACTATTTGATGATTCAGATATTCAAAACTAGCCAAAATAGTTAGAAGTCATTAATATTGGAAGCGTGTGCATTTCCCAAGCTTGAAAATGTCACCCAAGAATGCATTAGGAAGCCATAGGAGCTAATGTTAATTCAGAAAAGCACTCCTACAATTACTGGGATTGTAAATGGAATACATTTCAGAATTAGGATGCTGTGACTTCCCTTTAGCTGAAAGGAGAGGAAGGTAAATAATAATAATAATAATAATAATTATTATTATTATTATTATTATTTATCTGGAGCAGAATCATCATGCTTTTCAGTTTAAGAGAGCTACTCAATAATAATTATGGTGTACCTACATTTATTTTGAACAATTTGCTGTTGAGAGAAGAGTTTTCCAGAAGTTTCCTCTTCCTGTGCCTGTCTGCCGTAAAAGCTGAGCTGGAGAGTAAGGAAGACATTGGTTGTTACGGCAAGTTAAGGAATTCAAAGAGAAACATGTTAAGGAATTCAAGCCCCCGCCCCTCTCTCTCTCATGCCAGTTACAAGATAAAATTCAAGCATTTAAAATGTCTTGTTTAACATGCCACAAAAGTCCCCCCCCCCCTTTTCATGGCAGCTACAAGACGAAAGTCACCTCAAAACAGATCCCCATATTGCCAGAGCAAGTTTTCAAATGCAGCCATGTGATCAAATTATTCCCAAATTAAACTGATTATCAGGCCGTGCTTTTGAGTCTGCCCCAATAAGTCAGAATGAAAACTCCCAATCTGGAATAAAAAGCTGTCTTCTTGATCACAGGCTGTTTGGCAAGGGATTCCAATAAGAGCGTTTGTTGTTTTTGATGATGAGCATAGTTCAGAGACCAATCCCACCATCCCTATACATTTTCGGATGAAGACGCATGCATTTCACTCACTTTTCCAAATTTTGTAGCAGCTCTCGGACTTTCTGCACCAAGCCAAATTTGGTGTCGTTGACTACAAAGTCATCACAGCGGTAACTGCAGAGAAACAGTCATTGTTATCATAAAGCTCTCAGATTGGATCGGAATCATGGGGCTTATTGTTAATGCGACCTCTTGAAGTATTATTATTATTATTATTGACATGACTTCTTGAAGTATAAATACTTTTATTCTTATTATTAACAGGCCCTCTTGAAGTATTACTACTATTATTAACATGATCTCTTGGGAGTATTACTGTTATTATTAACATGATATCGGTTTTTAATTGCATCATGTTGTTATTGTTAATATTATTGCTTGAGTTTTATTTACTGCTGTATTGTTGTTGTCTTGTTTATTGTTGTATTGGGTCTCGGCCTCTTGTAAGCCGCACCGAGTCCTTCGGGAGATGGTAGCAGGGTACAAATAAAGGATTATTATTATTATTATTATTAGTAGTAGTAGTATAATATCTTGATGTATTATTATTATTACTACTACTACTACTACTACTATTGTTAACAGGACCCCTTTAAGTATTATTACTGTTGTGGCTCAGTTGGATTCTGAGTCTGAACCTGAACCTTGAGGGTCTGATGAGCCAGAATTGTTCCCTGATGAAGAGGATGATGGGATTCAGATTTCTGGGCCGGTGCCGGTCTCAAGACAGTGCAGCAGGAGAGACAGCAAGTCAGTTCTCAAGGGAAAAAAATGCCAGATAACGGCCAGGTGGAATTGTCTTCGCCTACTCAGCCTTCCCACTGTGATTTGGTCCAGCTGGACCAAACTGACAAGGAGAGCACTGAAGGTGAATAAATGCGGGACCGCATTTCCGTATACAAACCCACACGATCTCTTTGATCATCTGGAGAGGCCCTGCTCACGATCCCACCTGCATCGCAAGCGCAATTGGTGGGGACGAGGGACAGGGCCCTTTCAGTGGTGGCTCCACGACTCTGGAACTCCCTCCCCAAGGACATCAGGCATGCCCCAACATTCGCAATCTTTAGAAGGAGCTTGAAAACGTGCCTTCCCAGAATAAGGAATCCCAAGCAATAGGTCCCAAATGCACTTTACGAGAGATTTAGGGTCTGCGTGCCCACCTATTCCTAAAATACCCATCCTATTTCTCTTGAACATGCCCAGCATTTTAAAATTTTAATCATTACATTTGGCCCTCCACAGGTTTTAAATGCGTCGTGATATTATTGTTATTGTTTTGCTTTGTTATGAGTTATTTATTGTTGTATTGTTGTCGTTGTGTTTTATTGATGTATTTGGGCTCGGCCTCTTGTAAGCCACACAGAGTCCTGCAGGAGATGGTATCGGGGTATAAATAAAGGTTTATTATTATTATTATTATTATTATCAATGAGCAGGCAAGAACGCTTAGATTGGAAGGTCAGGAGGAGTTCTTACTCAGCTAGTAAGAAAGAAGCCAAGTCTGTCAAAGGTCAGCACAATGCCTTCATGGGTGTTAAGGGTATTTAGGTCTCTGACTAACAAAGAGAAATTGTCAGTTCAACATGTCTCTTTCCATGCAAGCTTCTATGGAATTAACCTTGGCTTTAAGCAGCACGCTTTTGACTTCCTGAATCTGGGATTTTGGATCTTGTGTGTTCACTGTTTTACCATGGACTCTTGTTTGGTCATTGCCTAAAGGATTGTGCTTCATGTTTTTGCCTATGGATTTTGGGAACTGTGTTTTTGCATTTGACCTTTGTCTTTGGAACTTTGCACTGCTTCCTCTATGTTTTGACTTTGCTTTTCCTCAATAAACTAGAAAATCTACAGCTCTGGTGTGCTGGTGTTTGGTAGGTGAAACCTACTCTGAGTTGCAACAATTACTATTATTAACATGACCTCTTGAAGTATTACTATTATACTATGTAACAAAATTTGGGGGGGAAAAACTGTTCCTGGTTTGAAAGTGTTATATTTCCTGTTTAACTGTGTGGTCCTTACTTTGAAATTAGTTGTTCTACTCCAGAAACTTCATTTTTGTGGTTGCCACTTTTAACCTTTTATGCTAACCGCAAAAACAAAGTGTTTGCAGTTAATTAAAACTTTTTCCATATTTTTAATGACAGAACCAATTAGGAAACTTGTAACCCAGGAACAAAAATCATAATATTACAGAATGTAATAGAAGAAAATAAGATTCACACAGTACAACATGGAGATTTTGAGACTATAGATAAGTGACCTCACGTTTGAACGCATAATAAAGCTTGAGGAGCCTGGATCAGAGAACTCACAAGCGCACACAATATAATGGCATCAACATTCAAATAAATGCTGCAAAATCAACTGGAGAAAAAAGCAACGTACCAGTATGTGCTGTAACTACTGCAATCCATGCATACTGTGTGTTGGACTTTCTCCTGCTTTTCCATCTTCTTCTGACTGGGGACTGAAACCTGGGCATCTTCGTAATGTTTCTTTGCATGGCCATTGACATATCTTATAGGGGGGAAAATAAAAGGAAGTCAGGTGTGAGAAGTATTGTTCTCATTGTGATTCCCTTTGAGTCTCTGTTTTAGAGACAAAGCAGGACACACATCCCCCTCCTCCTCCTCCTCATGAAAAAGTCCTCCTCCTAAACAAAGCTTTATAAACACAAATCAATTGTGCGGCTTTTGAGTAGAACATCCCACCCATTAGGAGAAGCATGGAAGAACTGTCAACCTCCCAGTATAGATTATTCATTGTACCTTCCGCAGTGGACATTTGAGCAAGTGAGGCAGATCCAAGGACTTTTGTTAGACCGGCATACTGTGGTGAAAACAGAAATTCAGTTAATTTTTGACATTACATATGGCAATTTCTGAATTATGTAAAGGAACATATATACGCTACCCACATACATAAATACATACTTGCATATATAGTGATATAGGTATACAAACATAGATATGTGTGTGTGTGTATGTGTGTGTGTGTGTGTGTGTGTATATATCAGTGGTTCTCAACCTGGGGGTCGGGACCCCTGCGGGGGTCGCCAGGGAGTGTCAGAGGGGTCACCAAAGACCATCAGAAAACACAGTATTTTCCGTTGGTCATGGGGGTTCTATGTGGGAAGTTTGGCCCAATTCGATTGTTGGTGGGGTTCAGAATGCTCTTTGATTGTAGGTGAACTATAAATCTCAACAACTACAACTCCCAAATGTCAAGATCTATTTTCTTCAAACTCCACCAGTGTTCCCATTTGGGCATATTGAGTATTTGTGCCAGGTTTGGTCAAGATCCATCATTGTTGGAGTCCACAGTGCTGTCTGGATGTAGGTGAACTACAACTCCAAACTCAAAGTCAGTGCCCACTAACCCCTTCCAGTGTTTTCTGTTGGTTTCTTTGTGTGCCAAGTTTGGTTCAATTCCATTGTTGGTGGAGTTCAGAATGCCATTTGATTGTAGATGAGCTATAAATCCCAGCAACTACAACTCCCAAATGACAAAATCAATCAATTCCCCCCTCCCCAACCAACCCCACCACTATTCAAATTTGGGCATATCGGTATTTGTGCCAAATTTGGTCCTGTGAATGAAAATACATCCTGCTTATCAGATAATTACATTACGATTCATAACAGGAGCAAAATTACAGTTATGAAGTAGCAAAATAATGTTATGGTTGGGGGGGTCACCACAACATGAGGAACTGTATTAAGGGGTTGCGGCATTAGGAAGGTTGAGAAACACTGATATATATATATATACACACACACACACACACACACTAGGAACCCAGACCCAGCTTTAAACCTGAGGTATATTTACATTTATGACCTCACGTCATGTTTTAATCTATGTTTTTTTCCAGGCTTGTCCCTATGTAAGCTGCCCCGAGTCCCTTTGGGGAGATGGAGGTGGGGTTTAAAAATAAAGCTGTTGTTGTTGTTTCTCAAACCAGAGAAATAGGCCTGTCTCCTTCTCCCAGAGACATGACTTAAGAGTGTAATTTGTTCCATAACTGAGATCTTAACTCAAATCGCTCTTAAGTTGGGATGCTCTTAAGTTGAGGTTCTACTGAGGTTCACCTTCCCAAGTAGCTAACAAGAGTATTTACATAACAGAACTTACAAAAAAAAGCCCAGCCATGCAATAGTGTGGCTGTTTATACCTCTACCGAAGGAGTTACTTGGACAGAACGATCCCGTCCATGCAAGGCAGGAGCCCCATCTTGCTCACTAAATAGCCACCTGCTTATTGGAAGTTTCTGTTTTTATTTAGCAGTAAAGATGCTTATCATCTGTTCTGGCAGAGACAAGAGCAGAGGAAAAGTACAGACTTGAGCTGCAGGCAGTCTCTACTTCCTCCTTCAAAGCAGGCAAAGCAGTGTGCACCACTTTACACTGTCAGATAATGCAGTTCAAGTGCATAATATGAGTCTACACATGAGAAATATGAATCTACATATACTCGATTATAACCTGACCCGAATATAAGCCAAGGCACCTAATTTTACCACAAAAAAACTGGGAAAATGTATTGACTCGAGTATTGACTCCGAGGGTGGGGTCAACTTCAAAATAAAAATAGATACCAATAAAATTACATTAATTTAGGCATCAGTAGGTTAAATGTTTTTGAATATTTACATAAAACTGTAATTCAAGATACCTAATTTTACCACAAAAAACTGGGGAAAATGTATTAACATGAGTATAAGCCGAGGGTGGGAAATGCAGCATTTACGGGTCAATTTCAAAATAAAAATAGATACCAATAAAATTATGTTAATGTAGGCATCAGTAGGTTAAATGTTTTTGAATATTTACATAAAACTGTAATTCAAGATAAGACTGTCCGACTCTGATTGAACCATTATTCTAACTTTCTTCAATGTAAATATGCTTACATGTCCTTCAATAATAATAAATAGAGTAAAATAATAAACATAACAATAATAAATGTATATAATAATAATAAATGTAATAAATGTAACAATAATAAATGTATAATAAAATAATATATGTAATAATTAATAAATAATAAATGTAATAATAACAATAATAAATGTAACAATACATTTATAATAAATAAGAAATGTAACAATAACAATAATAGAGTAAAATAATAAATGTAATAATAACAACAACAACAAAATATTAAATGTAATAATAACAATGAAGTAAAATAATAAATAATATTGACTTGAGTATAAGCCGGGGGAGACTTTTTCAGCCTAAAAGAGGACTGAAAAACTAGGCTTATACTCGAGTATATACAGTAGTTTTGCAAGTTGCTCCTGACATGAAAAAAAGTCTACACTGAACACAGAATGCAGTTCAGACAGCATTATAGGGCACTGCAGACAGCGCCTGTAACTCTACAGCAGGCCTGGGCCAACTTGGACTCTTCCTCCTGGTGTTTTGGACTTCAACTTCCACCATTCCTACCAGTTGTGAGGAATTGTGGGAGTTGCAGTCCAAAACACTTGGAGGGAGGGCCCAAGTTGTCCCAGGCCTGCTCTAAAGGCTCAGCCATGAAAACCCACTGCATGACCTTGAGTAAGTCACACTCAGCCCCAGAAAACACTGCCACGGGGCCGCATGGGGTCAACCAAAGTTGGAAATGCCTTGATGACACACAACAAAACTTATATATACAAGAGGAAGTGAAGCAATACTTTTATGTCTCGTGCATTTTATTTGGAACAGTGAGGATTGGTAAATATTTTGAGGTGATGACTCAAAATCACATTGGATACTGAAAATCCCCACGAACCAAAGCTCGTCAACCTATGAGCTTCCAAGCCACCATTGGAAACTCTTTTTGGCTGGGCATAATAAACACCTGACATTCAGAAAAGGCATTATGTATGGTTGTCAAGGAAAGGAAGGGAAGGGAAAGGAAAGGAAAAAGAAGAAGAGGGAAAGGAAAAAAATATTTGAAGAAAAAGAAATACGTAATGCTATTTGGACAATAATAATAACAACTTTATTTTTATACCCCGCCTCCATCTCCCCTAAGGGACTCAGGGTGGCTTACAAAGGGACAAGCCCAGGGAGCACCAAGTTAAAAACATAATACAATAAAAAGTATCAAAACAAAACCAAATAAAAGCATATCACAATAAAACATAACATCATAAAAACAGTACCATACAGAACTCAGAAGTATGTATTTATATTCCGCCATTCTCACCCCGCAGGAACTCAGGGCGGATTACAATGTACACATATATGGCAAACATTCAATGCCAAAGACACACAACAGATATAGACAGACAGTCAGAGGCTTTTTAACTTTTCTGGCCGCCAGGGGAGCTGTTGCTTTCATCGTCCATCTGCAACACTGATGAAGTACTTCCGTATTCCCCGCATGCTTTTGCTGGAGTCTTTTTTAAGGCCTCGTAAATTAGTTAAATTACCCTCCCCACACATAGGTGGTACCTAAATTTCCTACTTGACAGATACAACTGTCTTTCGGGTTGCAAAGGTTGACAACAAGCTACACAATTGGTCGGAAGCTCACTCCGACCCGGGCTGGCTTCGAACTCATGACTTTTGGTCAGAAGTGATCTTAATGCAGTTAGACTTATAAGTCGTGTCTGACTATTTTGGAGACTAGGATGCGGAACAATGGCTTCAAACTACAGGAAAAGAGATTCCACCTGAACATTAGGAAGAACTTTCTAACAGCACGAGAGAACAATTCAGCAGTCGAACTCTCTCTCTCTGTTCCAGGGGGTGGTGGAGGCTCCTTCTTTACCATCTGTTGGGTGGGTGGGTGGCTTTGAATGCAATTTTCCTGCTTCTTGGAAGAAGGGGTTGGCCTGGATGGCTCACAAGGTCTCTTCCAACTCTAGGATTCTATGATTTTATAAATTACGCACACGCACACACATATATATGCATATATATGCTCTGTGCATAATGAGTACCATAAAAACAAAAGAACCAATGAACGAAATCACACCAAATTTGGCAACAAAACGTCTCACAACACAAGGAGTGACCATCACTCAAAAAATTCTGATTTTGTCATTTGGGAGTTGTAGTTGCTGGGATTTATAGTTCGCCTACAATCGAAGAGCATTCTGAACTCCACCAACAATGGAATTGAACCAAACTTGGCACACAGAACTCCCATGACCAACAGAAAACACTGAAAGGGTTTGGTGAGCATTGACCTTGAATTTTCGAATTGTAGTTCACCTCCATTCAAAGAACACTGTGGACTCAAACAATGATGGATCTGGACCAAACTTGACAGGAATACTCAATATGCCCAAATGTGAACACAGATGGAGTTTGGGGGAAATACCTTGACATTTGGGAGTCGCAGTTACTAGGATGTATAGTTCACCTACAATCAAAGAGCATTCCGAACCTCACCAAGAATGGAATTGGGCCAAACATCCCACACAGAACCCCCATGACCAACAGAAAATTCTGACATCTGGTGACCCCCCCCCCGGGGGGGTCTAGACTTCCCAGGTTGAGAAATGCTGCTTTAAGGCCATCCACTCCAACTCCCTTCACTAGGGCAAGAAAACATAATTAAAGCCCTCCTGACAAAAGTCCATCCAGCCATTCCCACATATATACGTATATGACAGATGCAGTATCAAAGATTTGAAAGGGATCCCTAAAGAAGGACAATGATATGTTGCATATTCCAGAGTAGGCAAACCAGACACTTTCCACATCAACACTGGCAAAGAAACAGCAAGAAATACTGTTTATCCACAAGCAGAACGACATTACATATATTAGAAACCAACACTTTCTCATTACATTATTTTCCAGATCATCAGACTGGGCCACAGCAACGCGTGGCAGGGGACCGCTAGTGTGTGTGTGTGTATATATTATTATTATTATTATTAACTTTATTTATACCCCGCTAACATCTCCTGAAGGACTCGGTGCAGCTTACAAGAGGCCAAGGCCCAACACATCAATAAAACAACAGCATAACAAATACAACAATAAATAAACACATAAAGCAAAGCAATAAACATTAAAACAATAAGAATTAGACAGTAAAACCATGACGCATTTAAAAACAGAGGCCGGGCCAAATGTAATGAATAAAATTTAAAAAATGCTGGACATGACAGGTGAAATGGATAGGTTTTTGGAGATAGGTGCGGATATATGACCAACTCAAGACACCCGAGGGCCTAGACCAGTGTTTCTCAACCTGGGGGTCGGCACCCCTGAGGGGGTCGTGAGGGTGTGTCAAAGGGGTCACCAAAGACCATCAGAAAACATAGTATTTTCTGGTGGTCATTGGGATTTGTGTGGGAAGTTTGACCCAATTCCATCATTGGTGGAGTTCAGAATGCTCTTTGATTGTAGGTGAACTATAAATCCCAACAACTACAACTCCCAAATGTCAAGGTCTGTTTTCCCCGGACTCTACCAGTGTTCACATTTGGGTATACTCAGTATTCGTGCCAAGTTTGGCCCAGATCCATCATTGCATGAATCCATGGCGCTCCTCTGGATATAGGTGAACTATAACTCCCAAACTCAAGGTCAATGCCCACAAAACCCTTCCAGTGTTTTCTGTTGGTCATGGGAGTTCTTTGTGCCAAGTTCGGTTTAAATCCATCGCTGGTGGAGTTCAGAATGCTTGTTGATTATAGGTGAACTATAAATCCCAGCAACTACAACTCCCAAATTATAAAATCAATCCTCAACCCCACTAGCATTCATATTTAGGCATATTGGGTATTTGTGCTCAATTTAGTCCAGTGAATGAAAATATATCCTGCATATCGGATATTTACATTACGATTTATAACAGGACTAAAATGACAGGTATCAAGTCGCAACGAAAACAATATTATGGTTGGGGGTCACCACAACATAGGGAACGGCATTAAGGGGGTCATGGCATAGGAAGGTTGAGAACCACTGGCCTAGGCTATCTGGATTTTGGTGAAATAAAAACAGACTCTTTACAGGCAACCCAGAGGGAAGCAGATTCCCACTTCAAGCCAGACCATTGAATCAATGGATGAATGAAAGCCATCATTTCCCCTGCCTGACCAAAAATAAAAAAGACCAAAACAACTCTTGACCTTTTTGAAACAGTAATCTATATTTGTAAATATGCGTATGCAAAATATGCAGATGCAAAATATGATGCAACTACTTTGCTGAAGATAAAAAGCCCTTGCCTGTTGAATTCTTTCAAAGAAAGAAAGGAAATCCCTCAGAAAAGGAGATGTGAGATTTCACTCTGAAAGGGAGAGGAAGAAAGAGAGAAAGGGAGAAAGGAGAGAAGAATCCATTCATTCTGGCCCAGCTGGAGCTTCTGCTGCCAAAAAGCCAGCCAATGGAGACACGTTTTCTTATGCCAATAGTTCTTTTAAGTCTCTTTTTACTTAGTAACTGTAATATGTGATACCTTTTTAAAATCGATATTTGGTAGGTTTTGAAATGGCCTAGTTCTCAAAATGGCGAAGAGCCTCAGTCTGGGAAGAAAAAGGGGACGTAGATAAATATAGCAGTAACTATCGCTGGGACACTGCAATGTGCTGGCTAGTATTTGTTCTCTGGAATGATAGCAATACAGATTAAAGAACCCAGATGCTGTGTGTTCCTTTAGAGAGATTTTTGTTGTTGTTGTTGTTATTTATATCCTGCTTTTTCTTTCGAAGTGCTGTTTAGTGCCAACAACACTAAAAACAATGCCATATAAAATTTAAAACCTAACAAACTCCCATACTAAAATAGGATTAAACAACAACTTTTAAAATCTATATAAATAAAAATGTAATGTTCATTTGTGGGATTAACAGAACTCAAAAACCACTGGACAAATTGACACCAAATTTGGACAGCATAGACCTAACAACCCAATATATGTCCTTCACTAAAAAAAAATTGATTTTGTCATTTGGGAGTTTTAGTTGCTGGGATTTATCGTTCACCTACAATCAGAGAGCATTCTGAACTCCACCAATTATGGCACTGAACAAAACATGGCATACAGGATTCCCATGACCAACAGAAAGGGTTTGGTGGGCATTGACCTTGAGTTTGGGAGTTGTAGTTCACCTACATCCAGAGAGCACTGTGGACTCAAACAATGAAGGATCTGGACCAAACTTGGCACAAATACTCAATATGCCCAAATGTGATCACTGACGGAGTTTGGGGAAAATAGACTTTTACATTTGGGAGTTGCAGTTGCTGGGATTTATAGTTCACCTACATCAAAGAGCATTCTGAACCCCACGAACGAGAGAATTGGGGCAAACTTCCTACACAGAAGCCCAATGACCAACAGAAAATACTTAAGGCCATCGAGTTAAACTCCCTTCACCAGGGCAAGAATACATAGTCAAAGCACTCCTGACAAAGAGCCATCTAGCCATAGATATAGATAGATATATATGATTCACACACAGAGATATAGTATCATAGATCTGAAAGGGACCCCTAAAGAAGGACAATTACATGTTGCATGTTACAATCTCCACATCAACACTGACCAAAAAACCCAACAAGAAATACTGATTACCCACAAGCATAAAGAAATTACATATATTAGAAACCAACACTTTCTCATTACTTTATTTTCCAGATCACCAGACTGGGCCACAGCAGCGTGTGGCAGGAGACGGCTAGTAGCATATCTAAAATGGCAAGTACAACTTCTAGCTGAAATAAAACTGTATGGAAGGGTTTTTATGGAGAAGATTTTGCTCACTGTTTGAAATACTGAAACAGTATAGACATTATGGCATAATATTTTAAGAATTCAGTAAGTATTTTGAGTACATACTGATACTTTATTTTCTAAGATGTATAAAACTGGAAAAGCAGGGCAGAGCTATTTTTGGTACAAACGGTCGCTGAAGGTGCTCCCCTCCATCTTATAAAGTCGCATGACATAAATCACCAGTCGCTGTTTTGCCATTTAAGAACATGTTAAAAGAAGCACAGTGAAGGAAAACCCCAGGCCATGAAAAATGCAATTGCTTACAGCAGCATCTAGTGAAAGTCACTTACAAATAATATCCTGTATCATGAAATATATCAACATAAGAAAAATAAATCAGAATATATCCCCCTTTCCTTGAGGACGAGGAAGTTAGCCATCTTGAGAAGCTGTGTGACATTACTGCAAAAAAAGCACCGGGATTGTGGCGCAGCTGAGTGTCAGCTGCATTAAGATCACTCTGACCAAAAGGTCATGAGTTCGAAGCCAGACCGGGTTAGAGTGGGTTTCCAACCAATTGTGTGTAGCCTGTTGTCGACCTTTGCAACCCGAAAGACAGTTGCATCTGTCAAGTAGGAAAATAAGGTACCACCTTAAAGTGTGAGGAGGCTAAATTAACTGATTTATGAGGCCATAAAGAAGACTCCAGCAAAGCATTCCAGCGGGGAAGCACGTGGGGAATGCGGAAGTGCTTCATCAGTGTTGCAGATGGACGATGAAAGTGACAGCTCCCCTGGCGGCCAGAAAAAAGTTAAATAGCCTCTGTGTATGTGTGTATATGTTTGTATTTCAAAAATTGGCATTGAATGTTTGCCATATATGTGTACACTGTAATCCGCCCTGAGTCCCCTGCGGGGTGAGAAGGGCGGAATATAAAAGCAGTAAATAAATAAATAAAATAAATAAAATTACAAATGGAAGGGATTAAAATTATATGGCTCTTAATTCCCAAAACTATTGCAACAACACTCCAAAATGGAAAGCTGAATCTTAATAGAGACATCCTAATATTAATGGCCATAATTTAAAGCAGCCAGTACACTGTGAAGAATTCTAGGAGTTGAAGTCCAAAACTCTTGGAGGGAGGGCCGAAGTGGGTCCATGCCCTAAACGACTCCGGCCCTGTTTACCTCTCCGAACGTATTCTCCCCTATGAACCATCAAGATTATTAAGATCGTCTGGAGAGGCCCTGCTCTTGGTCCCACCGGCCTCGCAAGCGCGTCTGGTGGGGACGAGGGACAGGGCCTTCTCGGTGGTGGCCACTCGACTCTGGAACTCTCTCCCACTGGAGATCAGAACCGCCCCTTCTATCCTGACATTTAGGAAACAGGTGAAGACTTGGTTATGGAGACAGGCATTCGACGAGTGAGCCAACACCCTGAGATATGGATGGAGGATGATGAGCAATGATTTTAGTATGACGACTGACCATTGTAGTTATTGATTGTAATTGCTGTTTTAATGTTTTACTGTAATATGTATTATGGTGTTTTATTGATTGTATGTGATATTATGGTTGGAAACAGGTCTGAGTCCCTCAAGAGAGGTGAGAAGGTCGGTATACAAAACTTTGTAATAAATAAATAAATAATGCCTGTTTTAAACAACTGGGAACTAGAGGAATTGCAGAAGTAATGAACAGACCTCGGTGGATCCCTCTCTATCACAATCAGGAGGGCATCCTGCGAGTCCCTTGAAACGGACCACATCTGTCTTTTCATTGTGACAGTTCAATTCAGTTTTATTTAATGCTTGAGAACACGGATCTTTCACATACAGAGCAAACCCAATTACAAAAGTATAAAATGCCCAAGAATGCAACATTTAAAAAATACTTCATAAATTAGCTCTTGCACAGTTAGAAGTAAAATAATCAATATCCTTGAAGATTTAAACATGAGACCTTTGAATGAAAGCAACCATACAATAGTTAATAGATGACACCGAATTGGGAGGGATAGCCAATACTCCAGAGGACAGGAGCGGGATTCAAAACGACCTTGACAGATTAGAGTAGGGGTCCTCAAACTATGGCCCGGGGGCCGGATACGGCCCTCTAAGATCATTTACTCGGCCCTCGCTCAGGGTCAACCTAAGTCTGAAATTACTTGAAAGCAAACAACAACAACAAGAATCCTATTTCATCAGGCAAAAGCAGGCCCACACTTCCCATTGAAATACTAATACGTTTATATTTGTTAAAATTGCCCTTCATTTTAATTATTGTATTGTTTTTAAGTGTTTTTTGCACTACAAATAAGATATGTGCAGTGTGCATAGGAATTCACTCAAGTTTTTCTGAAATTATAATCCGGCCCTCCCAACAGTTTGAGGGACTGTGACCTAGCCCTCTGTTTAAAAAGTTTGAGGACCCCTGGATTAGAGAGATGAGTATTGAGATCGAGCTCAATACTGTTTAATACTATTTATATTTAATCCTGTATTATTGTTTTCCCACTTGTATATTTAAATATCCCTATAGAGATACGATCAGCCTCTTCGCTGATGGTGTTTCGGAAGAGATTAAAAACATGGTTGTGTAAACAAGCATTCGGTTAGTTTGTTATCACCGAATTTTATGGACTAAGGACTGGTTAATTATGGATGACGAATTCTGGACTGTGATTTTAGTGACGAGATACATGGTATTATTATTGGTGGCCCAATAATTTGTATTGTCTATGTGTTGTTGTTTTAAATTGTATATTGTTTTTAATTGTTGTAAACCGCAATGAGTCGCCGACTTAGGCTGAGATATTAGCGGTATATAAGTGTATTAAATAAATAAATAAATAAATAAATAAATGGTATGCTAATGCTTCTGTGTGAAGCCGTTTTGAGCCTTTGGGAGAGATAAAGCGGGGTATAAATAAGTATCATTAATAATAATAATAATAATAATAATAATAATAAGTCTGTCTTTTTCGTGTGCAAATCTGCCACTGGGAGTTTGCATTGCTTTTCATTGCTTTTCAGTTCTGAGGGATTTATCTTGCTGCCTTGCCTTCAGGAGCAGGAGGAGGAACCTGTTAAACATCTTATTATAAATTTTATGTTTATTTATTATTTGATGTTGCCAGCCAGCTTTCCTTTCCTTTTTGAGAAGGTCTGTAAACATATTTCTTCAAGCTGATATTTCAAAGTGTCTTCAGCTACATATAATTATGCCACAATAGGCTCAATTCTCCGTCCTACTGAGGATCTAATAACGGGGGTCTCCAGAAAACAGTGAGCACTCACTGCAGTCCCTGAAAGCGAGGAAAAACTAGGAGGTTTAAAGTGGCTTGACATCACAGTGAAATAGGGAGCCAGGCAGCCATTTTCCCCTTCTGAAGGTAACTTCATAAAAATCCTTCAGTCTTCCTAGAGCAAGTCGCAATTGATTCAATCCACAGCCCCATTGAACTGAAAATCTCCCCCTGAGTTAAGGGGAAAGGTGAAGCCTTATTGGCGCTTGCCAGTCCTAAAGAGACGTTTCACTACTGCTAATGGAGAAAGCTGGAAGGATGCAGCCACATTGTTTGAGCAAGATAATTGCTACTACTACAGGTTTACTTCCCTTTTAAGGTGTGGAGACATCTTCCCAAAAAGACACCTTAACAAGTTTCCTGTGTTTACCCAAACGCACTGCAAACCTATGGCAAAGGCCTTGTGTTCCTTGCCGCCGCAAAAGCCACAAAAGCCACAAAAGCAAGGTCTAATGGGGAAGGTCTGACGCCTGCACCTTAACGTGCATCTTAATTATGTAAATATTGACCAAAGTCACGTGTGCACACAGAGCATTCACATTAACCAGCATTTCCTGTAGGGACTCTTTCTTTTCTTTTTCAAATGCTTTATGACACATTATCCCCCCTCCAGTGTGTTCTAGCCTTCTAGGACACAAGCAGACAAGGCCTGAGACCTTCCGGCGCATGGAACACTCACACAGTACTGTTATTAACTTCTATGTCTTTATGGGATGACGGATTAGTGATGGGCCAAAACTAACAAAATGAAGTTCAACAGTGACAAATGCAAGATACTCCACTTAGGCAGAAAAAACGAAATGCAAAGATACAGAATGGGGGACAATGCCTGGCTCGAGAGCAGTACATGTGAAAAAGATCTTGGAGTCCTCATGGACAGCAAGTTAAACAAGAGCCAACAATGTTATGTGACGGCAAAAAAAGCCAATGGGATTTTGGCCTGCATCAATAGGAGCATAGTGTCCCAAATACACTTTACAAGAGATTTAGAACTGTCTGCACGCCCACCTATCCCTAAAATATCTTTCCTATTTCCCTTGGACATGCCCAGCATTTTAAATTTTAATCCTTACAGTTGGCCCGCTACAGGTTTTTAAATGTGTCGTGTCATTATTGTATTGTTTTGCTTTGCTATGAGTTATTTATAGTTGTATTGTTGTTGTTATGTTTTTATGATGTATTTGGGCTCGGCCTCTTGTAAGCCGCACCGAGTCATGCGGGAGATGGTAGCGGGGTATAAATAAAGTATTATTATTATTACTACTACTATTATTATAGTGTCTAGATCTAGGGAAGTAATGTTACCCCTCTATTCCGCTTTGATTAGACCACATCTAGAATATTGTGTCCAGTTCTGGGCACCATAATTCAAGAGAGATATTGACAAGCTGGAATGTGTCCAGAGGAGGGCGACTAAAATGATCAAGGGTCTGGAGAACAAGCCCTATGAGGAGCGGCTTAAGGAGCTGGGCATGTTTAGCCTGAAGAAGAGAAGGCTGAGAGGAGACATGATAGCCATGTATAAATATGTGAGAGGAAGGAGGGAGCAAGCTTGTTTTCTGGAGACTAGGACATGGAACAATGGCTTCAAACTACAAGAAAGGAGATTCCATCTGAACATGAGGAAGAACTTCCTGACTGTGAGTGTTGTTCAGCAGTGGAACTCTCTGCCCCGGAGTGTGGTGGAGGCTCCTTCTTTGGAAGCTGGATGGCCATCTGTCAGGGGCGATTTGAATGCAACATTCCTGCTTCTTGGCAGAATGGGGTTGGACTGGATGGCCCATGAGGTCTCTTCCAACTCTATGATTCTATATCCCACCTTCCTCCCTAGACATGGGGCAACCCAACCTTTCCTGTAAACATCAATATACACAGTTATGTTTTTAAGGGAAAGCTGTTTAATAAAAGGACAGAGGAATGAATCCTAAAGCATTTGTGTGTGTCTCATAAAGGGGTAATGAACTGAACCCCAAAGTGAACCTGAAATATGAGTTGGGGGGCACACCCCGATGCAGCAAGGTAGTTTGTTAGGCCCAAATATGGAGTAGAGCTTGAGTTGAGTCTGTAAGGTCAAGAACAGAGCAGCTCACATCAGGCAACAAAGCCTAAGGCCTGAAGATCTTCACGGCAAGAAAACAAATAGTACAAGGAAGAAAGAAGTGAAAGCCCCATTGCGGGAAGTCGAAGAAAAAGGAAAGGAGGCAATCCAAAAAGGAGATTTTTGGATTGTTATGGAAAAGGGAGTTCCATGGGGGAGGATGGACATCACCTTTTAAACCCATCTTAATATTCTTAACTTACAGCATGCAACATTCATAAATGTTTCCATTTCTTTTCTTTGGTTTTGGTACCGTTTTCCATTTGTATGGCTTTAATCAAGTTCTTAGCTGCCCAGGGTAGAAGACAGGTAAGACAGATAGATGATAGATAGATAGATAGATAGATAATATCGTATCGATTCCCCAAATGCTCCAAAATTGACTGAGAGAGTGACCCCCTCCTCCCACTTTCTCATCTACATAAACTTTGTTCCATGCATAAATTCATTCATGAATATGGCACACTAAACTACCTCAAGGCAACAGGCCTGAGATCTACAAAGGAAAAACCAATTTCATGGTAAGACCTGACTCCCATCTGCAAAACCTCTCTTGACGTAGATGCAAATACAGCTGGTCCTCAAGTTATGAACAGGAGATGTTCTATAGGTTTAATGTTTTGTCGAAGGTTTTCATGGCCGGAATCACTGAGTTGTTGTAAGTTTTTCGGGCTGTATGGCCATGGTCCAGAAGCATGCTCTCCTGACATTTCGCCTGTATCTATGGCAAGCATTCTGAATGCTTCTGGAACATAGCCATACAGCCTGAAAAACTTGCAACAACCCAGTTCTGTAGGTTTGTTCAGAACAGGGGCATTTTATCATAGATAGCTTTGGACAGCATAGGGAAGATTGAACACTCTTACAGGAATGGATTTCCCTTCCTACTGATGAGGGAAATTGCTCTCACTTTCTGTTGTATCAGACCCATTGTTCTTAACTATGAGTCCTTTGCAAGTCAGGTGTTTGTAATTCAGGGACCTTGCCCTATATTCCCAAATCGCTCCAAATGAAACTGAAACTCCCAAACACTTCTAGTACTAAGCTTTTCGAATAATAAGGGACAGGTAGGCAAGAAATGGGCTGGATGGTGAAGGGGGTTGGACTGGATGAATGGCCCCTCCCAATTCTAGGAGTCTATGATTCTATGGCCCTATTTCTCCCATGAACCCACTAATGATATCTATGAGGCTAGGTGGCTTTCTGGCAGAAGGGATCTTATTGTGCTTTCCCTTTATGGTAGCAGAAGGGGGCCCCTTCTGAATCTAGAGTTCTCAAGCCCCATTTCTTCACAGACCTGCTAATGTCTATGAGGCTGGGTGGCCCTCTGTTGGGAACGTTTCGATCGTGTCCTCTTTTATGACAAAAGGGGGTGTATGGACTGGATGGTCCCTGGGGGACCCGCCCAACTCTACAGCCAAGACGGAGAAATACAGTGTTTATATCAATGGTTCTTAACCTGTGGGTAGCGGATCACCAGTGGGGCATGAGGACGAAAATCTGATTCGTGAGCCTCCTTCCTCTTTATTTTATTTCCGCTCCTTTCGCGTCACCTGCCACTCCTTCCCTGTTGGTGATCATGGCATATGTTCTGTATCAGAAACTAAAACTGATGCGGTCTAGCCAATGCAATTTTCTGAATCAGCACCCCAAATCAAATCTAAAGTTGACCAAAAACTGATTCCTATCCCTTTTGGTACTAATGTTGGAGAGTGGTCCCTGGTCAAAGTGGACCCTGGTCAAAAAAAAAAGGTTGGGAACCACTGGTTTATATATTAATCAGGGGCTGGGTGGCCCTCTGTCAAGTGAGATCAAATGGGTGTCTTTCTTCCTGACCGGATGGCTCTTAGAGGGCCCCTTGCAAGTCTAGGATTTTGTTATTGTTATGAAGCGGGGTTGATGGCCTGAAGCATGGACGGCCATCTGTTGGGAGGGCTTTGGTGGTCTCTGCCTGGCAGGATGGGGTTAGGCTGGGTGGCCTTTGGGGGGTTCCTTTCAAGCCTGTGATTCTATGGTTCTATTATTATTATCATTATTATTATTTGAAACACAAGATGAGTCCACAGCAGAAAAGTTGTATTGGATCACACGTTTAGTCCAAGTGTCTAGGACTGTGTGATGTATCGGCAAATAATGTGTGCAGATCCCAGTAAGGTGGCCTTCTGTGGCTGGCAGGTAGTAATTTTGTCAGCGTTGATTGTGTTTAAGTGCAGACCAAGATCTTGAGGCACTGCACCTAGTGTGCCGATCACCACTGGGAACACCTTTACTGGTTTGTGCCAGAGTCTTTGCAGTTTGATCTTTAAATCTTCATATCATGTCAGCTTTTCCAGTTGTTTCTCTTCAATCCTGCTGTCACCTGGGATTGTGACATCAGCAATCCATACTTTGTTTTTTAATACAATTGTGAGGTCAGGAGTTTTATGCTCCAAAACTCTGTCAGTCTGAATTTTGAAGTCCCAGAGTATCTTGACGTGTTCATTCTCTGTAACTTTTTCCGGCTTGTGATCCCACCAGTTCTTTGTCGCAGGCAGATGGTATTTGTGGCACACGTTCCAATGAATCATCTGAGCAACGGTGTTGTGCCTCTGCTTGGAGTCTGTCTGCGCGATATTCTTTCAGCAGCTGAGGATGGGATCTATTGTTTCATCTGCTTCCTTGCAGAGTCGACATTTGGGATCTCTCACCCACTTTTCAATTCTGGCTTTGATGGCATTGGTTCGAATGGCTTGTTCTTGGGCTGCCAGAATGAGGCTGTCCTTCGTCTCCTTTTTCAAAGTTCCATTTGTGAGCCACAGCCATGTTTTTTCTTTGTCGATTTTATTATTATTATTATTATTATTATTATTATTATTATTATTATCTGTCAGGGGGGACTGAGTGGCGTTTCTTTGGATGGGGTTGGACTGGATGGCCTTTGGGAGCCCCTCCCAAGCCTAAGATTCTATTATTATTTTGAAGCTGGATGGCTCTCTGTCGGGAGGGCTCGAATAGTGTAATGGCAGGGATAATGGGGTTGGGCTGGGTGGCTCTGTGGGGGGGGGGGAAGGGAGGAGTCGGAGGACAAAGGGGGGAGCTCCCCTTCCGGCCTGAGCCCTGGCTGCCATTGTTCCCCCAAAGGAAGGCGAGGCCTGCTTCCTTCCCTCTCGCCTTCCCTCGAGTAGAGGCCCCTGTTTGCCCGCCCTCTCCCCCTCCCTCACTCCTCTCCCCTCACTCCTCACCGCTGCAGCACCAGGCGGAGGGCGAGCCCGGGGGAAAGGCGGCCGCTCCCGGCGACACGCAGACGCTCGCTCCCAAGTGCGGGCACTCCATGGCGGGCGAGCGGGAGGAGCACAAGGAGGGCGACGGCAAGCCTGAGGAGGACAAAAAGGCTCCGCGGAAACGACGCTGAGGGCCCCCTGTTGGGCGACTGCACGCGCGCTCCCTCCCTCCCTCTTCTCTCCGCCGCCTTCTCTCGCACTGCGCCTGCGCAGAAGGCCTGCAACGTCACTGAAGGGGCGGGGCCAGACAGCGCTCGCCTTTCTCCCTCACCTCGCCTCACCCGCTGTTTTGGCTCGAATGCGCCTGCGCCTGCATTGACGTCACAACGTCGCCTCCTCGCCTCACGACTCTTTCTCCCTCCCTTTCGCAAACCTCTCAATCCAGATCCTAAAGGGAAATCCACCCACCGGTGTTTCCCGGTGTCTGCGCTCGCTTTTCCTCAAGGCAGAGCGAGGGAAAGGGGCGGCGGCGATACCACACTTCCGGCTCTCGAGCGAATCATAGAATCATATCAAAGAGTTGGAAGAGACCTCATGGGCCATCCAGTCCAACCCCCTGCCAAGAAGCAGGAACATTGCATTCAAATCACCCCTGACAGATGGCCATCCAGCCTCTGCTTAAAAGCTTCCAAAGAAGGAGCCTCCACCACACTCCGGGGCAGAGAGTTCCACTGCTGAACGGCTCTCACAGTCAGGAAGTGCTTCCTCATGTTCAGATGGAATCTCCTCTCTTGTAGTTTGAAGCCATTGTTCCGCGTCCTAGTCTCCAGGGAAGCAGAAAACAAGTTTGCTCCCTCCTCCCTGTGGCTTCCTCTCACATATTTATACATGGCTATCATATCTCCTCTCAGCCTTCTCTTCTTCAGGCTAAACATGCCCAGTTCCCTAAGCCGCTCCTCATAGGGCTTGTTCTCCAGACCCTTGATCATTTTAGTCGCCCTGCGGGGAGAGAGAGAGAGAGAGAAGAGAGGAGTTGGGAAGGGAAGTGGGAACTGGGTTGTTGTAGGTTTTTTCGGGCTATATGGCCATGGTCTAGAGGCATTCTCTCCTGACGTTTCGCCTGCATCTATGGCAAGCATCCTCAAAGGTAGTGAGGGAACAAAAAAAAAAGATTCCCCCCAGGCACTTCAAAACCATTAAATGCGAATCAAGGTGGTCAGTTGCAACATTCACACTTAGCTCCAGCAGACAAAAGTCCTTTGTCCCACCCTTGTCACTCCACAGATAATGAACAAAAATGAACAAAATCTGGCTACCAGTATTAAAAAACTCAAAAATCACAACAGCAAAACAACAGAGAGTAAAGAATCAGGCACATCAAATCACCTCTCAACAAAAGATTCCCCCCAGGCACTTCCAAGCCATTAAATGCTAGTCAAGGTGGTCAATTGAAACATTCACACTTAGATCCAGCAGACAAAAGTCCTTTGTCCCACCCTGGTCATTCCATAGATATATAAACCCAATTAGTGAGGTCTGTTGGAAGTAGGAAAATGGGTTTATATATCTGTGGAATGACCAGGGTGGGACAAAGGACTCTTGTCTGCTGGAACTAGGTGTGAATGTTTCAACTGACCACCTTACAATTCTAAATAGTAGTAAAATTACAGGGTTGTTGTAGGTTTTTTTCGGGCTGTATGGCCATGGTCTAGAGGCATTCTCTCCTGACGTTTCTCCTGCATCTATAGCAAGCATCCTCAGAGATAGTGCGGTCTGTTGGAACTAGGAAAATTGGGTTTATATATCTGTGGAATGACCAGGGTGCGACAAAGGACTCTTGTCTGCTGGAGCTAGGTGTGAATGTTTCAACTGACCACCTTACAATTCTAAATAGTAGTAAAATTACAAGGTTGTTGTAGGTTTTTTTCGGGCTGTATGGCCATGGTCTAGAGGCATATTTCTCCTGATGTTTCGCCTGCATCTATGGCAAGCATCCTCAGAGGTAGTGAGGTCTGTTGGAACTGGGAAAAAGGGTTTATATATCTGTGGAATGATCAGGGTGAGACAAAGGACTCTTGTCTGCTGGAGCTAGGTGTGAAGTGGGAACTGTTGCAGGGAGAGGCACACGGAAAGGGACAGAGTTCCTTTTCTCGTTTGTGCGTGAGGCACTTCCCCACTCGTGTAAAAAGAGGAACATTCGAAGGGAAACCGGAACTAGTACTGCAAGCGCCGTGTAATCTTAACTCTAGGACAATGCTAGTGTGCTGTCACGCACTGGGCCTGTGAAAGAGTCTGTAGACAGGACGTGTTTTCTGAATGCCCAACGGGACGCCGGGGGTGCCTCGGCTGAGAGGCCTTTTGGATTTCCCTACACAAGGTTCTTGTGAAAATTTAGAAAATTTAATTAAAAAGTTTTTATTGTTGCTTAAATCTATGTATATAATAAAATTTATTTATTTATTTATTTCTCGCACTTCTACCCCGCCCTCCTCAACCCCCGAGGGGGGACTCAGGGCGGCTTACAAATGGCACAATTCGATGCCAACACAACAATAAGATAAAAATAAACATATATAAACAGTAATTAAAACAATCAATTCTACATCATAATCAATAAAACCAGTGCTCAATGTTGGCCAGCTCAGAGTCCGTAAATTCATTCCACATTGTCAAATCCATCAATTCTAGTCATCGCTTGTCCTTTGTCTATCTGCCAGATTACCCAAAGGCCTGGTCCCATATCCATGTATTTAATTTCCTTCTAAAAGAGAGGAGGGATGTCGATGACCTAATTTCCCCAGTGAATTCCACAGGTGAGGGGCCACCACCGAGAAGGCCCTGCTCCTAGTCCCCACCAACCTCACTTGTGATAGAGGTGGGGCTGAGAGCAGGGCCTCCTCAGAAGATCTTAAGCTCTGAGGTGGGACGTAGAAGGAGATGCATTTGGACAGATACGCTGAGCTGGAACCATATAGGGTTTTGTAGGTCAAAACCAGCACTTTGAATTGTGCTCAGAACTGGATCGGCAGTCAATGGAGCTGACATAACAGAGGGGTGGTATGCTCCCTGTATGACACTCAGGTGAGTAATCTGGCTGCCGCCCGCTGGACTGATTGAAGTTTCCGAACAGTCTTCAAAGGCAACCCCACGTAGAGTGCGTTGCAGTAATCTATTCGGGATGTAACAAGAACATGGACCACTGTCTGTGTTTGTATGCGGAGGGAGGGAGGGTGGTGTATGTGGCAGCTTTCTGATTGGCTGCCACTTTCACAGACTATTGTGACCTGCACAGGTGACAGACCTGGACCAAACTTGGCACACGTAACCCCCATGACCCCCTTTACATCCTGGTGCGGTGTGGGGGAAGTGGACCACTGATTATGAGATTTGTAGTACTTTCAAACGCTTTGGTTCCCACAGACCACTGTGGTCCCCACCAATGACAGATCAAGACCAAACTTGGCACACAGACCCCCATGAACCACTCTACATCCTACTGCAGTTTGGAGGAGGTACCACGGATGATGGGACTTGCAGTACCTTGACTCACTTTCAGAGAGCACTGCGACCCTCATCCAATGACTGATCAAGACCAAACTTGGCACACAGGGCCCTCATGACCTACTCTACATCCTGGTGCAGTTTGGAGGAAGATGGACCATGGATGATGGGACGAAGTACCTTCACTCACTTTCCGAAATCACTGCGACCCTCCTCCCATGACTGATCAAAACCACACTTGGCACACAGACCCCCCATGACCCACTCTACATCCTGGTGCTGTTTGGAGGTGGATGGACCATGGACGATGGGGCTCCCAGTAGCTTCACTAACTTCCCGAAGCCATTGCGAGCCACATACATAACTCATAAAGACCAACCTTGGCACACAATGCCTTTCTCAAATAACCCAGACACCGCCAGGTCCCCAAGCTAGTCTTCAATAAATCAAACAAATACTTCAAGGCTTTGAATCAACTGGTGGCTTGCTTAAATCTTGTCCACAAGGGACAGGCAACTTTCTTCATCAACTGCTTCTTCCTTCTACAAGGGAAATCCTTGACCCCTCCCTGGGCAATCTGGCTTAAGCTCTGCTGGCATGGGCTCCAACACCCAGTCCAAATTCCTTTATGGCTGCTGTGAGTGGTCCTTACCAAACAGAGTCCTTTAGTAGATTTCCAAGAGGAAAGAAGGCTTTCAATTCCCAGCGAAGGCTGGCTGTCAAACCGTGGAGCTGTATTTCTCCAGCAAAGAGCTGGCTGTAGAGCTGTGGAACATAATGAATCTATTATGAATTCCCACAACTCTTTATGAACTTTTATGGACTTTGGAGGGAGGGAAAGCTGACAGGGCTCCCTTTGGTCTTGCATGATTTATCCCTTATGAATTCCATGTATGTTTTCCTTCCCAATACCAATATATGTGTGTACATCTATATTTTTAAAAATTGAAGGAAAGCCACCTTTTTCAGGAACCCAGCTACTCATGACCCCAGAAAGCATTTCTCAAATTCCCGGGCCACTAATCTTGGGAAGCCCGATCTGGTCACGGTGGTCCACGCTCTTGTTACATCCCAATTAGATTACTGCAACGCACTCTACGTGGGGTTGCCTTTGAAGACTGTTCGGAAACTTCAACTAGTCCAGCGGGAGGCAGCCAGACTGCTCACCGGAGCGTCATACAGGGAGCATACCACCCCCCTGTTGTGTCAGCTCCACTGGCTGCCGATCCAATTCCGAGCACAATTCAAAGTGCTGGTTTTGACCTACAAAACCCTATACGGTTCCGGCCCAGTGTATCTGTCCGAACGGATCTCCCTCTACGTCCCACCTCGGAGTCTAAGATCTTCTGGAGAGGCCTTGCTCTCAACCCTGCCTCTATCACAAGTTAGATTGGCAGGGACGAGGAGCAGGGCCTTCTCAGTGGTGGCCCCTCACCTGTGGAATTCACTTCCCGGGGAAATTAGATCAATGACATCCCCCCTTTCCTTTAGGAAAAAATTGAAAACTTGGATTTGGGACCAGGCATTTGGACATTCTGGCAGCTAAAGAAAGGACTTGACGATGGACAGGAATTGACAAAACGGAATGGAACTATGGAACTCGGAACGCTGAACATGTGTTATGTACTGATTATTTTAATCCGCTAATTGTTTAACTGCTGTTTTGTATGTATGTATATCTTGTGTAGGCATCGAATCCTGCCTTTTTGTAAGCCGCCCTGAGTCCCTCCCCCCCCCCCAGGGGTTGAGAAGGGCAGGGTAGAAGTACCATAAATAAATAAATAATCCCCTAAGAAAAGTTTTCATCAAGCCCATTTGCATGGGAAATGATTAAATGACAGTCCTCGGTGAGCAGGAAGTTAGGCCACCCAGAATAAGGTCTATGGACATATGGTTATAACACAACATAAAGGGCATTTTCCTATCTGCAAGGAACTAGGAACTTTGCTACAGCCTCCCCATTGTGCCAATCCAACTGGCTGAAACCAGCTTCCAACTTCATCCCATATCCAGGACGGAAGGACAGCAAAGAATCTAGCCGCTAGTGGCTAGACAAAAATGTGAATTCAAGAAGTCAAACAATAACCTAGGCTAGGCTTGAGAGCCTAAAGGATTTCGGCCAGCTATTTAGCAAACACTGGCCATCTTAATCCAGTCAACTAGACATTGTTTCCCTGTTCCTGCCTCCCTTCCACCTCATTGGCTGAGAGGCCAAAGCAGGGCTCCGGCTGCCATTGGCCCTCCTGCTGGCTTGCTGACGTCACAGACAATCATAACAATGCCAGCTCGGCAGGGTGGGTCGATGGGCATGGGAACTTTTGAATCTGAAGCCTATAAATATTGTATCTCTTTGCCCAATGGGCATATTGTTTGGCAGATTACTGCAATTGTCATCCTTTCCAGCTGGAATGAAATAAACATCTCAGTGGCTTTCTTCTTCAACTTGGTGAGATTTATTCTGGAATACTGGCTTCTTTTTTTCTCACCAGGCAACCCACAATAGTTTTGGTCTGTCCACAGCCATTCTAAATTGCCCGTCAACAATACAATAAAGTATTAATAAATAAAACAGGAATTTTCTACTTTGCGAGGCCTTTATTCTTCTCTAGATAAAGGCTGTGTGACTTTTGAGGCAATTCCTCAAAAGAGGAAAAGCTTGAGATAACATAAAGTATTTTAAAATAAAATAGTCCATTCCTCTTTTTATTTCACTGCTGAGGCCATTTCTGAAGGAAAAGTTTTGAAGTAAAGAAAGAAATCACCGAAATAACAAGTAAACAAACACGAATAAAGTGAAATAAGGTCATCCGGATAAGAAGAAAAACATTTCCTGAGGTAAAGTTATTGCCAAAAAGAAGGAAACGTGGCTCTTTCGACTCCACGTGGATTTCAAGACAGGAAAATAAACCAGTCTAGTCAATAAAATGGGCCATTATTCACCTCTCCACCTCAGGAGGCAAGTTTCCAAAACTTTGTCCTGCTGTCTATGAAAAGGGGCTCTTTTCCTTCCCTTCCATCTCTCCTTTGTAGCACTACTATGTTAAAAACTACAACTTTGTTGTGAATTGCGTGAAGAGTGCCTTCCATTCCCTGCCTGTCTCTTCAGGGCCTTCCAGCCATAACTGATGAAATCTGGGCCTGCTCTTTAAGTCGAACATGACCCCCCCTCCAAATAAAAGATAGTAACTTATAGTTTTGCTAAGGACAAGGACACCAGACTGGATAAGGGTTAAGCCTTGGTCAATTTGCCAAGACACTAACAACAACAAGGAGACTTCCCATTTTAGATAGTGTGTACATTTAATCAAGGTTTTATGCCCTATGTTTCATATATAGCAGAAGGTAGCACATTTATTACTGAGAAACCACCTCCCTTTACACTTATGTGCTCTCTTGAACTTCTGTGGGACTCTGGTGGGAGGGATAAGTGGGTATGTTTTCTATATCATGATTTCTATATTTCTATATTTCTCCCTGTGTACCTGACCTTTTCCTGACCCTTTTGCCCAATTCCCCTTTATTGAAAAAATGTATAAAAATATAAGAAACCACCCCTGTGACCCTGGAAAGGAGGAAATCCTCCGTTGGAAAAAACCCTTATCAAAAGACACTTTTTGCATGGACAACAACGGATTGTGACCTCTGGCCTCGGAGTTGGCCCCCCCAGAGGAAGCCGTCACTTGGCATATCATATCTCAACAGGACAAAGGAAGCCTTCGGAAAGCCACACTTTGTCCTAACCTGTTACTGATTCAACTTTTATCCACTGAAACCATAGCCAAGATTCCCTCATTCTTTCTGTGTCTCAGCACTGGAAAAATCCGGATTATGGCAAGCCTGCCAGACAATCAACGTTTATTGCAGCCATTCAAGGACAACAGCAAAGGTTAGCTTGCAGGCCCTTCGGACTCGCTGGTCACTTGAACATCTCAAAATCTCCATAATCCACTCAAGAATGCATTGTTTCCCTCTCGTCTCGCCTCCCTCTCTCCTGATTCCTCAGGACGCCGATGCGGCAGAAGCCCAACTATTGGCCCAGGCACTCAGGAGGCGGTCAAGCCTCCTCCTAGCTGTAGAGCGCCAGCCCATCATTGTCGAGCCGGCATGGGGGGGGGGGGTGGAATGGGAGTTTCAAACCTGGCAGCTCTGTTTTATGTATAAAAAGGCCTTTATTTTTGTACACTGTGTGCTTAGCTTGGTGAAATATTGCTGCTTTGCATCCTTTTCAGCTGAATCGCAATAAAATCATTTCGGTGGCGCTTCCTTCAATTTTGGTGAGATTTCTTTTGGGAACTTAGGGGAAAATCTTTTAAATTGCGGCTTCTCTTTGCTCACGATTGTAACGAACCCTCTTTGGTGGGTCCGCAGGGTCTCTCCTACAGGGCCAACCCTTTTAAATTCCTCCATGATTTCATCTCCACCCGGTGGCGCAGTGGGTTAAAGCTCTGTGCCGGCAGGACTGAAGACCCGACAGGTCACAGGTTCAAATCCGGGGAGAGGTGGATGAGCTCCCTCTATCAGCTCCAGCTCCTCATGTGGGGACATGAGAGAAGCCTCCCACAAGGATGATAAAAACATCAAATCATCCGGGCGTCCCCTGGGCAACGTCCTTCCAGACGGCCAATTCTCTCACAACAGGAGCGACTTGCAGTTTCTCAAGTCGCTCCTGACACGACCCAAAAAAATCTCCACCTCAGGAGGCAAGTTTCCAAAACTTTGCCTGGTTTCTATGAAAAAGGGCTCTTTTCCTTCCCTTCCATCTCTCCTTTGTAGCACGACTATGTTAAAAACTACATCTTTGTTGTGAATTGCGTGAAGAGTGCCTTCCATTCCCTGCTTGTCTCTTCAGGGCCTTCCAGCCACAACTGATGAAACCTGGGCCTGCTCTTTCCTTCTTTCCTTCGAGTCTTAACCATGGCGACCAACCAAGCTCCCTTCTCTTTGAGGGGAAATACACTGCAGGGAATGAAACATTGGAATGTAAAACGTGGCATAACTTTCTGAGGTAAATGTTAGGGCTGAGGAGCCATTTCTCCCTCAAGACTGCTCTTGAGCCTCGGCCCCGCCCCCTTTTCCCTGGTCGCCACGCCATTGGACAATTCTCCTCCACGCCGTCGGCTCAGAAAGGGCTTCGCAAAGAGAGGAGAGAAGGGAGCTGCTTAACGCATGCGCACTGCAACTCTCCCGCGTCTTTTTCCCCTCACCGAACATATTCTATTGCTCTCGGCCCCTTGAACTCCTTTCCCAAGCACTCATTGGGCCCCACTCCTGTCTGTCAAAGTTCTGTTCATAAAAAAGGGACGGCGCGGGTCTTTTTTGCTCTTGTCCCGCCCCTTAGCATCAGGGACGGAAAACTGCCTAGAAGCCGCATGCGCAGTAGAGGATCCTCGTGAGAGTCTCTACTGCGCCTGCGCTGAGGCTTTGCGGATGGCTCCTAGCGGGTGGGAAAGAAAGGAAAGGGCGCATGCGCAGAAATAGCGGAAGGAGAGAAGTGTGGCGCTTGGAACGCTTCTGACCAATCAGAGGACAAGAGGGCGGAGCTCCTTGCGGCGTGACGTCACGCTTATGCTTCTGGCCCCACAGAGGGTGCACAGAGGGTCAAAGTTAAAAGTGAGATCAAACTGTGCTAACTCTACAATGTGGATGCAAGCCTCCATTCTATATCTGAGATCACAACCGTTTATACCGTTTATACCTTGAACTGCCATCCTATGGGATAATGGGAACTGTCGTTTTGCAAGATCTTTAGCCTATCTGCTTTGATAATCTGGATTATGTGGCAGTGTAGAAGGGACCTGCATCTACACTGCCACGTAAAACCCAGATTATCTGATTTGAACTGGATTATATGGCAGTGTAGACATATAATCCAGTTCAAAGCAGATAATCTGGATTTTACATGGCAGTGTAGAAGGGGGCATGGATTTAAAAAAGGATAATCCGCATTATCTGCCTTGAATTGGATTATACGGATCTACACTGCCATATAATGCAGTTCAAAGAAGATAATCTGGAATTTACATGGCAGTGTAGAAGGGGACTTGGATTTAAAAAAGGATAATCCGCATTATCTGCCTTGAATTGGATTATATGAGTCTACACTGCTATATAATACAGGTAAAAACAGATAATCTGGATTTTACATGGCAGTGTAGAAGGGGACTTGGATTTAAAAGGGATAATCCGCATTATCTGCCGTGAATTGAATTATACGAGTCTACACTGCCATATAATGCAGTTCAAAGCAGATAATCTGGAATTTACATGGCAGTGTAGAAGGGGCCTTGGATTTAAAAAAGGATAATCTGCATTATCTGCCGTGAATTGGATTATACGAGTCTACACTGCCATATAATGCAGTTCAAAGCAGATAATCTGGATTTTACATGGCAGTGTAGAAGGGGCCTTGGATTTAAAAAAGGATAATCCGCATTATCCGCCTTGAAGTGGATTATATGAGTCTACACTGCCATATAATCCAATTCAAAGCAGATAATCTGGATTTTACATGACAGTCTTGATGGGGCCTGAAATGTAGGCTGATCTTAAATTACTTCTGCAGCTACTAAGATACTTCTGTTTATAAATAAAGCTTTCCAAGAATGCATAACCATTTTAATGAAATGCAGAAAAACAATAAGTTACTGCAGAGAAACAAACTAATGATGTATTGTCGAAGGCTTTCATGGCTGGAATCACTAGGTTGTTGTAGGTTTTTTCGGGCTATATGGCCATGTTCTAGAGCCATTTTCCCCTGACGTTTCGCCTGCATCTTTGGCAAGCATCCTCAGAGCTTGCCAAAGATGCAGGCGAAACGTCAGGAGAAAATGCCTCTAGAATATGGCCATATGGCCTGAAAAAACCTACAACAACCTAAACTGTTGTGATGTTGGCACTTAATACCAGTTTAAGGTTATGCCCTTTGAGTATTATATATGTTGCAATTATATGAAAATCAAAATGATCAAAGTCACCCCCATATAGAGATATCTGAAACGAATAATAATAATCTGACAACACAAGGAAGCCAAGGCATATTATGATTTCATATATACACAAAAGTATTATTAGTCCATGAGATTATGGCAGGCTCTAGCTATGTTTAGAAAACAGTAATACTAATAATGTGAGATTATGGTAGGAGATGAGAGGGAATGCACAGGAAATCCCATCCTAGTCTTGAGTCTTTATGTTCCAAGTGGAATCAATTTGCATTTTTTAAATTTATTATGTCAGGAGCAACCAGACATTTGTATTACATTTTTAACAAAACAAACAAACAGACAAAACACAAAGTTTGCAAGCTTGTTAGTTGATTAAATGTCCTTTGACCAGTATCTGGCCACTTGGAGTGCCTCTGGTGTTGCCGCAAGAAGGCCCTCCATTGTGCATGTGGCAGGGCTCAGGTTGCATTGCAGCAGGTGGTCAGTGGTTTGCTCTTCTCCCCACTCGCATGTCGTGGATTCCACTTTGTGGCCCCATTTCTTAAGGTTGGCTCTGCATCTCATGGTGCCAGAGCGCAGTCTGTTCAACGCCTTCCAAGTCACCCAGTTTTCGGTGTGCCCCGGGGGGAGCCTCTCATTTGGTATCAGCCATTGGTTGAGGTTCTGGGTTTGAGCCTGCCACTTTTGGACTCTTGCTTGCTGAGATGTTCCAGCGAGTGTCTCTGTAGATCAGGGGTCCACAAACTTTTTAAACAGAGGGCCAGGTCACAGTCCCTCAAACTGTTGGAGGACCGGATTATAATTTGGAAAAAAATGAATGAATTCCTATGCACACTGCACATATCTTATACACAATACAATAATTAAAATGAAGAACAATGTTAACAAATATAAATTTATTAGTATTTCAATGGGAAGTGTGGGCCTGCTTTTGGCTGATGAGATAGGATTGTTGTTGCGTGCTTTCCTGTCGCTTCAGACTTGGGTTGACCCTGAGCGAGGGCCGGGTAAATGACCTTGGAGGGCCGTACCCAGCCCCCGGGCCTTAGTTTGAGGACCCCTGCTGTAGATCTTAGAAAACTATGTCTTGATTTAAGTCATTGATGTGCTGGCTGATACCCAAACAAGGGAAGAGCTGGAGCTGTCACTGCCTTGGTCCTTTCACTATTGGCTGCTACTTCCTGGCAGATGTCAGGTGGTGCAATACCGGCTAGACAGTGTAATTCCTCCAGTCGTTTAGGGCACAGACACCCCGTGATAATGCGGCATGTCTCATTAAGAGCCATATCCAACTGTTTTAGTGTGGTGAGATGTGTTCCACACTGGGCATGCATACTCAGCAGCGGAGTAGCACAGCGCAAGGGCAGATGTCTTCACAGTGTCTGGTTGTGATCCCCAAGTTGTGCCAGTCAGCTTTCGTATGATATTGTTTCTAGTGCCCACTTTTTGCTTGATATTCAGGCAGTGCTTCTTGTAGGGCAGAGCATGGTCCAGAGTGACTCCTAGGTATTTGGCTGCGCTGCAATGCTCCAGTGGGGTTCCTTCCCAGGTAATCCTCAGAGCTCGGGATGCTTGTCTGTTCTTAAGGTGAAAAGCACATGTCTGTGTTTTAGATGGATTAGGGATCAGTTAGTTTTATTTATCTATCTATTTATTTATTTATTTATTTACTTTGCTTCTATACCGCTGTTCTCAGCCCGGGGGCGACTCACAGCGGTGTACAACATAGGAAGAACAAAATTCAAGACACAGTATAAAAAACACAATTCACAATACAGCATTATACAAAACATCGTTGTTACTACAAAAGCCATTCAGCATCGTCTCATCGTCCTAATCACAATCCAGTATCGTTTTCCGTTGTTCCATTCCTATCGTCATTACCAATCATTGCACTTCTTGTTCGAACGCTTTCCTGAACAACCAAGTCTTTAATTTTCTGCGGAATATCATCAAGGATGGAGCCAGTCTAATGTCCACGGGAAGGGTGTTCCACAGCCGAGGAGCCACCACCGAGAAGGCCCTATCTCTCGTCCCCGCCAGCCGTGCCTGTGAAACAGGCGGGATCGAGAGCAGGGCCTCCCCGGAAGATCTCAAAGTCCTGGCGGGCTCGTAGGTCGAGATGCGGTCGGATAGGTATCTTGGGCCGGAACTGTTTAAGGCTTTATAGGCCAACGCCAGCACCTTGAATTGAGCCCGGTAGCAGATCGTTATAGTTTCCCCTGTAATAGGCAGTAAGAGCACCTAGAGCTTTGGAGAGCTTCTGTTCAACCATCTCAACCCTCCCTGCTTGAGCAGTAATTGCACGATCGTCAGCATAGATGAAACTCTCTGTCCCTTCTGGCAGTGGCAGGACATTTGTGTAAATGTTGAACATGAATGGAGCAAGCATGTTCCCCTGAGGCAGGCCGTTCTTCTGTTTCCGCCAACTGCTTCTCTGGGCCTGGAACTCAACAAAAAAGCTCCTGTTTTGTAGCAGGTTTCCTATCAGACGGGTGAGATGGTAGTCCTTTGTGATATTATACATTTTTCTCAGGAGGAGGCGGTGGTTCACAGTATCATAAGCCGCTGACAGGTCTATGAAGACAGCTCCTGTGATCTGTTGCCTTTCAAAGCCATCTTCTATGTGCTGAGTCAGGTTCTGCACTTGCAATGTGCAGCTTTTGCCTTTCCCGAAGTGTTAGATGGGGCCTCAGGTCTCTTTCTCACTGCCATATACAAGCCAGAGTACTGTTCCATTATCCAGGAGGAGGCCACAAGGGGGCGCTAGGCATAGAGGATAGTCCAGGCATGGACAAACTTGGTCCCAAAACTTGAGCATTTGGATTTCAACTCCCACTTTCCTCACAGCTTCAGGCCCCTTCCTTTTCCCCCTCAGCTGCTCAATCAGAAAAGCAAAAGCAAAACAAAGGGCTTGAGGCTGTTAGGAATGGTGGGAGCTGAAGTCCAAAACATCTGGAGCCCCCCCTCCCCATACAATGGACTATCCTTCTCTGTCTTGCCCCTTTTATTTATTTATTTATCGTATATACTCGAGTATAAGCCGACCCGAATATAAGCCGAGGCACCTAATTTTACCACAAAAAACTGAGAAAACAGATTGACTCGAGTATAAGCCGAGGGTGGGAAATGCAGCAGCTACCGGTAAATTGCAAAATAAAAATAGATACTAATTAAATTACATTAATTGAGGAATCAGTAGGTTATATATTTTGGAATATTTCCAAAAATGGTAATTTAAGATAAGACTGTCCAACTCTGATTAAATGATTATTTACCTTCTTCAGTGTAAATGTGCTTACTTATCCTTCCAATAATAATAAAGAGAGTAACATAATAAATGTAACAACAACAACACTAAAAAGAGTAAAATAATGAATGTAGCGATAACGACAATTATACAGTAAAATATAAATGTATAATAATAGAGTAAAATGATAAATGTAATAATAATAAATAGAATAAAATAATCAATGAAATGAAAATAATAACAGTAAAATGATAAATAACCTTGACTCGAGTATAAGCCAAGGAGGACTTTTTCACCCTAAAAAAAGGGCTGAAAAATTAGGCTTATACTCGAGTATATGCAGTATTTATTTACTGCATTTATATTCCACCTTTCTCACCCCAAAGTGGACTCACGACGGCTCACAAAAAAGGCACAATTCGATGTCATATATACATATAGGATAAAACAAAGATATACATTAAAAACAAATAATTAAAGCATATCAGTCTTAAAACAATTAATTAAAACCACGCAATCCAAAGGCATATTCCAGGAGTCATTCCAATTGTCAGTTGCATTTCTTTTGAAGTCTGCCAGATAATGGAACAGTCCCAAATCCAGATTATGTGCTTTGAACAGGATTATATAGCTGTGTGGACTCATAGAATCCAGTTCAAAGCATACCATGTGGATTAGCTGGTCTGATCGTTTGGATTTTACTTACTTAGGTAATCCCTCGTTGTCCGAGTATGATGGCTTTCCAAGTTCGGTGTCCTGGCGGTGTGTACGTGGAGCCCTATTCTTGATCTGCATCGTCTCCCGTAATGAGGGCATCGGTTTCCAGGTGGAAGGCGGTCCTGGTCGGGGTTGGCTTGATGCACCTTCCCCTTGGTACGTTTCTCTCTTTCGCCCTCCATTCGTGCTTCTTCAAATTTTACAGCACTGCTGGTCACAGCTGACCTCAAGGCCCAGGGCTTCCCAGTTCTCAGTGTTTATGCCATAGTTTTTAAGTTTGGCTTTGAGCCCATCTATACATCTTTTTTCCTGTCCACCAACATTCCATTTCCTGTTCTTGAGTTTGGAGTAGAGTAACTGCTTTGGGAGATGGGGATCGGGCATTCAGACAATGTGTGTGGTCCAGCAGAGTTGATGGCAGAGGGCCATTGCTTCAATGCTGCTGGTCTTTACTTCCAGCACACTGATATTTGTCCCAATTTTCCCAAAACATTTGCAGGATTTTTCAGAGGCAGCGCTGATGGAATTATTCCAGGAGTTAAGTGTGACGCCTGTAGACAGTCCACGTTTCTCAGGTGTATAACAGGATTGGGAGGACAATAGCTTTATAAACAAGCACCTTGGTCTCCCTATGGATGTCCCAGTCCTCAAACACTCTCTGCTTCATTAGGAAGAATGTTGCATTCACAGAGCTCAGGCAGTGTTGTATTTGAGTGTCAATGTTGACTTTTGTGGAGAGGTGGCTGCCAAGGTAGCAGAAATTGTGAACATTTTCTAATGTTACACCATTAAGCTGTATTTCTGGCATTGGAGAGGGATTGGCTGGTGACTGCTGCAAGAGCACTTTGGTTTTCTCGATGTTCAATGACAGACCAAGCTTCTCATATGGTTCTGTGAAGGTGTTTAGAGTGGTTTGTAGGTTTTTTTCTGAATGTGCACAGAAGTTGTTGTCATCAACATACTGGAGATGGTGAAGCTGGGAGACACCTGCTTGGACCCCTGGTCTTTGACCTGTGGGGTCCCGCAAGGCTATATTTTGTCGCCCATGCTTTTTAACATCTACATGAAACCGCTGGGAGAGGTCATCCGGAGTTTTGGAGTTAGGTGCCATCTCTACGCAGATGACATGCAACTCTACTACTCTACTACTCAATCTAAAAATGATACTACTCATTTCCACCTAAATCCAAGGAGGCCTCTTGGGTGCTGGACGAGTGCCTGGCCGCTGTGGCTATCTGGATGAGGGAGAACAAGCTGAAGATCAATCCCGACAAGACAGAGGTCCTCCTGGTCAACTGTAAACCAGACCAGGGTATAGGGTGGCAACCTGTGCTGGACGGGGTTACACTCCCTCTGAAGTCACAGGTCTGCAGCTTGGGAGTCCTCTTGGATTCATCACTTACGTTTGAGGCTCAGGTGTTGGCGGTGTCCGGGAGGGCTTTTGCACAACTAAGACTTGTGCGCCAGCTGTGACCATACCTTGCAAAGGTTGATCTGGCCGGGGTGGTCCATGCCTTAGTCACCTCTAGGTTGGATTACTGTAATGTTAAGTTCCAACCTCCAGCACTACGTCCCAGAAGCACTTTATTAGAGCTCAAGACTCTCTGCACATTTTACTTGCCCAGAATCCCAACATATCACCTCTTACACCCAGCACTTTTTAACCTGTACCCTTCATTGGCCCGGCCCTGGTTTTATTGCGTAATAGTGTAATGTTCTGTTTCTGTTATTGCTTATTTTTTTAATTTGCTTGCATTGTATTGTTATTGTCTGTTGTTGTTGTGTTGAGGCCTTGGACTGTGTAAGCCGCATCGAGTCCTTTGGGAGATGCTAGCGGGGTACAAATAAAGTTTAATAATAATAATAATAATAATAATAATAGTGTCAAATTGGTCCAGTGAATGAAAATAAATCCTGCATATCAGATATTTGCATTACAATTCTAAATAGTAGTAAAATTAAAAGGGTTGTTGTAGGTTTTTTTCGGGCTATATGGCCATGGTCTAGTGGCATTCTCTCCTGACGTTTCGCCTTCATCTATGGCAGGCGAAAGGTGTTGGAACTAGGCAAAAGGGTTTATATATCTGTGGAATGACCAGGGTGGGACAAAGGACTCTTGTCTGCCGGAGCTAGGTGTGAATGTGTGATTCCGGCCATGAAAGCCTTCGACAATATAGTAAAATTATAGTTATGAAGTAGCAGCGAAACTTTCTCATAACTTTATTTTCCAGATCATCAGACTGGGCCACAGCAATGCGTGGCAGGGGACTTGCTAGTACAATAATAAATGAGGAGAGGATGCATTCAGTTTGTCTATGGGGTGGACGACTGGGAAAAAGAAATGGGGGGAAGGCTTTCGTGAGAAGATGCACCGTTAATCTGCTTCTAGTTAGTTAAATGAACTCTCATAAGAGAGACTAAGCTGTTGGAACTGAGAGATTGTCATTGTGTGAAAGTCAGCAATGGCTGACTAAAGTGGGGATGTTGTGCAACAAAGGCATAGGTACGTACATACATGGTTTCATTATGTGCAAAATCATCAGCTGTTGACTGTGCAACAAATACATATGCATGGTTCATCATGCAATCAAACTACAAGAAAGGAGAATCCATCAGAACATGAGGAAGAACTTCCTGACTGTGAGAGCTGTTCAGCAGTGGAACTCTCTGCCCCGGAGTGTGGTGAAGGCTCCTTCTTTGGAAGCTTTTAAACAGAGGCTGGATGGCCATCTGTCAGGGGTGATTTGAATGCAATATTCCTGCTTCTTGGCAGAATGGGGTTGGACTGGATGGCCCATGAGGTCTCTTCCAACTCTTTGATTCTATGAGGAACTGTATTAAGGCGTCAGGGCATTAGGAAGGTTGAGAACCACTGGCCTGAGTAATTCGGGGAGGGGGCGTGCCCTTGCGTTTCCCCGCCCATTCCCTTGTGGCTCCGCCCCTCCCTCCCTCCCTTCGGCGGCGGAACAAAGCGCGGGCCCCATGGCCGCCAACACCGCCTCCTCCTCCTCTCCGTCTGAGCCGAGGGCCGGGCTGCTGCCTCGCCTCCTCCCTCCTCCTCCTCCTGCTGGGTTTGGGCGAGGGGGCGGGCAGTGAGGGCGAAGGGGCGGCGCCTGCTGTCCGGGGCACAAAAGCAGGCTGGCCTGCCCGGCTGGGAGGGAGGGACGGGCTGCCCGGCCGGCCTGGGCATGGCTGCGCGGGGCCGGCGCTCCTGGCTGCTGGCGCTCCTGCTCGGGCTCGTGCTGGGCTTCCTCCTCGCCTCGCGACTCCTCCCGGCCCGCACCGCCCCCGGCCTCTCCACCGCCGCCCGCCTCCACGCCCGGACGGGGGCCGCCGGGCGGGGGAGCCTCTGCCGGGGAGGGAAGGGCGGAGGGGGGAGAGAAGGGGGAAGAGGAGGAGGAGGAGGGGCGCCGCGGGACGGGCCCCACCCCGACCGCCCCCCCGGGTCGCCCCCTCCCCCCGGCCAACCCGGAGCCGGATTCCTCTTCGTCGGGGTCATGACCGCACAGAAGTACCTGCGCAGCCGAGCCATGGCCGCCTCCAGGTGAGCGCCCCCTCCCCAACTGCCCTCCTCCTCCTCCTCTTCGCTCTTTCTTTCCCTCCTGACGCCCCTCCTTTCCACCCCCCTTCCTTCCTTCCTTCCTTCCTTCCTTCCTTCCTTCCTTCCTTCCTTCCTTCCTTCCTTCCTTCCTTCCTTCCTTCCTTCCTTCCTTTGTTAAACAAAACTAATAATAATAATAATAATCCCTTTTCCTTCCTTCCTTCCCCCCCCCCCCCCCCCGCCGCGACAAGGCACACCCCTTTAGTGGAGACGTGGGCAGGAGCGGCCCCTTGCTTGCTTGCATGCCTGCCTTCCCTCCTTCCCTCCCTCCTTCCTTTCCTTCCTTCCGTCCTTCCCTCCTTCCTTTCTCCCCACCTCCTTCCCTCCCTCCTTCCTTCCCTCCCTCCTTCCCTCCTCCTTCCTTCCTCCCTCCTTCTCCTTCTTCCTCCTTCCTCCCTCCCTCCTTCCTCCTCCCTTCCTTCCTTCTTCTTCCTTCCCTCCTTCCTTCCCTCCCTCCTCCTTCCCTCCCTCCCTTCCTCCTCCCTTTCTTCCCTTCCCTTCCTTTCCCTTTCCTCCCTCCCTTCCTTTCTCTCCCTTCCCCCTTTCCTTCCCTTCTTTCCCTCCTCTCTTCCTCCCCCTTTCCTTCCTCCTTCCCTTCTTCCTTCCCTCCTTCCCTTCCTTCCCTCCCTTCCCTTCCCTCCCTTCTTCCTTCCCTTCTTTCCCTTCTTTCCTTCCTCCTCCTTCCCTTCCTTCCCTCTCTCCCCTTCCCTCCTTCCCTTCCTTCCTTCTCTTTCCCTCCCCTTCTTCCTTCCTTCCCTCCCTTCCCTTTTCCTTCCCTTCCTCCTTCCCTTCCTTTCCCTTCCCTTCCCTTCTTCTTCTTTCCCTCCTTCCCTCCCTTCCTTTCCCTTTTCCTTCCCTTCTTCCTTCCCTTCCTCCCCCTCCCTTTCTTTTTCCTCCTCCTTCCTTCCCTCCCTTCCCTCCCTTCTTCCTTCCTTCACTTCTCTTCCTTCCCTTCCTTCCTTCCCTTCCATCCCTCCCTCCCTCCCTCCCTTTTTTCCTTCCTCCCTCCCTCCCTCCCTCCAAGGTGAGAAGGGGGGCTTGGAGACAAAGGGGGCGGGAAATAGTCCTAAAGTTGGAAGAAACCCCATGGGCCCTGCAGGAAAGGCACACGGGTCTCCTTGGCCTTGGCCAGTGTTTTTTTTTTTTAATGTCATGCCAGGAGCTACTTGAGAAACTGCAAGTTGCTTCTGGTGTGAGAGAATTGGCCGCCTGCAAGGACGTTGCCCAGGGGACATTGCCTGGATGATGTGATGTTTTTATCATCCTTGTGGGAGGCTTCTCTCATGTCCCCGTTGCATGAGGAGCTGGAGCCCATAGAGCAGTGGTTCTCAACCTTTCTAAGCCATATGAACTTCAGTTGCACATCTGTGGAGAAGGAAAAGGAAGAACTTGAAACTGTGCCAAATGGGGCTGCCTTAGAGGTCTCACTGTTATTAATCATAATATAAATATCTGATATGCAGGATGTATTTTCATTCACTGGACCAAATTGGGCACAAATACGTGATATGCCCCGATTTGAATACTGGTGGGGTTGGCAGGGGATTGATGTTGTCATTTGGGAGTTGTAGTTGCTGGGATTTATAGTTTACCTACAATCAGAGAGCATTCTGAACTCCAACAATCTTGCCACACAGAACTCCCAGGCCATGACCAACAGAAAATACTGGAAGGGTTTGGTGGGCATTGACCTTGAGTTTGGGAGTTGTAGTTCACCTACATCCAGAGAGCACTGTGGACTCAAACAGTGATGGATCTGGACCAAACTTGCCATGAATACTCAACATGCCCAATGTGAATAAACACTGGTGGAGTTTGGGGAAAATAGACCTTGCATTTGAGAGTTTTAGTTGCTGGGATTTATAGTTCACCTACAATAAAAGATCATTCTGATCCCTACCAATGATAGAACTGGGCCAAACTTCCCACATGGAACCCCTATGACCAACAGAAAATACGTTTTTGGATGGTCTTTGGCGACCCCTCTGAAACCCCCTCGTGACCCCCCTAGGGGTCCCGACCCCCAGGTTGAGAACCATTGCGATAGACGCAGCTCATCCACCTCTCCCCAGATTTGAACCAGCGACCTGTTGGTCTTCAGTCCTGCTGGCACAGGGGTTTAACCATTTGGCGAGTGTTGTTACCCCGCATCCCTGCAGAGAGGGGAGGCCTGCTTGGATCCCCTGCCCCCTCCTTCCCATCCAGCTTCGGCCATAGCCCCCCACCCCTCCGCCGTCCTCCGTCCCGTGCCCGAAATAATAAATGCAGCAGAATAATTTGACCCTCAGGGCAAAACATGGGTGTCCCCCTCCCCCTTGAATCAAACTCAACTGTGGTTTGCAAGGACCTTCCAGGCATTGGACCCCGGGCCAGGGTCTTCCATTCGGAGCTGAAGAAGGCACACCAGCCAGGCCTCCTTTGCAAGGGGTCCCTCCCCTTCTTCTCCCCCCTCGCTGCTTTGAGATGACCCCGTGAAAGGTGCCTGGGTGTCTGGATGTAGGTGAACTACAACTCCAAAACTCAAGGTCAATGCCCACCAAACCCTTCTAGTATTTTGTATTGATCATGAGAGTTCTATGTGTCAAGATTGGTTCAGGTCTATCATTGGTGGAATTCATAATGCTCTTTAATTGTAGATGAACTATAAATCCCAGCAACTACAAGTCTGAAATGACAAGACCAGTCCCACCCACCCACTTCAACCTAAATAGTATTCAAATTTGGGCATCAAGCCAATCCCGACCAGGACCTCCTTCCACCTGGAAAGAAGGTGTGGAAGAAGATGCAGATCCAGAAAAGGGCCCACAGTCACTGTGGACTCACCAGTACACTGATCTTGGAAGACTATCCTACTTGGAAAATGAGGGATCGCCTAAGTCAGTGTTTTTCAACCTGGGGGTCGGGACCCCTGGGGGGTCATGAGAAGGTGTTGGGGGGTCGCCAAAGACCATCAGAAATTACAGTATTTTCTGTTGGTTATCTGGGTTCTGTGTGGAAAGTT
This sequence comes from Anolis sagrei ordinatus, assembly GCF_025583915.1. NCBI lineage: Eukaryota > Metazoa > Chordata > Lepidosauria > Squamata > Anolidae > Anolis > Anolis sagrei. The sequence goes on along the minus strand of NW_026844367.1, from coordinate 26,190,630 downwards.
AGGTCCAATTCTCTTGTTGATGGCAGGCATGTAGCCGGGGGGGGGGGGGCTTGGGGGGCTTTCAGCCCCCCCCCCCCGAAATTCTCATGGTGGTTTGAGAAAAGGCCTTACTGGTGCATTATTTAAACTGTTATGTTTATTCATATCATGATCTGATCACCATACTCAATATATCCCATATGCATGGGGGTTTTGGGGTAACGATACAAAAGGTTTGCTAGGGTAGACCCTCTTTCACTCAGACTCAGCCTCCCCCCCCGAATCAACATCCTGGCTACGGACTGGTGGTGGGGTTCAGAATGCTTTGATTGTAGATGAACTATAAATCCCAGCAACTATTACTCCCAAATGTCAAGGTCTATTTTCCCCAAACTCCACCAGTGTTCACATTTGGGCATATTGAGTATTTGTTCCAAGTTTGGTCCATATCCATCATTGTTTGAGTCCACAGTGTTCTCTGGATGTAGTGAACTACAACTCCAAACTCAAGGTCAATGCCCACCAAACCCTTCTAGTATTTTCTGTTGAGAGTTTTATGTGCCAAGATTCATTTACTGGACCCAATTCAAGGTGCAGGTTCTTACCTACAAAGTCCTGAACGGTTTGGGACCCGCCTACCTGCGTGATCGCATCTCTATGTATCCTACTTGGACAATGAGGGATCACCTAAGTCAGTGTTTCCCCTTTGCAAGGGGTCCCTCCCTTTCTTCTCCCCTCTCTCTGTTTTGGGATGACCCCATGGTGTACACATGTATACAGGCATGTAGCCAGGGGGGCTTGAGGAGCTTCAGCACCCGCCCCCCCCCCGAAATTCTCAGGGTGGTCCGCGAGAAGGCCTTACTGGTACATTATTTAAACTGTTATGTTTATTTATATCATGATCTGATCACCATGGTCAATATACCCCATATGCATGGGGGTATTGGGATGATACAAAAGTTTGCTAGGGTAGATCCTCAAACCCCCCCCACCCACCCCACACACACCCCCCCCCCCCGAATCAAAATACGGGCCTGCCTAGGTGGAAGAGGAAGGCAATCCCCGTACAGTGAGCCAGAGGCACCTGGTCACCTGGGGCTGCACAAATCTCTGCGTCGACCTTTGCTCTAGGTCGTGGCCTTCCTGGCAAAAAACGTAGCCGCAAGCATGCTCTGTTTCTCTTGGAGAGATGAGGGCAGGCGGGCCTCCCTTTCGATTGCCAAAACCCATCAGCACTGCCTTGGTGTACTCATAACATTGGGGAGGGAGTCTCTTTCCCAGCTTTGAAGCCGGTGAGGTAGATCAGCCTGAGAGTCTCCTAGTGCAGGGTGGAACTTGCTTTTGGTTCTGTCTCTTCTTGGTATGGTACCTATACAGAGGCGGTTCTAGGTAATTTTCAACAGTAAGCAAACAGTATTTTGGTGCCCCCCCCCCCACCACCACCAATCACTGATATATATTTTCTGTTCGTCGTGGGAGTTCTGTGTGCCATATTTGTTTCAATTCCATCATTGGTGGAGTTCAGAATGCTCTTTGCTTGTAGGTGAACTATACACCCCAGTAAGTATTATTTATTTATTTACTTACTTACTTTATTTGTATACCGCAGTTTCTCAGCCCGTAGGCGACTCAACGCGGTTAACAACAGCAGGAGCAAAAATTCAATGTTAGCATCATACAAACCATTTAAAAACAGTTAACATAATAATATACTAAGTAATTACACATCAATAAACAACTCAGTAGCATCTCATAACTAGAATTGTGATCCAGCTCGTCACTGCTTATCCAAACACCTGTTCAAATAACCAGGTTTTCACTTTCCTCCGAAATACCATTAATGATTGGGCCGATCTAATGTCCGTAGGAAGGGCGTTCCACAGCCGAGGGGCCACCACTGAGAAGGCCCTGTCCCTCATCCCCACCAAACGTGCCTGTGTTGCAGGCGGGATCGAGAGTAGGGCCTCCCCAGAAGATCTTAAAGTCCTGGTGGGTTCATAGGCAGAGATGCGTTCGGATAGGTAACTTGGGCCAGAACTGTTTAGGGCTTTATAGGCCAACGCCAGCACTTTGAATTGTGCCCGGTAGCAAATTGGTAGCCAGTGGAGTTGGCGCAGCAGAGGAGTTGTATGCTCCCTGAGTGCCGCTCCCGTTAGTATCATGGCTGCCGAACGTTGAACCAATTGAAGCTTCCGAGCAGTCTTCAAAGGCAACCCCTCGTAGAGGGCGTTGCAGTAGTCTAAACGGGATGTAACCAGAGCGTGGACTACCGTGTCCAAGTCAGTCCAACTCGCATATGTCAAGGTCTCTTTTCCCCCAAGAGCGCCCCTGGGCAACATCAACTATACCGCGAATGCTTACTTTGCATAATGGGTCGAGCCGCCCCTGGCTCCATCGCACTCCTAGGAAGGGTCCAGTGCTCCATTGGGGACAGGTGAGGAGGGGTTTGGCTCACTTGACGCTGCTCACACCTGCCACAGTTCACTCTTCCTGCCAATCAGTGGCAGCTACTCACTTCTATGGAGTTGAGACAATTTGATATTTGATGTTAGTCACTCTGAGTCCCTTCTGCGAGGGAGAGAGAGGGCGGGATTAAAACAAAGTAAATAAATAAATACTCGCTGCAGGAGACTAGTATTCCATGCTGCACAGCTCCAGAATGGGGGACAATGCCTGGCTCGAGAGCAGTACGTGTGAAAAAGATCTTGGAATCCTCGTGGGGAACAAGTTAAACATGAGCCAAAAGTGTGATGCAGCGGCAAAAAAAGCCAATGGGATTTTGGCCTGCATCAATAGGAGCATAGTGTCTAGATCTAGGGAAGTCATGCTACCCCTATATTCCGCCTTGGTTAGAACTTAGACCACACCTGGAATATTGTGTCCAGTTCTGGACACCACAATTGAAAAGGGATATTGACAAGCTGGAATGTGTCCAGAGGAGGGCGACTAAAATGATCAAGGGTCTGGAGAACAAGCCCTATGAGGAGCGGCTTAAAGAGTTGGGCATGTTTAGCCTGATGAAGAGAAGGCTGAGAGGAGACATTATTATTATTATTATTATTATTATTATTATTATTATTATTATTATCATCTTTATTTGTAGCCTGCTAGCATCTCCTGAAGGACTCGATGCAGCTTACAAAGGCCAAGGCCTCAATAAAACAACAATACAACAATACACATAAACCACAAAGCAAATCAAAACATTAAGCAATAACAATAAACAGTAAAAACAATACACCGTAGCACAATAAAACTAAGGCCGGGCCCAGATTAAAAGTGCTGATATGACAGTTGAAGTATAAGGATTTTTGGGTAAGTGGAATGTGCGGACAATCTTAAGTCTCTAGTAAAGTGCATTTGGGACATGATGCTGGGGTTTCCTGTTCTGGAAAGGCACACCGGAATAGCCAAGTCTTCAAGCTCTTCCTAAAGTCTGCCAACGTAGGGGCCTGTCTGATGTCCTTGGGGAGGGCGTTCCAGAGTAGGGGGGCTACCACAGAGAAGGCCCTGTCCCTCGTCCCCACCAAACGCGCTTGCGACGCAGGTGGAATCGTGAGCAGGACCTCTCCAGATGAACAGAGGGATCGTGTGGGTTCATATACAGAGATGCGGTCACGCAGGTAGGCGGGTCCCAAACCGTTTAGGGCTTTGTAGGTGAGCACCTGCACCTTGAATTGGGACCGGAAAATGAACGGCAGCCAATGGATATAGCCATGTGAGAGGAAGTCACAGGGAGGAGGGAGCAAGCTTGTTTTCTGCTTCCTTGGAGACTAGGTTGCAGAACAATGGCTTCAAACTACAAGAAAGGAGATTCCATCTGAACATGAGGAAGAACTTCCTGACTGTGAGAGCTGTTCAGCAGTGGAACTCTCTGCCCCGAAGTTTGGTGGAGGCTCCTTCTTTGGAGGCTTTTAAACAGAGGCAGGTTGGCCATCAGTCAGGGGTGCTTTGAATGCAATATTCCTGCTTCTTGGCAGAATGGGGTTAGACTGGATGGCTCATGAGGTCTCTCCCAACTCTATGATTGTATGAGGCCTACTTGTGCTCTGTGTCTTGGTCATATGAAAACTATTAGGAGAATGTGGCAACTTGATGAGAGCAGCTATTATAGATGAATAGTCATTTAGCCACAAACCCATTTTGGGAACAGGCTGGACCTCTATTCAACCAGAATTCTCTTCCCCAGACATTGGTGGGTCTTCTGAAAAGTACAGTTTAAAGGGCTTCCTTTGTCTGCCTAATTGTCCGATTCTGTGTGCCCCTGGCCTCAGTGAGACTTGAAGCAGCTCGTGTCCATGTACTGAATTGCAACTTTTTGCAAGAATTCTGGCACAAATGTAATGGAAACCAGCTCATTTCTGTTCCTGCTTTTGAATGGAATAGGAGCTTTTGGGGACTCATTTGCCCCCCAGTCTTTCCAGATAGATAGAGGAAGTTGCATTTCTGGGGAACACACTCTTTGCTTGCTAAGGCTTCCCTTTTTTAAAAAATTGCCATTTGCTTTCAAGTTTCCGCCTTGACATTCCTGAAGATGTGAAGTCTAGAGCAGTGGTTCTCAACCTGGAGGTTGGGAACCTGGGGGGGGGGGTCACGAGGGGGTTTCAGAGGGGTCACCAAAGACTATCCAAAAACATATTTTCTGTTGGTCATAGGGGTTCCATGTGGGAAGTTTGATCCAGTTCTATCATTGGTAGGGATCAGAATGATCTTTTATTGTAGGTGAACTATAAATCCCAGCAACTAAAACTCTCAAATGCAAGGTCTATTTTCCCCAAACTCCACCAGTGTTCATTCACATTGGGCATGTTGAGTGTTCATGGCAAGTTTGGTCCAGATCCATCATTGTATTGTCGTAGGCTTTCATGGCTGGAATCACTGGGTTGTTGTAGGTTTTTTTGGGCTGTATGGCCATGGTCTAGAGCATTCTCTCCTGACGTTTAGCCTGCATCTATTGCAAGCATCCTCAGAGGTAGTGAGGTCTGTTGGAACTAGGAAAAAGGGTTTATATTTCTGTGGAATGACCAGGGTGAGACAAAGGACTCTTGTCTGCTGGAGCTAGGTGTGAATGTTTCAACTGATCACCTTGATTAGCATACAATGGGCTGACTGTGCCTGGAGCAACCTTTTGTTGAGAGGTGATTAGATGTCCTTGTTTGTTTCCTCTCTGTTGTTGTGCTATTGCAATTTTAGAGTTTTTTTTAATACTGATGGTTTTTTAACCATCATTTTCATGGTTTCCTCCTTTCTGTTGAAATTGTCCACATGCTTGTGTATTTCAATGGCTTCTCTGTGTAGTCTGACATGGTAGTTGTGAGATCCATCATTGTTTGAGTCCACAGTGCTCTCTGGATCTAGGTGAACTACATCTCCAAAACTCAAGGTCAATGCCCACCAAACCCTTCCAGTATTTTCTGTTGGTCACGGGAGTTCTGTGTGACAAGATTGATTCAATTCCATTGTTGGAGTTCATAATGCTCTTTGATTGTAGGTAAACTATAAATCCCAGCTGTGGCCCACATGGGGGTTCTGTGTGGGAGGTTTGGCCCAATTCTATCGTTCGGAATGCTCTGTGATTGTAGGTGAACTATAAATCCCAGCAATCACAACTCCCAAATGTCAAGATTCTATTTTCCCCAAACTCCAGCAGTGTTCACATTTGGGCATATTGAGTATTCGTGTAGAGTTTGGTCCAGATCCATCATTGTTTGAGTCCACAGTGATCTCTGGATGTAGGTGAACTACAGCTCCCAAATTCAAGGTCAATGCCCACCAAACCCTTCCAGTATTTTCTGTTGGTCATGGAAGTTCTGTGTGCCAAGTTTGGTTCAATTCCATCGTTGATGGAATTCAGAATGCTCTTTGATTGTAAGTGAACTATAAATCCCAGCAACTACAACTCCCAAATGACAAAATCATAATTTTTTGAGTGATGGTCACTCCTTGTGTTGTGAGACGTTTTGTTGCCAGATTTGGTGTGATTTTGTTCATTGGTTCTTTTGTTTTTAAGGTACTCATTATGCACAGAGCATTTATATAGCTAGATAGATAGATAGATAGATAGATAGATAGATAGAAGAGAGTGAGAGAGGGGGGAATAATTTAATAATACTAATAATATATAATAAAATATAATAAAATAATAATATTATAATATAATCTATATATATATAAATGATCTGTGCATAATGAGTATCTTAAAAACAAAAGAACCAATGAACGAAATCACACCAAATTTGGCAACAAATCGTCTCACAACACAAGGAGTGACCATCACTCAAAAAATTATGATTTTGTCATTTGGGAGTTGTAGTTACTGGGATTTATAGTTCACCTACAATCAAAGAGCATTCTGAACCCCATCAATGATGGAATTGAAGCAAACTTGGCACACAGAACTCCCATGACCAACAGAAAATACTGAAAGGGTTTGGTGGGCATTGACCTTGAGTTTGGGAGTTGTAGTTCACCTACATCCAGAGAGCATTGTGGACTCTAGCAATGATGGATCTGGACCAAACTTGGCACAAGCACTCAATATGCCCAAATATGAACACAGATGGAGTTTGGGGGAAATAGACCTTGACATTTGGGACTTGTATTCACTGGGATTCACAGTTCACCTACAATCAAAGAGCATTCTGAACCCCACGAACGACAGAATCGGGGCAAACTTCCCACACTGGACCCCCATGACAGAAAATACTTAAGGCCATCCAATCCAACTCCCTTCATCAGGGCAAGAAAACGTAATCAAAGCCCTCCTGACAAATAGCCATCCAGTCATAGATATAGATATAATTAATACACACACAGATATAGTATTATAGATTTGAAAGGGACCCTTAAAGAAGGACTATGATATCTTGCATGTTCCAGGGTGGGCAAACCAGACACTCTCCACACCGACAAAGAAACAGCAAGAAATACTGTTTACCCACAAGCAGAAAGACATGACATATATTAGAAACCATCACTTTCTCATTACTTTATTTTCCAGATCAACAGACTGGGCCACAGCAACACGTGGCAGGGGACAGCTAGTGTATTTATAATAATGCTAATGATTTGTAACATAAGATTCCTTTCACTTCCTGTTGTCTCAGCTCCATTGCTCTTTACTAGAAGTCGTTTGTAAATCGGATGTGTGCAACTCAGGGACGGACTGTATCTCTAAAAAGTGGGAGATGGTGTTTATTTATTCTTGTAGTTATCAGGAGTGCTGCGGAAGTAATGGGGAGGGGAAACGAGCCTTTGTTTCCCCTAATTTTTTCTAATATGTGGGATTTCGGTTGCATTTTTGAAAACAGGTTGACGATTCTATTAAAAGACAGTTGCGTTTGTGCCTTGGAAGTGCCTCCCTGCCCGACTGTCTCTCCTACTGTTTCTCCTTGCAGTTAATCTTTCATGGTGCAGAGAAGCTGTCCTGATAATTAATTGGCTTTTGTCGAGGGAAGTCATTAACGGGCATGGCTGGAGAGAACCTAATCTGGCCACTTTGCCAGATGAATCTGTCTGTGTGGAGGAAAAGCTTCTTGTATGGTGGCGGGGCTGCATCCTCCTTCGCAGTGAAAGCTACTTGAAGGAGCAGATTAAAAACAACACCGGGTGTCCCGTTCTGAGCATTTCTCCCTTGCATTTTGGCTTCTCGTTTTGAAATACCTTTCAATACTATGGGAATTAGAATTGACCCAGAATGAATATGTTTTTATCTCTTTCTGGCTTTTTTTTGTGGGTGTTTTGTTTTGTTTTGTCTTTTTTTTTTGCTGGATTTGGGGAGGAGGGATGGGAGGGAGCCCAGTTCCTGGAAGTTATTTAATTATTTATCGTGTCAGTATCAACCAGACAATTGTATTACATTTTTAGCAATTTTTAACAAACAGACAAAACAGAAAGGAGGAAACCAAGCACGGCTGGCGGGGACGAGAGATAGGGCCTTCTCGGTGGTGGCTCCCCGGCTGTGGAACGCCCTTCCCATAGACATTAGATTAGCACCATCTCTAATGGTATTCCGTAAAAAAGTAAAGACCTGGTTATTTGTGCAGGCGTTCGAATAATTAGTGCAATGACTGGTAATGACATAGGAATGGAACAACGGATGACGACTCTGGATCATGTTTTTAGTGATGAGATGCTAGTGAACGGTTGTTATAGTAATTGTGTACTAACTGTGTATTAGATTAGGTTGTTAGCTGTTTTTATATTGGTGCATTGAATTTTGCTGTGTCCTGTGTCTTGTGAACCGCCGTGAGTTGCCTCCGGGCTGAGAACAGCGGTATAGAAGTAAAGTAAGTAAGTAAATAAATAAATAAACCATGAAAATGAACAAAATCTGGCTACCAGTATTAAAAAACTCTAAAATTACAACAGCACAACAACAGAGAGGAAACAAACAAGGACATCTAATTACCTCTCAACAAAAGTTTGCTCTAGGCACTGTCAGGCTATTATATGCTAATCAAGGTGGTCAGTTGAAACATTCACACCTAGCTCCAGCAGACAAGAGTCCTTTGTCTCACCCTGGTCATTCCACAGATATATAAACCCTTTTTCCTAGTTCCAAAACACCTCACTACCTCTGAGGATGCTTGCCATAGATGCAGGCAAAACGCCAGAATGCCTCTAGACCATGGCCATATAGCCCGAAAAAACCTACAGCAACCCAAACAAAACAGAGTGTGCAAGCTTGGTAGTTGATTAAATGTCCTTTGACCAGTATCTGCCCACTTGGAGTGCCTCTGGTGTTGCTGCAAGTAGGTCCTCCATTGTGCATGTGGCGGGGCTCAGGTTGCATTGCAGCAGGTGGTCAGTGGTTTGCTCTTCTCCACACTCGCATGTCGAGGATTCCACTTTGTAGCCCCATTTCTTAAGGTTGGCTCTGCATCCCGTGGCGCCAGAGCGGAGTCTGTTCAGCGCCTTCAAAGTCGCCCAGTTTTCTGTTTCCCCAGGGGGGAGTCTCTCATTTGGTATCAGCCATTGATTGAGGTTCTGGGTTTGAGCCTGCCACTTTTGGACTCTCGCTTGCTGAGGTGTCTGGAGGTATCCGAGAGGTGGAACCAAAGGGCTTTAAGGGGCTGTCAGTTAAATTGACAACAGGCTCGAAGGTAAAATGAATGATCTTTTGGAGAAACAAGGCTTAATGGGGATGACGACTGCAGCAAAGGGTGTATTCTTTCTCCCCAGCCCTTTACAATCTTTTGAAAGCCTCATTAAATGTGTACCTAAGGATGATCCTTTACACCTAAAGTGTCTCAATTGCCACACTGCCAACATGTCTTGGGTACATTTAGCATTCATGTGCTAAGGACCTTTTTTTTTCTTTTTTAAGAAATTTTATTAAATTTTATATAGAATACAATGAAAGAGTGAGAATAATTAGGTATAGAAAAGTAAAGAAAAAAAGAGAGGGAAAGGCCAATAAAGTAAGAAGTAAAAAAAGATATCCTAAATAAAACCTAAAAAAACCCCAAAACTACAAGAATACATCCACACACAAAAAAATATAGAAAAAATAAAAATAAAGAAAAAAGTTACTTCCATTCCATCTTCTTGGATAAAATATTGTTATTATTCAAAAATATAAAATTCTTAATTAAAGATAATAAAATTGTCTCTCTTGTTTTTTATATTCGCAAATTGTCCAGATAGTCATGAAGATTGTCCCAATTCGTTCTTTTTATTATCATGCCTGTATTTTTCTTCAACAAAAAAGTCAGTTCGTCCATATCCTTTATTTCTCTGATTTTTTCCACCCAATCCTGTACGGGTGGTACTGAGTCTTGCTTCCATTCTCTAGCAAAAACAATTCTAGCGGCGGTCGTTGTATATGTAAAAAGTTTGTCCTCTTGTTTTGTCAATTGTAAATCCAAATCTGTAAAGCCTAACACGTAATACTCTGGTTTTCTTGTAAAAGTTCTTTTAAAGATCTTTTGCGTCTCTTCATGAATTACCCTCCAAAACTTTACTGCTTCTTTACAAGTCCACCACACATGGTAGAAGGAACCCACTTGTTCTGAACATTTTCAACACTTATCAGAAACTGTTTTATACATTTTAGCAAGTTGTTTTGGTGTGGTATACCATCTGTGGACCTTTTCTTATGGGTCAGTTTCAGACCTTTACAGAAGAAAAACTAGAGTAGTCTTCGTTAATGGGTAATCAGAGGGCTTTCCTAATTGTGCTTGGTCTTTGCTTTGCAGGACATGGTCCAGCACCATCCCTGGTAAGGTCCAGTTCTTCTCCAGCGAGGGTTCAGACACCTCCCTTCCCATCCCCATTGTGCCCCTGCCTGGCGTCGATGACTCCTACCCACCTCAGAAGAAGTCATTTATGATGCTCAAGTACATGCACGACCACTACCTGGACAAGTACGAGTGGTTCATGCGTGCGGATGACGACGTTTACATCAAAGGAGACAAGCTGGAGAACTTCCTCCGCAGCCTGAACAGCAGCGAGCCCCTCTTCCTGGGCCAAACGGGGCTGGGCACCACAGAGGAGATGGGGAAGCTTGCCCTGGAGCCAGGAGAGGACTTCTGTATGGGGGGTCCCGGCGTGATCATGAGCCGCGAGGTGCTGCGGCGCACAGCCCCCCACATTGGGGAGTGCCTTCGTGAGATGTACACCACCCATGAGGACGTGGAGATCGGGAGGTGCGTGCGGCGCTTCGCAGGGGTCCAATGCGTCTGGTCTTATGAGGTACGTACGCCAGTCTGCAGGCAAACTGCTGCTATCTTTCTGGAAGAAACATTTGAAAGTGGGTGGCATAGCCGCCTGGAAAGCAGTGCACAGCCAAGGTCCCTGAGTTACAACAGGAAGTGAGAAGAATCTTATATATTATTAGTAATATCATCATAATATTATATTACTATGTTGTATGTATACAGACCCAGGTCCTCCAGTTACAACAGGGAGTGATAGGAATCTTATATATTATAATTAGTTTTACAGCATTATTATGACTATTTATTTGTCGTGTCAGGGCAGCCAGTCAATTATATTACATTTCTAACAGAACAAAGCAAACAAACAGACAAACTACAAACTTTGTGACTTTGGTAGTTGATTAAATGTCCTTTGACCAGTATCTGGCCACTTGGAGTGCCTCTGGTGTTGCTGCAAGAAGGTCCTCCATTGTGCATGTGGCAGGGCTCAGGTTGCATTGCAGCAGGTGGTCAGTGGTTTGCTCCTCTCCGCACTCGCATGTCGAGGATTTCACTTTGTAGCCCCATTTCTGAAGGTTGGCTCTGTATCTTGTGATGCCAGAGCGCAGTCTGTTCAGCACCTTCCAAGTTACCCAGTCCTCTGTGTGCCCAGGGGGGAGTTTCTCATTTGGTATCAGCCATTGGTTGAGGTTCTGGGTTTGAGCCTGCCACTTTTGGACTCTCGCTTGCTGAGGTGTTCCAGCGAGTGTCTCTGTAGATCTTCGAAAACTATGTCTGGATGTAAGTCGTTGACGTGCTTGCTGATACCCAAACAGGGGATGAGCTGGAGATGTCTTTGCCTTGGTTCTTTCACTATTGGCTGCCACTTCCCGGCGGATGTCAGATGGTGCGATATGAACCTCACCATCGATAGAATTGGGCCAAACCTCCCACATAGAACCCCCATGTGGGCCAAAGCAACGCTTTGTTGTTGTTGTTGTTGTCCAAGCAATTTTATATATATATATATATATATATATATATATATATATATATATATATATATATATGGCTGTAGTTACAATTAAAATGTAGTTAAAATGAAATTCAACTTAAGAGTTAACCTACAGAACCGATCTTGATCGTAACCCAGGGATGGCCTGCACTTTGTTTTGTGTGCATTTTTAACCCAAAACATGTGGGCTGAAAATAAGTATTCTTCAGAAAGGAGAACAACCGTGGGGGGCTTCCAGGAAATCTATTTTTTGATTTCACAGTTTTGAATTTGGGAAGTTATGGTTAAATTTGAATCTAGGAAATACTTATTGTATTAACTTATTTTTGCTAACTACTTAAAGAATCTCTATAGTCTAATACAAAATATTTTGAAAGATTATAAAAGTGTTTTTTAAAAAACACTTCACTAGATTCAACACTAGATTCAAAAGCACTGGGACAATGCAAGTCCCTACATCCCATTCTGTTGGTTCTGGTTTGTTGGGCCTCAGTTCAGCTAAGGGTTCGTTGGAGCTCAATAAGCTCTAGATGGCCTTAAGCTCTTTAGCACGAAGGAAGCACCCAGAGGATAACTGACGGAGAAACCTGCCATTTCTCCTCCAGTTGGCTAGTTGCTGAAGACAACATCCTTGTTGTGCTGTGTTTTCTGCCTGCAGAATCTGTATATGAGAAACACCCACATTAAAAGGAGATACTTTATAGTGGTCACAACAAAATCCAAACTGCAGGTTAAAAGCCAAAATGCAGTTGTTCTCCGTCTCTGCGAGACTAATAATACAATATTTTAAGTGCAAGGAATAGCAAATATTGAATCTGAAGGCCAAGTGTTCAGGACCCAGGTCTGAAACGTTCTTTGTCTTCATGGTGCCATTTCCTCATAAGGCATCATAACAGAGAACCGTTCTGTTTTCTTGTTTCCTGTTTAATTTCTTCCTCTACTTGGTGAGTTTGTAATACAGAAAGTGGTCGGCCAGTTCCTATTTCTGCATGCTGCATTTCTTAGCAATGCGTACTTGGGATGTTTTTCAACGTGCAAAAACGATTTCTGAAGTTGGAAGTGGAAACAAATGACTGGCAGAGAACCTGCTTAGAAATAAACCTCTATGTGGTTTACAGAGGTGTGGGTTGGGATTCTTGTTCTGCATGCTCCGTATCTTCCTCCTCCAAAAGTGGAACCATATGATATGGCTGGGGTGGAAAGTCTCCTAGAAAATGGCCCTTTAGCTGCCAGGCTGAATCCCATCCACTTGCCTGTGCCCTTCCTGGTCTCTTCATCCGCGTTGCCCTTGACCGGTGTTGTGGCCGTCTTGAGAGCGGCCCTGGGAACATAGCCATCTTTGCACTGCTGTCGCATTGGATGAGCTGGCCACATACACACACACGGCTACTAATGAAGCTACAAGATCCTAAGTTGCAAAGAACATCTCGAATTATACCACTTTAGTTGGAGAAGGCAAAACTAAACACTCAGATGCAAAGGACATGCATATATACGTGTTGGTATGTGTGTGTGTGTGTGTGTTTTCTTTGCAATATATATACAGGCTGTCCCCAAGTTACAAAGTAACTAGGAGTAATCTGACTTACAAATTACTCCTAGTTAAGAACAATGGGGCTGAGACAACAGGAAGTGAGAGGAGCCTACCTGTCGTGAACCAGAAGCCTTAAAGGAGCCAAACACAAGTAAAAAGTGCAAACAAGGTTTATTAACAAAGAAAAAAATAGCTTAGAAACTCTTGAATTCAGTGAGTCTAGCAATAAAATAAAGTCTGTAGCAACTGCTAAGCAAAAAAAGCAATTTGGAGAATAATCCGGATTATACAGAGATATAATCCAGTATAACAAAAACTTTAAGCAACCTGCTTCAAAACCTCAGAGTTCACAAAACACAAGGGAACAAGGTGGGAGCAAGCAAAAACGTAGTCAGGAAACAGTCCAAGGTCGAGGCACGTCCAAAAGCAGAAGTCCAAAACGCAATGTCATCCAAAAACAATCCGAAGTCAGCAAGGAGTAGAAGTCAGCACTTACAGGATTCCAGTCAATAGAAGCACAGAAGCACAACGATCTGCAGTCCCAGGACCCAAGGCGACAGTAGAGGCAGCAACAAAGTCCCAAGCCCAATACAACACTTTGCCTACTGCAAAGTTCCAATAATTTGATACCTTTCTTATATCCCATAACTCCTCATCAGAGGTGGAGCTGGACTCCACCCTGTCATCATTGCTCTCAGGTGCTTTTGCTTCCACAGCTGCTCACCACTGCCCGTCCCTCCAGCTCTTCCAGCGTCTATCAAGACTTAGATCATCCCAAGTATTTCCAGGTTGCCAGTCTCCCGAGAACCCCTAAAACTCCTCATTTGAGGTGGGTTGAGTACATATGTCCATGATCTGTTGTACACGGGTCCAGTCTAGCCCAGCCTTCTCACCATTATCACTCTCAGTCCCATCACTCCCCATGAACCCCATAAAGTCTTCTTCCTCAGTTGGAGCATTAAGTATTTCACGGATCCGCTTCCTTTCCCTCTCTTCATCTGACTCTTGCTTCTGAGTAACCCGTTTCAAGCCTCTACTCCCATCTCCCTCCTCCTCCATCTCAGAGTCTGTAAAACCTTCGAACAACTCAGTATCTGTAGGTATCATGAATATCTCCCTAATTCGCTTCCTTTGCTGCTCTTGATCCAGCACCTGACCAGCCCTCTTTCCCCTTCTACTACTAGTAGTAGCTTGATCAGCACGCTGTACTATAACACTACCTCTAACATGGGAAATGCACTCCTGGAAGAGTCATTATTATTGGGGGGAAGGAGTCTCCAATGAAGCCTTCTTATCAATTTTTGCCAAGCCAAATTTTCCAAAACCCCATTATCACAGGGACAGAAAATGGGGTGAAACCTTTTGAAAAAAGGCACAGACAGCTAAAGGAGTGTTTACTCTTCCCTTTACAATCCCAAGATAGTTGCTGTAATGGAAAAACTAATTATAATGGAGTTTTTGTCTATGTTTATTAATGTGGATATTATGGCAAGGCAGCTAGCTGAGAAGAAGAGGGGACATTTTGAAAATTAATTTTCAGTCTCTAGCCAGGGGAGCAAGAGTGAAAAGGTTCCTAGTTTAAGTTTAAGTCTACAATTGTGATACTGAAGTAAAAAAAAGGGACCACTTTAAGTTAGACTCTAGTCTGGGAGCTAGAGGGAAGAAGATCCTTGTATAAGATTGTGCCTTCAGTTGTGGTACTGAAGTTAAAAGAGACTAATTTGAGTCTAAGTCCTCAGTCTGGTGGAACCGAGAGATAGAGTGTCCTTTGAGACTAAGTTTACAGTCAGACTATTGATATAAAAGTGATTATAAGATATAAGTTATCCAGTTGGAAGGCTGAGGAGAAATTATATTTGAAAGAGAAGGAAATTGCCTAGCCAAGTTGACATTAAACTGTCCTGAAAATAATACAATAACAGTTTCATGTATTCTCCAAAGTAAAGGACAGATGCAACACTATCCAAGTGGAACTGAAGTAAAGTACTGTGTAACAAATATGCTTTATAAGAATTCATAAATAAACATTTCTTTATTTCAACTAATATATTAAAGTCTTGTGTCAAGTTACAGGACTGAAGTTACATTTCTGAAAGTATTCAAAGTGCTCTGATTCCAGCAAATGATTTGGGGTATTTTCTGTGCTGAAGCTGCATCGCGTTCCCTTAATTTGGGCTCCTTTAAGTGTCTGCAGTATTTCTAGCTGTAATTTCCTCTGGGTGCAAAGCTGCTCTGAGCCCCCGACGGTGTGAACTTTCTGGGCCACCAGCTGGAGCCATCTTAAAATCCTGCCAAGAATCCTAATTGTCTAAAAGGGAAGGGATTATTTCCTTGCATTTTCGTAGACAAAGTCACCTTGACACCCCTGCTTCCAAAGCTGGAATGTGGCTCGTATAAGTTGGGTTTTTTTGAGGCGGAGGGCGGGGGAAGTGTTTGTGTTGTTGAAGGCTTTCATGGCCGGAATCACTGGCTTACTGTGGGTTTTTCGGTCGGTATAGCCAGCAGCATTCACTCCTGACGTTTCGCCTGCTCAGCATTATTTTTAAATTTTAATTATTACATTTGGCCCAGCCATAGGTTTTTAAACGTCGCTGTGTTACTGATAATGTTTATTGATAATATTCTGTTATGAGTTTTATTTTTATTGACTGTGAGAGCCGTTCAGCAGTGGAACTCTCTGCCCCGGAGTGTGGTGGAGGCTCCCTCTTTGGAGGCTTTTAAACAGAGGCTGGGTGGCCATCTGTCAGGGGTGATTTGAATGCAATATTCCTGCTTCTTGGCAGGGGGTTGGACTGGATGGCCCATGAGGTCTCTTCCAACTCTTTGATTCTATGATTCTATGATTCTATTGTTCTGTATTACTTGTTGTCATTGCTTTTATTATTGATGTATTGTGGGCTCGGCCTCATGTAAGCCTCACCGAGTCCCTTGGGGAGATGGTAGCGGGGTATAAATATTTATCATTATTACTAGCTGTCCCCTGCCACGCGTTGCTGTGGCCCACATGGGGATTCTCTGTGGAAGGTTTGGTTCAGTTCTATTGTTGGTGGGGTTCAGAATGCTCTGTGATTGTAGGTGAACTACAAATCTCAGCAACTACAACTCCCAAATGTCAAGATTCTGTTTTCCCCAAACTCTACCAGTGTTCACATTTGGACATATTGCGTATTTGTGTAGAGTTTGGTCCAGATCCATCATTGTTTGAATCCACAGTGCTCTCTGGATGTAGGTGAACTATAACTCCAAAACCAAAGGACACTACCCACCAAACACTTCCAGTATTTTCTCTTGGTCATGGGAGTTCTGTGTGCCAAGTTTGGTTCAGTTCCCTCGTTGGTGGGGTTCAGAATGCTCTGTGATGGTAGGTGAACTATAAATCCCAGCAACTACAACTCCCAAATGTCAAGACTCTATTTTCCCCAAACTCTACCAGTCTTCACATTTGGACATATTGAGTATTTGTGTAAAGTTTGGTCCAGATCCATCATTGTTTGTGTCCACAGTGATCTCTGGATGTAGGTGAACTACAACTCCAAAACCAAAGGACACTACCCACCATACCCTTCCAGTATTTTCTCTTGGTCATGGGAGTTCTGTGTGCCAAGTTTGCTTCAATTCCCTCATTGGTGAAGTTCAGAATGATCTTTGATTGTAGGTGAACTATAAATCCCAGCAACTACAACTTCTAAATGACAAAATCAGTTTTTTTGAGTGAAGGACATACATTGGGTTGTTAGGTGTCTTGTGTCCAAATTTGGTGTCAGTTCGTCCAGTGATTTTTGAGTTCTGTTAATCCCACAAATGAACATTACATTTTTATTTATATAGATTATTATTATTATTATTATTATTATTATTATTATTATTATTGTTTGTGACTAATGCCACAATCAGAGGTTCTATTGGCAGTGAAGCAAGTGGAGTGTATACACCTGTGGAATAATGTCCAGGATGGGAGAAAGAACCCTTGTCTATTTGAAGCAATTGTGAATGTTGTGATTAGCAAGCTTAAATAGCATGAGTAGCCATGAAGCTGCAGAGTCAATCAGTGAGGGTGTCTGCCTAGAGGTGGCCTGATTGTTGTTGCCTGGAGGCATCCTTTGTTTGGGACGTGTTAACTGGTCCTTGATTGTTTGCTTTCCAGAGTTCCCCTGAGTGGTGTGTTTAATTTACTGCCTTGATTGTAGTATTTTTTAATACTAGTAGCCAGATTTTGTTCATTTTCATGGTTTCCTTCTTTCTGTTGAAATGGTCCACGTGCTCCTTGTGGATTTCAGTGGCTTCTCTGTGTTGTCTGACATGGTGGTTGTCAAAGTGGTCCAGCATTTCTGTGTTCTTACATAAAATTCTGTGTTCTGGTTGGTTCATCAGGTGCTCTGCTATGGCTGACTTTTCTGGTTGAAGTAGTCTGCAATGCCTGTAATATTCCTTGATTTGTGTTTGGGCAATGCTGCTGCGTTTGGTGGTCCCTATGTAGACTTCTCCACGGCTGCATCATATATGGAAAAAACAATTGAAATCAAATCAAAGCCCCAAACAGATGGCCATCCAACCTTAACAACAAAAACAACAATGTTGTTCCTGGGTTATAAATGCCATTTCCTAATTGGTTCTATATTTAAAAAAATATGGAAAAAGTTTATTAAACTGCAAAAACTTTGTGCAGGAGGGACATCCTGCAGCGGATTTTGCGATAGTTTTTCATGAATATCTCATTGAGGAGTCCAGAGGAGGGCGACTAAAATGATCAAGGGTCTGGAGAACAAGCCCTATGAGGAGCAGCTGAAAGAGTTGGACATGTTTAGGCTAAAGAAGAGAAGSCTGAGAGGAGACATGATTTATTTKTTTCTTTATTTATTTCGAGCATTTCTACCCTGCTCTCCTCAACCGCTAGGGGGACTCAGGGCGGCTTACAATTGGCAATAATTCAATGCCACATCATAAAATACAGAATAACAAATATAACAATTAACATGAACATTAATAAATAAAGATTAAAACAGTATACTTACACTCTGATTAGCTATTGCCCGTCTGGTGGCTGTTTAGCTAGCCATCTACTAATGATTACTCRGCTAAACTTATCCAGATCCTCTTTCATGCCATAGTCAAACATTATCAATTGTCCTTTAACCTGATTGCCCGAAGGCCTGGTCTCACAGCCATGTTTAACCTTTTTTCTAAAGGTGAGGAGGGATGATGATGACCTAATTTCCCCAGGYAGCAAATTCCAAAGGCGGGGGGCCACCACRGAGAAGGCCCTGTCCCTCGTCCCCACCAAGCYTGTTTGAGACAAAAGCGGGACCGAGAGCAGGGCCTCCCCAGACGATCTTAAACTCCGAGGTGGGACGTAGAAGGAGATACGTTCGGACAGGTACGCATGATAGCCATATATAAATATCTGAGAGGAAGTCATAAGGAGGAGGGAGCAAGCTTCCTTTCTGCTTCCCTGGAGACTAGGTTGCAGAACAATGGCTTCAAACTACAAGAAAGGAGATTCCACCTGAACATTAGGAAGAACTTTCTGACTGTGAGAGCTGTTCAGCAGTGGAACTCTCTGCCCCGGAGTGTTATGAAGTCTCCTTCTCTGGAGGCTTTTAAACAGAGACTGGATGGCCATCTGTTGGGGGTGCTTTGAATGCAATTTTTCTGCTTCTTGGCAGAATGGGGTTGGATTGGATGGCCCACGAGGTTTCTTCCAACTCTTATGATTCTATGATTCATCATTGAGGTCAAGCAATTCAACATAGTTTTTGCTGCAAAAATAAAGTTTCAGGGGAAAAACAGCTAATTTCAAAGCAGGGACTGCACAATGAAACAGGAAATAACAGTTTCAAGCCAGGAACAGGAACATTTTTTTAAATTTCGTTACATAGAGCTATGGAACAACATGTGCCTCCAAGGCATGAAGTCCTTGAAGCTCTGTTTCATTTCAGGATATGAAATGAATTCTGATACAGACTGAATTGGGCCAGACGTCTGTGCCAAAGATCACCTGTTTTCAGTAGCAAATTGTTGTTGCTTCTACTAAGTGCAGAACTCTGAATGTGAATGAAAAAAATCTTTATCTTCCCAAGGGGACTCAAACAATAGGCCTTTTTTTGATCAGCCAAAGTCCTCTTCACAGAATGCCTTCCTGAAAGGAAGTACAGAGTTATTCCCTTGAATAATAACAGCAAAAGCATTTCTTTTATTGGGTTGGATCCATAACACCAAACTAGCATGGTCAGTGGCTATGAGAATCTCAAGATGTAAAAGCTAATAAATATAACAAAGCGTAAAGGGTAGGTATTGAAACGAATGCCAAGTAAAGTCAGAGTGGATGAAGGGAATTTATTTATTTGTTGTCTCAGGGCTACCAGTCAATTGTATTACATTTCTAACAGAACAAAACAAACAAACAAACAGACAAAACACAAAATTTGCAAGCTTGGTAGTTGATTAAATGTCCTTTGACCAGTATCTGGCCACTTGGAGTGCCTCTGGTGTTGCCGCAAGAAGGTCCTCCATTGTGCATGTGGCAGGGCTCAGGTTGCATTGCAGCAGGTGGTCTGGTTTGCTCTTCTCCACACTCGCATGTCGTGGATTCCACTTTGTGACCCCATTTCTTGAGGTTGGCTCTGCATCTCGTGGTGCCAGAGCGCAGTCTGTTCAGCGCCTTCCAAGTCGCCCAGTCTTCTGTGTGCCCAGGGGGGAGTCTCTCATTTGGTATCAGCCATTGGTTGATGTTCTGGGTTTGAGCCTGCCACTTTTGGACTCTCGCTTGCTGAGGTGTTCCAGCGAGTGTCTCTGTAGATCTTAGAAAACTATTTCTAGATTTAAGTCGTTGACGTGCTGGCTGATACCCAAACAGGGGATGAGCTGGAGATGTCTCTGCCTTGGTCCTTTCACTATTGGCTGCTACTTCCCGGCAGATGTCAGGTGGTGCAATACCGGCTAAGCAGTGTAATTTCTCCAGTGGTGTAGGGCACAGACACCCCGTGATAATGCGGCATGTCTCATTAAGAGCCACATCCACTGTTTTAGCGTAGTGAGATGTGTTCCACATTGGGCATGCATACTCAGCAGCAGAGTAGCATAGCGCAAGGGCAGATGTCTTCACTGTGTCTGGTTGTGATCCCCAGGTTGTGCCAGTCAGCTTTCGTATGATATTGTTTCTAGCACCCACTTTTTGCTTGATGTTCAGGCAGTGCTTCTTGTAGGTCAGAGCACGGTCCAGAGTGACTCCCAGGTATTTGGGTGTGCTGCAATGCTCCAGTGGGATTCCTTCCCAGGTAATCCTCAGAGCTCGGGATGCTTGTCTGTTCTTAAGGTGAAAGCACATGTCTGTGTTTTAGATGGATTAGGGATCAGCTGGTTTTCCCTGTAATAGGCAGTAAGAGCACCTAGAGCTTCGGAGGGCTTCTGTTCTACCATCTCAAAGCTCCCTGCTTGAGCGGTGATGGCATGATCATCAGCATAGATGAAACTCTCTGTCCCTTCTGGCAGTGGCTGGTCATTTGTGTAGATGTTGAACATGGATGGAGCAAGCACGCTCCCCTGAGGCAGGCCGTTCTTCTGTTTCCGCCATCTACTTCTCTGGCTCTGGAACTCAACAAAAAAGCTCCTGTTTTGTAGCAGGTTTCCTATGAGGCAGATGAGGTGGTAGTCCTTTGTGATAGGAGGAGGAGGCGGTGGTTCACAGTATTATAGGCTCAAGATGGAGGGAAGAAAAGGCAGAATTCTAGGGCTAGAGTTAGAAAATATATATGGCACCTCTCTCTTTCAGAAAGGAATAGCCTCGTTCGTTCCTCTGGGGTTTACACAAAGGCTCTTTTGTAGTAGCTCGCCTGCACATTGGCTCCAGTATCTCTGATTTCCACAACTTTGCATTTTGCAACACCTTTGTGTTCCCCCCAAATATTTTTTTTAATGGAAATGCACTCTTGACAATAAACCTGATGCATTTTCCTTTGGAGTCGATGCACACAATCCAGTTTTCCAGTTTGGGCTCTCTGTTCCCCAAGCCCATTTCCATGTTCACATGCAGGCCTGCTGAGTACAGCTGTTGCTTTCCTTGGCACAGCATTGATGAAAATGTCTCATGCTTTAGAAATGGCTCCCTTGGGCTTGTGGTCTGCACCTGATTGCCTTCACACATGGCACAGCAACACACCAGTGGAGGGGTTCCGTTGTGTTTTGTGGTTTTGTTCTTGCAAACGGCCTTAGACTGTTTAAGGGGATTGCAAAAGATCTGGAAAGTTCACTATCTTTTTCCTTGAGCTCGGGCTCTTCTTCTCAGATCAGTAGATTAGTGTGGGCATTGCTTTAGGATGGGTCATGTTGTCCATGTCTATTCGCTGTGGCCCCATTTGGCCAGTTTGCACAGGTTCAGCCAAAAATGGATGTTCCAATTTCGTTTGCTGAAACGGTTGGGGACGGACAATGAAGTAATCATTTCAAGTCTTGTGAACTTGCTAAACGTTTTCAGTGTAACCGAGATGAAAGCAATAATAGCTTATGGTAGGGGCCACTAGCAATTCGCTGAAGATCCCGTGACTCATGCGTAAATGGGCTTAAAATGAATTGCTGTTAAAACAGGACGTGCACCTTGAGCCCAATGGGAAGCCAGGGCCCCCGAAGAGAAGCTTTAGAGATTCCCCCCCCCCATAAACAGTCTTTAGAGGGCTTAAGCTTAAATACAACAAAGTCTTTATTGATGAACAATCAAACAGAAACTTCTTTTTTCTTCAAAGGTTAAACAAATTTATTATTTCGGTCATTTCTACCCCACCGTTCTCACCCCCTAGGAGGGACAAATGCTTCCAGGCTTCAAGCAACTGGTGGCTTCTAACTGTTTCTTTGCTTTACTTTAAAGGAAAATCCCTTTCCAAACTTCTCCCAGGCTAACTGTGAACCTAAACTGAACTGGTGTGGATCCACTACCGGACTGAACTGCGTCTCAAAACCGAGTGGATCTACCAGTAGGCCTGTAGTCACTTAACTGGAGTTCTTGATGTTTAAAGCTATTATTCCTTCCGAAATTCCTCAGGGCTGTAAGGCTGTTTCCCTGGAATCTTTGGGAATCTTTAGATGCTCTTAAGTCTTAAGGGTTGAAGCCTTTGTACAGGAGAAAGTCTGTACACATCCTGTACATTAGCTATTCTTGCAGAGACTAACTAAAAATGGCTCCCTTCCCTTCTCTAAACCCAAAAAGGGGGCGGGATTAGAGAACCTAATGATGATGAACAGGTGGCCTGCCCTATGACTGCAAACTTTAACAGGAAGCCACCCTGCTGCAGAATCCCAAGCCTTGGGCTGCAAGCAAACACTTAATACAAGGCAAATTAAGTGGGAGCTTCTGGTACAGCTGTACCAGCACAGTAATTATTTCTGAGGTCCTTTGGATTATTCTTTTATGTTGTGATCATTGGTTGTCCAGTGCCCAGAATTGAGAAAGAAAATGAACAGAGATGCCAAGGATTGAACTTGCCTCTGAGGCAGACACTGTGCCACCACGTTGCCGTGATCCCCACACCCTTCTCTTGTTATTAGTACTATTTGAAACACAACAATATGTGTCCACAGCAGACACTCTGCTGGCTGTTGTATTGGATCACACATCGGACACTTCCCATGTGTCTAGGACTGTGTGATGTATCGGTGAATAATGCGTGCAGATCCCAGTAAGGTGGCCTTTTGCAGCTGGCAGATGGTAATTTTGTCAGCACTGATTGTATTTAAGTACAGGCCAACTGCACCCAGTGTGCCAATCACCACTGGGACCACCTTGACTGGCTTGTGCCAGTCTTTGCAGTGCGATCTTTAAATCCTCATATTGTGTCAGCTTTTCCAGTCGTTTCTCTTCAATCCTGCTGTCACCTGGAATTGCAACATCGACAATCCACTCTTTGTTTTTTAACACGATTGTGAGGTAAGGAGTATTGTGCTCTAAAACTCTGTCAGTCTGAATACGGAAGTCGCAGAGTATCTTGACATGTTCATTCTCTGTGACTTTTTTTGACTTGTGATCCCACCAGTTCTTTGACACAGGCAGATGGATTTTGTGGCACAAGTTCCAATGAATCATCTGAGCAATGGTGCTTGTAGTCTGTCTGCACAATCTTCTTGCAGCAGCTGAGGATGTGATCTATTGTTTCATCTGCTTCCTTGCAGAGTCTACATTTGGGATCTCTTGTCAACTTTTCAATCTGGCTTTGATAGCATTGGTTCTAATGGCTTGTTCTTGGGCTGCCAGAATCAGGCCCTCCGTCTCCTTTTTCAAAGTTCCATTTGTGAGCCACAGCCACGTTTTTTCTTTGTCAATTTGGCTCTCAATTTTTCCCAGGAACTGTCCATGGAGAGCTTTCTTTTGCCAATTTTCTTTCTGCTCTAGATTGTGTTTTTACAGTATTCACTCTTTGTCTTTTGCACTTTAAGCAGTTTACTATCATTGACTTCCTTCAATGTTGGTTCCTGACTGCCTTTCACATAATCTGCCAGAGCATGTTTCTCTTCTTCTACCATTTGTTTCACTTGCAGAAGCGCTCTCTCTGCCTCCTGATTTTCAGGGCAGGTCAAGTCTGTCAACATGACTCCGTGGGTTTAATGTGTAGTGGATTGTCATCAGTTTTCTTGTTTTTCTGTACAGATCATCCAGCTCTGCTTGAGTCCAGTTCACAATTCCAGCAGTGTATCTAATGACGGGGATGGCCCAAGTGTTGATAGCCTTGATCGTATTTCCGCCATTTAATTTGCTCTTCAAATTCAAATTATCCATATATCCATATTTATCAGAAAGGACTCTTTGGATATATTCTTTGCTGACCACATTTTTCACATGCCCATGCTTGATATTGTCCAACTGTAGTATGCCCAGATATTTATAGACTCCAGGCTGATTGCACTTTATGGTTTGTCCATTTGGCATCTCTATGCCCTTGTTGTGTGTAATTTTCCCTTTCTTTAATGCCACTGCAGCACATTTGTCTAGGCCGAACTCCATACTGATGTCAGTGCTGAAGATTCTGACTGTATTGGTCAGTGACTGGATTTCAGTTTCTGATTTTCCGTAAAGCTTTAGATCATCCATGTACAGCAAGTGAGAAATTTTTGGTGAATTTCTTGCTGTTTGGTAGGCTAGGTTTGTTTTCTGTAGAATTATTGACAGTGGGATCATTGCAATGATGAAAAGCAGTGGTGACAGTGAGTCACCCTGGAAAATTCCTCTCTTGATGTTAATAGTTCCATAGCTTTCATTGCCCACAAACAACTCAGTTTTCCATTGTTTCATTGAATTTTTGGTGAACTTTCTAATATTTTCACAAACCCCGATGACGCCTAGACATTTGATAATTCAACAATGTGTCAGTGAGTCAAATGCTTTTTTGTAATCAATCCAAGTTGTATAGAGGTTTGTTTTGTGGCTTTTGCAATTCTCCAGTATCATTTTGTCAATTAGAAGTTGATCTTTCGTGTCCCTACTTCTTTTTTTATTGCCTTTTTGTTCTATTGGCAAGATGTTATTTTCCTCCAAGTAATCCTGGATTTGATCAGCTGTTATTCCTGTCAGCATTTTAACATTGTAGGCAGACATGTTATTGACCTGTAGTTTCCTGGTATTATCCCTTTTGCTGGATCTTTCTGTATCAAATATGTCTTCCCAGTTGTTAGGCATTTGCTGATGTTTCCGGTTTGCAGCATCTCATTGAATTGTTTGGCCATTTTTGAGTGCAGATATTTAAGCCGAAATCCGTGCAGTTGACCACTGCCAGGTAATGTCCAGTTCTTGACTTTCTTCACTCTTTCAGTGATCATTTCTGTTGTTATTTCCAAGGTTTTCATTTTGTTCTCTGAAAATTTATTTTCACAGTATTTATCCACTCAGTTTTTTTGTTGTAACCTTTTTCGGTTTCCCACAGATCTTTCCAGAATGCATTTGTAGCTGTTTT